>OU612080.1:16745000-17945000 GCA_914767735.1 Anoplius nigerrimus
GTGGTCTCCCGACCGCACGCCATTCCTCGTCCGATGTACGTATGCGCGCAGGGAGGTACGCGTACATGCACGCGGCCACTCAATCCTATCCAATCCTGTTGCGCGGAGACCCACTTTTTCCGCTGCGCCGAGTGGCCACCGACGATGCCTAAAATTGTGCAAGCCGCGCGAATCGCGTCAGGGCTGAGAAACGGCCTTGAGGAGCGAGCCGCAGAGAAATGCAATATCGGATCGAATGCCGAGCGGACATCGAATTAGAAGGCTGTCGATTGGTCATCGCCGCAGGTGGGTATTTATGTAGCGGCAGCGGCAGGAGTACCTGTATCGCGATCATTAATAAATAACGGCATTATGTAAATGGGCAATTTGTCTCCGGCGACGGAGGTTGGACGCGCACACGCGCTGCCCCGCACACTGGCACTCGCGGCACACGCACGTTCACGCTTTCGCTCTCGCGCACGCTCGCGCACGCTCGCGCCCGCTCGGCCCGGCGCGGTGGGTCATTTTAAATATAAAATGAAAGTACAAACGTAATGCGCGGTCATTTATTTCGGCGGACTGTCACTGCGCGGCAGAGCGGTGGCTCACATTTATAATGAGAAGATTAATGATACGCTGCGATGTGTCGGTACCGTTGTACAAGCGTATATGAGCGCAATGATGACCGTCCATTAATTTATTGCCAGGCGTGACACGATGGAACTAGGGCCCTGCGTCACCGAGTCCCGTGTACGCGACGACTCTTTTTTTCACTCTGATATCACGCCCCTTGTATCTGCTCTGTTGTACAAGCTTTATCAGAAACGTAAATGGAGATGTAACGCCCGGCAGAGCGCATGCGCGTGAGCGCACGTTCGTGCCTCTTGTACTGATCCCGCGATGATATTCGCGGATAGAATCATTACATAGTCCGTCCCGATCCTTTTATCACCTGACTCCTGATACGACGTCGACTTGTAAAGTATCCTCCCCTTTCCTCGCGGATCATTCGAAATTAGCTCGGCGAAGTTTCAGTGAAAAGTCGCCCGTCCCAGCGTAAATCGCCGAGTCGGCCGATGATTTAATTTCCGTAACGGAAGCTTGTTCGGGGGAAGAAGCGAAGAGACTCGAATGCTGTCGATGCTGCGGAGGGGTGATCTTCGCCGTTGAAGGGATGCAACAAGCTCCGGTGGCGCCATCAATCGTGGGGCATCGGAAGTTTGGCGCGCGGCAATCGCAGTGGCGGCGACGTCAGTGGCGACGTCCGCAGCGACTTTCTTAGCGACGTCGGCGTCGGCGTCGGCGTCGACGGCAGCGGCAGCAGCAGCAGCAGCAGCAGCAGCATAGGTGGCGGGGCATGGGATGGACGTGGCTGAGTAAATCGCTGAGGGATCGCGACGTATCATCGTCTCTGCAACAGGGCGTGAAAGGGGCTTTACCGAATCTCTGGCAGAATTCCCGGAAAAGTCTCGAGGAAAAAGGTCGGGCGTCGGCCACGGTCGACGGCGTGCGAGAGGGGTGAAAAGCTGGCTCGGAAAGGGGTTGAGACCGGTGCTGAAGAAGGAGTGAAAGAGAGAGAGAGAGAGAGAGAGGGGGGGGGGACGTCGAGGAACGAGGGGCGACGGGAGGGAGGGGGGCTAACGTCCAAAGAGACGCCCGAGAAGTGAAGTGAGCGAACAGAGCAAAGGAAGGAAGATGACTGCTCGGTTGAGTAATGGATCAATTTATTTGCTGGCTGTAGGTACCTACCGGGGGTAGTAGATACGTATATAGGCGGCGTATAACAGGGCAGAGAAATGGCTCCGTGGATCCCCCCGGGTGTCGGGTAGAAAGATGTGCTGCGGGATGCGGGCCGCCAGGAGACGATTTCGCTATCCCCCTTTGGCTTACCGTCGTTACCGTCCTCTACTTCCCTCTCACTCCTTACCCCTGCGCGGATCCTCTTCGAACTCTCCTCACCGCGTCCCTCACAGCCTTTCTACCATTCTCTCCTTCTCCCTCGTCGGGAGGAGAGTACGAGAGCGCGCGCGCGCGCGTGTCTTCTCCGGGCGGCCTCTTTCCGCGGAGAAGATCGTATTTATTTCCACGGTGGTGAGAATGGATAGCGTCCCGGTGATCTATGTCCCGGCGCAGACACATCTCATTTACTCTACGAAGCATAATTCCTTAACACTTTTTTCGGGGAAAAGTGCTCGTATATCTTGGTTACGCCGCGAAGTCGCGCGCGAGCTGCTCCTCCTGCCTCCCTTCCCTCTCTCCTCCTCCACCTACTCCTCCTCCTCCTCTTCTCGTACCCTTCTTCTTTAGCCACTGACGCTCAGGCCGTCTCTGCAGCCGCCGCCGCCGCCGCCGCCGCCGCTGCTACACGCTCGTATGAGCAATTTCCCCCTCGATCTCTTTCTTCGCGTACCTCTCGCTCGGGGGCTGCTGTTTGCCCCTCTTCTTCGAGACTTCACCCCCTACGCCTTCTTCACCTCTCGACGCGCGCCTTTCTTCTTTCCTCCCGGCTGACAGGTGTGTTATTCGATACCGGCGCGGTCGCCGACGTTAGCTGCATCTTTCCTTCTCCCCTTCCCCGTTTCTCTCTCTTCGAGGGATCTTTGTTTTCTTCTCCACCTCTGCCCTCCGCAGGCGGGAGACGGAATATCTTTTTCAATTTAATTAAGGGCTCGTGGCCGGGCGTGGAACACGTGTTATGGGAGCGTTTCCGTCCGGTTCTTTTGATCTATTGCCTGCTCAGACTCTCTCAATCCGGCTACTCCTGATTAACGGCCGCGTCATTGGACATAGGTTAGCCCTGATATTAGATTGTATCTCTCCCGAACACTAATTCGGTCTTGTCGGCCGCTTCGTTCACGGAAGTGGGAACATAGTCTTACGCAACGATCGATCGATCAGGCACGACTCCTTTGGTGCCGATACGCGGACGAGTCTTACCTGAAGAAAGCGTCGAAGCGTCTTCGCAGGCGGAACGTCCGCATATAACCAGAGTGCAGGCTCTAAATTACTCTCGCAACCGGCCGCCACTTAATTGTACAGGAAGAGTCGAGCGCGGGCGGCGTGCGAGACGGCGTTATCCCTTAATTTTCATCCGTCACCCCGACTCGGCCCCGGGGGCCAGAATAAATTGCGCAGAAATACTTTTGCGTCCAATAAATTTCGGCAGCGGGGCACGTCCTCGCGGGCCATTTGGCGCGCACGCCCGCGCGCGCGCGTTCAGTGCCGAGATCGTCAAGCGAAACAGCCGTCGCGCTCCATATTTTCGCCTAATTCAAGATCCGCCCGGACCTTTTCATAATTCACCCGATGACAAATACAAAGTAAATGTCCGAGGCCGGCGAGTTGTCCGGGGCCTGGCCGGGTAATAATAACGCGAGGGAACCTGCCCGAAGACCATTAGCTGACTATCCCGCGGGAACCCTCCCGGATTCCGTGCACGATATTCCGACACCGGTTGACCTCAGCCGGCAAGGTCAAGCCCGATCTAGCGTTCAGAAGGAATTCCCCCGCAAGGTGGACGCTCCGAGAGCGCGCGGGACGCTCGTCGAAGACGGAGCGGGTCCCCTCTGACCCGCTCGTCGCTTTTTTGTATCGTCACGCGCGATATGGGGGCAAATTAATGGCGTCATTAGGCGCCGCGCGACTTTCAGCCTCGTCCCCGTTCGCTCGGCGACATTTGTCAGGCGACTATCGGCGTCCTCTTCGTCAGGCTCACCGACTGACGGCCATTTGTCATTCGTTCGGTTTTGAGTTTCGCTCAATGCTCGGCGTCGCTCCCTCCGTCGCGTCGGGGATCGGCCACTTTGGCCGGGAATAAATTCTCGTCGCGTCGTTCGTTTCGAGAATTTATTCTTCAGCGGAGGCGGCCAGGATGACGGCGTTATGTCTCTCGGAAGCGATAGATTCGGGGATTCTTCGAGGATTCCTGATGGCTCGCACCCGCAGAGTCGGCTCGGAGTTCGGCTAAACGAGTGGAATGACTGAGGATCTTGACGTGCTCTCGCCAATAGACTCTAACGCTTCCTGCCGCCTTTTGACTATTCTGCTTTTATCTCGTTTTTATGAGCCTTCCTTCTCCTTTAATCTTACCGTCCATATTGCGCCACTTCGCCGACAGCGTTTCGAATTAATTGGGGATAAAGTGTGCACGTGTTACCTCGTAAATATGTTCTTGGTGGATCTTGAACGATATAATACGTGTTATGCCAAAGTCAACAGACAAATATAATTCGGCGTAGAGAAAGTGGTGAATTCGACAGTTTGAACTGATAACTGCCCCGGTAAACAATTAATTCGAAACGCGAGCCGGCTGAAAATTCTGATGCGCGATCATCAGGTTGGATTAACATCTCCTCTCATTTTCGTCTATTCCCGTTTCATCCCTTTTTTTTTCATCCGTCCTTCCACCTCTCACACACCCTCCTTCCCCCCCCTTGACTACTGCCGATATAAATCACAAGAATTTACGATGCCAGTTAAAAAGGGTAACGCAATATTTATAGTCATCTCGCGTGGTTGCAAATAACAAATTGAACTTTTATATAAATGCAGCCCGTGCTCGCGCCTGAAGGCCCTCTCTCTTTCCCTCCCACTCTCCTGCATCCCGCTCCCCCTCCCCCTCGGCCCTCGCCGGTCCGTTTGCGCAGATTTTAATTATCGATATCGATTTATTGCCAATACATATTAATGCCGCGTCGCGGCTACCTCACGTACCGGTGTTTATTCATATTGATGGAACTAGATTGAAACATAAACCGGATATGCAAACAACCGCGGGGGTTTAATCGTTCGGTACTGGCCGATAAAAAACATTTACGCGCGAGCGCCAAACGGGTATGAAAATTTGGTTTAGTTTCTGCCGTTTTTAATTTCTCATTATCCGGCAGCTCGTGGCAGCATGTATGTGTGTGGAAGAGGGGGAGAGAGATTGAGAGAGATAGTAAGAGGGAAAGAGAGAGAGAGAGAGAGAGAGAGAGAGAGGGAGAGGGTGGCAAGGGGAGAAAGGGAATGGGGGATAAGGATTGAGGGATCTCGCCGTCAGTTGATGTCCGTTCAGCCGGCCGTTTTCAGCCTCGTGTCGCAACCATATCGCGAGGTATCGAAAGGATTTGCGCGCGCGCACGTTCGCACCCTCCCTTGCACCCTACGAGCATGCACGGGATCCGAAAATATGATGGGGCCGATGATACGTGAGTGCCGGATAAATGAAGAATTCATCGGAGTACTTTATATGATAATGGATCCGGCAGGATTACAACGTAATTTGCCTCTTTGTATATGGCCCCAGGCATGAAATATGGAAGTTCGCTCGCGCGTTATTCATTGACATTGCCCCGCGCAGCGGCTGGCGTAAGGGTCATTTATTTTGCGGCACGATTCGTTGCCCGAATTGAAAAGATCGGGGCAGCTGGGCTGCGGATTTGAGCTGTAATTTATACGTCGCCCGTATCTTACTTCGAGAGAAGTCGGGGCTCTTTCTTTCGCCGTTCGTCCTCGGAGCGCACGGGATTTCGTTTCCGGGAGTTCGCTTTTCTTGTCCGCCCGGGCGCCGCTCCCTTTTTATGAAGGTGACTCGTCATTCCGACCGCTGCCGGTCGACTAAATTTCCACGGTCAGCTAATGCTTCTTCTTTCCCCAGCCTGCCCGAGTATCCCGTCCTGGCCGCGGGAACTTATCTTTCTCGAATCGTGCGAATTCGCGGCCAATCTTTCGACGCTCGACACAATCGGCGAAGTGCGGATTTAATGGGGGTGCGCATGAAAGATGTAAGAGGTGGGACAAATTTGCCGGAGATGTTTTGCTCGACACTGAATCCCGTAGCCCCGTTTCATTCCCACTGGTTCAGTCTTCGCCGAAGTTTTCTTTATTGTTAGTTGCGCTGAGAAGAAGGGACATTGACTTTTATGGGTTAGAACGTGTCGATTTACGTGAACTAATGATCGGGAGGGTATGCGTAAATAACTTTTCCCGCTGCACTCCCAGTGACCCGACACAGACGCTACGTCATAAGATATTTCGCGGTCTGTCAATAAACAGGCTTTCATCCGGTGCTCTGCAATCTCAAAGTCATTAAAAATGTAGTTTTGACTCCAGAAATATTTTTTATCGCCGGAAATGATCGCTAACTGTTTCAACGAACTTTCTTACGGATAATAAACGAGTATTTTTCACGCATCCTCGCGCTTCGCAGCAAGCACCTCTAGCAGCCAATTATACTCCTCCCAAATACATTCGTCGAAGCGCATTATCGATCGGGAAAGGAAGAAAGAGAAGATCGGCGGGGCAATTAAAACGTCAACGAAATCGTTGTCGCTGGAAGAAATTGCGAAACGTCGAGGAACGTTCAGAACGTCACTTTAGCGGACGATTCCCTCTCTGTTCGATCGTGAGAGACATCTGGCACGAATTTGGCATGGCGCTGGTGCGGCAGGAGGCGTGTGGAATGGAGGGCCGCGGGGTGGGGAGGGGGTACGCGTCTCTCGCGCGTCGAAAAAAATATTTTTGCAGGCAGACGCGCCCGCCCGTCGCTGTAACGGGGCCAACGAGTTCGAACACCAGTCACGAAAAAAAGAGATTAAAAAAAGCGAGAAGGAAGAGGAGGGAAAGAGAGCCGAAAATGTCCGGGAGATGGGAAGGGCGAATGAGTGGGCTGAGTGAGTGAATGACAGACAGACAGCAACCAGACAGGAGACTGACAGCGCGGCGGCGGGCTGACAGCTTGCCACTCTGCCCGTGCGTTCGTAACATCAAGTATTACCGGCTACCGTACGTGTTGATCCTCATCCCATTCATCGGCAAAAAGCGAGCGAACCGCCGCTTTTGCCGTGTATCTTTTGCCGCGGGTTTTAGTGCCGCGCGAGGCGCATCATCATTGTCCTTCGATGTAACGATTGCGCACCGACGTCCCGAATCGAGCTGGAAGACAGATTCCTCTCTCTCTCTCTCTCTCTCGCTCTCTCTCTCTCTCTCGCTCTCTCTTCCTCCCCAGCTTCGAAGCTGCCCGCGGGGAGGAGTTTTCACTACCTCCGCGGAGGATGAAATGTTCGCAAAAATGGGGATGCGTACGGCGGCTTGCTCGTAAGGCCGCGAATTAAGTGTAATCTTAACGGTCGTAACAGCGTAACAACGGTTCGCCATATAATTGTCAGGCATAAACGTTAGGACCCTGGAGCGGTGCGCGTTGCGTTTTCTGAAATTGCCGTGGAAATTATAGTCGTGCGGCCTTTTGACGAATATCACTCGCAAGGTACGGTTTTAAATATATGGCGGCGACCGGCCGGCTAGATTATCGGCGCTCCGAGTATGTATGTAGGATGTTGATCGTTCGCTGGCTGCGTCGCTGGGGCGAGCACGCAAATTTCGCCTCGGTGTCGTTCGGAAAAATTCTTCGAGGCTGTTTTCGGGCGCCTCTCCTTCGCGGGACGATTTTGCAAGCTGCTGCCGACCGCCGAGTTCCGTTAGCCGAACGAACTTAAAGGTCGCTTTTATGGGCCACGGTAATAATGATAGCGGTACTCGGCACTGCATAATCTAGAAATAATTGCCCACCGTCTACGTTCCTTCAAGAATAACGCGCAAAAACTGTCCATCGTCTCTTAATGTCTGCCGGTCGAAAAATAAGTCATCAGCTCCAGAATGCGAGGGCTACCATTTGAATGCAGTCGCGCAAAGGTCGTACATCGGTAGGAACAACCGGTAAATTAACCAACCTGTAAATTAAGCATTACGAGCGAACGTAGGAAATATTTCCGCCAACAAGTGCGGGACGTATCGGTTACTTACGACTCGCGCTTCGGGGCCGCAAATTGTAACATATATTTCGAATAAGACAGTGGAAAATATTGCGGCATGAACGTTACGACCTACCACCGTATAAAAGGCGACGCGGCGAACGTAAATATGCTAATACCGTTTTCACATTTACAATGGCCGTACGTACCGCGCGAGCCGGGTTCAGAGGTGAGATGCGCGCGACGTCGGATGTGCATGTGGAAAACGAACGTCCATAAAGGGCCCGAAAGCATCCGCGGGCGAGCATTGTGCGCGCCGAGATACGAGCCGCTACTTCCAAATTCGAAAATATTAACGCCGCGAACGAGAGTCAAAGGCCGACGGTAAAGTCGCACTTTTACGGTGTCTGGGCGCGCATGCGCGGACCCGCTCACTCGAAAAGTTCGTGACGAGGCCCTGCGAACGAGCGGCGAACAACCTTATTTAGCACTCCCTTAACGTGCAGCGGAAATAAATAGGCGGAGGATTGCTAGCCCAAGGGCGCCGTTCGTCTTAACTGGGGCCTCGGTTATATACCCCGGGACAGGAAAATTCACGCACGAGGCTGATCATCAGCTCGGAAAGCGAGGCGAGGAAACGAGAGTGGCCGAGGGAGAGGCTGATGGGCCGACTGAGAGGTGAGGGGAGCAGAAGCGGCAAAATAAACGTAGGAGCGGACAAGTTACAGGAGGCAAAGTGTCCTCCCCTCCCCTGAAGGCACCACTCCTCACTGCCGACGTCCTTCCTTCCTTCCCCTCGCGCGGAACTCCTTCCAGCCCCCTTCCAGCCCCCTGCCAGCCCCCTTACAAGCCCCTTGCCGACCCTTCTCCTCTCACCAGCAGGTGAGCAGCGAGTCCGTGGCGCGCGGGTTACCATTATGTCTACAGCCTTGAATTAAAATGCCATATAATGACACAGCTAGGCAGCCTGTATAATTTATGTCCATAAAAATAAAATCATAATTACAGAGGCGCGGACTGCGAAAAGACGGTAATAATATGGCTGCTCCGGTTGTGCTCGTTGCGTGTTCCACACTTACAGCGACGGCCGGTATCGGGGGCCTGTGTTGTCCCTGTTACCGTTGTCGTCGTCGTCGCCGTCGTACGTGCGTGTGATATGACGCGTCGCAAACTGCGTACGACGTCCAGAATGGATGGCGTTAGGTGCAGAGACGATCGTTGCATTTTAACGCTCGCCGCCCTTTGTCCGCGTCAAACTGTCCGTTCTTGCTGGAAGTCGGTGCAAATGGAGGATATCTCGATTTTAAATTATCATCACGAAACGCGGTATTCTCAATTATTTTTATTTCTACGTCTTTTCAAAGTGACTGCGTAATAATGTTAATAGTGCACGCACACGTTCTTCGCGTGACGAAAGTATATGTAGTCGTCCAGTGACAGACGTCTGTCGCGGACATGTCTAATCTAATAGCTGAAATAGACTAGGCCAGCATCGATGTTCGATACTTTACACTGACGCCAATCGTCAAATATGGATTGTCGAATGGGAAGGCTCGCGAGCGCACTTTTGTTGAATCGCTCATTTCCCAGTAGATCATTGTCGTTATCATTTTCCCTGTCGACGTTGCCGTCGATACAAGGGGATAATTACGATCGTTCGCAACGACGGCAGTTCGTTTCATTTTGTGCGATAATGGCATCCAACTGACCGCTTTATATACTTCTCTGTTAGCAGGAGAGACGGCCATGACAAGTCGTGCAATTAAGTGGTTTTAAATAGTCTTTCGTGCTGACACGTCCCTGGGGGGAATGCCACGGCCTGACAGAGAATATGCTTAGACTTTTGTACCCCACAACGCGTGGGAATTGAGGGAATGACTGGCAGACCTTTAATACGTCCGAGGCTAATTTTGCTCAAAAGTATCCCCGCAATAATGGCAAGCTAAATAATCCTTACCGTCAGCCTTATTTTTAAACTTGCGCCGTATGTAATTACTTATACGATAGCACAAATTGTCCTTAATACCCGCATGGAATATTTTTTTTAGAGCTAAAAGACCCTTGGGTCAATACCATCTACCTGCAAAGTTTTCTTACTGAAAGCAGTGGTAGGTTATCAGCAACTAAATCATATATATGTAATATTTTAATTCTTTCACTGCGTATGCGTTCTGAATTTAACGTTCATTACTCAAACGTTACACAAAGTTTTAATTCCCTTATTACTGAAAAGTAACATTAAAAAATGATCGCCAGCTCAGGTTGTAATTCACATTGTGACACGTCTTGCGCGTCGCTTTGTCCGCCTAAATACGGCCGCCTGTCACTAATGACAACAAATCACGACGTAACGAGGCGCAATTATGTACGCCGCTCGACGCATTAAATTATAAGTTCCGAGATATTCGAGCCCGAGGTTCCGCGAAGGATCGAGTGAGAACGATCCTGCGAGGACGGTAGCGAGGATATTATTGGGCATCGATCGGCCCCGGCCATCCTTCGTCGGAGCTGTACGCAGAGAATTAAATTAATGGGCCCGAAAATTTCGCATCGGCACCATTAATCTTGGCCAGCGGCAAAGTGGCAACGGGCAACTTTTCCGTGAGCGCCGCCGCGGAAAGAAATCGTTTCAGCTCCGTTTCTCACCGTTCGCCACGGAGTGCAAATCGTCATGAGACTCTGAAACGCGAACGGAAAGGCGATGTGAGATCGCGTTGATGAATGCCCCCATTACACGAACACCGCTAGTTACTCCTCGGAGATAAACCGCCTTCATTACTCACTTTCTGGCGTGACCTTATTCCCCCTACGGTCTCTCGTACCTATTAAACTAATGCGAATTAATAACGGCAGCTTTTTCTACTCAACAGGCGCTTTCTTCTAACAATGCGGCCATTTTAGTACATAATAAATAACGCTGTCAGAAACGAAAGGATACGTGCGCGCGTGTAGGTGAGAAGGGAAAAAAAGGGACGCTGCCGTGCGCGCCTGCGTGTCTGTACGCCTCTTTCAGGCAATGCGCGCGTCTGTGGAACGCGCATTTATGGCTTGAGTATGCATCGATGTGTGAGTCTTCGTCGCGAGCGCGGGCGCTTTTCCTCTTTTCGAGTTTTGCGTGAGATATGGATTAGAAGTCGAGTGCAGGGTTGCGCGCTGTACGGCGCTTGATAGATTGACTAATCTATCTTTGAGGCTTGCAAAGCAAGCTCTCAATCGGGCTGCTCGATGTAGCGTGTAAATAAAATGTACGTCCGGAGTGGACACCCAGTGGAGCGGAAGTCGATCGTCAGCGATTCTGATCTTTTACATTGGAAACTTCGACGGTCGGAATTACCGTTGCAAACGGTGAACGTTAACGATAATTGCCGAGATCTGGCTCTGACTTTTGAGCAGCTTGTAATCGTTACATGCCGAGCGATTATGACGGTTGCCGTTACAATTTTTCATCTTTCTTCGGTATCTGTCTCGCGCACTCCAATTACACACTCGTCAATCAGTTTATGACGGATTGCGGCTTATTTCTATTCACAGGACGTCTCCTTCGAGCGCAAATATTTGTTGCTCGCGCACCTCGATCAAACGGCGCGCCATTAAATTTAATGAGCGATGTTTCGCCTTTAAACGCAATCTACGCGCGCTTAATTGGAAATTAAATTAACGAGCTCTACGTGCGAATCAAACAAAATCATGTAAATCCGATTAACTAGGTAATGATAATTTACGCTCCGGCCGGGCAAAAATATATTTCTAGCAAATGTATATCGCTGCGGGACCCGCACAGGAGAGTGCTACGCGCGCGCGCGCGCGCGCACACCTTCATGATCGCTTTAATGTGGCGAATAATTTTGCAGTGGAAATGTTAATTGATGTTCTTTTTCCGTTACATTGTGCTGGTAATGATATGATTTATAGACCTTCGCAGCGGCCCTCTTATACAATTTCCACACCAATTAAACTGCTGTTTGTTTAATAACGTCGATTACATTGTTTGCATTAGCATTTTACTTTGGATCTACGGTCACGCCGGCGGATCCCGCTTCCGGATTAACAAATCGGTCCGTTATACCGGTAAAATTGCGATCGTCTCTCCGGGCGGATCGAAGTTTCGCGATTCGCTCGCGACTCGCTTTAGCGATTTGCCCCCGCGATCTGCGCCGACGAAACGATGCGAGACCGTTCTCTCGCCGGCTGTCGGAAGAGCGACAGGCGAGTTATTAATCGTGTTGCGTTTCGGCGATCCGGCGAGTCGGCCGATAACTCATCCCGAGAAACAAACGACTAATGACCTCCGAGGCAGAGCGTTATTTCTCAACAGCCCTCATCGTTATTCGACAAATCGCGACTCGTTCGTGCGTTCGTTCGCTCGCTCGTTCGTTCGTTCGTTCGTTCGTTCGTTGGCTGCCCTGGCATCGGCCGGGGGGCCCTTTTCGCTCGTCAGCGCGCTACGTCACTGGATGTGTCCGATATATTCCGAGCACGCCCTCGAAAAACAAAACACGGGGGAATACGTTCCCGCATATGCGTCTCGCGTGTACTCGTTGGATTCATTTTGGTCGGGACATACCGCTGTCAGCGCGGCGTTATCGCGCATCGCCGAGCAGTAAAACGTTTCGGCCGTACGCCGATAAACCATGAATCCGCAATTTACAGGAAACGTGAGTGATTCGTTTGTGCGCCCGCACGTATCGGCGTATTTCTACGTCCGCGCTGCCTATGTATATGCATGCGCGTAAACATTTATGTGGCTCTGCACACCGCCGCCCCGCGCGCACATACGCGCACATATATGTCAGCCAGCTATATAATCCTCCCGCACGTACGGGTACGAGTGCGTACACTCGGCGACGCTTGTGTAAAATAAACGTGCGTATAATACACAGCTCTCGGTGCGCATGTAAATACGAGTGAGTTATATTCTCATAACGACGCGTGCTCCCCGCGTTTCATATGTAGAACGACACGCCGATAGCGGCGTCGGCCCGGCATTATGCGACGTAATAATTAAAGGTAACATCGCACGCGACATGCCGGACGCGCTCTGCTTCTTTTTTGCCGGCGTCTAACGAAAATTTGCGCGTCCGTTGTTCGAGAGTACGCGTCGAGGGCTATAAGCTTCTCTGTCGGACAGGAGGCCGGCTCGCGGTTATTAAAATTAATGGACGGACGAGTTTGTCTTTCGGTCGCCTTCGCGTCGACACGCAATACGTCGCCTGAGCTACGTTTCGAACGGCCCAACGCCGTCGTGTCAGTTTCCGCTCGACGTACAAAACCACTCTTGTCGCCGAAGAGCACTTTAACCCGCCCGACTCGCCTTCAGTCGCTAGGGCAGCGTGGCCGATCCATTGCTTTCCGCAAATTGGCGGCGGGATACTTAAATGGAAATTAAGAATAATCTACGAGCGACCCCCTCCTCCCCCCCGCGGCCACTCGCCGTAATTCAGCGCGCTACTTTAACGATTGCAATAAAGAATGATAAAGAATAATGGCCTGAAATAGTAACCCGTCGCGCTCGCTTGGCAGAGCTTTGACCGGTTAAGTAACTGACAGTATGCAAGCCAGTGGAAGCCGGCAGTGGCGTCGAAGATGGCCAGCTCGGCCAGAATGTCTTTTCCAGGTAACCGACGAACAGGGCCAACGACCTGCCTCGAAAAAGCATCGAATCGTTACGTCCTCCGGTTAATGGGCATATAAAAAAGTTCTCACCGCGAAGGACACATTATCGCGCAACCGTTGAGTTACGCGCACAATTATTTACCTTGTTCTCGTTTACGAGCGGACGAGCAACTGGACGCGCTGAAAGTTGGTGTCGCGAATAATCAATTAGCCGAGTACGTTTCATAATTAAGAATAAATCTTAACAAGCTACGAGCTTTGTGGCGTCGTAGAAAAACTCGAAACATGTCCGATTCCTGGCACTCATGGGCGTCAGTACGGAAACTGAGGTCGCTACAGTAAGTCTCGAAACAGTGACTTTTTCCACGTACGCCGAGACTCACAGAATAAACTTCCGGACGAAAGTTACGCCATCATCAGATTTTCATCTCCACCGCCGTCCGTTCCAATGGTCATTTAAAATTAGACAAGGGCGAAAACAGACGCGAGAACTTATTTCCGGCGCTAATAAGCGCATCGCGGCAGTTCCTGAAGCCGGTCGCGACATTCTTATCGTCCGTCCGCCGTCGTCGGTCACGGCGGATGAGTGTCGTGCGAGTGAATCATCATGCCAGCGCATTGGCGCGACGTATTAATTGAGCCCGGAGTGTCGCGCAGAGGGAGGAAGCTCTCTGGGCAGCGTAAACGGCCGTCCCGAAGCTCCGGGTTTACCCGGATCGCGTACCGGACGAGGGCCTGCACGAGTGTCCGCCGCTGCCACGTGTGCGCGTGCGAATAATAACCCGCGTACAATGGCCGCACTGAATGCTGCCCTCGCCGGCCGCCGACAGCGCCCCTGGCGGCCGACACCTTCTCGCACGCCAACATCTCAGATGCCAGGCCGATAGATACGTCTCACGAGCAGCCTCGCGCATAATCGACGCCCCGCGCACGTACGCTTCTTTCAATTTATAATGCGCTTGCGTAATTGCGGGCTTATCACGACTGTTTGCCTGACGCTTCAGATTAGACAGGGTGATGTACGGATTCCGTACTGTGCCACCGATTCCGTCGCGCGAAGTTTGATGGAATGGCTCGCGGCGGGGCAGTGTACACAGTTTGTACCCGTTACATAGATTCGCGCAGGCGTTGACACCATCGAGGCTCGACATTGTATCGGTAACGATGAGAGATAGAGAGGGTCGTAGTCGAGAGAGAATGGGCTTATACGCGGTGCCACGCGGGAGATAACTGTTGTCCCGCGCCGAGGAGAGGAGAGTAATGCCCCATTGTGAATCGGTTACAATGATGTATCGCCTGTCGTCAGGAAAGCGACGGTTAGTTTATTTCATTTCGAGCCGCATCTCGGGAGGTGTTCTCGATGTCGAAAAGCCGAGAGGGGGAAGGGGGGGGGGGGGCGAGTAGGGCTTCCGCGATGAGAAGACATGACGTAGAGGATCGTCGGTTCTCCGCTCAGCTTTAAGCCTGGCTTCCTTCGAGATCGAGAAGATCTTGACGGCCAACGGTACTCTCTCGTCGAGCATCGTCGATCGCGAGCGAATTGGGGCGCGATTCGAATTCGACGCCGGAATGAATAACCGCTCGTGTCACGCATCTCGCGCACGCAGCCGCCTCGGGGAATATTCACTGGCTGTCATAATACACGGTGGGCATCCGTTGCACGTAATAGATAGATAGTCTTTAATGACGTCTCGTTACGACAGCGCGCTCGTGTCCGAGGCTCTCAGCCGTTTCTGGTACAACCTCGCGTATAAACTATCAACTGACACTTCCGATGCACGCCGCACGCTGCCGCCGCGGCACACTGCCTACGCCGACGCCGACGCCGCGGAGCGGCGGGGCAATAATTAATTGCCAGCGATCTCTAACTTTTGATTATATCCCGCGATACCGCTGATACTGCTCGAACTAATTACTTAACGAGAGCCCGGCTTGATGCGTGCGATAAACGCGCGGATTACATCCGAGTCGGTGAGAGGATGGCAGCCGTATGAATTCCGCTACTTCTTGCCGTCGTGACGTAATTCGCTATCTGACGCCGCACGAGACCCGCGTGGGACTTTTTCGACGATGAGAACGAATCGACGTCCCGCTCGGCGCTCAATGAGGATTACGTAAAATGAAGTTTCCATCCCTGTCGCACTATCCGATCGCTCCTTCCGCCTCGACGGTCGGCGAAAGAAGCCGGAGTCGTTCGTCGGACGCGGATCTCGAGAGGTTCCCCGGCTTCCGGAAGTCGGACGGCTCTCGCGCGCTCGTTACGTCCGGAGCGCGCTTCTCGCAGAAGGCAAAAACCATAAAAGACTTATCGGCAATCTGGCGTAATCACTTTCCCGGCGGAGTTGGAAGTGCGCCGCCGCTGCGGCTGTCCGCCGCAGAGTTTCGGTGGGCGGGGAAGTAAATCAAACTAGAATTACCGCCTGCTTAGCATACGGACCGAAGTCCCTCGCAGGAACAAGGGGTCGAAGGGGAAAGAGGCAGAGACGACGGGGGGGAGGGAGAGAGCGAGCAAGTAGGAGCGGGAGGAGGCGTGAGAGAGACAGGGAGAGAGAACGACGCCGGCGACGACCGTGGAAGGCAACCAGAAATAATATCGCCATGAATACAAGAGTGAGCGCCATTACACGTAATTGTGATCTATAGGTGTCATATATTACGGCGTCGACGACGTATAAAGGGCGTTCAGCCTCGCACGCGTAAATCCCTGTCCCCTCGTCTCTCCACCCCACCATTTTCCTCCTCCTCTCCTCCTTCAGCCCCTCCTACCCCTAGCCCCTTCCTTCCTCTCTCCATCTCCCCCTCGATTGCCACCCCTCCTCCACCCTCCTTGCTCCGTGACCCCTAGCCGGATCCTCGCACAGCCCCGCGCTCCTCGAATCATCCCCGGTGAAATATTTACGTGCATAATCAGCCCATATACAATAAAGTTACCCCCGTCCCGTCCTCCGCCCTTCGCGCTCACCATCTCGACGCCCGACCTTTCACTTCGTCATGGACGCTTTATGCTCTCTGTCTCCGCGACGGGGCTCAGCTCTTGCCGTTTTCACGCTGTAAAAATGGCGCGAGCGAGGAAATCGATTCCGTAGCCCACCTCGCCCTCCGCCTCCCCCTGCCCCTCGCGCCTCCGACGATCCGCCCTTTGATGTACGTCAAACGGATGCAGACGGCTCTTTTTTTCGCCCCCACCTTCGTAAACACGGCTGATCGAGCGAGGACGAACGCGCAGTCGGCTGATCGTATAATACGACGTCGTTAGCGACGGACGAAATTGACGCACGGATTACGACACTGGTCAGGTGCGATTTACAAGGAAGCGCGTAATTTTCGACCCGCGGACCTCGCGGCGGCATTAGCGAGTGCCGTCGATCGCTCCCGACGATTCCGTGCTCCAATTATTCATCCTCGACACGCTTACCTTTATCGAGCATCGATATGTTTACGGCCGTGAAGAATCGATTGACCTGGCGGCACTTCGATGATCACTTCAACGAAAGTGCGCTCTCGCTCTCGCCCTCGACTAGTCGGCAAGTTGGACCGATTGTCTCTCCCTCCGGCCCCTCGGCCCTTCGTTCCTTCCACCTTCTCGCTCCTTTGTGAGGGCGAGAGCGATATTACATATCGCGGTGATGTATCGTCCCCACTGTACGGGGTGCGTCACGGTACGTTACGCTCGGACCGCTCGCCACGAATAAAATCATTGTTGGTAAGTGATTAATGATTACGTTGTAAGGTTGGGGTGGCCGCACGGGGTCCCTCGTCGGGGCGAGCGATAGGTCGTAAACTCGCGTCTGGTCAAAGCTCCCGCGACACTTTTTTTCCCTCCGACGCCTCGCGTGATCGATAATTTCGCGGCGAGCGTCGCGTACGCGTGTGCGAGTGGCTCCGTGTGCGTGGATGTAGGCGGACGCGTACGACGTCGAACGCGGTGGGATCGTGCGCCGCGCCGCTGAGTTACGCCTTTTTAATTCATAAGCCGGCGACACGGAGCGCCAAGCGACAACAGCTGTTTCCTTCCACAGCTCGTCGTCGACGAACAGCGTAGCACCTCCTTTTCGAGCGCCGTACATTACGACTCCTGCGTTCTGCCTATTCCTTCCAGTCGGAACTCTCGTTTTTGCCTTTTCCGCGCACTTAATCTTGATGGCTGTACGCCATACGGGCAGCGATAATTTTACATTTTTTCTTGCTTCGATCCGTCTGACGTAATTGCAGTCTTTGTCTGGTCGATTTTCCCCATTATGCCTAATTATGTTTGGTATTACTATTATCCGAGTATTGAATCGAACCTGTAAGTATACGGCACTCGTTACATGGCTGTCGCGTCTCACTTTCAGACGGCCGAAGGCTGTCAAAAACAGCGCGGCAGCACGTCATAATTTTTGAGGAAAAAAGGGAGAACGTGAAATTCGAATATGCGGTCGCGCCGTTGCCACTCACATAAAACACATCAGCTATAATGACAACGATGTCCGGAGTCCAGGAAGATTGACAAGGGGGCAAAGTATAGAAACGAAACTAAAGTTCGCTGCTGAGGAATCGAACCTGTAAGTACGAGGAAAACGTTGCACCCGTTACATGGCTGACGCGTCTCACTCCGAGACGGCCGAAGGGTGTCAAAAACAGCGCGGCAGCTCGTCATAATTTATTCTCCGCGAGACGTCCAGCGACAGATACCTACGCTTTTTGCTCTATGTAACACCAGGCTCGCGACGTTTAAAGCGCGTATCTCGAGAGTTTAACAAATACGCCGGAGTTATCGCGAGCCGCCCCGCTGCAGGGTGGGGCATTAATGATTGAATCGTAGAACGTTCGCCGATCGTATCTCGGCAACGGCAACTCCAATCTACACAATTTATCAACGGCGTGCCCGGGGTTCACCCCGTGCTTCTTTCAGATTGATGTTACTATAACAACACGTCAGTTATTCATTGTGCGCCCGGCAGTGCATTAATCAAGCCCTCGCTCTGACATCAAATACAAATGATATTTTATAGCGTCATAAATCTTCGCCGACTGTCACCGTTCGTGGGCGTTTGCTACGAACACGTCTCTTGGGGGCGCCCCCTACTGTCCCGTCCCGCGTCCTGGCCTCGTCCTGGCCTCTTCCTGGCAACTCCGGTTAGCTCTGACTACGGCTTTGTCCTTGGCTGCCCTGTTTAGGATACAGATTTGTCTCGCAGATTCGCACGGCCGAGCGACACCCGAGGACAACAGACCCTGCCGACAATTTCGTCGGCCGCGTTAAATACCTCGACACTTCTTGACTTCACTTCCCCCGAGCAGACTGTCTTCTTAATAAAGATAAACCTCAGTCCCCACCATCGCTGCAGTCGATTGTAACTCTCAGTTTCATTTTCAAATAAATCTCCTACAAATATGTGTTTGATTAATGTAACCTTAAACTAATCGCAAAGTTTTCAATTACATTGCGGTATCGCATTCTATTCTTCGCAGATACTTGACAAGTTCAATTCGGCAAGAGCAGTTCTCGACTCCACGGAACGTGCATCGCAAGTAGGAAGAGTCGCCATCTAGTGGAAGTTCGGTGAGCAACTTCGAGGATTGTCGATAAGTCGACCCTGCCGGCGCCTCATGAATTGGCGACCTCTGACCTCGGAAGTTGGCCGAGTGGCGGGAGGGCGTGATTTTGATCCCGAGTTCCGACAGCCAAGTTTCGGAGTCGAGATCGGCGATGAACGTGTCCGTTGTGCGCCGAACGTTCGCCGGTTACCGTAACATGAAACGCAGCCGCCATTGTCAGGGATGAATGCGGGCCGGCTTCATTACTCGCGGAAACGTCGGGAAGCGGGCATAAACATCGCTCAGGGCGAGGATCTCGCGCGTCGGCGAACGGATCGGGGCGATTGCCAAGTTTCGTCGGGGCAATAACAACCGGCAATCGGTAGATCTCATTTCACAGGAGAATAAGTCGGGCATTTGCCAGAGCGTCGGCCCGCGGAGCGGAACAATTTACAGGTAAATCCGAGGAGAAGCGAGCGAACGAGCAGTCAGACAGGCACCTGGCTCGGACATCAAATGAGAATGAAGGAAGTAAGAGCGGCTGCCGCAGGGAGGGAGGCAGGATTGAAGAACGGTGAGAGAAGAGAGCGAGCAAGGTGGGGAGAGAGAGAGAGAGAGAGAGAGAGAGAGAGAGGCAGAGAGAGGGATATAGAGAGGAAGGGAGAGAAGGGGCGGTTAAGGTGCCCGGGGCCATGTCTGTCATGTCAGCCGCGGTAATAAGTTTGAAATCCACATCAAGCGATTAATAATGCTCGAGCAATTCACAAAAAGGTGCTGCATCGCTGCTAAGAGAGAAGTTGTTAAGCCCGCCTGAGGCCGTCGAGGCGGAGGCCATGTTTGCTGTCAGTAACAACTCCCCGCTTTGCCCAGACCGTGCCGCGCTTATACCTTTTGCAAATAATAATTCCGCGGTTTTCTCCCCCTACCCTCCTCGGTCCACCCCGCCACTCACCCTCCCCCCACCCCATCCCATATCCGTTCCGCCGCAGATCCCCGTTAGATGGGAGAGCCGGGCGCAATCGCGAGCCGGTCAATTAATTTGTCGATAAACGCTGTATCGCTCGAATTTATTTCAACGCCGGCGATGGTGTCGGCATTGGCGCCCGCACCATCATCATCGCCGTTCGCCAACATGGGCGCGCGCGCGCGCGCGCACACACGCTATCGATGATAGAGCGTACGCGCGGAGAGCAGCGCAGGTTGGCAGGCGGTCGGTTTTACTGCCTTATAAATGGCCGCGGATTACGAATGCCAGTTTAACGATTATGTACAGCGCGCGCTCGATCTTTGACGAGCGTCGGTCGGCGCTGTATTATTAGACACGTGTCTGAGCCTTCTCTTTCGGCGGGATGCGCTGGGTGGCGAGCCGAGGATGTTGAGTGACTTATCGGCGATCGGCGAGAAGTAACATTCCACGGGACGATGATCCGTGTTTCACGAGGAGCGTCTAGCCCCGAGCTGCCCCCGTAACGAGATATACACGATATACGCCGCTCTGGCACGTCTGGCCACGGATTAATTAATACCTCGAGACAAAACGCAACTGTCGGCGAACGGCCGACTCATTCCACCCGGGCACGTCCTGCCCTTAATTAACACTCTCAATAATTTCGGCTTCACTCGCGTTTGTAACAAAGTATTATTAAGAACGGCATATGACGGCGACCGACGGCGGATATATTTCATCGGACGGATTTGCATAACTTTAGCGGGCTGCGGAGCGCAATGTATAAATCAGCGAGGCGACGCTAACGAATGCGCGCGAGCGAGAGGTGCCGGGGCTGAGGGCAGGGGGGGAGGAGGTTGGGGAGTCAGATGGGAGGAGGAGCAGGCGGGCGTGAAGGGGGATGATGGGAGGAGAGGGACGGTGAGAAAAAGAGGGAGAAGCCGAAATCCGAAAGTACGGTCGCGCCGTTTCCATTCACGTAAAACACATCGGCGATAATGACGGCGATGCCCGGGGTCCGGGAAGATTTATAAGCGGGCAATATGTAGAAACGAAACGAAAGCTCGTTAGTCAGGGCTCCGACGGAGTTAGGGTAGGTAGTCGATACGGACGTCAGGCACAATTCGTTTCGTTGCCTAATTATAAAGGCGAAGCCCGCGGGCCTCGCAGCGGCGTCGTTTCAACTTCTGAAGTCGACTCGGGACCCCCGTGCAGATTTTATAAATTATTCAGGTCGACCGAGTCGGGAGAAAGAGACGGCCGGAGGGAGGCTGAACGGGGGAGAGAGGCAAAAAGCCGTAGAGAGGGAGGATGGGAGGGAGGGAGGAGGGGGAGGAAAAGGCGGCGACGAGAACCGGGCGGCGTGGAGCGGCGTAAAAAATTAAATCTACCGGCTAGTTCCTGTCGTTGCCAACGTTATTGTTATTAATGCCTGGCATTAATTACCGAGCGTCCCGGTGGCGTGGGCAAAAAAAGAGCGGTCTGCGTTAGCGCGAAGATTCGCCGACCTTTTATTACTCCGAGCATCTCTTAAGTGCACCACCGGGTATCACTCGACGTTACGGGCTGAAGTTAGGCGGGAAGTCCCTTGTAATTGACGTCGTTCCGGAATCAAGAGTACGCTTCCTCATCCGGACGCCTCTCTACAACGCTCGGCGGAGGAAGCTGCTCTAGTCGTTCGTCGGCGAGGATTTAGTAGAACGCCGACTGTTAATCCAAAATCGTTCGCCGAAATGCCGACGGTACGGAAAGAATTTCCATGCGTCAACGGGAAGATATTTTCGGGACGTACGTCTTCTCGGGGCGCAGACAGTCGGTAGTTGGGGAAGGAAAAAAGATAGGATATGGGGAGGTTCGGGATGGGAGGACGTGTTCTACAAATCTTTCATTTTTGCTTATACACGAGGACGGCGGCAGAGGCAGAGGCAGAGGCAGAGGCAGAGGCAGAGGCAGAGGCAGAGGCCAACGTTGGTAGTGGAAGCAACGGCGGCGACGGCGGCGTCGAGAGAGCGGGCGAAATCCATAAATATTCAAGAGACACAAATAAATATGGATCCTAAGCGTGACAAAGGTTGCTCCCGGGTTTAGCGCGGCTTCGAGTGGCCCCCTGAGTGGTACGAATGGCGACTAGAAACAGGAGAGATAGGGATCGTAATTTATATTGAGCCGGCGCATTCGGCGCTTCCAATTTAAACGAACGGACGAATGAACAGCGGGAGATAAGTCGGAGCTAATAAACGGCTGTGAGAGCATCGACGGCCGTGCGCGAGATCCGGTTTGATTGTTCCATGTTTAGCGTCAAGTCGGAAGGGGGGAACAGTCGGTGCGCTCGAAAATAAATCTGCGCCATTGGCTTACGGGAGCGGCGACGGGAAAAATACGACTTTATATCCTTCTGCTTTATTAACGGTCCGCGAACGTGTCGCATCGACCGAAAGCTAGCCGCCGCCAAAGTGTTCGCGTAGCTGCTCGCGAAGCTGCTCGCGAAGCTGCTCGCGAAGCTGTCCGCGAAGCGTAGACGAACGCGCGAGCCTATATTGAGCGATCAAAGTTAATACGCTTGTCAGAGGGCAGGCGTAATGAGCTCGAAAATAATTCCCCGTCAATGGCGGGCGAGCTGCGCCGAGGATTCGCTGTTTACATAACGCTCACCGAAAATAAGACTATGCGCCACTCCGGTATTCACTCTCTCGATCATTATAAATAACGTCGACGGACGAGGTAGGCGTTAATGCGGCTCGCATTAAAACGCGCGGCAGGCCTGTCCCTCCTCTCCCTGGGCGCTAACTGCAATCGATAGGATCGCGAGATGACGGCGTGAAAAGTTGGCAAACGATTCTTCTTCCGGCGAAACCGATCGGCTGAGTTACGAGCCTGTAATTTATCGTCCGTTGCTGCGGCGTTTATAGTCGGTGCTGGGGATCATGCGAGCTATGAAACTCTTGCAGACGGTAAACATATGGTAATCAGGCGATTTGACTCATCAAGGCTCGGCTTTGTAAATGGCACGGATGTCCTCCGTGTAATTTATGTGGCACGGCCTGTAAGTGCGACCAGCGGAGAACAAGCGAGCGCTCACCTCGACGCACTATCATTAAATTCAATGCAAGCACGAGTTGCGTATCTCGACTCGCGTCGCGCACATATATTATCCCGGGCGAGTAAAGGTGCACCGGCTCCTCTGGCGGAGGATATATTTTAGAAAACGAAAACTGGCGATAATTGCGGAAAGCATCGGGCCGGCCATCCGCATCGCCCGAAACCAGGCTTCGTCTTCGTCGTCGTCCTCGTCCTCTTCGTCGTTTTCGCGCGGAATGCAAAAAGGCCGATCGCCAAACGAGCCTGCCTGCGCCTTTTGCAATTTGCGCGACACGTCCTCGAGACGAAAGTCTCTCGACGTCCGAGCGGTCATTACGTAAACGTAACGCAACGCGATTTAAGGCGAAAAAGGCCCCGCTCGCCGACATCAGATGGAAATGACTACGGATTCCTGCCCCCTCCGCCGCATCCGCCGTTTCGATCGCCGAAAGTGATATTTGCATGTCGAATTGCCGAAATTCCCGGCTCGAGCGCCGTCGCGTAATGTGTGACTTTTTTTCGCCGATTCCGCCCTCCTCTGACTTGGCGGCGGCCACGGGCGAGCAGGAGGCATGTGCAATGGACTATACTACCACACTGAACGAGCACAAAATGCCGAAACCCCGCTGGGAGGCAGCATTTGCCGCGTCAGCGACGAATGCATTATGAATGTAAACTCGCCATTAGTCATGTTAATAAAGCAATTATTTTTATTGATAGCCAGTAATAACATAAATTAACCCCGCGTATGAGATAATTGGAACCTTATAAATATGTAAAAACTCCACAGGGACTGCCGGCATTAATATTAACGTTATGCTAATCAGTATGTTAATCGAAATCAACTGGTAACTCCGACTGATAATGCATTGACATAATGGGTCTCGGAGATTCAAATATAGATTTTTTACAGGCTTTTAGATACTTGCGTGTTGTATATGCATAGCATAATTGTTGCAGATTTTCTCGTTTATAGCAGAAAGTGTGACTTCTGTTGCAATTCGATTCAGTTAAATGTCGTATTTAGCAAAGTAAATTGTGTTTAAAAAAATGGTTGTAGTTTCTGCTTTGCCTCATTATTTTTGTTAATCGCTGGTATTTTTACATCCTATTTTTCCACTCATGTGGCTGACACATTTGGTAATTTTCATGTTTGATATCACTCAGATTATTCTTTCGACATGTAGAATATGTAAAATCACTGCAAAAACTGCATTCAAAACTATTGTTCGTTCTGTCGTATCGACACCTGGTATAACCCAGTTTTAGCACTCGCAGATAACGTTGATATTTTATCAGCTTAAAATGTACCATCTCATGATAACTGACAGGGGAATTTTGTCGAGGTATGTTATCGACACTTACTGTAACCTGGTAAAAGGAAACTGTCAATAAGTTGACACGTTTCGTAAGGCAATTTCTGAGCTAAATGTTATCAAACGGTGAAAAATTCACAGAACTCTTTTTGTGCTATCACTCCTCTTATTTTGTCGATGATATTACACTTTTATTTAATACCACCTTGATTTATGTGCGAGACAAATAATGGTTGGTCAACATTTAAGAAGCGCCACCTCTGCATCAATATTGACTGTCCGTTTAGTTCCGATTAAATATTTAACTTTCGCTATTGTCTCTGCTAACCAATTATAGAACGGTTATTCTAATTACTATCTAACAGACTGTGCAACCTGAATTAATTCCTGAGATTATTTCTCAGAACGTTACTCAATTCTACATTCATGTTAGTTATTCTATTGGTGAGTAGTTACTTGAACTTTATTTTGTGGCATGTAAATGTACAACTTTCGTGAAACGTTTGCCACTGCATTCGTACATATCTTAAGAGTTTGAATGCAACACGTATTTCCCACCTCGACTCGTGGTAAAACAAGATTGGAAAAGGTTCTGCTAGTGCATACTTACTGTTAATAATTGGTCCATTTTTCATACTCCTTCCACCAAGTCGCTGTACTCGGTATAACTTCATAACCGTGTATTTTCTGAATAAAACTTGGTATTAACCTGTTACGTGGAAGAACTGCGAAGACGGGACATTTCTGGCTATCAGCAGGATATTATGACTCTCTTTATGGGCCTTTGCTCGCCAGTAAATTATGTTACGACACGGCGATATTGTCAACGAGAAATCAAGGTGTCGGACGGTCACGTCACAACTTTCAAAAGTGGATCACATAGATGGCGAATGATACAAGCTGAAATACAGTATAATGGCTTTCAAAGGGACAGATCAATTGTGTATTGGATTACGGAAATTTTACTACAAAAGGTCTTGCACATTATGGCACGTCGTTTTAAAAGTGTATTAACGCTTGGATTGGTTCCATTACAATTTATAAAGGCTTTTTGAAATAAATGCGGTACAGAAAAACGCAGCATTAATCTGCTTTATTTTAACAAAATATAGTACAGCGCATAAGTTAATAGTACTGCAATATGAATTTTGCGGGAAATGACGCTATTAAATTATACGTTTGTAATAATTAAGCACAACGATTTTGAGTATACACCGTAGGACGTTGCGTAAGGTATAATTTAGTGACCTTAACGTACAGATAATTTTTACATATTTCTCATATTACGTAAGCCGAATAAAAAATAAAAATGCACGCTCTGAGAACGGTAACGATGTATCTACTTAGTTCCTTTATATAAAACGATGATAGACCGCCATATAAATGCCTCGTATTTTAAAGTCACGTTTGCTTCATTATAACGTTTATTCACATTTGAAGCGTTACTTGACTCCATGTATCCACTACATACCATGTCCTGTATCGTACATGCGATTTACATATGCTACTAATCCTTCGTTCATTTCGAACAAGGACATTCCCCACAATCTCGCGCAAATTATTTCAACTCCGTAACAAACGGACTGAACTCTTTCCGCTAATCGCCCGATACGGTTCATTGCATTTATTTCACTGATCATGTACTTTATCTCGCTCCGCTAATTACAGCGAACGCGCCGTTACGTAAGGATGAAAAGGCCGAAGATAAACAGTTTGCAGGCAGCGCGGGGTAAAATGAAAAAAGAGAGACTGTCGAAAGTGCCAGGCGCGTTTCGATTTGTTCAACAATTTTTCGCGAGACGCATGGCCGAACGTTGATTCTATATGTTCTCACGAAGATTATCGATGCGCCCGATTTAATCGCGTTCGGCGTATGACGGGACATGTTAATGTAACGAATTACGCGTTATCGAACTTTTGGCGCTCGTCGAAAACAGCGCAAAAAGGAAGATTCGCATTGATCACGCTATGTGATGGGTTGCGTGTAATTTTTTTGTTGCGTTTACCATCGCTGCCGAACGATTTTTGATTTAATATTCGCTGCCAGACATGTGGCTCGCTCATCGTTAAAATATTGAATGCACATTCGGGTCGGATTTGCAGGAACCCAAAACGCCGGGAGGGACAATTGCAAAATTGGTAAATTTTTGAGCAAGAATGGACGGTTGAGGTAGCATTGAGGCTACATGAAGTGGTTAATCTGAAACAGTTCATCTTAAAATCGTTTGTTATGTTGGCAACTAAAAAATGTATGTTGGCAGAAGATCAACGGTACTATCAAGAAAGCATTACGTTCCTGAAAATGTATTTGCTTTCCTTAGCGTGGTTAAAATTAAACTTAACGTGTAGCATCATGAACTATAATCCTAGTTAGAAAGAACACACGCAGCCAAGAATCGAAATACATTTGCTCCTGTATCTCCAAATCTGTCACATTCAAAAAAAGGATACCAATAATTCTATTGACGCTGATGACACCGCAAGAAGAAGTGGTAAAACCAATTCAACTACTACATATTTCACCAACATTTCTAAGTACATTACACTCCCTAAGTTCCCTCGGCTCATTCTATATAGAATTTCGCAAGTTTCCAAAAGTCAGAAGAGCGTGTCGTATCTAACCAACGATGTAAAATTTTACCGTGCCTGGGTTAATAGTTTGATCAGCGTAAAGGAATTATATCCTTGCCGGATCTGGGTCGTTCCACCTCGGTCTAATATTTAATCTGATTAGCCGTCTGTCGGCCTGGCACCGAGTTTTAAGCGATCTTAAACGAGATAGTCCGACGCGGAGTCGAGTCGATGCGGCCAAATAAGTGCAGAAGTTGATTTCGTCGTAAAGGCAGACGCGAGGTTCGACGGGGGATGAACTCCGCGTCATTAATCAGGCCGCCGCGAGAAAATTATCGGCCGACGTCGGCGGTATCGCAATACTGCGCAAGTTCGAAGCTTCCGTTATAAGGAGAGAATGGGTGCACGCCGAGCATTAACGAGAAGACGCTAATCTTCCTCCCTCTCGTTCTGGCGGAAGTTGAGTCTTCGGTCGCGTTCTCGCTCGACGACGACAATGACGGAATTCTGTAGACAAGACCGACCCGACCCTTCGACTTCCGGCGAACGTCGAGACGCTCCTATCTGCAAGTAGCGCGAGCATATTTTCGCGCACCACACTCGCGGACAAAAGGACGAGTATCAACGAACGTGCGTGAGAAACCAGACGGATGTCTCCTCTCGCTCGATTTCCCATTATTACTTTACATGCGAAGGAGCCCGAAAGGAAAGCCTGTCGAAAGCCGGAAGCATTTTTCCGACGTCTCACGCTCCAGAGAAGTTTCCCATCTGTATTTGTCCCTCTATAAATCGTCGACGGGCTGCCACAGCTGCATCTCCGCGACGCCCGGCTCGACTTGAGTAATGTCTTACCGACACGTTTCGCTTATACAGGGGAACTCAATTGCGATCATAAACCTGGAAAATATAAGTCTGAAAGCTTTCGACGCTGGCTGTCGATGTCGGTGTTACGCGTCCGCGATTTTTTCCCCCTGCCAGCTCGAGGTGCATGGACCAGCGAATACGTCGCGCGAACTGGCGCCACTTTGAGCTCGCGAAACGTCACCCAGCTGAAAATGTAGTTGTCCCCACCCACCCCCCTGGCCCCAGCAGTGTCTTTTGACCGACGCTTCCCGTGTCGTTCGCTCGCCAGGGTCTGACAATATTCGTCTGTTGCCACCGTCGAGTTCGATTTTTTTCCAGCCGCGACCCTCTCCCACCCCTCCCCCCTTTTGTTCTTCACGCCCACGGATGGGGGTGACGTTGGACTTGTTTCTACGGCGCATCGGGCCATCTATAGGCGGTCTCTTATCAGGTCGGACTATCCGACGGGGAGAGGGCAATGACCATAACGAGATCGGCTTCAATCGAAAATCGATTCGGCCATTTTCATCGACGACACGATAAGCATCGTCCAAGACGTAGAGCGTTGTTCAAAGGAGAAATGACGTATAAAGGGGGCACTGAACGTAAACGCTCTGCGCGCGGCCAATGAAGACGTTACGGGATATTAGATTCGGCGAAATAAAAATTGTATTACGGGAAAGTGCTCTCTTTGCTATTTCAGTTGGGCGGTTTAACGAACGGAATCACATTAATCATTTTGATCCGGAGTGTTTGCGCGTGGTTGCATTGGGGGCTGCTTTTATCACTGTACCGCTTACAATCCTAATTAAACACCCCCCAATCGTCGCACTTTGCTCCATTACGTGTAACATATACCTAATAGGGTTCTAAATACGCTTTTTTTGACCGAAAATTATGCTTAAATTCGTTGGGAGTGATAAAACAATTTAATTATAAAACATTAATCATTATTAATAAATCCAAGAAAAGCAAACATATCTTTTACCAAATATGAAAAATATGTAGTTTAAAAATCTGGATCACAATTCTTTGCCAATCGTGCGGCGGATTAAAATTGGACTGTCCTCAGTGTTCATCTCACTGCTCATCCCGGCTACGTCACTTCCGTGACCACTCCAGCCGTGCCATAAGCGTAAGTTTCATCTCCTCCAGGCACTCTCGTTCGCCGCACTCTCAATGTTATCACTCTTACTAACCGCGGCATCCTTTCGAAGCCTTACATCGCACTCGAGCCCCGCTTACGCCCGATACCGTTCAACATCGTTCCCTCTCCCAGCGAAATCTCCGCGCAGAATCGCCTTAAGGATTCTGCTGTAAAAAATCGACTCAGCCATTTTCATTCTGCGGCCCGACGAGCTTGCCTCGCACGGCGGCGAGAGGCGAGAATGACGTATCCGGCCGACGATCAGCCTTCGCTCTGGGTCTCCTGCGAAAGGGTAAAGGCCGGTCACGTGACACCTCCAATCCTCGGAAGCGAAAATTGGGATGCTGCACATGTTGAGCGCGTCTTATCCTAAAACCCGCTGACACGGTCCCCCTTTTCGCGATAGGGTCGAACTGTCGGACGACTTCCGGCGCGAGGGACGACGAAGGTGTATTCCCATCTGAACAACTCCGCGGTGGGGAGGTGATGGCGAGGGGTAGCGGGTTGGGGAAGGGGATGGAAGTAGCAGCACGGTCCATGCTCGTCTATCTGTTGAGATTTCCTGCGCTACGTGATCAGCTTCCCGATATGTTCGCTCGCCGACGCCGACGCGAAACGTCTTTAACATATTCCGACGTAGGTTGACGTAGGTGCGCATCGTGTTCTCATTAAGGGTGAGTTTCATCGCGGGAATACGACTATGTCGATTCGATGGATGAGTCGAGCTACGGTTCCCGAAGTTTCCCGTCTCCCGCAACTGACGCACCTTCGACGGCTTGCCGACGAATTAATTGTCGCCCCGGCAAATCGCTAAAGGATTGTCGTCGAGGCGGATGCGACGACGGCTGAATGCGGTGGACTGTTTTATAGTAATTTGTTATCCCAGAGAGGGGTTTTGCGACGATCTCGGCATGAAATACGTGTTAGTTCGATCGGGGAATGCGATATTGAGTCTGATTCTCTGTTGGTGTGAATGCCGCTATGTTAGTGGTTTCCGGTTATAGGAAAGTCATTAGCCTCGTTGACCGAGGGAGGGAAGTTAAAAAATGTGAACATTTTGTTCGGTATCTGTCTTAATGAGTGCAGATTGGGAATCGATCATTTCTCGAGGTGTGAATTTATTGATACAGTTTATTTGAGCGATATTGTTGGTAACTACTTGGAAATTCTTTGTTGGGAGTGGAGAACGTTACATTCTGACCATTTACGCAGAAGAGGAGAATTAACGGTTTCTGGAATTACACCGATTCTCTTGTCAAGAGGAATGTTTCAGCACTGTTTTTGATACTTGTTAGCAAGCGCGTTTTTATCGGATTCATGAGCGACCTAGTGTCCGCATCTAATTTGATTGCGCTCCCCGGTGTGGGTCTACTTTGACGCGGAATCAGAGGTGAGTCCGTAATTAATTTAAGCATCCGGCCGGCCGCAAACTCTCGCTGTTCCCTGCGAACAACTCATAACGCGCCTGTGTCTGCGATGCATCACGGATACCTTGCTTATTAACGTTCCTATGAAAATACATTTACGCTTCTTTATCGGATTGCTCGCATTTTCAGAGAGTTAACTTATTCACGCGCTTAGCAGAAGCATAATATACGTGGTATCATCATTCCTTTGGTACAAATAACGCTTCTATTATCGCTCGCTTTCACTTTTTCTTCACACAGTACGATCCGCACCGCAATATGCAGTACGTACGCGCGTGTATCATTTTTAATAGACTTCGCGCGCCCGACGTTTCAATTATTTGCCATGCCGAAAACTAAACGGCACCGGGGACAAATTGATAAAAAACAAAGCCACACCCGACGTCGCGCCGCCCTGCCTCGAACTCGTTAAATATTTACCGCGCGCAGCGGCGTACGCATCCGACTACGCGCGAATTTCAAACAAAAATTCATGAAGCCCGCTTCGGCTGTTGTCGCCGTAAGCCTCATTTGCCTTTACAATCCCCATGCAAAACTTCCGGCCCGCTCCAGAATGTACGCCACATCTATTTCTCCTTCTCCGGTCGGCCGTGTACCGTACGAGAACGTACGCTCGCAGCTAAAGCGGCGGGAGGGGGTGGAAACCGGGAAAAAAGCCAAGGGAGAGGAAAAAATGGCTCAACTCGAAGAGTTACCCTGGACAAATGACCGGACGCCTTTAGCGAAGTACTTAATGCCCGTAGCACATTGCCGAGTTAGATTTAGCCAGAGGGGGCGGGTGGAGGGGTGGGTGGTGTGGACGAAAGATGGCACCGGTCCAATAAAGCACGTCCGTTGCGCAGCTCGCTGTTAAGTTCGTCGGAGTCGCGCGGACGAACCGCCGTTTCGGGTAGACCTAAACACCGAAAAGCCGTTGATCGCTCCCCGAGCCGGTTTCGTGGGGGTAGTTCTTACGATCTTCGTGGATACGAACGCCGCGCGGGATCGTTCCGATAAACCAACAAAGGCGGTCACGTCGTGGGGTGAGACGCGGGCCAGGTCGAAGATAGGGGGTGAGAGGAAAAGAGAGAGAGAGAGAGAGAGAGAGAGAGAAAGAGACGTGGCTGAGGGTGGCGAGGGGTGAAGGGTTGGAAGGGAGGGAGGGCAGGGTTACGGATACGGGGTTACGGCATTACTATCCTGATAATGGAGTGGCGGTCAATGGGGCGATAGATCGCGCTGCCGGAGACGTTGCCGTAACGCGAGGGAGCCGAGCAAGCTCTCGAGGGATCCAGGCTCCCCTCCTTTTTCCACCCCCACGTCCCGAGCACTCCCCTTCCCTACCCTTGAATCTCTCCGCTCCGAACGAGCGGCTTCGAGCGTCGGAACAACGCTTCGAGCACAGAGAGACGAACGCCAGCTCGAAGGCCGCTTCCTACGTATGGACGATATCGTTTCGGATCCACCCCCACCACTCGCTGTCTGTCCTTCTCCCGCGGTGGGAGCCTCTGACCCCCCCTCCTCCTCCTCTGCGTCGGAAGATCGCACGTCGATCTTTATCGCGCGGGACATTCCCCGAGGAAAGTGCGTTCACGCGATAATGGCCGCGACCCTCGCGCCTTTTTCTCCCCGACGCTCTCGGGAATGTCGATGATTCGCAGGTAGTCCTACCCCTCCCCCTCCCATCCCTCTACATCGCACCCTCTCCGGTCAAAACGCGCCGTGAAATTGCTTCGGCTGACCGACACGTTTCCTTTCCGACGCATTCCCGCGTTAATACTCACCCCTCAAAAGAGGCCACCCCCCGTGCGTCCTCTTTCTCGCCAGCCGCATTTTTTCGCCAACCTTCCACTCGGCCGACAGACTTTATGTCGCGGACACCGTCCTTCGCGCTGATCCTGTCTTTTCTCTCTTTTCGGAAGCAGAGACTGAACGCGCGTGACCGACCGCGCAGTTTTTCGCGTCGAATCGGACTCTATCGGCGGAATGCCGCAAAATCCGGAATGCGTCGAATGGGACGGGCGGAGAATTTTGGCCGGGAGACCGGGGCCTTTGTTGAATATCGCAATTAAGGGGGCCGGGAGGGTCCGCTGGGGTTTCGCTACTTTATCAGGGGGGCTAGTGCTCGTCCGCAAAGTGATTTGCTGCGCTACTTTCGACGCGGTGAAATATTGAAGAGGCACGTATAGCCGACGTCGTTTCAGGCTCGCTCTCTCTTGCCTCGGCGAGTGGCTCGGTCGAAACTCTCGTTTACCGAAAGCTCGCCGACGATCCTTATCGCGCGTCCTTTCGTACGGCCCGAGTGCGTTCGTTCGCCTGATAATGCAACGATCCGATCCGCTCGCGTCTGAGCGACAGAGTGCGTCGACGGAGTAAATCCGCGTCCTCAGATCGCTGTCGGGCACTTCTTCGACGTTCGTCGAGTCGTACGGAGAGTCTGTACGATTTTAACAATGTATCGTCGGGATAAGCGCACGCTTATTAGATTACGTGCCCGTAGGATGTCGTTTCGCGGAAAATGCCGCCGGTAGGTAGATTTTTCCGGTACGCGAGTAACGGCTGGCTGCGATGCTCGGCACTCGGTTTCCAAGAATGTGTTCTTACAGATATGAGAATATTGCGCTTCGCAGATTTGTTTGCGCCGCTCGCACCATCGCGCACAGATATTTTCGAAAGCGTCCGTGTACGGTTTCGATCAGAGTCAACCATCGATATTCAAAGGACGCGCAGACTATCATTGAGAGAAAATGTTTGTTGCACAATATTATGCGGCTGCGGTTGCGTGAAAATGATGCTCACTTTGCGAACGAATCTGGATAAATATTTGCACGTTACTTTCTTAGAAGCGTGAAAATGGCGAGTCGCGGTTGCGATTCAGAAAGTTTATAATTGACGCGGCAAACGTCGCTGTTCCATATCTGCGGACTTGTAACGCTGTTTGCCAAATGCGAGATTGCGCAGCAAGGAAGTTGTAGGCAGATCATTATTCGCACGTCTAGTCCGCGATAACGGACTCGGGCGCACGACGTTATGATTTAGCGAGAATTAGCGTTTTATCGGAATATCGCGTGTTGCTCTCGTCTGTCCGCTCGTCCCTTCCTGCGACTGTCTGCGACAAGCGCATCCCGTAGGCCGTAGCCAGATGGTGGCATTAACGTGACACGGCCGTTCTCAATGAAAGCGAAACTTTTAATTAATTTCCACCGCTGACTGACGGCGGCAACTTTTTGCACGGTAACAAGATACCTTCGTTAAATGTTTCATTCACTTCCCTAATTACTTTGTAGGGCGTATTCGACCTTCAGCCTGCGGGGAAGAACGTCCGTTGCAAGGTGACGGAATCAGCCTGCCGCGGACGTGCGTCGTCTAATGCGATCGCCGGCCGATGCAAGGGACGAAATGGAATGCGCGTGGCCCTGATAAAAAGGAAAAGGGCTCGAAATTTCGTGACGGCGCAGCTTAACATACCAATGGAAAGAGTCCGGCGGGGTACCTCGAGAAGAGAACTGTGAAACGACATTGGTTACGATCGAAATAAATGGTCTCCGCGATAGAAGATGGAGGAGGAACGTTAACGTGATGGAGGTAGAATACGTCGTAGTTTTATTCTGATGTTGGGTTCGTGTTCAATCGTGAAGGGGCAGGGGGTGGCTCGGGCCGCTTCAGACTTAGAAACGGCTCGCTCTGTCGATCGTCGATGGAAGTAAATAAAATGCGAGAGCCCTGATCGAGGCTCGAACAAACGGCGTATGCGTCGTTCGAATTATTTCCATTTGGCACGCTATAATTTCTCACCGATCCCCAGACTCTTGACGAGGGCGCGGGGTAAGTTCCCATCTTACTGCGCGTTCGCTCGCTCCCCTTCGTCGGCAGATTCGACGTCGTCCCATGACATTCTACGACCCGATCGCGTTCTACGTGAAAAATATCGGCGAAGGTTATACGTATTCGGCTGTCTCTAATTTCCTCCTTCGCTGGCGCTTCAGCCAGCGCGAAGACTGGCAAAAACGTTCCGAGATCGATAAAATCCTTCCGCCGTTCCTTTATCTACGTGAGTGACGTGCTTTCAAATCAGAGGCGAGCGCATGTGAAATTGACTGCGTCATCTAATATGATTACGATCGGGAACTCTGCGCTCGGAGAGGGCGCAGTGAATTTTTGCACAATTCGTGCGACACAAGCCGGCTAAACTATCCGAATGACACACGTCTATCGCATTCTCGTCCGTTCGCGACAGCGAAGCGACGCTTCGCGCGCGAATCCGACGACTGTTTCTCATTGAAAACGTATATCGACGTCAATATCGCAGATTTCATCCGGTTACACGATACGCTTACGCGAATTTTCCCGCAGAGCGCATTAACTACGACTCATTCAAATTGCGAGCCCCGCCGAAATCTCGACTCCCTCCCGAACAATGGCCCCTGCCACTGTTTTTCAAATTAATTCCCCGCCAGTAATTATTCTGTCTTTCTCAATTTGTACCTGTCCGGTTACGAGTGTGTTAATTCCGGGTGAAAAGATATATCAAACCGAGAGAGTGGGTACGGAAAAAAGAGCGTGCGTGGATGTAGGAGGGTAAAAAAGGGAAAGAAAGCAGAGAGAAAGAGAGAGGGAGTGAGTGAGTGAGAGAGAGAGAGAGAGAGAGAGAGAGAGAGAGAGAGAGAGAGAGACATAAAAAGAAGAAAAAAGGTACGTTTAGCGGGGGAAAAACCATCGCTTCCCGCCTCGGTGCAATCACAGCGCGTGAATTCCACGATATGTTTCAAATAGACACCACGCTGGCGCTCATTCTTTTTTATGCCAGCATACAGGCGTCCATAGGAGTGCACACAGAGGCAAATGCCGTGCAGCATAGCGTGCATAGCGTGTGCTTTATCCACGGCGAGTGCGGACGGGAGCGCAACTGAAGCGTACGCGAACAGTAAAGCACACACAGTCTGCAGAATGTCGCGTCTCCGTAATTTATGCGTAAAGAGTGTCAGCGACCAACACTGCAGGCGTGATAAGATGCGGTTCTTCCCCCCGCGAACGACGACTCGTGCGATTCAACTCTCTCGGCTACGTGCGCGGCCGTGTGGCTTTCACGCGTGCACGCCGAGAGACTCCCTGTACTTTCCCGACGACGCGCACACGGTCGAACAAGCACACACGTGCATGACGCACGCGCGCACCCCGATGCCTTCTTAGTGGGACGAGAGACTTCGGTATATAAACGGAATCTGTCATCGTTGGAAGCACGTTTTTCCGCTTCTGACACAAAGACGTGAGGTAAGTGATTGTGAGAGCGTAAGTCAAACCTTTAACGACGCAGTCTGGCGAGCTTGTTCTGTTTGTTCGATGTAATGGACGGTTTACGGGTTTACTTAGCGCGACGACGAGCGCGGAGATTGTTTAAGCGACGAATGACGAATTTCGAGTTGATTTGATTAAGTTGATGCTGCGAATTCGTAAAAGTGCATTGTGTTTGTAATGATAATGGTAATGTGTTTACTGTTTCGTGGAACGTTCGTGCATTGCTCATTGTATGAAAAGGAGTTTTATTGAACGGTGTAATGTTACACACCTGATATACGTTGAAATATCGGTTCGCTTTGTTTCGGTTCATGCTTCGGAGGTGTTTGAGGTTTTAAATTTTCACGAATAACATTTGCTATTGATTCAGAAATTCTATGCGGTATATGTGTAATGCTTGATTAGCGAATTAATATAGGTTTTTGATTTTAGATTTAAACAACAGACAAGATGAAGTTCATCCTTTTCCTTTTCGCCATGGTAATGGCCCTTTTGAGCGTTTCGGCGTACAGGGTCAAAGTACCTAGGCCCGACCCAAGGAATCCAGGATTCCCCAACTTCCCTGGCCAGGGTCCATTCAACCCGAAAATCCCTAGATATCCCCATTAGAAATTCAACAGTGGACTGACTACGGGGACTACAAGGCTATTTTCTTCTGACACGATTTGGATAAATGACCCAAAGGAAAATCTCATTCGGCTTGCCTGATGACATCTGCCACTTCTGTGACAAGCAAACATTAATTGGAACAGTTATGGCGCAATATCGAAAAGGGAAACATCTTTTAATGACACTGCAATCGCACTCGATTGTTTATGCACGTACTGAACATCATGTACTTACGTTATAATAAATGTATCATATTCTAAACATTCAATTATCCCGTTTTTGAATGAGCTCCCCCTGTCATATCGATCCTCGGCCGAGGTTTGTGCAGCTATGCATTAATTATTGCTTTATTACCGAACGTGACACAGTATCGCATCTCTCCAATTATCCGCGACAGCCGTCGATAACGTTTTGCAGAGTTTCCGCTGAATTGCGCAAAGTGTAAATATTTGCCCGCCGATAAGGGGCTTCACGGGATCGAATTAAAAGAAGCCGCCGATCGGAGTGCTCATTCAAGCTAAAGGTATTCCTCCCGCGTAGAAGCGTTTTTCAAAATCCTTCCAGCGCGTGAGTTGCGGTCAACGTTCGACATTCGATCTAATCAATTCGATGCGTTGCCCGTTTATTGGCAGCGACTCATCGTTTAACAATCATCGGAGTAAAAGAGCGTGCTCAATGAATTTGGACAAATTTGCTAATCGGATTTATTGGCACGTATGAGCGCGGATAACGAAATATCGGCCGGCCCGTTATTAGCACGACGCCGGAATGCGATTGGCGGACCCGAAAATGGTAGCCGCCTAACGTACGTGACTTTGGCTCTGCCATTTTCCAGCTCCTTTTAATTCTATTTAGCCGGACTGAGCAGGCAAAAGCGGCCGTCGCATGACGGATCGAATGCGGCGATTAAAGCGGCCGGCCACTTCAATTTCACGAAACACACTCCGGCGTGCAGAGATAACGGGCCGCAGTCGGCCTCGGAAGTTCGACCGGAAATTTTCAGTTTGCCAAACTATTTGGGGCCGCCAAACTGGGTTGCGCGATGCACGCTGAATGCGATTTTATTTTAGACTGGAGGATCTTGGCGCGGCCGGCGAAAAAAATTCGACTGATGCTCGAAGAACTGTGTCGGCGTAGAGTGGCGGCGAGGATAGGGGAGGCGGGGGCATGTAACGCGAAAATGTGATTATGTGAGTGCCGGAAGTTTCCTTTACCGCGAGGAAGTTCTCCCTTTTTCCTGCCAGCTGTACGTGAACCCGGTAAATCAAGCCACACGCCCGTCGCGCAACGTAAATTTCCCCACGATGAACGACGGATACTGTCGATAATGTGACGCAATAATCTTCTTTCCGGAACTGCACCTCCTCCCTCTTCATCCTCAATTGCCCGTTCAATCATAGACAATCGTCTCCGTTTCAAATCGGTCGAGCTTAAGAACTCATTTATAAGTTTCCGTTGCGTATCAGCGTCGAAGTTTAGTTATATTATTGAAGGTACATTAACCTGGTTAGTAGCGCGAATATGGTGGGGTTTATAACTTTATATTTTTTACACTAAGAATAAGGTTTGACTGAAATGTGTGATATTATGCCTTCTATTTTTAGATTCTTGTGTACTTTGTGAGTTCATCGTGAAACCGTAACAGCATGCGTTCTTGCGAATGCAAAAACATAGTATTTTATTGAGATCTGGTTAGTAATTCGCAATGCGTTTTATAATTTAATATCCTGAAAGTGGAAGGGCTGGTAACGTGGCACGGAAATTACATCGAGAGTATGTTATTTAGCAAAGTGCATAAATGTATATTCACCCTACAAATATAATTTAATTAATTGACTGTTTTACCACGCATTATGCATGAATGCCAAATAAATTATATTTTGTTCTTAAATGCAACATTTATAACGCTGCATGAGCCTAGTGCCTACAGGTATACATAACTGACGCGAATAGGGATGAATTTAAACATAACTTAGCGTCGAACTATTTTCCCGACCGTCTGTAAGTGCACTTACGGATCCCACCCCGTGAGTGATCTGGCCATAACAGGAACTCATAGCAGAACAAATACGAAACGCCTACATAACTTTTCGGACTTTGAAATACATAATGGAACCCGGATTTCAGCGAGGCGAGCCGTGAAACTGACACCTGACGGTATACGACGATCCCAAGTTCCCAATGATCCCTTATCCGCGCCTCACGCCGGCCTCTCCGCAGTCGAGAATTTACCATCTGCGCGATCCGGGAGACAAATATTTTCAGACACCCGCTGCCTCTTAACTGCGCGACCGTAAAATTTTACCGCGCCATTCCGAGTGCGCGGCACCGTCGGGATATGAGTTAATACAAATGATTTTCCGAAGGGCGGCGAGAGTGGGTGACAGTTTGAGAGTCGATATCCACCAATCGAATCCGGGCTCAACGATCCGTCGGACGTAATTATTGATCTCCCATCGGCTTGGCCTATCGCGACGTTCGCTCAGCTCAATTTCTTACGCTTTCTTTACCCACCTCATACCCCGCCGAACGATGAAGTTTCGCTCGCTTGTTCGCGTAAACAATTCTAACGCCTTCCAGACGACGAGCAACGCGTTAAACTGGCCCAAAGCGACGGACGTACAGTTCTGCAGCTGTTGTATAACGCCGTCTTTGTTGTCCGCGCTCCTTTACGTTACAAGTGACCCATTATGCATTCCGAGTGTTACACACTACACACTTTAAACAGTTTATATTGGGTTGGCAAGAAGGTATTTTTGGATTTCAAATAGACAGCATTGTATTTTTTTTGAAGATCTTTTGTTAGTGTTAACATATTTTTCTTTCGGCATTTGATATTAATCACATTTAAATTGATATTGGTAAATGTTTATTCTTTGCATAAAAATGTGAGTCTTGTTTCACGTTACAAAGTTGAACTTATTTTCTTGGCAAGGTGATAAATAACTACTTCAGTATCTTTTATAAGCTTGTAGAGGGTTGCTTAAAAATCGCGGCTCAAAGTGGTCTGCCGGGAGATATGACAGGGGAAGATCCTGTAATTTGGCGAAACATGCAATTCGCATGAGTAATGCAGCCAATGATGGGCTGGAGAATGACTTAAGGTTAAGGAGTTGCGTCTTCTACGACTGCTCCCTAACTGCTGTTATGGATGCAGTAGGAAAAAGGCAATCGATAATAGTCATAAAAATAGAATCTATCTGTTCAGAATTTCGTCCAAGTACGCTTATATCAAGTAATACGCCGTTCCTCTCCTTTATCACGCAGCAAAAACTGCGAATTTTATACGCGGCAAGAAAATTCATATAGGTACACTCTTCCAGTCCGATGTTTCAACGGCAGCCGTTTTTATAATACACTCCCGCGTACCGTATATCTTCAACTTCGAGCAGCGTTAAATGATTCAGTGCACTCGTAAGCACCCTTGCCCGAACTTTGTTTTCGAAAATACGTAGCCCGATTAAAAAAGGTTAATTAGCTCGAAGAAGTTCGAGCAACATCTACGCGCTACGTGCCTTTCTTAGGTCGGCGAGTGCGACCGAGCAGCGTGCAGCTCTTCGCCTCCAGCACCAGCAACATCTACCATATTTCCATATCCAAAGAAAGCAGCGACCGGGACCCATTTACCTAACCGTACAGCGCATGCGCGCGCAAGCTCGAAATGCGCACTCCATTTTGCGCAGCAGATTGACAACACCATCCGGGTGTCGATTGAAAAATTCTTCCCGACAAGCCGTCCGAGGATCGCGATAATCGTTCGCCTGACACCTTCGCACGTATCCTGCCGCTCGGCCTTGCTGGCCAGGACCTGCCACCTCCTCCTGCCCGCGGATCTGATAACGCTAATTGTGCCGGTATATTGCGCCGGCGGAGCCTTTTAAAATAACGGGCGCGCACCGTTGCTACTCCGTTCCAAGTTGTGCAGCAACGGCTACATTTACCTCTGGCAATGCCTATCGCGTAGGTAGACGAGGGAGTGCCCTAATTACCTACCGTGCCGCGAGACGCCTTCTTGCTCGCATGTAAACACCTTCATTACCGCCAAACTGCTCCATAAAATATTTCACCGGGATAGCTGTTCGGCATAGGTAGCGACTCAATCCGCAACGCTCTATAAAGCTGTTCCCTCTTTCTTCCGGGCCTTCCCTGGCCAACGCCAATTGCGAGCAAGGTGCCTGACGCGTTCGGGAGCTGGCTGTCCGAAGGACTCTCGCTTCCTGCCTCCTGGCGCGAACGACGTTATCCTTAAATGTTGCGCGCAGGAGAGCGTTGCACAGATTTCACTTTGCAGAATGGTAATTTTAATGGTTTCTTCGGCTTTGCAACAACGATAATTAAGGTACATTGTTGAAGAATTACTGTTGTGCTTCAATTTAGTTCTTCGTGCTGTTGAGTTTGGGTTTTTGCATACTAAGTGGGGTGGTTAAGAAAGTTGCAGGAGGAATGTATTGTGTCAGTTTTGTGGGAATTACGGAATGAGAGAGGAGGGAAGCATGGGAGAATGGGATGATTTAAAGGATATTTATTGAAACGGATTGGTAATAATCCAACGGCTCATTCAGTCAATTTTCATCGAAGTCAGAGAAAACACGCTCACTCACTGAAGCAGCACACTTGTCGCGATACAAATTCACACTTAATCAAACTGACACGTACTCGTGTAAATCGCTCTCATATCTACGGTATTTGCTATTTTCGGATTAGTATCGCAGAGAAACGGGTTTGAGTGTTTGATGCTCGGTTTTATTCGGTAAAACGGTTAACGCGGTCTTTGTGCCCATAAGGTAACTGGGGCGTTACTCAGTCACTGTTCACATACACCGATTGAGATTGGTATTCGCTAATTGACGCGAGTGCATTCTTGCACAAATAATAATCGCAGAAAATATAATACAGCCGTAAGGTACAACGTTCCTCTCTTGGCAGTAAGACTTCTCGCTGCAAATTAGATAGCTGTATTGTGCGGGCAATAACCCGATCTGCGCAACGTTGCTCCTCCTTCCGCAAGGTTTGAAATCCGTAAAATGCGAAATATTCCGGAAAATTCCGAGCGTTTCCCTCCATACCTCGCGCCAGTGGGACAGTCTTAACAACCTTCAATAAAGCTTACTCTAGTTCCCGGCAGTTGTTTTTCAACAGTTTCCCCATTATCTAGCTAAGACATAATTCACTGAATATTTAATAAAAAAGGAGGTTTATAGCGATTACTTGCGGCAGCAATTTCCTTCTGCCGCCCCATGGAGGCGGTAACAAAAACATTGCAGCATTATAATCAATATGTATCCTTTCTAGGGATTAACGCCGCGCAGTTTCGTTAGCGTAAGCGAGACAATTAGATTTTTTGCTGCATTACTGTTATTAGCAACGCCGACGCCTTAATGTTTCCTCCGAAAGTCGTGGAAGCGAACGACTGGCCGCAATAATACCGATACCATTACTGCGTCAACGTCAACGCAGCGTGTCGCCGTAATGTAACGTGCCGCAGCTTCGAGTTTGTCGAAGGCCATCCGGCGCTCTTCACGTCAAATGTCGGCCTATCAGCCCATGGAGGACCTCTTACACGGTACGTAGGTAACGGAATGAGTGAAGGCCGGAAAAGGGGACAGAGTAGATGGGCGAAGGGTGCTAGCCGTTTGTAGTCGGCCACTTCTGAGGCATGCACTCTACTTTCCCTGGCGTGTGCCAGGAAGAGTGAGATACTGGAGTGACTTTAACGAGCCGGCGGAACCAAGGAACCTGGCTTCAGGGAAATATCTTGGCTCTCTCGCCAGATACTATCCAGCTTTTCCGTATCAGCGAGTAAACGACCTCGAACTGGCCGCGCTGTATTTCATGTCCGAGTAAAAGTTTGCGTTCCGCACCAGGCGCTGTCGCGTCGATACCTTCGCGCCGTGGCGGGGGACGTGGCAAGGACGAAGGACGGCGACAGCAGGGGGAAGGAACTCGAGGAGGAAGCCCTTCGAACGCCAAGAAAAGAAGGGGTCGCAAAGAGGATCGCGGCGAAAAGGGAAACGCGTGCAGATGGACGAACGCGCGGCGAACAGAGACGGGTCTGCATTGTGGCGCAAAAGTTATTCTTCCCGTCCCTTGACAATCCTTTAATTTCGTCTCAGTCTCCGCCGGAAATCCTGTCGGAGTGGTCGTCGCTGCGATTTGGGCCAGGCGAGTCCGACGACGGTCGTTTAATATTTCAGTCGGCCACGGACGGGATTTGTCGATGAGTGCCAGCCACGGATGGACTCAGGCCGATCAAACTTCATCGAGCGCGGTCCCATTCAGATTCGGCGATCGAACCGGTAATATCGGCCAATTCGATGCCGGCAGATTGAATCAACACTTTGTACTTCCGATGCCAGGCAGAAAGCTGATTCCGCGCTGCGATTGTTCCGCTTTAAGTATCGCTTCACATTAGCGTGGAAAGGGAAGAGGGGGAAGGGGGGTGGGGGGCAATTTAAGTTATGGGCGGGCCCCCGGACTGCCGAGACTACTCTCTTATCGCATTAACAGCGAGAACTCCGTAAAATGCAGAAGAGCAAAGCGAAAGTACCGGGGCTACGGAGGGACGTCTGCGTCTAACTCCGTTCGTTACGAAGAAGGATCTCGCCAAATTCGCCATTTACATTCTCGGCCGTGAAGGTGGTCGCGTCATGCGACGCGGGCAGCCTGCCGTCGAGCCGGTTACTGATTTCATTGCCGTACACCGACGTTTAATTACTCCCGATCGACGTCCCTGACGGGAGTGAAAAATTTAACTGCCGCTCGGGGAGAGTCGGCTGTCTGCCGAAAATGATCGGTACAGCTCGGCACGCCGACACTCGCTTGGGAGAAATATTATTTTTATCGATGAACTCGTCCATCGTTTCCTCCGCTCCCGATGGTTTTCGAGTTCGTCTTCGCGAAATTTCATCGGACGTCGCGTGCGGGAGCGATAAATCACGATGAAGTCTGTCGTTGTATTTCGCGCGATAGAACGTGGCGGTGGGTGGGGAACGGTAACGGAAATAGGGACGAGCCTTTCGCATATTTTCGGGGCTCAACAAGGCCGAGGAAACGAGCCAAGCGAGAATTAACGAAATCACACAGTTCCGCACTATTATCGCGGCATTGTTCATTCGCCGGTGCTGAACGTGCGCGGGGTATATGCGGTTAGCTGACATTATTTTGCATAGACTGCGCCAAATGTTGCGTACGCCCTCGTTATATTTGATATGCGAGCATCGCTTTACTATAGACGTTAACGTGGTATGGTCAGTATCGATGGTCTGGCCATTAAACGACTATATTTTTGATAAAAATAAAACCATATGCCATCGACATTATGAAGCGTTTCGTTTGCCTCAAGAAATATATCATTGTGTGTAATTAGCATGATGGTAGGTTTGATTTTGGCAAATTAATCGGATATTTTTTTCACGCCTTTTGAAGTCCACAACATATGACAGTTAGGTAGCACGGAATATTAACATTATTCAGCATTATAATAAATAAGCGTTGACTTCTTCGCAATAGAAAAAGTCCGTTTTGATGAGTTTTTTTCAGAGTTGTTGCGCAATTTGAAATGCCTTGAGTAGCTAACTGAAAACAAGAGTCATTTTCCATTAGCGTGGCTTACAGTCCGCTCAATGTAAATACCGCCACTTTTCTACTTGATTAAGTGCTTAATTGAAATATCGCAGACTCCGTCGGAAGGCAATATTTTCAAGACTAAGACCTCCGTTGGGAGTGTCTCTTCCCGTGATTGTTCTACGTGATCGACGAAAGACTTTCTGGCGTTCGAGGCATTAAAATTACATTTTCGCAGGATGAGAAGTCAAAGCACAGTTTCTGCCGATAATTCATTCGACGTTGCAGCACTTTAAACGACGAACACAGAATATGGCAAACCGTATCATGTAAAAATAATTCTTACAAACGTGTCTTCAAATAAATTATATTTTACATAAACAAACTAATACAATATGTTACAGGTATTGTACACGCACATGAAATATACGAATACAATAAAGCGCGCTTCTTCAAAAATGTGTCAAGCATTTGGGACCTTTGTGTCTGACAATTCGTCCACTCCTTTCTCATTTTCAAAAGGATTCTGTAATAAAATAACGAAAAGTACTGTTATAATTTCCACAATCTGACCGCCGACGGGCGGTACTTCGATACATTCGGCTTGTTGTCAAGCATGTTATGGGTACTCACCAGTGCTTTGGTTTCGGCCAGGGCGACTTTGCGTTTGGGTTAAAAGGTCCGTAGCCAGGAAAGCCGTTAAATCCGCCAGGTATCGGTCGTGTACGCCTTTTTGGTGCTGCATGAGCGAAAACGGCCAAAATTGCCACCAGCAGGACAGCAAAGAGCGTTGTGAACTTCATTTTTTTGTAAATATTGACCTAGGACCAAACAATAATTCCTTTGAAATTTCGAATGAACGTGATAATGTGGCAGCCGATGCGGAAAATTGACCGTTTTATGCGCGAACGATTAAAACGCAGATTGGTTGTTACGGGTGAATTAGTACAATAAAGTAACAACCGGCTGCGAAAGAGCAATCAAAAACTCTCCATCAATGCGACCATAAAACCGCAACGAAAGGCTATGAAGGGCTGGAAAATACGCGTGTAACTACTTCGGGAGACTGTAAAAACAGCAATGAAAAGGTTTATTGTGTCTTGAGAATGTCGATAATACGGTGATACTGGACCAGGACGTACAGGTCTTCAGAAATTAATGTCCAAACTTATTCCAGTGACCTACAAACGTACACACAATCAATTTTTGGAATAAATTCTTCCATACCGAGTAGCAAAAAATTACTATGCATTTCAATACTATAAAAAATGAACTGGTATACAATTATTGGAAATGCGTCAATTAAAAGTGTACGAATCCAACCCCGAAAAACCTCGTCCATTCTCAGTCTACAACCATAAAACCCTCCTTTAATCAATCTTTCCAAACATTCGATGCCCAAGAAATTCCAACTTCAGCACTCGTCACAATTTTCACTTTCGCCAACCCCAAATCCACCGTCTACAACCGAAATCCATTACCCCATAAAATTTCCCGCAGCTGAATCCTTACCTTCCTCAGTCTGCGGCTGTATGAAACTGATCCATCCGGCGTTTCACGTGGCTTATATACACAAAAAGATTCGCCATTGTCAGTGGCGTGTGTCTCTCGAGCTCGGTGAAGTCCGGGGAATTGTACGGACTCTCTGCCTTATCGGGATGTCAGTCTGGCGAGTGGCGATGACCTTGCACTTGGCACGCGTGCGTGCGGCCGCGTCAGAAGTGGCACGCAAAAGTGTTGGGGTCCATAATAGATTGCGCGACGCGGAGCAGAGGGACTAGACTGGCGCGAGTTTGAGATGGGGGAACTCCCGCTGCTCGGAACGCACGCAAACTCATCGATCGGGCACTATCTATTCACTTTTGTTAACCTCGCGGAATAACCCGGGAGCATTGGCGAGTTCAAAAGTCCCGGCGCGCTGCGGGCGTGGAATTAATTAGCGCAGCGTATATGGGAAGTTTTCCTAAGTGAACTGTAGACGAAGCTTGGGGAAGGAACGATCAATCGCAGCGATCGTGATCGCTAGGTAAAGTGCGAACGAATATTGGAAGTAGCAGTGTTTGGTTTATTAAGACTTCAGTAACTGTATTCATTAATGCGAACTTGTCCGCGAGCCCGTTGCGGTAAATACGTGTTTTAAAGAGGCCTTCAGTCAGCTACCTTTGGCTTATCACGACATATATCTTGTTCGTGTATCGTAGGTATCGCGTTGCTGTCGGTAGGAGGAAAGTTTCGGGCCGCGAATAGGAGGAAGAACGGCAGAAAGTGCGATAAATCGCTAATTCTTGCCACCTGTAGGTAAGTGAAAGCGAATCCCGGAAATTTCGCGCGAACCTCATTCAACGCATTTGATACTACAAGCCTCGGAAAAACTCAGTCCTCCCGTAAATGCGTCCTTTAAGTTTGCTCATTGGACCCAATAAACGCACACATCCCAAACAGCTTTTCAATTGTATACCCGACGAACGTCAGAGCTTATCTCTCACCTCCGTCTATCGCACATTCGGCTTAATGGCACTTTTACATCAACCGGGACCATTTAAAAAGTGCATAAACGTTTTAATACAGTATCATCACTCGTATCCCTTTACGCATGCGAAAAAACGGGAGCGGAGGTTAAAAAATGCATACGTTACGCAGGGTACCGTGGTTTGTGCGCGACACACACGCCCGTCAAAGCGCACTACCTACATACTTCCAACACAGAGAGGCACACTTTTAATTCGCAGATCGTCGAATTAATTTAAACGCGCCCACTTACCGCGAGAGCGTGGGCGAGTAAACAGCCGGCGAGCAAGAGAGGCAACAAACTCCGGTGCTTCGTTACAGGGCAGGCTGGGTATGTACCGGGCATCGTCAATGTTTAGACTGTAAAAAAGGCCGTTAATCGGCATCGCGTGTCCGTCGGCGCGCGCGGAAGAGACCCGTCGAAAGGATTAATTAAGGCAGATAGATCGCGTGGGCGTTTCGCAGAGGCCGCGGAAAGATAGTCGGAGTCGGCGAGTGGTGCAATTAACGGCGACGGAGTGAATTTCGGCAAAGGCCTCCTGGCGTGCGTGTCGAGTCCCTCTTACCTACGAAGCGACGACGAGCCTCGAGTCGAGCATCATTATGTCATTCTTCCAGCCGCGAATACGATCCGCTGTCGTCAAAGTTCATTCGCAGCGCACTGCGCGTGTCGCGCGCACTTCGTTTCCAATTCCCAAAGAGCATCTTTGGTGCGGACGCGTTCGCCCATCCCTGCGCAGAATCGCGAACGAACTATCACGTTACGCCGTTATACCGCGTTCGGCACTTCGTCCTGATATCAATAAAGATTCTCTTTCGGCGGGGAAATCCTTTCGTGATTCGATAATCGTCCGCGTCTCGGTTTTAATGCCGGGACGATGATTTCGGCACTATTTCTGCGTTATAATTCTTATTATTGATATGACAGCGGTAATCAGGCATGATAAGTAAAGTGGTTAAGAAGTTTTCATTGAACATTTTCATTTTCAGAAAGCTAAATAGTGTTCGTTTACGATTTTTATCTATATTTGGAAACTTCTGACAAAACGGGCGATTTTTACACTTTGAAATTTTGCAGGTGTAGATAAGAAAGAGGATGACATTTTTTATGCCTACGATGTTTTATTAGAAAAGTGGTACATATTTGCTTTTCTGGGCCATATTAGGCACAAATTGAAGATATTCTATTAATGTATATTTATTAATTCCGCCTGTTCATTTTTATTTGTTACAGATGCAAACTAAATTTCTTGTAGAATGTAAATACAATGCTTAGTGTTTGTGGAATGAAAACTGACCTTTACAAACAAGCAAATACTAGAAACGAGCAATTCGGTACCGATAACAAAATTTCATATGTCTGTATTACTGTTCAGTAGCTGCGTATGTTATACTTCGTCAAAATTGATATACAAATTTCAATGATTTTTAACAGAAAAACTTTGACTTTAAGTAATTCGGTTAAAGATAATACGATTTTAACATGTTAAAGTTTGATAAAGAACATGTACATGTAACTTGGCAAACTGTTCGAACACCTCAATGTTTTGGTATCCCCTGAAGATCACACGCAAGGTGTCGCGAGATTGCCGACTAGGTGAGTCACACTTATTAATTATTTAAATTAAAAATGAAATAATAATTTTTTCAACCTTTTTCATCTTTTCATAAATTTCATTATTGAATAATTGTTTTCTCTATATTAAACTTTAATATGTTAAAATCGTATTATCTTTAACCGAATTACTTAAAGACTCAATATAATACTTTGGCAACCCGCTATGTACTTACTAGCTTATTAGCTTACGGTCATAAGCAGTTCCTCCTGAGTCAATTAAGTCTCAGCGGATGCAGGCTTTACGATTTGCGAATGATTTTTGGCAAAAGTTTGGGGAGGTCGTGCCGCAAGGAGTGCATCGTCGGAAGGACAGCGCCAAGTGCAATGCGCCTGAAACGATGCGTAACGTCGAGTCGTCGTATCGTTATGCAATTTTTACTCTCCAGGATTTGATACTTATAAGACGCCATAAAAGTTCGCCCGACCGCCCGCTAGCGCGGCCCAATTTACAGAAGAGACACTTGCGCCATACTTTTTTGCCGTCAGGGCACTATACGAATCCTCCGAGGGAAAGAGACCTGAACGCGATGTGCGCAAGGTAGCGCGTAAAAGTTTGCTCACGTAAAAATTTGCCAGAGGATACGAATGTGATAGGCGCTGGCAGGATGAATAAATGCCACGGTATCACAATGTTTCTCACTAACAAACTATGGATTCTCGAGCGATGTTCATTGATTGCTGTCCACGCTATACAATTTTCAACAGCGTACTCTCCAACCTCGCCAAAGGAGAGTGCTAACTCCGAATATTACTCACTTGACGAATGCATCCTCGTCATGGGACGCATCAATACTCGAACGATCCCCATTGATTTCGTACTAGAAACCTCTGTACGTCCAAATCAAACGTGTCCCCATCTTCTCCTAAAGCAGCACCGTAGACACGTATTAATTAGTTGGCTAATAAACCGTCGCGTTCGCCCGACTGTTTGCCGACGTTCGTTCGCCAGTCGCCGATTGCCATACTCCTCAGATTCGACGTGGCGAGGCGGGCCCGCAGGATCGTTTCCCTCTCCTTCAGACGTCTGGCGCGTAATATATCGCGAAAGTTCCGGCCGCTCACGTCGGTCCCGATCCACATGCGAGCCATTCTTCCGTGCCGCAATATGCAAATATTAAAGCATCCGCGAGCGTTCTGCGCGGCAAAAGCATCGGGCGTGCCGGAAAACTATTTCTGCCGCGTCTCGGCATTCACCGGAAGGCAGTCCATGCCGCCTAGCATCCCTTCCCCTCGCCGAACTTGCCCTCCGAAAACCGGAGGCCACGATACGCAGGTTGCCAGGACGTCGGGAAGGATCGAAAGTGAAGGGAAGGATGGAACGAACGGAGCGGTAACGGCCGAAAGTGTTTCTTCGCGTTTATGCAAATAATTCGCTAGCCGGGTGCTAATTAGGATCGGCCCGATGGTGATGCGTCGAGGTCCTGGGATGGAAGAGGGGGAGAGAATTTTGGGCAAAAGTTTCCGCCGCTGGATATTGCGTCGAGTGCGTGCCGAGAGGACGACGCCGAGCTCGATTCACTCGAAACTGGGAGGAACGTTGAGTATCATTATACCATTTTTGCTCCCTTGAATCCTCGAGATGCAATTAGAGGGCCGCTACTGCCGCTCCCGCTACCCCTAGCGCCATCACCACCGCCGTCATCGTAAATTGGAGTCCACCGAGCCTCTCTTCCTTCCTTCACTCTCTCACTCTCTGCCCTTCGCTCCGCTTTTCTTTATTAGTCCGTCCCTGTTTCGACGGCACCCCCTTACGTACCTTTCCGATTTTGTACGCAGTCAGAGCTGTCTTCCACCCATCCCCTCATCTACCCTCTCCACTCTTTCGCGCATACCTTTGCATTATTCATGCCGGCCCACTTGTACGTGTACCAGTTTCCGGGGATCGGGCCTTCTTCTTTTGCCCTCGCTGTTTCCGGTGCTTATCGCATCACGGCGCATTAATACTGCATCCGGTACGTGCAGCGTGGCTATTCGTAATACCTGTTACTCGCGGTCAGGATCCTTCCCGATGGCAATCGAGGTCGTAGCGCGATGTAATCGAGTGTTTACCCTCCGCGCTTCCAATCAGGGGTTACGGCCGCCTGTTTCATTTCGGTACGCATCGCATGCGCGTTATTCGCGCTTTTTCGCACCCGCCCAATGTAACGCGGCCAATTTTATACGAAATTGGTAGACTTCTTAACGGTGCAGGGCATAAATTTTCGTATCGGAAATGCATTAAGCTGATTAAGCTGGCGTGCGGGAAAATTACGTTAAAGTGAATTAATATCAATTGATAACGAATGTGATGTGTATGGTTCTCTTGATACATATAATAAAAATAAATTGCATCGGTAACTACCGGTCGGGAAGGGATGCGCATACTGCGCACAAAGCGCGCTGAGCGATTCATTTTAAAGGAACTACTTATTGCCGGGGCAAGCACGATTCTTGTTGATGAATATTAAATGAAACGAGTCATATTCAATGAGTAAATAAACATGCTTAAATAATATCAGTTTTCAATTAAATAAAAGCTGTCTATATTCGCCTGTTTGTTGTTACAACAGCTGCCTAGTTCTCTAAATGAAGTCGGCTGAGATAGAGAGCAAATTATTGCATAGGCGTTCCTACTGAATAATAGTAGCTGCTTCTCGGAACATGTTTAAACAGGTGATACTCTTAAGTCTGAGCACTCTACTAGAATATGCATTGTATTCTGTCGGAGAGGTTCTTTATAACAGACGATCACCTCTACAGCGAGTTTTACGAAATATTATAGCTGCTCCACCAGTCTTCCTTAGGTCACCAGCGGAGTTCTGTTGTTCTTTGTCTTCATTCTCAAAAATGATGACCTGCTATTACAGCGTAGCAAGACACACCAAATGTAACAGTATCTGATATACGAGACTTCAAGTCTTCTAACTAATTAACTCGTGTAAGTATTTTTCTTTATATGGTCAAGTTGGTATGGTACATTAGGAATTGTTAATGGCGCTTTTTTTTCTAGATATTGTAAGGTTTCATCATGTTACATTCTACTTTGGATACCAAACATGTAAGTACTATTATTCCAGAACCCATTATACATATTTTCTTATAGATTGTATCCGTTACAAGGGTGCACAGCAATTGTATGTAGCGCTACGTTCTCAGATACTTCCTTTGTATCAGTTCATATCTGATCAATACTGGGCTTTTTTCAATAGGATTTATTACCTATCCACCCTGTGCCACGGAATTAACCAACTATTCAATTACGGCATAGTTCGGCCACTAGGAGAAAAGTGCTATTAGATTAACGAGTTTAAATCCAATTTTCCCATCCTCGCGTACGTTTGCATGGTCATAACTTTATTCGCGGCTTATCAACACATATCCATGTGATTAAAACTAATCAGTTTGGCGGTAATTCGACAGTTGCGCGTTAAGCGCGTGCGCCCGGAGGATTTGAACAATTCGATGATGACGTAACCTCAGTCGTACTTGTCCGCGTTCCATTAATAGTTATAACTTTGCTTTCTGATATTAGCGGGCGTACTGCCGATCTGCGGCGGACAGGCTTGCATAGTGTGATGAAGAGCAAAGCGAAGGTGCGCGCGCGCATTCGGCCGCGCACGCTCACATGTGTGCCTTCGCTCTTCAATGGAATAAATGAACGTCGACGCGCGGGGGTTAAATCAACGGACCAATTTCCAGAATCGCGAGAATGTGTAACGCCTGCGTGCGAAGCCGGTAATGCGACGCTCTGCACACATTATGGCAATTTCAGTTTTGCCCCCTGCCTCGATCCCTCCCGTTCAGCGTTTTTTATGCTACACTTTGTGCACAATTCTGCCTTCAATTCTTCATTGGCCGGATAAATGAAAAAATGACACATGTTATCGTGCGTTAAACGTTCGCCACGAAGTTTATTTCATCGCTTTAATCCGATTTGGCAGAAAAAACGAGCAGCGTTCAGCGCCAGGTTAAAAAGCGTTCTCACACGTATATGTACACACGTGTGTGCTTGCGTATCACGGGATTGATAAGTTTCACAACTCCTCGCGCGGCCCGAATATTAGCGCGCAACGTTCGCGTAATTTGGAGCGTTCGTGCAATATTTTCGGGGGCTGTTGAGCGAAAAATGTTGAGTCATTCGTTCGCAAAGATTCGCAAAGTCGTTTTGTTCGCTGCGGTTGGAAATGTTTCGTTTAACGATTCGGCCCGGACCGTTACTACTTTGGCGTATAACTTTCAGCCATGACGGTTCCTCTCCGTTATAATCCCGTTCCTTGCGCCGTTTGCATTAGCTGACCCGCTGTTTTAAAGTTAACTTTCGCTAAGTGCCGCGATCATTTCCCAACTAGCTGGTTATTACCGGTCCCCTTTAAATTTTCCCGAAGAACGCCTTGTAATAGGGACGTTGATATAATGTTTCTCAGACTCAGATTGTTTCTTTCCTTTTTATTCATTAAAGGGTAATGATGAAACTCTTGAACCCGAGTCGTCTTAATAAGTTCCCGGAAAGGGATTCATCACGGTTTGAATTAGAAGAGCAGCTGGGAAGAGGGATGAGACGTGTCGGAAAGACAAAGCTCCCCAGATGGATCTGCGATCGTTGGGAAATGTTTTTCCAGGCGGTACGTTTTGTTATGTCAGAGCCATTAGTAGCGCGTACTTTTGTCCCGTTTAAACGTACCCGGATTAAACCATTGACACGACACGATATAAGACGAGTATGAATCGGCACAGTTTTCCCGTCAACCATCTCCATTAGTTAGCTTGTTATTTAACATTTAAGCGCCGATATCGTTTGTAGTTCGCACGTTTATGTCTCACGAATGGCATCGAGTCTATTGACGCCGTACATAACGACGACGAAGTCAAGCCGACGATAGGCCAATTTATAAATCAACCCTTCATTTATCACTTAGCGAAAAATAGGAACTGATTAAGCCCCGTAATGGAAAATATAATTGGACGAGCGCGCGCATCGCCCGTAATCCGTTTATGATTGTAATTTATTTCGCGCCGCGTCAACAATTAGCAGACGATGGAGAAAAAAAGTTATTATCACATCGAAAGCTTCGCCGGGCGCGCACCGACAAAAGTCACTTTCACGGCAGAGCGATATATTAACTCGGACGCGGGACTGAATCCTTCTTCTCTCTCCCCCCTGCCTCCTTCCCTCTCTCTTTCACCCGAAACGCAAAAAAATAAGCACCTATGACGGATCACAGCGGGAACTGGAAAACGCTATGGAGCAACTCTTTCAGTGCTTCGCTTCAAGCTTTTGATCGCCCCTTTGTTTATCATTCGTTGAATGGCAGTTTGGATGGATGGATTACTCTACCTCAATAGCCAGTGCGCTTCTATATTCGACTGCGCTTCACCTCCCCTCCCCCTCTTTCCGCCTCCTCCACCCTCTCTTCACCCAGCCTGCCGGCCTCGGCTCCCATATTCAATTATAACCTACGAAGCCGTGAATTTCTCTTCCTTCTACTCTTTAAAACGTATTGACTGAAACTTCCTTCGTCCGTCCCCACGCCTCGCCGCTCTCTGTCTCCGTTTTTGTTCCCATCCCGTTCATCCTTCTCTCTTCATTTCGAGCTCATCCGGCTCTCTTCAGCCCGACGCGGACGCTAACTGCAGCGGCCGGATCGGTTCGCGCCGTCATTGAAAGTATTTTCGAAAATCCCTTTATAATAAAGGCTCCAATCTCCGACCAGCGCCATCGATCGTCCGTCGGGTTTATCTCTTAACAGACACGCAACGCGTTTCGGAATACGGGCGCGTTTGAAATTTCTGTCGCTTCGATAGGACACCTACGGCTGTACAGTGTTCACCGGCCGACTGTCAATCTGACTGCGAACGCGTCCCGCCATCGTGACCAGCGTCCCACGGACAGATTCCTCGGACAGTCAAATATTATCGCAAGTCATCCGGGTCGAAGCGATTCCATCGGAATTCTTATTGTATTCCCGATAAACAAGGACAGCTTCTATGAAATGATTGAACGTAATACTAGCCGGCGACAACTCGTTTGTATCAATACGCGGACATGTGTTTCGCGTCATGCTGCGACATCCGTTCATGACCCGCTGATAGGCATTTATGACAATGGAACCATCAAACTAATTGTTCCAGGTGACGACGATATTAGCGCGGATGCGGTTACCGGTTGACAGGGATGTACCTGTTGGTATCAATTGTCACTGTATCTGTCGCTGCGAAGATAGTTGACGTTTCGATCCTACGGTTCCTACAGGGCCGAGGTTAAAAATGGTTTTGTATCGCGTAGGTCAGTGACCAGGGCAAGTTCAACGTTAGGCGAGATGACAGACGATGACGCGGGCGATTGCCAGGCGCGATAAGTTGGAGGAGGCAAATTGTTTAAACGATCGAAAGTTAGCAACGGTAGACAAGCGTGTGCGTGCCGGGGCACACGTCGACGTGCCGGACTGTAATTTCTCGTGGCCGCGCCTGCTGTCCGTACGACTGTCTACGGAGCCATTAATTACGAGTTGTACATCGCACTTAACGGAGAGGTCGAGATTGTAATCGACATAATAAATCTTAATGCATAACGTCTCTCTATCGCCGTACCTCCTGCAGATAATAATAATTCTATTTCTCGCGTACGGCATCCCATGCGTCATGCCCAGATTTACCTACCTAGATTAATGCATGTTTGGCGAATATACGTCGAATCTCTCTGTGTGCATATACGCGGAGCACGCCAGGTTTAATTGTACCCCGGCGTTGCTCAGTATCGCCATTCCGTTTTACTCCGTTGCACAGATCAATATTAACGATGATATTGGGTCTGGAAATTGGTGGCACCGGGTTGTTCGACAAACAAAATGAAATAAACAAATCTACGGGAGAGCTCTTCGGCCCACTGACGGCCCCGTGTACTGGCGTTTGCGGTGTGCTCGGATGTGTCACGTTATTTTATGTGTTTGCGATCGGCAATTCGCGTAAACATTTTCGAGAACCCGATCGTATATTCTCCCCCTCTCCGCCGGCCATCCCCCTCCCTTCTCATTCCCCGAATCGGCAGCCCAATCGGCACCCCAATCGGCAGCCGATTCGGCCGCCGTCGAAAGACGTTGTTTAAAGGTAAACTCTTGCACCCGCGACCGATCGCACGCCTCCAATGCGGTTTCTAGTTGTATTCCGCGGCCGGGCATTAACGGATTATCGGCCCGACAGGGGAGCATTTCATTTTAACGGGTGAGCTATCGCTCAGCGGCGCATTCAATCCTCCCGCAAATTGTCGCCGACGATCGCCCCAGCGTGGATATATGTATGCTCTTTCCACGTCACTGAGCAACGATCGCAGGCTGAAAAGGATTGCCAACACTGGCGTATCATGAATATCTTTAAGCGTCGATGTTTCAACAGGCGGTCACGTACCTACATAATGATCCAGACTCACGAATTTGACTAATCCCTACAAAGCGAGTGAATATTATTGCGGGATATTTGGTAATGCGCGTCTGTGTTCTCCACGTGTGAGTGAGCAGCGAGCGACTACGTTTCGTGTTTCTTTGCGACGGAGAGTTAAAATGCGTATGCAAGGAACATATCAAAAAGGGTGAGTCAATTTAGTTGATTTTCGGACAGTAAAAGAAGAATCTGCATCATTACGTTTATCCTCTAATTAATTGAAATGCCATACACTTATTGAGCCCATTAGGAACGTCACGTAAGGAGACAGAACATAAACACTCTAGGCAATAAAATAGAACGCGCTATAAATAAGGCTAAGAGCCCTTTCAGCGCGGAGTGCGGTATATAAGCGGTAAAGTAGAAACGCCGATACGTCGGAAAGCTTACCGCATTCTCATGCAAATCGGTTAAGATCAAGCGTTACGCGCGTAACGAGAAGGAAGTGTGAAATCGCGGCCGTTGCGACGGCGCGAATTGTCGGCCCGTTTCGAGGCGAGTAACGACGCGTCGACTCGCTCGAAAGAGTCCGCACGCGTTATATCGCGCGTTGCTAGTCGGCAGAAAGGTGTCGGAGAAAAAGGGGTGCGGCGCATTTGACTTTCCTATCAGCGTCGAGTGCTCATAAGCGTTCAAATGACTCCTCGTTCGCGAAATACCACTGACAGCCCATTCGCAGCCCTCCCGGCAGACGAGGGGAGGTAGCAGAGCAGGGTTGCGAGAACGAAGCCGCGCATGCGCATCGGCTAGCCGCGGGCACGGCTGTAAAAGTCGCCTCATAACTTTGGCATCGGGAAAATAAGAGGCCGACCGACCGGCTCGGCGGCAGGCGGCGAGAAATTGGACACGAAACGTTTGTTCGGACGAGAGCGAACGTTGATTGCTCGACTAAGTAATGCCTCCTCTCTCGCGGTAATGGTCCCCCCACTTCTGTCAGGGGGCGGAAAAAGTGGCCGCTTGAGCGACAGATCGCGCGAGCCGCTCGTTACGCGAGTCTCTCCACCGCTCCGCATAAAAGCTATATCTCAAATTGATTAATACTTTCGGGCGAAGCTTGGCAGGGAGAAGAATGCGCGTTACGGAAATTGCTTCCACCTCGGCTGTATACCTTGTTCGTCTTCATTCTTAAGGAACAATGCGCATTAGGAAACGGACTGATAGGACGGTCTTGAAAATTTCACGATAAATTATGGCGGCCGATGGCGGCGACCGTTCGCGTAACTTGCCGAAGATCCGGGGGTGCGCTGTGGGGCGAAAAGGTCGAAAAGGGGTAAGCGATTCCGTGCGCGCGCGATTGTTTGCACGGGCGCGCGAGTGAACAATGGTCACGGCGCGAGCGTTTTGCTCAATTCGCATGACGGCAGAAGTATCGTAATTAGAACCGCCGCGAGAACACGTCCGCAGCGGGGGGAGAGTACATGACCGCGCGTACATCCGTATATACACTCGTATATCATCAGTACAAACAGCACTGTGCAAAGCGTACGACCTTTGCGCGAGCAAACATGTTTGATGGCGCATAACTATTTTACATTATCGCCTCGCGGAACAAAGATGTAAGCGTATCGCTCTCGCGCACACCTCCGAGAGGGATGAGGCAGAGTGGATGATGAGAAGGGAGACGAGGAGGTAGTGCTGGATTGGGTGAGACGGAAGGATATGTTCGGAACTGAGAAAGGGAGGGGGTGGCGAAATGAAAGGTGAGGTTCGGTACGCACAATGACGCGCATAATTCAACGTTACCGCAGCAATCTCCCGAGGTAAGGTAGTGCGAAGCGTGGCACACATACTTGTACATACGAACGTGCGCGTCGAGAGTCCGACGTATGTATACAAACATTAAAGGCACAGGCACATCGATGCAGAGCGATACAAGCCCTCTTACACGCCGAGGATATGTATGTGTCGGTGGCGCGAATGAAGCGTGCACGCGCGCGCTCGTATAAGTGTTTACAAGCGTGACGCTTATACACGCATTATACGTAGGTAGATGCGCGCGGCAGCCGGATGAGGCACGGTGGGATGAAAGGTAGGTGGCTGCTCGTTGTAGTCGTAGGCGAGGGTGGATAGTTGTCGTAGGTCGGGTCATCGCACCACAAAGGCAGGGTTACGAGGTAGTAGGAGGTTGCCGGAGCTAAAACGGGAGAAGCGCCGGTGGAAATAGCACTGGAGAGAGAGATGAGGGGGGAGGTGGGGTGAGTTGGACGGGGCGGAAGGGGGAGGGGGGGGGGGAGGATGGGTTCGTGAGTCGAGTGAGTTGGAGGGAGTGATGCGACAGTGGGGATCGCGCTGGCGGTAGCTCCCTCTCGGTATAGGCAGTGTGCTCCGTTGAAAGCCTGTCCTTGCATTCCTTGGTAACCTCGTTATGTCACCCACTCAACTTAACCACTAGATCGCGTATATGCCGGAGGGAGAATGACGAGCGCGAAAGAGACGCGCGCGCCCACGCACTCGCTCACCGTCAACGACTCACGCACCGACCGCCCGCTTAGATGGGTGAGAGGGGGGTGGGCGTGGGGGTGAAGGGGGAATAGTGCGTTTCCGCTTCGGTCCTCGACTGCGCTACACTCCCGACTCTGTACCTACGCGCCGAACTGGGCTCTGGACGATGACCCTATTACTCTCGACGTTGAGAAAGTACGCGCGTAACCGTTTTCCGCTTGACGAGTATTACGACCGCGGCCGACCGCCGAATTGCCGAACCTTTCGTCGCTTCTTGCGCACTCCGACTTCCGCGGCCATTCCGCGCTCTCAGTGCCCTTCTTCCATCCTCTTGCACGCTTCGTGCACCCCACGACATTTGTTTGCGCCGGAGTCGCACCGTTGCGGCTGGCGCGGGAAGAAAGTGGATGAAGACTCTCAACGACCCGGGGACCTGGGGAGCTAACTGAATTTGTCATGAGTTTCGACGCTGCTTTTCTCCAACTGGTTCTATTAGATTTACGGCAGGCGATCGCTTCTGTGGCGCATCAAAACGGTTTTACGAGTACCGAGGGGGACGGGGACGCATCGATCTGACGCCGATAAACGACGAATGTCGAACGAATGACGCGTTATTACGGGAAACCGTTTGCGATGAAACGGAATTTAACTGCCTTTCATCGTCGGGTTCGGTTGAAGGTCGGATGTGAGAGCAGAGTGATTTCAGCTTTCTACTCTTGCCGCGCGAAGCGGTCGCGTACGCACAGTATGTTCTTCGCAGGAGTTTCGGGACAATCAGCGATAAAATAGACAGCGGCCGAAGTGCGAAAATAGAGTGTAGACGTAAACAGTGAACTCTCGTCCATCGATGGGGCCGAGAACTTCCCCCGAACCTTTCTGCGGGCCGATGGAAGTGCAGATGCGTCACTTGAGCGTCGAGTCGCCGGAACCGTACACGTGTCTGTGCGTGGCAAATAATTCAATTCTCTCGGGTTCCATCGGCCTAATTATGAGTCACTTCATAGTTGAGTAACATCCCCGGCGGCAATTAGCCGTTGTTGACAAACGCAATTTCCGAGATGTTACTTTGTGGCCGTTGCAGGTAGACAGAAGCGGAAGTGCACTGGCAGCTTGTGACGTTCTTGCGTCACGGCATCGTTCCGCAGTTAGTTTGGTAGCTGGGGCCTCGGCGTGCATCATCGGCAGAGAACATCGGCCGTTCGCCGTCGAAGTAGCCAAGCATCCTACTCTTAGTCGGTCCCTGTTTACCAACACGCGGATACCTACGTGCGAGTAGGTGCACGCCGGGCGGCCTTCGATACTGGGCAAAATTTACGGCACAAATTAGAACCCTTTGTTTCGTTCGGCAGGGTGTGCCGTACGTGTAAGCGTGTAAGACCAGAGGCGTTCAGGGGAAGTAACAATTATTACGCCGTTATCGGGTTAACATTGACGAAAGAGCCCGATAAACCGTAGTATCTCTTTAGGCATGTTAATGATGGAGTCATGGTGCAATTGCACCACTGGCAAGCACTTGCGCAAGGATTAGGTGACAACGATATTTGGTATTTGCAATAAAACCCTATAAAAAAAACTAGTGTTGAACAATTAACTCAATAAATGTTTATAAATTCAGTTGAAGTCGAACATTTTTTTTCACGTTGGCCATTTCGATCGAAAGGTCATGTGAAACGTACAATAGTATCACTGGTAGTGTTGTCGCTCCCTGTACTTGTGTCCTGTGTATATAGCGATTGTCAGGGGAGGGAGGAACTCGAGGCAAGTAGATACTTCTTTTCTTGAAATGAGTTCCGGTACCCTCGTAATGCTTCTGGGCTCTGTTTTATCCCAGCAATCGCTGGCTGTATTGACCAGTGGCACAGGCACGAAACTCCTTCTACACCTGATACGTGCTAAGTTCAGACATTTCCTTGCTAATGCACATTTTTATTGGCAAATCTTTGTAAGACTACATCTGTTTCAACACTGCCGGCAGCAGAATTTTTTTTTCTAACTTTTATCCGGGTTGAATTTTAAGCATATAAACTTTACCAACCGTCCTACTCGTTTTTGTCGGTAACGAAAGCTATTTGTATATAAATTTGCATTGCGTACAATACTAAAGTAGAGTACTCCTGCAAATATCTAGAAATAAACTGTGCATAAACAAGACATTGTTTTAATATTCTGAACATATTCACGTGTATAAAAATGCAATCCTTTCTTTGTACGCATAATCGTATTAATACTCATTGGTCAATTGCTATTCAGTCTTCAGTTTAGCGGCACGAAATGCTCTACATTAATCCGGCCGAAAGGTACATCCTGCACACGTGCGCTGCAGCTGAAAAGTAATTAGCGCGATAGAAAAAATTATATGACAACTGCAAGTCTACTCTGTTTCGTTTCATCCCTTATAATGTCATAACGAATATGTTACGCCGGGGTGGCCGCAGAATTTTCTTTCAGTTTGCAGGGGACAAGAGTAATTCTACTTTCATGAGGCGTGCACGTTCAAAGTGGAGACCATCCCAGACAACTGCTAAGTTCAACTTTAATTATGAACACCGGCCCGTTCGGTCGGATCCGGCACTGGATAAAAGTACACGGTCCATCGATCGCGAAGAAATTTGAAAAGCGCAAACGTTCCCGCCCGTCGTCGAGCGTAGGGATATGCAAAATGATCAGTCCGTTGAGCCATATGCGCGGAAATTCCCGTCGACGTTACACGTGCTCGTAACGCTTTAATCTTTGAGCTGATTCGAAGCCGTATCGGCCTAGGCCGTTATATCGGCATCGCCAGCCGTATCGGCATCCGGCCGTCTCATTTAAACTGGATGATTTTTAACGCGCTGCCGACCGATGCGAGCGGTATCACGATTTTCACGCTTGATGCGCCGCGCCAGACCGATAGAAATTGTAATCCGCTGAAACGTAGCTTACATGCTTTAATGCCGCGCTTTTATTTTTCATCGCGCCGAACGAATGACTCGCGCCGGATCCGCGATCTGCTATGCGACTAAACAGATTGCCGGATGCGGCCGTCTGTTTCGGGGACGCGCGCGCGCGCGCGCCCGCACCGTTCTCGCTGTCTCATCTGCCGACCGTCAGGAGAACGACCCTACTTGTCCGCCGAAAGTTTTCTCCCCGAACGCTAAGCGCGCGAATTCCGACGAGCGTTTCGACCATAGTTTCAGCGATCGTTCTGTCCGTCGTTTCGACGGCCGCAAAGGTTGCCGCCTAATTGACGTCGTTAACCCCCGTCGCGCCTTATCGCAGGGCGGTCTATTAGCGAAAAGTGTCCTTTAAAGCGGTCTCCGCCGTTCGCATCGTCGGCCAGTAGGTTAAACAATCTGGATAATCGTCCGTTAGCCGAGCGCACCCGCCTTCAAATTGAAATACCATCGATGGGAACGCGAGAGCTCTCCTTCTTCTTCCATCCCCACGCCTCCCGACCCCTCTCAGCAACCCTTCACCACCCCCGTATCTCTTCCCCTTCCCCCTTTTCTCGCAGCTATTACTTGGCATTGGCTCTTTGGCCACGAGCCACTAACTTCTCCCATAGAAATCTGGAATTGTTGTGTTAACTCGGGTGGCTCGCCGTGGAAGCGTACGTATTGCGAGTAAAATTTCTTCGCGAAGACACGACGTTTATGAGCGGACTAGCGGAGAATTATTGTTAAGTTTTCGGCGTACTCGTTCTGGCGCCCTTTAGTGCTCCTGTTTCCTTACGGGGTTGAGAACGAGGGTGCCGAGGCGATAATCACGTTTGTCGAACGAGCGGCCGGGTTCATTCGACGTGTTACGATCTGCCCACGCTGCCTCGTTGACATCCTTAAGCAAACGTCCACGGGCAGGTCCGAGCCAGCACGGCTGACCTTCAGTAGGAATTTCAATTTCATCCGTAGAACGTGAAACGGTCGGGCGTCGCGGCTCGTTCGGCCCGGAATTTCGAGACAAAAAGTAGCTACGATCGGATGCAAAGTGCAAGGGTTTGTACCGGAGTGCAGGCTCGCGCACGGACGATTGCCTTTGGAATCGATGAGAGCAGAAGGGAGTGGACAGGATCGGGACGCGGAGGCGCGGAGAGTAGGCAAAAGATACATGGATGGAGAGAGAGAGAGAGAGAGAAAAAGAGAGAGGGGGGAGGAAAGTGGAAGGCGTGGAGAGAAGATGCGAAAGAGTGTGGCGGAGAAAGAGGGTCAGAGAATCGGCAGTGAGGACGGGATGAGAGAGAGGGGGGGTTGAGAATCTTTCGTGCGGACTCGAAGAACCAGTGTAATCCTGGCAGGCGATATTCGGCCCCCGGGGTTGCCGGTAAGTGGTGTGCGAGTCTCTATCCGGCGAGTGTGCCCACACCGATGAGGCGTGTGTGCGCTCCAGGCCGAACGGGAGGAAGGTGAGGGCCACCCCGCAGGAGCCACACTGGCAGCAGGAGGTAAGAAGAAGAGGAAGCGAAACGCAAGAGGAAAGGGAGGACCACCGCCGTCGTCAGGAGTTGGAAGCTACAATGGCAGTGCGTCTTCTGGCGCCTCGGAGTCTCGCGGACACGCCTTCCACCGCTGAGGATATCGGCAAGAACCTATCTGCCACACCGTTGCCCGGCCGTTCTTCCATATGCCACCGATATTGTAATCCGCACTTCGCGGGCCCCTTTACTCACTTGGCACGATGTAACTTTAATCGGGCGCCGCGCACGACGCGTCGCAGGGATTGCGAGCGATTAATGTGCGGGTGGACACGGTAATAGAGTTCGGAGGAATGCGGAAAATAGCTTCTCCCGTAAGGGAAGGATCGATTGTTCGATTGCTCGTAGCGAATACTTAGTACTTGTTTTCGGCAAGCGTCGGAATGTAAGTTTCGGTTCGCTAAAACGCTCGGTTGAATCAATCGTAGTGAACTTTAGGGGATCATGATTTTTCGGAAGAGAGAGAGAGAGAGAGAGAGAGAGAGAGAGAAGTTAATGAATAACAATGTTTTATTCTAGACTGGTCGTTCGGCGATATAAGCTAAGTAGAATGATATTTTTGCTGAACCGGTCGCGATTTATTGAAATTATCTGGCTCACGGTCGTTAGTCACTTGGCACGATGTCACATTAATCGCGGACTTCGCCTGACGATATGTGTCGCTCGGATTGTAAGCGCGTAATGTGCGGGAAGATATAGTAATCGGTTCACCGGCAATATGACCACGGTCAATAAATCATTACTCACATTAATTACAGCTCTAATAGAATATTCCATTATTCGGTAATATATAATGGCTACTTATTTCAACGTTTCCATTTTCAGTGTGCCCTGATGCAATTTTATGTGTGCCAGAGGCGCAACCGCAAATCATAATGAGTCATCGCGATTCATTAATATTATGTCAATCATATTTTTATTTCATTTTTAAGTACTTCATGTTGATCGTTTATATTATTCAAGGGAATACAAAGATTATATTTGTTGACTTGTTTGACATAGAACTATGTAACTGCCCTCCTGTGTCCCATTATATTGTAATCCATTACTCGCATGATCGTTACTCATGTGGAACAATGTAACTTTAATCGGGTACTTCGACAAACGATGCATGACATGCGGATTGTAAAGGTATAATACGTAGAATGATAAAGTAGTTCGTTTTCCAAGCTGCTATGGAAATTTGAGGTCCTATCAATCATAAATTTTAATGCTAATAACAGCGGTTACATGAAAATACCTACGGCGAGTTTCTTAACAAATAATTCTATTAATTGTCAGAACACATAAGTTGTCTTTCAAGTAACAGGGATATCCAAATACAGAACAGTATTTAGTATGCTATCGTCATACTTTCCTACGTAGGTAAATATTACATAATTCTAACAGAAAAACCCATATTCGGTCACTATGCAAAGATTTATAGTTTGCGTTTAACAAAAATCTCTTCTGGTTGCTTTAACACGGTATATTCAATGAAAAAACGTTATTTTCTTTAAACATCAAACAGGGCTCGAACGCACATTATTGCCTATTTTACTCTTCCTCAGCTATGTCTATACCTACATTATTAACACTAGATCTCCTGTTCAATCAAATTGATCTGTCTGACCCCATCTTAATAATAACTTTTCTCTAATGGAACATTTTATTTTTTCGAATATTCTTTAGCAATAATCAACCTTGGTAAGTGATCACTTGTTTTCCATTCTGTAAGTTCAAAGCCATTGGCTTGCATCATTCCGGTAAGTTAAATGAAAACATGCATAGGAATCGTCGGTAATTCTAGTGTTAGTCTGCATTCAACGATCCGTCTGATACCTCGGGAACTTGTCTGGCACGAGCAAGCTCTATACCCCTTGTGAACTGCACAATGGCCGGCCATCAGGAAAACAGCGATTACACGCGTATTTTTGTGCATTACCATAATTCCACGTAACTCACAACGACGAGCAGAAGTTCATTAGACCATTACGATCGCCGATAAACTCGTCACATGTAGCAATATTGGACGTCTGATCATAATGGGCTGCTCAGAAAATCGACGTTATTGATCAGCGGCGCGCAGGTATGACGCGTGTCTATTTGCATTCTACCCTTTGCCGACTATGATATTGCAATCTAGTGTTTGTACGGTAATTACTCACGTAGCTTGATGTAACTTTAATCGAGCCCGGGAACGGCTATTACCGCGCACTCGGCCGAGTCTCCGTTACGGCGACATCCACTATCCGGTTTTGTGTCAGTCGGGCCATGATTATTGTTTTAAAGAGGAATGTCTGACGGCGGAGAAACAGCCGGGATTCACATTATTAATCCTCTTTATGCGGACATGGAAGGTATCATAATAAACCTTGACATCTTTGTGCTACGTGACAATTGTTTGCTGCGCAGCGCTTGCCGCGTTTCATCCCTATTCAATTTCCCGTCCCTTATTTGGGTTTTACTTGACAAAGAAATGCCATCCGAAATCAGTGAAACGTGAGTCATCGTCGTATCTATGACGGACAGAGATGCTTTGGTTACAGTGTTATGAAATTTATTGTTTGTACGGTTTTGACAACGGCGTATTTGAGCACATTTTAAGAAAACAGAGAGTGCGGTAAAAAGAGCAGCAACGGCAAATTGTACATGATGTTGGCACGTGCCAATTTATCGAACGTTCAGTACAAAAACGTGGATCAGGAATTCTGATACATTAATCAAATATATTTTATCAGTGTTTTATTCGCGAATATGTTACAGCCTCATCCGTAGTTCAATGTAATTTTAATAACGGAAATCGTGTATGTTTTACGTATTCGTACACGTAAAGACACGAGGAATGAAACGTTAATACAATTATTCATGTACGAACAGATACTCGATATAGGCAGTCTACGTGAAGCATAAAGCAGGAAATCGATGTCCAGCGATTATTTACGAACGTACTGTCAATGTGCTCTTTCACTTTCGGTACGAAATTAATAATTCCAGTCTCACGATCATGTGCAATACATCTAATTTATAACCGATTAAGCAATCATCTTACGTGACCTTGCCGTAACCGCATCGGGGCTCACTCGTACGTATTGACGCAATGAAGCAGAAGAATGTTCAGAGTGTCTAACGCGTTACGCTGATTGTGCGAACACGGTTTCCATTTAATCCGCGAAAATGGCTGTAAACCCAATGCGCCCCTAATCGCACGTACGGCTTTGACAATCAGTAATTTGTCTTATTAAGCGCAGTGTAGAATCTATTAGCTGCATCGCTAATTATTCACCGCAGCCTGCCTAGACTGTCAATCACCGATGATGTACTGCACGCGTCTGTGGAGCAACAAAGGATGAACATTGATACCCAGTGATTGGAAACGTTAACGACTGCAACGCACACGAGAATGTCAAGATCGTTTTTTCGTCTTAGCACGCGACTCTTCTATTGTTCGAAAACACAATGATCCATCGTTGAAAGTGTCCATTCGGACGTGTCAGGTGCATCAATCATATTTAGAGTGATTCATTATCGATCATTCGTTAGGCAAAAATAAACAATTGACCCGCTCCATTCGCTATTTTTCGTTCTTCGGTCCGTTGAGTGCAAATCATATTTCATACTCGAGTTTATTAATCACGCCGTCTGACAATCCATTAAAACATTCGCAATATGAATGATCAATACCTTGCACATCGGCTACTCTTGTCGATTATATTTTATTTCTATGGCTGTTTGATTTTTTTTTATTAAATTATGGTTGCATTTCTGCAATCACGATGCAAAGTTTTATGACAAGCATCGATTTCACATATACAGATTTTGTTTTATTTCTTGACCGGATCGGAATACAATGTAGAATTATGAAAATTAGAGTTTCGCCAAGGAAGAAAATACATAATGTCTGATCAACATACAAAAGGAAGTGTAATAATGGAGAAGTTTTCGGAACGCAAAACAGTTTCATTACTTTTAGCATTTGTCGAGGAAACGATTTAAGCTTCTTCAATGGCGATGAATTAGTGTGTATTGAAATTTGTTGAAGAACAGCATTTAATCTTGAGAAAAGCTTCCAAAGCTACTTGCGGCGAGAAGTTTCAGCGAGTCAAAGTTTCAGTCTAATAATTAAAAAGTCACCAAATTGCTTAATTAACTCCGCAGCAAGCCCCATGAGAGTTATGCTGGAAGACAATTTAAGAACTGTCCCATATCCCAGCCTGCCCTTCTTAAACCTGGATTTAGGGTGAAACGAAGGTCGACAGTAGTTGAAAAAAGTAAGACGAAAAAGGGACGTAAAGGTCACTTCAGAGTGAAGATCATTTGTAAGAAAACATTAAAACCAAAATTTCTATCTGTGAACCTTTATTTGCACGTTTTTTTTCTGACGTGACAGTTTAATTGTACACTTGGGAATATTCGAAGAGCATTAAAAATTTAACATGAGCGTTAGCGTTAGGGCACATTTCATCAAGTTTTGTTAGTGACGGACAATAACATTTCATGACACTAATCTCGTTCCTCGTGACTCGCGGTGCGGGAAGGTAGTCTGCCGAATGTTTTGCAAGTAAAAGCGTCCCTGGGCGAGGCAGACAAATTAGGGTAGTATAGATACAGCGCGAAAAGAACGATGGTTCACGATTGTCCCATGACGGGCAGTTAACGAAAACAAAATCAGATACCGTCGATGTTTACAAGAACGACTATTCTGTGTGCCATTAAAGCCATTCTCGCGGCGACGAGTATGGTGGGGCGCCGTCATTAAATGAGGTAATATACCGTGAAGATTGTATGTTTTGGCATGGGCTCAGCTACAATTTAACGCGTATAAGCTAACCGAAAGCGCGAACGTAGTGGAGACGAAATTAACGTCAAGGCCATTTCGGTACTTCAGACTTTCCCTAAATGACAATCTTGGCCTGTATCCCACAGATGCTTCCTCCCTTCAACAAAGTAGGATCCACCAGATGGCGAAAGTCTTATGAACGTCATGCTAAGAAAGATGGGTTTAATTGGATTTAGTTCAGGCGCCATACCGTATCAATGACATTAAATAACAGGAATATGCGAATTGAGCACGAAGTATCTCATTAACCGTGGGTAATAACATTAATTAATAACAAAATTATCATTTAATCCCATTGAACTCAAAATAGTTTATTGTACGCTAACGTACAATAATCTAACACTGTATCGTATCTAATTTTCCCATAATTCACGTAATTTCCAAAAACACTTGTAACATTATTCTCCATCTCCACCCAATCCCAATATCCGATACCTTTCAATTACCCACACCACTCCCTAATCAAACCTCCGAAGAACTCAATAATTCACGACGCTTGTCAGAAGCATACCTAACCGAGATCCTTCGAGACGTCTCAGTCCGCGGGCCGAAAATTGCTACGTTACGCCTGAAATATGACGAGGATTCAAGTTCAGCCTAACTTTTTCGGCGCGACAATGCCGACGACTGTTCCACGATCCTCGCCCACCCCTGCCCCATCCAGCCTCGGGCTCCGGCAGACTCTCCTCGTCGAGACTGAGACCTAATTACGTCTCGCGCATCGTCCTCAAATCAGCGGGAAGGGACAGACGAGAGTTGCGGAGGATTGCCAAGGCTTAGCAGGTCCGTCCTCGACCCAGTTCAATATTAAAATCGGAATCCGACGACGGACAGGCACGACGGGGACGACAGGCTCGGCAGGCGCTGACTCGAGTCTAGAGACTTTTGTCGGGCGACAGGAGCGTAGCTTGGCGCTCCACAGGTGCCTCCAGCCTCCGGCTAAGTAAGTAGGATCGAGAGCGTAGAGGAGGCGAAGGTTAGAGCGCGCGAGGCCGAGCGGGGCCAGAGTCGGGAAACAGGGACGGAGGGTAGGGCGATAATTAATCGTCACCTATTGATAAGAGATAAGTGAGAGGGATTAAGGCATAGAGGGGAGTGGGCCGGCGAAGTAGGAGGATGGCAGAGGTGGATTGGGGGAGGGGAGGGGAGGGCGAGCGAAGGGCTGCTCGGCGGGAGAGTGAGCTCAAGAGTTAGCGGAGAGCTCGGCTCGGCTGAGCTCGGCTCTCTGGGCGTCTGCGCGCAAAAGGGAGGGGCAGGGGTGGAAGTGGCGGGGTGGAAGCGACGGGGTGCTGCCGGTGCTGCCGAACGCGGGGTGGCATAGGCTGCACGGAGTCGACGGAGATAGAGGGAGAGAGTGAGGGAGAGACGAAAAGAGAAGAAGGATGAGTAGGGCGATGGGGAGGGGAGGGGATAGAAGCGCGCGCGATCCTCGCTCTCGCCGACTGCGATCCCTCAGTCGGGATGCCGTTCGCGCACCTTCTCGTTCTCCGGTATCCGCGATGATCAGTGAACAACAACAACGTGCCAGGACAACGGGGAACGACGACGTCCGACGTCTGCGGCTACTAAGGACGGCCCTATGCCTCGCCATGATCGCCGGAAGTGCACGGACCGACAACCCGTCTGCCGCCGGTGAGTGACCGTCAGAAAGAAAGGAAAGAGCGAGGGAGAGGGAGAGAGAGGGAGGAAGGCTGGAAGAGCGCGCGAAAAGAAAACTTTCCGCCGCTCCGAATCGTGCGCGCGGACCGACGGAGGTGGATCAAGTGCGGGCGTGCGTGAGGCGAGCTTGTTCAAAGGTGGAAATCTCCCGCTCGCTCGTTTTTATCCCGCTCTTCGACTCCGTCGTACGCACGTGTCGTTAGACTCTGCCCTCACGTCGTTGCCACCTACGCTTCCTGCGAGGGAGCCAATGGAATTGTCATCGCTGTCGCCGATCGTCAGCGTTGAGAGCAGCATATTCAGCAGTGAAATCGTCGCAGTTCTTCCTTTTGGTTCGGAGAGGTTCGCGATGTGGTGATGTCGCGCGGTTTAGGCAACGCTTGTGGCTTCCCACAGGATGCCGGAGGGTGGGCTACGCACTTACGCGTGGCCCTTGTAGGGCTTCCGGTATGGGGATGGAGGAGGGTCGATGACGCTCTTTTTGTCCCTTTGAACTTGGCGAGGATGCAGTGTGTTGTCCGAAGTGCCAGTTTCGAAGTTTGCTTTTGGGCTCTCTATGTCATCGGAGACGGGCCGTGCAGGATAGTTACGTGTTTCTGTACCTGGTGATGTCTTCGTTTGACGATAGGAATCCTTTGTCCTTTGCAAAGATAACATGGGAACTGTAAAAGCGCGTGTGATCTAAACAAAATTGTGATTTTGGCCCATTCGATGAGTTTGTAATTTTGAAAAAGGATGTTATACCAATGATATAAGACAATGTTGTGATTTAAATGGCTCCTGCATTATATTATATCCTGCAAGGTGCTGAAAGGGAAATTAAATATCTTTCGTTTGGTGCTCCTCCGACTTTACAGTTTCGAACATCTTTGAATGCCCGATCGAATTTACTGTAAGACAATGCTCTTCTTACCGGTACTCCGCACAACAATTATTTATACTTTATTCACGACAATTTACATTCCTTTCATCGAAGATCGACGATACCATCCGCATCATTCTCCCTCCGGCTGAAAAGATAATAGGTTCGTCAAACAGGACAGAATCCCGACTCGTTTCCTCATTCACAATGTAAATCGGGAATAATCGGTCCCGATCGATCGCCTCTTTCATTGCTGAGTAGCCACGGTCAACATTCTCGATACGCTCCCATTCCCCCCTGTTGCCTTGAGCAACATTTGAGTTATAGTCGAATCGTTAAGGTCGATCATGCGGCATCCCGTTGTTAAGCGAAGATAGGTTGCGTGTTTGCACAGGTCTTTCGTGGTTTCCGTGTCGTGGAAAGCGAAGGGGAGTCTGGCTGACGCTCGCCGTCCTTCCCGACGAACGACGGGAGAGCGAAGACCGTCCTCCCGAAAACCGTCGCTTCGCCTGCGCTAATTGCAAACTTCTCTTTTCGTCCCTGCCCAAACCTCCAACCCCCCCCCCCCCCCCCCCCCACCTTTAGCCCGCACAAAATTCTCTCCGCCCCGAATCTTTGCGCCGGCAAACAAGCCGCGCGACCGCAACGCAGTTTAGTTGGATAGAGTTGCGGCTTTTCGCTTCTGCGCGAGGATAGATTACGCGTTCGGTCGGGCTTCTGATGGTCTTCGCATCAGCGATCTCCTGGCCCGAGCAGACCCGGGACAGGCTGCGGTGACGAATATGCGGTGCGAGCGCGAAACTTCTGGGCTTCGCAATGAGCTCTCTCCTCGGGCAACCAGCGCAATCGACTATTCGGCTCGGAATCAATGGCCGAATGAACGTTGGCGAACGTCGTCGATACCCGAGTCTCGCGTTTGCCTGGCTTCGCCCCCCCCTGGGTCCTGCCGACTACCGTATCGTCACACGTGTTCGAAGACGTGTCGCGAGATTTGTCGGGCGATACGTCGTTAGTGGCGCATTGTGCGAAACGGCGGTCCGGTTCCAGGAGCTTCGCCGGCGATTTTCTCTTGCACAGGTGCGCCATAATTCGTTCCATTTAGCATCCGCCCGACTGGAATTAATCGAACCGCGGAAAGCTCTCCTCATTAAACTTCCGTGCAAAACAAAATGCTTCTTGTTTTACGTGCTTCGCGAGAGTGAGCATGGCTATCGCTTAATTGCTTAGCGGCGATCGCTTAGTCGCCTTAGCGGCTTCCGGTGTGGCTGCCCGCAATATCGCGATGATGCACGGTCAACGTTAGGCTGGCGGTTTCTTGCTACCTGTGTTAGTATCGCTCGGAGAGCCCGTTCTTTTTTTTTTGCAGCGATGTCGATTAATTGTTGTCACGTAATAAACCTACGCTTGCGCCTTTTCAGTCTACGGATCCACTTTGTTGAGTTTCTGTCGTATAAAACAGTAATGTGTTACATACGTGTTCTCGTTTTTAACTACTTCCTCTTGTAAGTTAACGCAACTGATAAAACCTCGGAATGCCGTCCAAATGTGGAATGTGTTCAATAAATATACATCTACAAATACGAGCTCCTCGATAAATCAGAATAGTGAACTGACTCAAAAGTTGCAGTACATGTTCCCTGTAATTAACACCAGACTCGCTAAAACCATAGAATCGGCGCTTGTTCATAGATATTCACCATATTTCTCACCCACATCGGAGTTTCCTAATTCGAGCAGTTTACTAACCGAAACTAACATCCATAAGAACTGCTTGCGTAGCAGCGTCTCCAAGCAAACAAGGCAGGCGTTAGCACAGACATTAAAAATCAGCGAACGTTTGGCACGTATAAGCTACAGGCCACGATCAACGACCCGTTCACGTCAAAGGAAGTCAGCGTCACACTTTTCTCCCTCTGCAAGCCTGACACTCGTTCCGTTACGTACACGTCGCGCAGAAGGAATCGCGCTTTCTCCGCGAGTACGGTTGAAGGCCACGAGTCCTCGCGGCCGAAGTTTAGGACGGGGATAGCACTCTGGTCGACATTGTTTGCCAAAGTTCGGATTCTCAGTGGGCGCTTCGGATTGGGCCCAGCCAGGGAAGATCAAACACGTCTCGACGGCAACGTGCTGGGCAACATTTATCCGTGAAGGGACGCGCGCACGGATGCACGCATTCGCGTGGCACGCAAGCACGCGCGCCCGAGACTGCCGGTTATTCGGGACATTCGAGGAATTCGCGCCTCGACGATTACGTCGCGGGACACCGATCGATCGGCAACTCTGCGTACCTATATACATGTATAGGTTTTCGCGGATGGGCCGGTTCGAGGGACAGACTTTTTGAGTGCATAGAGTGTCATGTGCGCTTGCATCGCCTGCAACGCTCGTGGCGACCTGTGCAGCCGGCCAGCTCGATCGTCGTGTTCTCGCGCGGATCAAGCGGAATTGGAAGTTGGCAGTTTCAGCGGGAAACTCGTAGGCGTCAATTAAGCGTGCTCGGCATAACTCGGTTTCGTCTGTATGCTCGGCCGAGGTCGGTATGGCCGTCTCTTTGTGCACGCGGCCTCATTAATATTCTTCCTTAGGGGCACTTTGTCCGCGAGTGTGGAAGAGAGAGAGAGGGGGGGGGGGGGGGGAACACGAGCTTTCGGTCGGCGCTGTCCCGCGGATGAAAATTATTATTCAGAACCTGTTCGGCCATGAAATGGAAACACTCTCTCTTTCGTTAATATTGATTTGCCGTCTTCGCTTGACAAATTTTGCGAACGTCGCGAGATCGGCGTGCGGATCGACGATACAGGGGGATGGCACGACGTCGAAGAATGGAGAGGAAACGAATAACGTTTATTTGATGATATTGTTTCGCGTTAACCGTTTCGCGGGGCGTTGTATTAATCGAAGCTATCTTACGGGCTGAGCGGTCTTTTTCAATTTCGCGCTTGACGTTTTCATTGTTCCTGGAACGTTCGGACGATAACGGGAATAGTTCGCGATACGTTCGTTGCAGGGAACGTTGAAATTCTGGTTGATGTGACAGCGGAGCTGTTTTTCAATCGTATCTAAGGCCGTACAATAGTCACTGCATTAATATAGTCGAGTAGATCGCGGAAAAGTCGACCACATAATTCACGGCAACCTAGCGATTGTTTCTCGATTTCTATGGACAATCTCGTACTCTACCATCGCCCATACAAATTTCGACTCCCAATAACATCGTCTGATATCAAATCACACAATTTTCTGCGTCCGTGTTTTGCGTTAATCAATGCTATCTTATAGATTTGGCCAACCTGTTTGATGCTTGTTAGTGACTGTTCTAACGCCTCGCTGAAGCGATCGCATATACGGTCAGCGACTCCGTGCTACACAGGACGCTGCCAGCTTTGACCCGACTCGCGCATAAGTCAGCGAATCCGATCGATTGTTATCGGAAGAACCTGCTCTCGGATTATTCATCGCGACCCGGCAATTGTCTCAGGCCAACGCTCGCACCCGGCACCCGCCTAATGTTTGAACGTCCAAGCAAATTGCCGCTTTCGATAACGGAAGTTGATTCCTCGGTGCGCGTAAACAACTACCGATCGCGTAGGCGAGCGTGAATCGGGCGAAATTGCGGTCTCCTGCGCTTCGCATCCGACGTTTGCCAGTATATCCAGCGAACATTGTCGCGATAATAACGGTTAACCGCCGCAGTCCTAGTTTGATTACTGCGCAGCACGGACACACGAGATACGGCGGGCGCTTGTTAAAATTCGAACCTGCGCTGTTCACGGTCCTTCAAAGCACTCGACCGAACGTGTGATTTAGAGGCGGTTCGATTGCTCAGACGATTCCACGGGCTGAGAGTAGGAAAAGAGGAGAGACCGAGAGTGAGAGAGAGAGAGAGAGAGAGAGAGAGAGAGAAAGAGAACGAGAGGAAAAAATTTGATTGAGACCGACGCTGTATTTTACGTCTGTCCGGAATATATTATATCTTTTACGGAAAGAGAGGAGAGAGTTAGGCGAGTTGCGGGAAGCGGTCGAAGGGCGGAGGGGGGAGGGTAGAGGAGGCAAAATCGTTTCGCTGGCCGGTGTAAAATACCGGCCCGGCCAAAATCCGTCGGCCGCCGACCTCTCGAGAGTCACCGACTCTCACTGCGACCTGACGGGGTCGCGGAAGATTTTCTCTACCGATTGTACAAATGTACCCCTCACCATTTTTTTTTACATTTTTTTTTTGTCGAACGTTCTAACAAATTACGATGCTCGCCGCCGGAAGTTATTCCCTCGTTTCGCGCAAACAACTCCCGATAGCGCTTTGCCTGGAGGGGAGCGACGGGGTGAGGAGGGTGAGCAGGGGAGGGGGGATGGTGTCGGTAGTATGCAGTCAAACAGAATTGTGGTCGGCGGCGGCGTCGGCGGCGGATTCGTTCGCCGTTCGCGCGTACGCGCGAGAATATCCGATATATTTCGGCGATAATCGCGGCCGCCCGATAACATCGGCAACCGATCGCGCATCTTCGGTAATGTATATATCGTCGCGACGATATTTCGCGCGAGCGATCCGCGCCGGATGTTCAGGTACGAGGCGACTGGCGATCATTCGAAAAGCTCGTCGCGAGTGGGTAACTGCGCCGAGCGAACGCGGGGGGTGAGGAAACGAGACGAGCTGACGGGGGGTGGGGGGGGGGGGGGTGGCGTATGAGATTAACAGGCGAGGGCTCGCTGCCTCGGAAACGATATTCTTTTGTGCCCGCGCGCACATGAATCGTGATTTGGTACCCCTTTCGCGCGCGCTTAATAAGTCGTAATTTGATATCGCGCCGGGGTGGCTTCATAAGTTGCAATTAAGCCCTAACTCAATTTCGGCGAACTATTTAGAAGTTATTGGACTGTGTTGTGCGCGCGAAAGCGATTTCGCCTGTAGCCCCCTTTCCTCTCCCCCGCCGCCACGTAGCCCCGTCCGACAGTGCCGGTGGCGTGCGCCATTTTTCGTGACGTTTCGACGGCGTTGCGTCGCGTACGAGTCGTCGTTGTTGTCGCGTTAGTTAGCCGGCAACCCGTTTCACACGTCGGCCGCGTTCCAATATTATTCGCGCTCTATTCGATTGCTCGTTCGATCGCCCCCCCCCCCCCCCCTCCTCCCTCCTGCCCTCTCCCTCCTCCATATCCTTCGTTCGTTCAACACGCTCGTTCCCGCCCCCCTCATCTTGCTCGTCGGCGGAAACACATCGCACGTTCCGCAATATGCAGGTATATTACAGGATGCGCGATCCTGCTTCTTGACAGTCGAAGCGTCGCTGCGAGAGACTCCTGGAACCCTTTGAGTGTCCAATTAGTTTGGTTTGTCTGCACTGAGCACGCTACGCTGGCTCCGACTAAGTTGCGCGTCACATGCACGTAACGCTATAGAGAAAATGACATAACCCGTTCAAGGCTGAAGATTTGCGTACGTGCGAAGGTGGCGTCAGTGTGAACGCGTGTGGAAATCTACGGTGTGGTGTGTGTCACGCGGGACACCATGACTTGTCGCACGATCGGGGAAACGGTAATACCCTGTGGAAAAAAGAGTAATTGAAAACATATTGTTTGAGAACAATGCTTCGTTTTCGGGGTGAAAATATAGCTATAGAATCTGGCAGAGAGCGTCATATGAAATTGTCCAATTTCCGATGTAATTTTCTTCCGAAAATGGCCTATGCGGATAAGTGCATTGTTCTACGACTTTGACCGTAAATTCTCATATTTCGTGATTCGCGCAAGATCTTCCTACGGAACACGAAAAATCCATCCATTTTAGCGTTACCTGAATGTTTCGAAAACAATGCGCCGTGTGAGAGCTCCGAGTTTCTTGACGTTCTTTCTGGATACCTTTGACCTATGTCAATACTGCTTTGATCAGCCTAGCAAGTATTGGCTCGATGTCATAAAATAACCTAATATGACCATTAACGGAATTGAGGCTTTCTTAAAATCACCCCACTATCGTGCAAAAATATCTTTTGATTGACTTTACCTCACGCTTGTTCCCTTAAAATCAACCGTTTCGAAGGTATCGAAGACAAACGTCTCAAGCGACGTAGTGCGAACTTGAGTAAAGCTGAAGCATATCTTCGCTCACTTGGCTATACAACGAAAAGCGCGATTCACCGTAAAAGGACGACAATGACCGGAAAAAGTCCTTGCCGTACGTCCTGTTACTTGTTAACGCCAGACGGAAAAATGTCCCGGTAGTTTCGCTCGACCGAGTCGCGATTCCTTCAACATTCCTCCGTACGTTCGTGCGTCGACTCGCTCGTCGTCGATCGCTGGGAGTTGTTCACGATGTCATTTGTTTGCCGCGCTCGCGAGAAGAATACGAAACTCGAACGAGTTCGTAGTCGCCATTCCGATTCGTTCTCGCAGTCTATCCGCACGATACTCTCATCCGTCGCAAACTCCTTCGCGGGGCTCTTACGTATATCCGCGCCTCTTTTATCCGCGCATCGGAAAAAAGAGCACGATACTTCACCGAGATTGTCATCGCGGCGTGAACTTATCCATTCCCCGACTGATCCATTATCATCTCCTTCCCAATCCGCCGAAACTGTCGGTTTCAACTGTCGGCGGCGATTCGATCTCGGCGCGATTCATCGCGTGTCAAAATGCGACCCTGCTTCGATTCGCAGCTTCGCAGTGAACTTTCGGGAGAAACTTCGAGAGCTCACGTGCGAGGCTGTCGGGAGTGGCACGTGTTTCGATCGTCCTGGAGAGCAGGTCGACGTCGAATAGGAGGACGACGCCTGGCTGGCTGCCCCGAAAACGAAGCAATTCGCTAACGTCTCCGCGTCGGAGCGTGTGCGCATTGTTTGCGCAAATATTTACTGCGCACTGCGTCGCAGTTCTCGGCTCGGTCGGCGATGAAGGCAAGTTCGATTTTTTCGCTCTATTTTTCGTCGACGTCGCGAAACTGAGGATGGTCAGCGACGGTTGTCGGAGACGTCGCTGGTCGATGGAAACAATTCAGCGTTCCGGAAATGGCTGTGGAGCTCGAAGTTGCCGCGAATCGGCGTAATTTCCAGCTGGCCGAGCATGCAGTAGCTAGCTACTCTTGAGTAATTGGAGACTCGCGCGACTTTTATGGACCCACGCGGACTGAACACCTGGCGACAATTTTGCTTTGCGGCCTGTCCTGCGGTGGAATTTCCCCCGCGTTACCGTAGACTAGGTTCAAAGGTTTTTGACGAGACGGCAGGACTGTTTGTCGGGTATTTCGTGAATCTCGTCCATGTATGCGCGCGCGCGCGTTTATAATTGTCCGCGCTCGAGTGCGTCGAGCAGCCCTTGGCGCACGCTTGAATGAAAATTACGATACTACAAATGCGACTAAGCTAACCTTCTAACCGATTTAGCCCTTTAAGTCAACGTTGTTTGTCCCATGTGCTCGCGAACTTAAGTTCAGGCAGCATAATAAAAAGGTTCGGCGAGCAGGTTTATTAATTCGCACGCTTTCACTCAGACGTAGCTTACCGAAAAGCTCTTTTTTTGTAATATTCGCCCCAGTATTTTCAATGTTTATAAAGGACACGTTTAACATATTTATAATTTGCATATAATTACGCGCAGCTATATTTTATTCCATGTTTACAAATAATATGTTTTACATAATTTGCTTTAAGCATCCTGCGCAACGTACGCCGTGCAGTTTTGCGGTTTGAAGACGTACGATTTTTCGATCGGCCCGTCCGCGGGTTACCGATACGCCGAACAATCGCCGAATTAACAGTTTCCGATCATTTAACGGAACGGCGGCGTACCGGAAGGGCAGATGGAAAGTTCGCACACGCAATAATCACGTTTCGTCGCCTGCGAGGGGTGAGCATAAACTAATTGCGGGCGAAACAAGGCGTTAAATCTGGACGAGACCGCTGATTGGCCGCATCAGCGGTACAAACTAGTTCCCTTCCCTCGATTTATCGCCCCCGAGTCTCGGACTTTTACGAGTTGCGACGTTGTTGCGGTGCGACCCTGTTTGGCGTCGTCAAAGTGCTTTTCTTTCGTCGTACGACCGAGCTAGCGACGCTCGTTGCATCCCATTCGAGCGATGCAAACGTCCGCGGGCGGACCAACTTTTTACGACATCCGTGACAACGGTCACGCATGACGATTCCTGCCTTCGCTCCGTCTTCATCTCTCTTACAAATTGAAGTGTGCAATCTCGACGCTCGGAATGCGAACTAGACGAGACTCGGATTGCTCTTCTTGTAAGCGAGATAGAAAAAGAGTGAGTGAGAGAGAGAGTCTGATATTTGTTGACGAAAGTCAAGAATGTACGGCTAGCGCACGTGTTATCCGGTATAGTAAGGCATGTTCAGCTTGAACTTTTATCAAAATCCCAAGCGCTTTACGACCCGCGCCGACAGGCCAGCTATTCTTATCTTACGCGCGAGTGGCTCATGATAAAGGGTGCGTAAGATTTTGCGCGAAGCAGTTATAAGCTCTGCGCTCGAGTCCTCTGCTAGTTCCTCCCGACGATGCATCTCGGCCGCGTAAATAAAACGTCCGCGCTGCTTCTTTCGAGAAAATTCGCATTATCAGCCTGGCTTATCCGCGCACGGTCACATCCATTGTCTAACCTGCGTCGCGAGGCTATTACATTTTTTTCGGGTGTCCGGGCAATATTGTGTTATGGCGCGAAACGTATGATCCCCCGGACAATTTTATACCCGGAGGATGAGGGGGAGGGAGGGACGTGGAGAGGAGCTGAGGGATTGGAGGGGAAGGAGCGGGATGAAATAGGTGAAACACCGTGAATTACCTTTAATCGCATTTTTCCGTGAGGGTATAAAATTCCGCTAAGCGGATTTAGTGCGCCGGTTATAAAATGTTATCCCGCCGATGGAAGCCAGCGTTGGGAGGGAAGGATTTGCTTCGGTATGTAGCGTCGGGTAAGAGAGATGCCGCCGAATGACGTTGCGTCGCAGAAAATCTCAACTAACCGATTCCGAAGTCGTCTGCGCTCCATCCTGGCCGACGAAAATCCTGTAAACTCCGCGACATACGAGCGTGCGTCGGGTAATATTTGTTTAACATTTAAGAATGTACGGTCGAGGCGCGCGCGCATCCTGAGAGGGGACCGGATGTAATTTCGCTTGAAATTTACCGGCTCGCGAGATAGCGTTAATGAAACTATGCGATCTTTCATTAGAAAGTAGCGAGGACGCGTCATAGCGGAATTAATTGCTCGACGCGTTGCAAAAATTAAGGCTGCGAAGGGGTAAAAAAGACGAGACACGCAATATTGCACGCCATTATCGTTACGCATCCCCGAGGATCTTTCCGCTCACGTGCTCCTCATCGGTCATACGTGGAAGTAGCCGTCTTTGCATCCAATTATAGCGCGCGCGACGCGACGTCCGCCGCGACATACAAATTACTTTCTTGGCGGCGGACGAAAGTATAGCAGACGTCTAGAGGAAAAGCGGAGAAGGGGGCGGCGAGGGAAGAGAATGGAAAATACAAGGAGGGAAAGCCACAGATTGCGAGGAAAAAAAATTTGAAGCGTCACGTGCAGTCGTCTGGTAGCGGGAAGAAAGGGCGGGAGAGGGAGGAGAAAGGTGCGAGCGGAGAGATCTCTGGAATAAATGGATATAAGCTTCTTGAAAACAAACCCCCGCTCTTTTGACAGATTAAGAGTGCGGCGCAAATGGGGGAGCGGCGCATTTTAATCAGTTTAAGGAAAAATTATGCGTTCCCGTCGGGGAAAGTTTAACGCAACGCGCTCAAAGTCGAGCGCGCGGGCCAGCGCCCTCTAGGTCGACTTTTAAAGTCGGACCTGGTAACGAGAGGCGATCGCATAAGCGAAAATTGCCGGATGCGCTGATAATGCGCGCGACATGCCGGTAAGAGGAAAAAAGTGCGCCGCCGGAAGCTCAGGATCTGTTTCTCGCGAGTCCGCCGCCTCGTCCATCGTGGGAGTAGTTACTCTGCATCCAATTATCGTGCGCATGATGGGACTGTGTACACTTTACCCATGTCATACAGACCTGCTCTTTTACTGCTTTCTTGTGGGATGCAATAAAAAAATTCCGAGCAGAGAGTACGGCGATAAAAGAATGTTTGAAGTGCCGGTTATGGCTGCGCTCTTCCAGTCGTAACAGTGGGACTGGGCTGCTTTCCTCTCCTTTTTACTCCTTTCCACCCCTATCATCCTCCGTCCCTTACTCTCTCTGTCTGTCTACTTTTTTTATCCCCCCTTTCTCTCCCTCTTCCGATGTATCCGCCTCCCTCCGTCCACTTCACCTTCTTCGTTACACGTTCCCTTACGCAGACTCTCCCTTCGTCGACTTTCCCTTTCTTTTCTCTCGTCCTCCCTTCCTCCGCACCCCTTTTCTTCCGCCATCTCCCGCGGACGGGAGTACTGGGAAGTAAATGGAAATAAGCTCGGGGAGAATCGGTGAATCCTGCGGCTGGGACGATAATCCAACGGGGTAGCAGATTCTCGTCCTACGACTGACTTAAGAAAACAATCTTTTCTCGCCCGGCCGTCGCTGCCTCCCTCACCAGCTCCACCGCCCTTTGCCAAAAACCTCCCCCCTTCGAGCGAGCACAGGCTCAAATTCCGGTTCCTCGCAGGCAACGTTATCGTCCTCGGCGCAATGTCGAATTCCATGCTCCTCTCATGGCGAGATCCGGCAATAAGATAGGGAATCGAATGGATATTCGCCGGACGAATCATTCGTTCTGATGGCGTATGTGGTATAACGGTTAATGGTAAGAGCTCGATCCGAAGGAATGTCCCGATCAACCCCTCTCCATTCCCCCACCACCGACCCTTCGTATGGACACAGCGATGCGTCCGTTCCTTCTTTTATTCAACACGCGGAACCAAATTTTGTCTCCAATTCTTCCGTGAGCCTCTTTTTATCGCGCTCTAGATAAAGCCATGAATACCAACCGAACAGCGGGAGTAAAGGTATTGTTTGTAGATTCCGACAGAAATTTCGGACTATATTCGTCGATCGGGAAGGGAAGAGCTTGATATGAGACCCGATACGAATGAACATGTATTCCGCGGCGGGAATATTAAGATTGTTAAGGAGCCGGATGTGAGAAGAGGGAGGTCGACCAGCGGTAGGCGGCTTCTTCGGATCGTTTCCTTCCGTTTATCGTCTTACGTAACAGCGCGAAGTGACAGATTAGGGTCCGCGCGAGGAGAAATTGCATTCTGAGAAGAGACGTTCGAGTTTATATCGGCGTCCAAAAAATGTAATGGCCCGATTGGGATGGCGATCACGTTGCCCGGGAGCAATTTTATCAAGAAACAGCGTACGTAGTATTCGGCGCGATGTACCGCCTCGTCTTCCACATATTAATCAAACCTGTATTGGATTTAACCGAAATAACCGATACGCATGAACAGCGTCATTCGCTGATATCGAACGCGCACTTTAATAAGCGACGCACACGGCGTCAGGCGTGTTAAAATGCGGCGCTTGTAAGCGAATCTTCTACCTTGTCCGGTGAAAAATCTATACGAACAATAGCATGAATAACAAAGAGTTGAATGTACAATCTGTGTTCGGACTTTGCAGTGCTAAAAACGGAGCGATATAAGTGTACGCAATTTATTTTCTCGTTAATGGTGATAAATCCAGATGTGAAGACTTTCTTCGATGAAAATTTGTTGCGCAATTATGTTCCGTCACTTCGATCGTACCGCGGTCATGTTCAGCAACTTTCTACGCTAGATACTCTCTTTCCGAGGGTAGTTCGTGCTCCGGGTATCCATAAATACATTATTCTTCTATAAAAGTTAAATAAGTAAAAGTTAAATTAACTCTAAATCCAGCACGTTTCGCTCGGATTTAGTTCAGGATCACACCTCCGTGGTCGGGTTTCTTCGCTTGCCAGCGACTCTAAATAATATGACGGGGTCGTGGGCGTATCAGGTTCGGCTAAATACTACCCTAAAACCATTCCGTTTTTATGAAAACCTCCAGACATCAACGATCTTTATGTTATCCTGCAGCAAATTATAACGACTTCGCACAATCAGAAAACTTCTTTGTATCTGCGGCCCGCGATAAGAAAACTTATTAAATCATCTCGGCCAAATTTAATACCTTCTGCACCTACTTAACATTTTTGTCATTTCATCTATATTAAAGGTCTTAAAAACATGCCAAAATCACGCGTTAAACATTTGTTCATGAAGCAAGTAATGTATGTTACAAGTATGGTTGAAGCTGTCAGTCTCCGTATGCTGCACAGGACAAATGTACGAACGTTTTGATACAGGCAACAGATTTATCTGAACAAATAAAAGAGATTTACTTAAAATTGTTCATGATGCTCTTTGTCGTCTTGTCCGCTATTACATGTCAAACGCAAAGCGCTACAGTGCACCAACGGTTAGCAAGGTGTTGACAGGCATTCATAATAGTTGAATCCTCCAATCAACTGCACCGGCGGGCGATAATATTAGCATGTATACGACGTACTCGTTGACGTCCATGCAGCCGTCTTAGCAACATCCTACGCAACATGACCCGCGCTTCATTACATCGTCCTGCCACTTCTTCAGGAGTCAGCAAAAGAATAAAAAATTAGAGGCAAACGGAAAAAAGGTACAGGCCAAATTGGCGCAACGCCTTAACGAACGTGGTTTTCGTCCACTTAAACGGGGCCACTTTCGACAAACTCGACAGTGACGTACAACGAATCACGTCGTCCCAGGTTTAATAAGCTTAGCAGCTGTTCCGAGCTGAGTGCATACTTTGGTTACTTCGCTTCTATTCGCATCTCACGCTACCCGGCGACGTGGGCTTATATACAGCCTGTGCATACATCACACACATGCTTTTGTTGCACGTGGCCAAAGAAAATGCGAGCTGATTTACAGCCGGCATTTACTTTGAGAGCATTCCCTTCTTGCCGAAGATAAATCGACAGGGCCCGGTGCATTTACTTCTCGCCCTTCTCTCTTCTTTTCTGCGTGCGCGAGCATGCGCAAGTGCGTTTCTTCTGCGATTTACACTCTTTTCCCGTCGGCCGCAACTACGTCAATGTTAATTACATGCCTATTAATGTTTAATTGTGTTACCTGCTTCCACCTGGTGCTGTGGAGCGTCAATCGTGTGTCAAACTGTGAATGACCACGATTGACCTTTTCAGCAACGTACGGCAAGTGTACGTGACCGATCAAAGTTGTCTTCGTCGTACGCTACTGTCGATACTGAGCTAAGTATATCAATATCTAGTGGCTTCGACCCTTCGATGAACACCTGGAGTGGTGAATGTATTTGAAATTTAATAGTACTTAAATAAATTGCGATACATTTGGACGACGATGGAGAGAAGAGAATGAAGGTCATCAGATGCCATGTAGACATATAAGTATAGTGGTTTTGTGAACATGTTCATTGGGATCATAGTGAACAATTTCATTAACCGGTGCTTCGTCGTGCCAACAGTGGAAGTGTTTGCACTTTCCATGATAACGAAGAGTGCAGTAATGAGGAAGCTAATTAAGCAACAGTTTTTGTTACCTTTATTGGTGAAGAATATTGCAGGCGTTCACATAAAAGGGAGATATCGTCAAATATTTTTGAGCTTTATAGTATTGGATAACCATTTTTTCCAAGCTCAACGTGAATGTTTTAATTGTTCTGCCATTTTGCGACAGAATAATGAACTTCATAACAGACATTTTTAAATCATAAAATTGAAACATAAAATTGTGGTAGAGCAGAAAATGTTCAAGTAAATTCAAGAAGCATAATCGGCTTGAGAATAGCATCTAGTGATTCTTGGCTCAATAACGAAGAAAATCGTATTCAGAGGACGTTGTTATTACAGCTAAAATGAAGCAAGTCCACAGTCTCGAAATAACAGACATCGAAGCCGACTTCTTTGCGTGATCCGCGTGAAATTGGAAAAGAAATTTATGGGATGCAACGATCGGCGAACATAACGTCGGGATTTACTCCCGGCAATTATGGCGACAAAATGAGATTACATGCTTGTGACGGGCATTAATGGCGCGAGTATCCTGTAACGCGGTGCATTTTACAAGCGCAACGGGCGACTTCCAACAAAAGAATTAGATTACAATTGACGCTACCCGGACAGAGGCGAAATTTATGAAATTGCCGATAGTTGAATCAGGCTGATGGCCCGTCTCATTGTGCATGCATGCTTCTGCCACTATGTGCCATTGCCACCGTGAATGGGCTTGCGCCACGCGAGGAATAACTACGAGGTAAATAATTACGTTGTCATCAGTTTACCAGTATCGTGGCATCGGTGGCAGGTGCGCGCGCACCCGCGAATACCCGGAATCCTGAAGTATCGCGGTGACATTCTGTTTGCGCGACGGCAAAGCTTGCCCCTCAGTCCGGCGAAATCGAAAATTATTCACCGCTTATATCGCGCCCATATCTCCGCGGTTAATGACTTAGAAAATATCATTGCCGCGCGAGTATCGTCTCCATTGTTCTGTATCACTGTGCGCGAGCGGCCCGTACGATTAACAGGGTTATTTATCATCCCTCTCTTATGATATCGCACTTTGTCCCTGCCTGTTTTATCCGCCTCATAATCCACGGTTATAATTGCGGTTATTATCAAATTGTCAAATTATCGCGATTACGATGACCCCGACGTAATGTTGCGTAGCATATCCGGACCGATTCAGTTGCCGGATGTATTCTTTTCAGTCCTCATAATCGCTTGGGGAGGAAAGCGGCAGGTGCGCTATTAAAATTTCATGTATTTACCCCTCCGTTATGTTGGTTGCATTTTTCCACGGGAAATAACAAATGTTCGATCACGTCAGATTGCTGTCAGACTCTGGAACGAGGAATAAAGCGCATTATTATTAATGGTAAACATGTTATTTTCGTATTTTGTGTCCACTTTTCTGAAACGAGAGTCGAATTGCGTATCGACTCCCTGAGAAGAGGATATAGCAATCACGACTGTAGGCGTAAAGAAAACAACAGTATGCGGTAGAAGGTGTAACTTTATTAGCTATTAATTTAATTTCTATCCATGGCGCGCTGTTCTTTGCTTTTATAGCATCATGTTTCCAGCGACTTAACGAGTTTAAAATCGTGACTGTCTCCTAGAAAACTTCTCGACACATAATCGCATTGTTTCAGTAGAAGCGAAAAGTAATTTCGAAGCTTCGCTATACACGATATTCCGTGCTTGGAAATTCTGTAAACAGTTCTCTTTTTGTCGCTCTGACACTCGCGCGAAGAAAATTAGAAGGGAAGACGGTATTAAATTGATTTATTTTTCTCGTTATTTTGGTGGATATGGCGGAAAAAATAGGGTTTCACATTTAGTCATTTAAATGCAAATGAATGGCTTTTAAATGGAATATAAATCCTGTAATTTAAACGTGACTGCACATGCGCTCATCAGGACGCAAATAAACATTCTATAGTAATATGTTATTGAATTATTTTTGAGAAATTTCACTTGATTTATATTCACTACCCGCAAGAGTTCTATAATTCTACTGCCTGACCAGTTTTAGTCCTTACCACTTGCAGTCTCATGACGCCTACATTGAAACCAAAGCGATTACAGTCGTTAAGTGCTTGAATAGATAATGAGGATTCGCCTCTATGGGCTTCATAGTCTAAGTAGATCCTGACAGTAATTATCATTGACAGAGTCTAGGGGTAACGCATATGCGTAAATGGTAACATTAGTTGGCTTGAAGCACTGAATTAATACATTAGTGGAATGTCATATAAATTGTAATATAGACAATTGGCGTTGCAAAGAAAACACTATGCGGTTCAGTGTGTTTTTTTACGGATTTTCACAAGAGCAAATTTTTATTCAGCAAGTCTTCCTACAGTTTTTCTTGCTAACGAATTTATTTCATAATGAATTTGCAAATCGTTTTACAATAATATATCAAAAAAATAATTGCATAATTACTGCCTAAGTGAAGTATTACCTTGCATATTCTGTATTATCTCGGCAGTAATATTCTGTTTTTCTGCATCACTTTTGATAAGCTGAGCGTTAAATCTACCACGGTTGCACGAAATTCGAATGATGATGTTCAGCAAATTACATGTATTATTAATTTTACCAACGTTAATGAACCAGTTTTAGATTAGTTAAATTTCCGATTTGTGCTATCCAACACTGTTATTCCACTATCCAGTACTATAAACGTCACACCTAAACGCTGTAACAAAGTGACACAACGACAATTTGATTCTTCATAATACCAACAACTCGAACGTAAAGACGATCGTTTAGTACTTTACAACATCTACTACACTCCACTACGTACTTTAGAACGACGATTGTCTCAATTCCCGTGTTACATCTGTCGTATAAAGCATGCCAGACAAAGTGTGTGAAATACGAAAACGAAACTTATTCTCGAGAAACGAGGCCCTAAAAGGGCCCTTGATAAACACTTTGATAACTGTCTTCGACGTTTTTAGCAATCTTCAGAACATATCTCCTAAAAAAAAGGAATTTATGTTTCATTAATCCGGACATACTGCTAATATACAATTTCTTCCCGTTCCGTTAGTAGTGCAATACATCCTTTATACATACATAATTAATAAAATAAACATAATAATATATTATGAAATAGCGTTCAATATGTAGACCTCTTTCAATTCAAGTTGCCTGATCTTTAACACACCGTAAGTCTAACGATCTCAATCGAAAGCACTCGCCTGTTCAGATTCAGTCTTCCCGTAAGCGTTTGAAGGGCTGAAAAACACTCTTAAATAATTTACAGGATGGCGGAAAGCGACGTTTTAGCGTAGCGTTAGTGTCCCCTACAGTCTCGAGAGTAGGGCGTTCGCCAGCGAGAGGAACTCGTTGTCACTAATTCTCGCGATTCTTTGATGTCGTGCTCGCCTACACGCGCATCTTTTATTTAACACAGACGCTCCGCGTCGTTCTCAGGCCTGTAAGTGTCCCCCCCCCCTTCCTCTCTCTCCCTCTGCCTCATCCCTACGCTCGCGCAAATATCGTGATAGCTTCCGCTCTTGGTCATTGACGTGGAACGCTTGGCCCGGCGTAAGAAAAATCTCGCAGAGCCAGAGTAGCGCTACGCGTTTTTATCTCATGAAAAATACGTTTTACGGCGAGCTTTTGAAACGGTACCTGCATTACGGCCGATGGGGGCCACGTGAAAGTTCATCGTCAAATATGGCCATGGACAATAAAAATGCCGCCGTGGGCATAAAGAGATTACGTATGACGTAGTTGTCGGGGTCCCGGTAACGAGAAGATTCTGCGAAACACGAGTAGAAACGCACCGCATCGTTAACTGGCAGCGAGAGAGAGAGAGAGAGAGAAAGGGGGGAGAGAGCAGCTTATGAACGTCGTCGGAACGTTCGTTGTACGTCGGAATACGTCTGGCACGATTAATGTGGAACAATCGACTGAGCGAGTTCCTAGCGTGACCTTAAGCTCTCGGACGAAACGGACGGATCGCATTTGTGAAAGCGATCGACTTTCAGCGCCTCGACGGCCAGCAATGCGATGTATTGTTCGACGCGAGCAGCAGCAAGATTGTTCGCCGGCTAATGTAGATCTCGTGCACGCCGTCTGGCTTATTTTGCTGGTAACTACTGCGAGCGTTTTTTCATTCCTCGACGATGTTGCCGGCTGGCGAGCGCGAATGCGAAATTCGAATACAATCGGCATACTTCACGTATAGACCGAACTCCTTCAGACTCCTTTGAAGCTCTCCGCAATGTTACGAGGCATGCACGGACGGCAGTGTATCCCGACTAATTAGCAACGCTAAGCAGCGTTCAGTGTCCCACACACAAAGAGATCTCTATGCGCTGCGTAAGATACAGTGCAGAATGAGGAAAGAGAGAAGAGAGATTAGTAACATCTATTAAGGATTGCAGTCTACTTCTCGTGCAACACAACGCGATCTATAATGTTGACATAATCTAATGCTAACTCGGCAAACAAACTTAACGAAGGGGCAATTATAAAAAAGTGCATTTTGGTATTTACAGGTAATATTTCTACACTGATAGGCAATGTATGATTACTTCAGGGAATTTATTAGGCCTACTGTAATGAAGATTATATGCAAAATATTGAGCGGATGCTAATATATTCTCGAAATAAACAAAAAATGAGTTTTCACACAGAACAGGTAAAGTAGATGCTAATCAGTATTTTCGACTGAGGTATAGTAACACTCGTGGGGACATTTTTGATTTTATGCAGAAGTTTCCGTACCCGACACCGTAATCTAATGCCATCATGACTCTCAGCTCTATATTTATGTACACTGCACGGAATTAATATTCATGACATTCCTCGGTTACCAGGATGAAGTCGAGATTTCGCATTCTTCATTTACATAGAATTGCAATTAATCATAAAATTTCAGTTTTTCGATCAAACGTTATCAACAACCAATTTTTCCAGAAGCTTCAATTTTCAGAATTACATGACAGCACCGCATATTTTACGATTGCATTATTTTGTAGTGGATTTCATACATAACATAATACAAACAGTAAATTAGTGTATTAAGTGCATCATGGAATTATATTATATTATGTCGATTCATATTTTCGGGAAGAATGACTTAATCCGTATCTTGCATGTTCAATTACACTCCAGTGCGTATGCACGCATGTTAATCTGATTAGTACAAATCCCATTATAACCTAAGCACCTTTAGCTATATCGGGTGGACGGTTCCTAGTGGATCAAATACTACTCGAATATCTGAAGTACTTAAACGTGCATAAACACGTTATTTAATTAAAAGGCATCATGTTGTCCAAATAATCAATCAGTCGTACCAAATAAATTGCCTGAATACCATTGTATATACCGTTGTTAAATTCTTCCACATTTATTTCTCTCCGTGCACAGATTAGCAAGTTCAGAAAAATATTTTTTGGCACCTATATGCGTTCGCGGACAGCGTTCTATTTTAACACATTGCATTCGAACGTTTTACTCCGTACGTCATTAAAATGTTCTATGGATCAAATTCCCTTCAGAACGCGCTAGAGTATCATGATACCATGGCTAATGATAGCACACGTTCGTTGTGTGTGCCGACGAAAGTCAACCGCTTTGATTCATTGGCTGCATGCAAAACTCGCACACAACGGAGTTAAGAGGCTCAGAGTATTTGCTTACAGTAGCACCAAATACAGACGGCCACGGTAAGACCAACAAAGCCGGCCGTACTTTCTCTCCGGCGCGTATGAAACGCATCCGTCGGATCAGGGAATACGTTTGCACGTATTCCCAGCGTCAGAGTTATAGCGATGAATAGGAAAGTCACTCTAAACGGCGCATATCCGGCGAAAATGCATGAATTGCCGCTGATCACGCCCGTTATACATGATTGACACCTGCGAGCGCCCCGTGGAAATAGTTCAAGTACGCTAATGATATTGACGATGATCAGCCAACGTACATATGGCCGAACGATCTAGCGTGCCTAACGCCCCCCAATTTTCCACTTAACGGAATCTAACGGTAATGACGTCGGCCGGTGCAGCGTTATGCGCCGCTCATCCCTGTATTCCCCGTACGTCCTTATTTGAATACATCTTCGCCTCGTTTTCCGATATCGGCCCGCCTCCCAATCGCGCGTTAAATTAAATACAACGCCTGCTGTGCACGGCCTGTTAACCTGCCGATCCTCGGCCGGGAGTGCGGGCCAAGGAGGACGGCGATCGTTAAAATTCCGGCCGATATCTCGCCTACTGTCAGATCGGCTGGCAGCTAACTCGCGGATCACACGGGCTGTTATCCGTGCACAGTTGACTTTCCCACGTGTCGCGCGAGCGGACAGAGAGCCGGCCGAGAGCCGGTTGAACATCGACGTGGCACCGCAATTGAAACATTTTCGCGATAATCCTCTTAGTCAGACCTAGATTAAGCCCCAGCCCGGCGACTCCTCGAGTCGCTGTCAAATGCAAACACGGCATGCGCTTCCGTGCTCGAAGCGTGCTGCCGTGGAATTGCGAGGTGTGCCAAAGAAGGGAGACACCGACGTCTCAAGCAAGAGACAGCGGGCCAACTCCGTGTGTGACACAAAGCCTTTCGATTCGCGCCCACTTCGTGGCACGCTGATTCGAACGAGGCCAGCACTTGCTCCTGTCGGTGGGGAAAGGATGAGAGTCAGGGATTGATTGTAAATTTACTGTATTCTACGATTTGACGCTAAATTTCGAGCATACATTTTGGCTGTCGTGACAAAGGGTTGGGTTGGCTGATATTTATGTATTTATATCGAGTGACGTGGAAGGTTACTATAGAGTCAATAAACTAATGGGAGTCATAGAAACATCGGGTTGTTCCAATTTATTTAAGTTTACATTAAATTTGATATATTTAATTTGTTGGGGTCTGGCAGGACAGGTGTTGGTCATAATTTAATATTTATAGTTAGAAGTACAGACTTGAATTCTATTTAAAGCAGATATTTCAATCATATATTTCGAACTAATCAGTATTTGCATATTAATGTAGGACGTTACGGTTTTAGGTCACTGAGTGACGAATTGGAATATACGAGGTAGTATCGAGTAGTAAGAAAGCTGTAGTAATAATGAAAGAATGGCTATTTTTGTATGAATCTCAAGAAACCAACTCTATGGAGCAGAATTTTACTCTTCATCGGTATCGGAAATGTATAGGATATGAATTCGCAGATCAATGTCTGTTCATGTTCTGATGTTGCAATACACTGAGAATTTTTTGCAGGAAAGCATATCATGATGTAGTTCTTCCACAGGCATAATATCGTGTGTAATATAACAACTTACACGACATCAATAAGAATAGTTACAATATGGATTTTCTGTATCCTAGTTAAAATTAAATTATTGACCACGAATTCATTAAAACACTCATTATTATTTCCAAAGAAGATCAGTATTTACAGAACACTTATCCGATTGGTCAATCACGACAGATTTAACAGACACCCGTCTACAAAACGGCAATTTGCTCTCGACTCAAGCCTTACGCGGCCAATTCAAATATTAGCCCAACCAAGAGCGGTCAAGCCAACGATCTCGTCATTTTTTTGCCACGGATCGTTTCTCCGAGCAAATTGAATATTCTGCCCCATTTCTTCCCTTTCATTCCGCGTTCGCCGCCAACAGACGCCCGCGTGCGACCTATGATATCAATTTTCTATTTAAAATATTCGCACAGGCATAACCCGGCGGAGTGCGGAAACGCTTTCGGGCAAGCGACGACAATATACGGTGACCAGAAACGAATACCGCTTGCACCGGACGTTATACCTAAAAATACACACATATCGCGACCGCGTCCCAATTAATTTCCAATCTTCGCAAGCCGGGCCAGCAGAAGAGTCTTCCGCGCCAGGATCTGCTATATCGATCGATAATTCACGCGCGCATCTGGACGACATTATTTTTGTTCGACCGCGACAGTGTGAATTGTGCTGATTTTTCTTCCGCTCTCCTTCGATCCTCATGAACGAAGCGAGGGATGACGGGAGGGATATTTTCTGTCGGCAGAGCCGTTCGGATGCCGATCGGATGCCGTCGGCAACGAAACTCACCCAGACTCTCGATGGGTGGCGAGGGGTGGGGGGCGAGTCGGATGAACGGCGAGAAGCGTTTCGAGCGAAGAAACGAGGGTGATAATCGAGCGTGTTTAATAACGCTAATTGGCAGATCTCTTCTCCCGGCGATTGCTGAATCTTATAATTCAGTTTCGCTCAGCCGTGAAGTACGGCGCGACGAGCGCAGACACTCTTGCTCCTCGTTCGCTTTCAGCGATAAATTTTCGTCGTTACATTGACAGGCTATGTACTCGCGGAGCAGTCAGCCGAGGCAGAAAGGGTGAACGGAGGAAAGGGAGGCAAAAATTATACGAAACTGCTTTGAATCCGCGATAGAAAAGTACGGCGGGAAAATTCATTAAAGGTAATGTATTTCCTTTGTGTTTTAAATCAATTGTAGTCTGCAATAAAAAGGGTTCAGGACGCGTATCTCGTACGTACTTTTTCGTCTCGGTGCGATTTTGAACGTACCGGCGGAGGGAATTGCTGCCAATCGGTGAAATTCGAATCCAGTAGCGCACAGCGTTACAGATCATACAAGGATTCTATTCAGATCTTGGCCGTGCAAGAAATGTCAGGCATTGTCAGATTCAGAAAATTGATTATGGACGATATTCTGAATTTTTAAGAGGATAAACTGTTGTAGAGATATGGTTATAGATATTTCTATGAATGTATACTTTATAATTATACCGAAAAACAAACAGTTGACTGTCTATCAATTTGCTAAGAACATTGTTATACTCTAAAGTAGCGTATTGCGATGTGTTCTTAATTAGCATACATTTTCTCACAATTGAAGAACGAGAGAGAAGTTTCTGTCGGCTACATGAACCTGCTCATGAGATAAAGGATTCAGACAAACTGGGTTTGTTAAGAATGGGAAACCTGCTTTGAAGCAATTAAAAATACATGTTAACCAAACAATGGAAGAAAAACGGAAAGGGATTCAGCAAATACTGCAGTCGGCGAAAAATAGCGTAGTCGAACTTAAGAGTTTCGAAGCAAACGGTATCTTAAGTTTGACGAGGTACGCGCTTCGGAATGTTGGAACGAACTGAACGGGTCGTAGGAAAAATGAGAGTCAAGTAGGCGAGAATGGGGAAGGAGAAGTGGAAGTTGCAAAATTGCGGATTGGTTGGCGTACGCTAGAGGTGGAATAAAAGTCGATGTAAAAAGGGGGAGTAACCGAGTGGTTGGAAAGATTCGCAAGTGCAAAAGAATATAAGAAAGAAGTGATATGACTGAGGCGTGGAGCTATTGTAAGGTACTTAAGCGGAGGTTTGAGGAAGAAGGATATAGATGGGATTAGTGTGAGTTTGATAAAATGGGCCAACGGAAAGAATAGCCGTGCGCAATAAATTACGTCGAGCGGCCTGAACAGCAAAGGTAGTAAATAATCACTTGTTCTTCGTAAAAGCATGGGGTGCGTGGAAGTTTAATCCACTAACTGTACGTAAATATATAGGCGTCGCTGCATATTCGCGTACACCGCAGATGCATATACTCGACCGGATATCGTAAGAGCAATACGGCGTGGGAAGCTACGTACAAATAGGCCAACAAGCACGGCAATACCTCAAGAACCGTGCCGGTCGAGTCCTTTCCTGTTTACCGAATTTCCTCACGCGACTTACTCGGACGTACACAGAACTGTCTTATTTACGTTTGGATAAATCAGCAGTAAGGTGGTAGAGAGGAAATTCTGAATTTTTCTATTCCTCCAGCACTGACGTTGAATTTCTGCGAGTAAAGGAAGTGCTTTTTAATAAATGGATTTCCGCCGAAATAAGAATATACGCAGGATACACGAAACAACGTATTCGGTTTCGTACATGCGGGATATAACATTCCCAATCAAGTAATTGAAATTCTACATGCAATGAGATGATATAAATAAGCTCCTTCAGATTTTCTCCCAAATACTGAAAATTTTGTTATAGATGTACTGCCACGTATAGAGATAGAGAAAATAAAAAATAAAGGCAGTTACTTAAATATGTACTTATCTATTTTAAACGTATATTGCGCTAAATCTTTACAGGTAAGTAATCGACTTCACATGCAAAGTTTGTCATCGTATAATCGTTTAATTCTATATTGCCGATTACCTATTCTACTAATTTCATCGCGACTGATGAGAATTGACGGCTCAACAGCCGAGTAATCGTGGCTGTTAGATAAAAAGGCGCAAACGTTAATTAGCGGACGCATTGAGCATGAGCAGGCTAGTTTAATGAGTGAGCGGACGCGTCACTCCGTGAAAATGTTAGGAGCATCAAGAGACGGCGTAACGAGGTGGCACTAGATTGAGTCACTTTAATGGATATTAATCGGTGCCACTGGTAGCGAGACAAATTAAGGAACGGACAGTTATGATTAATTGATCATTTGAACCAAAGGGTACGCTCCGCAGTGAAAAGTTCATTACTGGGCAGCCGATTCTATACTAACAATTACCATCGCAATTCTATATAAATCGCACGATTTGAAAATAGATTTTCAGAACACGTTTGTTAGGTCTGTTTTTTTACTATGGCGGATAAAGCGGTTTTACTGGGCCTAAGAACGTCATAAATGCTAATCGAGGATTCACAAAAACAACTTTCAGTGCGTGTAGAACTAAGGTCCGGAAGAAAGGGGCAAAAGAGGGAAGAAAAATATTCAAAAGTTAACGTTCACATCTAAACGACTCGGATGTAGAGACGTCCGAAGTACGCTAACACTAATCCCTCTGAAATCACACTCGAACAGGGTCGTTCGGTCTTTAGAGGGTGAAACTCGTTCAAGCAGGGGAGGGCGCGCGCGCGCACACGCGCGCATGTCCGACAATGTAATTCAGCGGATACGTAGTTTTAATGGGACCGCTCAAAGCAGTCATCTGAAACATTCACGATCCCAAGCAAGGACTTCTCCGACGGGCGCAACTACATCCGGCTAATTATTATTGTGGGAATTACGTAGTAACGCTGTTATCCTAATCGCGCGTGCCGCGAAACGGCGCGGAAGGGTAACCCGATGTTCCCGGGTAACGACAGCATTAAATATTCGAAAATAATTCATGCAAATCACAGGTACCTGACAGTCCTTCCATCGAGGCCCGCGCGCGCGCGCTTATGATTACATAATCCAGTTTCCACCGAAGTAGCCCGCGCGCCGCCGATGCAGTATGAAGTGTCGCGTAATTAATCGAGCCGTAGAGAACATAATTAAGTTTTAAGTAGTGCATTACACTCGCGTTGGCCCGCTCGCCTTAATGAGAACGTCCGCGGAGCCGGCGAGGTGAATTATTGTCGGCGCGTAATTTTCTAAAAACGCTCTTGTATCTTAAACTAATTTGTCCTGTTACGCGAAAGTAAAGGGAACCTAAGGGAGCAGTTTGTTATCGAGTGCATGGAAGGCATAGTTCGTTAGTTCGTATTGGAACATATGTACATGAAGGAATTTGGTTCGGAGAGATTGGAAAGTGATTATTAGTAAATAATTTAGTATCCGTCGGGTGAAGTTAGTCTGTGTGGATGAATCAGTGTGAGAGTACGCAGAGAGTGTAACAGAAAGACCAAAAGAAAGGTGACTTTGATCGAGGATGATTCAGAAGCACAGTCGGAGTGGCCTTCAGCGACTTATCCAATACTTATGAGATTAGGACGTAAACACGTGTGGCTGTAACTGAGTGATTGTTTGCTGACTCTTTATTAAACACGTACTGAAAAGTGAGACTGGTGAAATTTGATTTGACTCTCTTCCGTTCCCAAAGTCAGGATCTTGATGAAAATTGAAATACCTTCTGTTTACGTTTATGTATCGGACGGAAGTCGTCGTAGATCCGTGCCGAAAGATATTCGGCCGCGCCGCGAAGTTGCGCCAGTTTTAGCGCCGATATAAAAATGTACATAACTCCCACGGAAGTTTTCGGCCATAGAGAGAAACATGGCGCGCGACGGCCGCGGCAAAGTTAAGGGAAATAGAAGGGGGCGGAAAAAGGTAAGGTGAGTGGTGCGAGTTCGGGCGGCGGCGAGAGTTCGGAAAAAGTCGGGCAAGAGAATGGATTTAAAAGTTATGTCAATCCGAAGATTTATCGCCAAACTTGCCCACCGCCTGGGAAAATGGTCGGAAATTAATTCCTCCCACCTCCGGTGGCTAATCGCACTCTTCCTAGCGGGGCTCTTAGCCGGCATTGCCGTCGCATTTCGGGCAGGATCTTACGGCGTGGAGGCTAAAAGTGATGTTAATCGCATCGGCGATCGTCGTATATCGGTTGGCCATTGTATCGCTTAAACACTAACTCTCGCAATTCAATTACACCGATCGACCTGGCCCGACCCGGCACGCCAGCCTGTCCCCGGCAACGAAGGAAGGAGACTGCCGTAGTTATCTTCCGGCCGCGAGTTATCGCACGACTCATCGAGCCGTAGACAGCGTAATTAGATTTCCTGCCGGGCCGACGACAACTACGCGTGCATATTGCATATGGCCGTGCCGCGTGACGTGCCGCGCGACATTAACGTCCGTTGCGCGCGACCCTGTCACGTTACATCGTTCCCGCCGACATTTTACACAGGCAGGAACCCTCCGAAATACCCTTTACCGGCCGAAAACCCAAAATTTCCCGCGACGGATAACTATTTACTCGACCTCCGAAATGTGCCTCGCCGACGATCTCAAGACAATGGGCTCTGTTAAGACGGTAGGTATGTACCGTGTTACACTCGCGGACGTTTACATGAAGACGGAGCGATCGAAGTAGTTGCTATAGGATCGAAAAGGAGTATGTGGGAGTATGGGTTGGTCGGTTAGAATTCAGTCGACTACTTATGCATACCTCATGTGCGACGAAAGCGAAGAAGAATCTGTTTTGAAAAATAGGCTGCGATAAAGCAGCAGCGGTGGGTATAATCCCGTTACGTTACATCGTTCCTAGGAACATCTTGTCGGGACGACAAGCGCCGAAAATACAGCTTACTGGACGAAAAAGCCAAATCCGCAGCGGCGGGAGATAGTGGCCGAGGGGGAAAAATTTATTCGACCGCCAAAATCTACCTCGCCTACCGTCTCAAGACAATGGACTGTGTAACAGAAATTGCGCTAGAATCGGAGAAGAATCGTCGGTCTGGCCTGGAAAATAGGATACCAACAGCGAAGCAACTGCGGCGAGAAGTTTCCGTACGTTGCGCGCGCGCGCGCGCACACGACCCGTGAAAAATTGGAGCGTAAAAATATAAATAAATTTGCATGAGCCGCAGAGAGGAACGGGAAAGAAGGCATTGTCAACCGCGTCGCGAGTCGGCCAGGAACCGCGGCTGTTTATTAAATTATGTTCATTATCCGACGGCAAAGTTCCGAGTTTAGGCCGCGGCCAGCGTTTTGTTACGCTCCAACACTTGCGCGCACTTAGCCTCTACGCTGAACAGCGCGCGCACTCTCTCTCTCTCTCCCTCTCTTTCCCTCCTGTTACATCGGCAGGAACAAGTTGAATGTTCTGAGTTTATGCGACAAATAAATTGCGTATATCGCGAGGACCGCCGTTATGCCCTGACGGCGCGGTGCCCGGTTTATTTTCAATTTAGCTCATCGTCATTAAAGGGATTAAAACAATTTAACTTCCCGACATTTTACATATAAATCGTTGCGGCCAGTTTGCCGCGAAATGTGTTTAATCTTCGCAATTTCGCTACGCGAGGGGCGAGGGCGCGTGTACGCAGGATTTTTATTACGGCCGAGGACGAAAAATAATGCGCGTCCAGTCGGCTCGAACTCGAGTGCCGCGAAAGCGCAGATACGAGGGCGAATAATGAAGCAATTATGACACATTGTTAATCAACTCTACTCTGCGACCGTTATTGCTCGCCGTGCGAGGGTCCGTTCCTATGACGCATTACATAGAGAATGGCAACAAAGTAAAGGGAAAAATGCATAATTGTACGGCGCTATAAATCGTCGGCTGTGTCAACGTGCAGTTTTTCGTATGTTCATATCGGAGGGAAGAGAGTAATTAGTTGATTGGATGGAATGAAATTGATTCCTATATAGAGAAATGCTGAGGTGCGAGGCGGTACGTATGAAATATGGCATGACGCAACACTGTTACACGCCAGGCGATGGTAACACAATTCGTGTATGACACTTGATGAAAAACAGCGAAGTGCATACTAATTCGGCAAAGTAAACGGACGCGGCGCGAACAATATTAATTGCCCAGTTAGTAATGTGTAAATGCACTCTCAATTTGCAAACTCAAACTCGAGCACTGGATGAATTTTCAAAACTTGCCCCAAAATGGTACGGTTACAGGAGTGGCGTGTAGGCACGTGTATACGATCACGAGCGTCAACGAAAATTTACCGCCGCCGAACTTTGCCGTTTAAGTTCGTCGTCACTTGATTTCCTTTCAATTCCCGTCGTTACAGAAACTCCGAAATTGTACGAAAACTTGACGCTCCCTACCCCGTCACCGACGCGGAATCAAAAATCTCATCAACTGGAGGAACTCGACGAGAAAATGATCAAACATTTACTTCGCTACTTTCCATTCTCCGGTCCGGTCCAAGTTACTTCTCTTAAATTCGAAACAACTCGCTGCCGTTAATGAAACGGTCATCGATCGATGCGGCCGGGACGTTTAGTACGGCGTGCGAATTTCGACATTGCTCTGCGTCTGTTCAGAGAGGTTCCGATAATTACGAAACGCGGTAGCGGCTGAAACCACGCAAGCGGACGGATTTCAAATTTTTCCTGCGCAGTCTGACGTCGTAGGATACTTTTCCTTCTGACCACTATAAAGAAAACCTGTTCTTCCAATTACGATCTCTTCAAACTTCAAACAGTGCATGTAATTAAAGCAGATCAATAAATCACGTCAAGTTGCAAAGCATCGGGTTAATATTGAACTATTATTTCGCTGTGTCAGCCAAAAGTCGGTACGAAACACGAAACAATATCAATTTTTGTTGAAACACTGATCCAAAAACGGGTGGTTGTTTCATTCGAAAAGTTTTCGCGAAAACTGAGATCCAAAATCCGGTTTTACATGTCAAAAGTTTTGTACCATTTACCGTAACCGACGCCATCCTGACCGAACACAATAATGGAAAATGTTGTAAGCAGATAATTTTCAAAGTTCTCGACTCGTTAGCTCAGTACGAATCGCGATGTCCATTGCAGGCTTACTTGCACTTTCCATCCGTGATAACCAATGAACAATTCAATCGTAATCGCTCCACCTTCGAATGAAAGCGGAGTGGGCAGCGGATGGGGCGTCGTTATTTTTAGTCTCTGTTTCGGAGCTTCAGTGCGAAATATCCATTGACGGTGATCGTCAAAATCGGCCGTCCTTACATATTGAGCAGCGTCGGTTGCCGGGTAACTTTGCAACAGGTACGCATCAAGCCGTGTTCGGAGTCGGGAGAGTGACGGGTTGGCTTTACATCGAGTCGGTTACCCAGCGGCGCGCTATTACGAAATGTACTGCGGCTAGTGTTCGTACGGTACTCATTAGTAATGGAGCTGAGCATTGAAATTGATTTAATTCCCGGCGCACGGTCAAATCGCGCCGGGGTCGAGACACGGCTTGAATGCATCGCTCGCAGAGCCCATCATTAATAGTTTTATGAATCTGACCCGGGCCTGAGATGCGTACGGCGCTTTGGAAGGATGTTCTCCGAGCGTTGCATTGTCTCGCAAATGAATGGCTCTCCAATTTTAATGCTCCTGAGAGCCGGCGCGTCGAACATTCGCAGAAGCCAATGACATCATTGGTGCGTGTTATTTCGAATACATTGAGCGATGAATAAAATATACGCTCTCGGCGTCGCTGCATATTAAAATACCCCTTCTTATAACGCACTCAACGCATGCTTAGTACGACGTAATTAAAATTTCACGTAGATACGTTGAATAAATTCGACGTCAAACGAGCAAAATTAAGGGAAAAAAAGGACATGAACGATCAGAGTCACTCGAAAGTATCGCGGGGGCAAAAAAAGATTCACTTAGCGGGGCGAAAAAATTCAATTTGCCGGACGGCTTTGTGAATGAAAAAGAGGCGAGGCAAAACTGGCAACAAATTAAATTCGATACGATAAAGGTTAATATTGGGTAACGTCGACGGAAATGTGCTACGGCGCGGGGCTCAAGGACGCATTAACGACGTCGGAATTTCATCCTTCGGATGTAATTAGCGGAGATATAGTCGAATTCTTGGGATGCCGAGAGGTATTGCGTGAATACGTCTAGCTGGCCATACCCATCCGCCGTTCCTCGTAACGTCTTACCTCGTCGAGAGCCGGCACCCAGACTGTAGTTTCCCATCCTCTGCCTGCTGTTTTCAGACTCAACACGCAACGGTATCAGTATTCGTTCCGAACTTTCCGCCTTGTATTCGCCCACCACCGTGCCGTTTAACGTTCCTGAAAGAGGGAACTTGGCGGTGCCACGGCGCGCGTTATCGACGTTTGTCGGCAACGGTCGTACTCTCGTAGGTACGTGCGTTCACCGGCGAGTCAAGAAGTCTCATCGGTTCGCTATCATCGGCCGAATCGCCCTTTTGCCGAGCCGACAATTGCCTCGTTCGGCGCACTTAGCCGCCGGGAGCTCATTTAATTAGCAAGATATTGCCGAATCAACCTGGCCGCCGGACTCTCTCGCTTTATTTGTCCCTCTCTCCCGCACGCTCTGTGATCATGCTTTTGACTTCGGCTGGGTCAGCGGTTCTTGGTAAATATTAATAAAGCCCGATACGTACCCGATGCGGTGTAATTCGGGCGGGGAACAATTTCACGTCCGGACCTGGCGACCTCGATTTTCCTCCCCGATCGGGGTGCGAACCTCTGCCGGGCTCGGATACAGGCTACGCGATAATTGCACCGGAGCAAAGTAATTTCCGATGAAATTATGAGGATTTGTTTGCTTTTTCCCCGCGGATCGCGCCCACTCACGTGCCTGAGAACGATTCTGCCGGGAGGACTGTTGGGAGATATTGCTCTCCGTCCCTCCTCTTACCTCTCGACGCTCTGCCGGCAAGAACGGTGCTCGTGTAAGTTTCATTGAGCCGCGTGAACTTGTATAATTTCTCTCACCGCGTTATTTGCTGATCGGGGATCAGGGCCAGTTTCATCGTCAGTCGTGAATATCGCGCTATGAAGGATACGAGCAATTTCTCGGTTAAATTAATATTCTTCAACGCGATTAGCATAGTTAATTATAATAATTTTTTATATCTTGTCATTGAGCGAGATATTCTCATTTACATCGTAAAACGCGATAAATCCGGCGATCGCGGCAAAAAGCGTGCCTTTAATCGGAAGTTTCACCGAACGAGTACGTATACCTATTAAACGTCACGAATTGGCAATAAAAAAGCGTTCAATGCCGTTAATTAGTGGCGGCAACGAGCGATGACGGACAATGATTGCGCGAGTACATTAAAAAACCGCAGTTCCGTGCAAACTTGACAGGGGTTCAGTTCTATCGCGGAAGTGACAATTTTATTCGGTGGCGGCCGTACGCGGTAATGACGCGCGGATTAATTAACGGGGGCATTTGATAATAGATGCCGCGCGCATCCCGTTGATTCGAAAGTATTATGGCCGTGCGGTGCCGGCGCGGACCGCATAAAAGTGACAATTTTACATTGGCACGGGCACGCATCGGCTCTCGCGGCGGAAGGATTAATTAGCGGGATATGGTCGCAAAATCAGGGATATACTACGGAACGATTCGTTAGATTCGCAGGTAGTGTCGGCGTCGCCCTTTGGAAATGCAAATGAGCCCGGTAGTGCGCGCGACGCGCGTTTAAACGGGACAATTTCCGGCGCCCACGCCCATTGACCCCCGTTTCATTGAATAACGACGCAAAATTTGCACGACTCCGCTGTGCGTGCGCGCTAGTGCGAGCGCCAAATCCTCCCGAACACGCATAACCGACTCGAATGAATAGGAAAATAATCGATCCGGATTATAGAGACTGCTTCGAATTCATTCTCTTTGCCGGGCGTCAAACGAAAATTTCCCGCCGCCGGATAATTAGACTGCCGGCTCGGTCACCGTTGTGTTTACACGACGATCGGATGACTGATTATTGATAATTGAGCATGTTTCCAACATACCGGCAGTCCTAATTGACGCTGGGCGTTAGATCTCCTTTTAAAGAACGCAACGCCTGCTCGTAGCCGAGGGGCGTGCAATGAGGTGTGGACAAATGTTAAATATTTGAACTGAACTAGGCGTACCGTTTAATCCGTTTTCACGCAAATATTCGAAAAAAACGTTATAAAATTTGGATCGACAGAGCTGAGCGTTGCGACTTAAACTCGATAGCGACCTGCAGCCACGTACTAATTAACCTATTTTATTGCGGGGGAAAATCGGTACACATTAATGGACAGATATTATTTCGCACATTTTGTCATCAATGAGACTTTCGAATCCCAACGATATCCTTCTCGTTAATTAGCCGAGTCTGAAGAATGAACTTCCATCGGAGTACAAGGCAGAATTCTGGCCTGTTGACGTTTCATCAATTTATCATTTATTCCCGACTGTCATGCGTTATTAGGCCGTATAAAGTACGATTGCTTCCGATATAAAGCTCGGACTGATCGACGTGCCGGGCAATATTTGACGGACTAATTGATCAAATATCGGTGCGGATACAGCAGGGTCGTTTTTATTATCAAAGTTCACGCGGCACCGATAAAAAGTGACTGGGTCATGTTGTTTTTGTATAATTGAGCCAGCAGTCTCGGCGATCCTCGCGGAAGGGGGAGGGGTGGGAGGGGCGGGGCGGGGGATGCCGAAAAAAAATCATCGGCAAAATGGAACGTTCGTTCTTTCAAGCGAGAGAGCAGGGCAGCCCGATCGGACAAAGTTAAAGCCTGTTGTTAGAAGCGCGAGGGGAGAAATTTGTTTGCCACAGTCAGGCGCGGCTTCGCGTTTGTCGCGTGTAAATTCCAGGCAGCTGAGGCGTCAAACGTGCGCTCCCCCCCTGTTTCGCAATGCCAATCGACGCGGAAGTTGTAATTGAAATGGATTTATTCGGGGGAGGGCCCGGCTGTAACACGCGGCGCAAAGTAATTCGGCGAAACGCTGTTTCTCTATCGTTAACTTTTGCCGAATGGAAATTGGTCGATTCCCATGGGGATGGGAAGGGTGTCGGCAAAGGGAGAGAGAGAGAGTGAGTGTCTGCCTTTCGACGGGAAGTAGGCGGGCTGCGGTCTTTTGACAGACGCATACGGGACACGTACGCACACGAGCGGCACGTTTAACGAACGTCGACGGACGGCTCGCGTTAAAGTCGTTATGACCGGTGAAAAGGTTAAATTCTCATCGTTCCGCGAATCGAACGGAAATCGCGATACGGTGCGCGAGTCGGATGAATTCGCTTTCGGCAGCGAGGGAAAGACGCGTAACGCGCACGACCTTCTATTTTCATTCGGACCTATCGCGCCCCGATAGAAGTGATACCGGGAATTGATTGATCTCGCATGTGAGACGGAAAAAATTCCGATCGGATGACAACAAAGTGGAGCGTCGTGGACGAACGGAACAATGGACTGCGTCGAAAATAAATCGAGAATGTAGAGTGTGTATTTTTCGTCCGAGGTTCTGTTTCTGCGGGGGGAAAAAAACTGGCTCCGAGGATGGATCGGGCTTCCTCGCGTATCCGGGAACTTTCAAAGTCAATTTTTCCGCGAAGGGAAGCGATACACAGAACAGATTTATTCGGTATTATTGATTTATTTTTGAGCCTCGATATGGCCACGAAGAAAGAATGTCGAAGTATTTTGTCGGATATTTTTGCTCCGCTCCTTCGAAGAGTCCGCGTCCTTGATTGTTCGCAATATTCGTTCGATTCGATGCGTGTTCGGCGCTGAGAGTTTTTAACGGACTGTTAATGTATTGTCCGTGGAATGCAACCCCGGGAACAGACGAAGGAAATTAATTAACAGAGATGCCAAGTAGGTATGCCATGATTACATTTTAAATGCGTTCTCGGAAGGTGCCGCACTTTGACGCAGAGAGCACTTAATTGCTTTGCGAATAATTTTGATCCCGTTCGTTCTTGCCGCTTTAGCCGGTCAGTGTTGGCAGTTTGCCTCGGCGGGACATGACTCTCGCGTATTGGTGTGCGGGCACGATCGAAGAATTTGACGGAAATTGAGAAATTTTGCGAGCTGCTACCGTCGGATTTCCTCGGGATCGGAGCGTTGAAATTGCGCTCCAGGTTTTAATTCGAACCTCGAGCCGGTTGCAGAGGAACATTAAATTATCTTTTCGGTATTATTTATTGTACTCTTCGCAGGGACAAAGTACGCTATAATTACAAAGACGTTGCGCTTCAGAGAACGCAGCAAATTTATGGGATGCGTCAGGTTGTGAAGGGAGAACTTAATGATTAGGTGAGTTATAAGCTATGTAATAAAAATACTTGAGCTTCTCGTCGCTTTTCACGTGTAATGTAATTATTTGTTGCGCACTGCACTGTAATTCAGTGAAAGGAACACGTTGAACTGAAGCGGAAGAGCTACGAAATGTTGGAAGACTTATTTGTCAGGTCATTGAATTTCTGACAATCCGTAGATTGGCCGAGCAGGCAGAGAATAAATTTGAGAACAGAAAATTACCTAGGAGATCCGGTCTTCTTCAACACACACAATCTGGCATCTGTTTACCTACAGACAAACGTGGGACGCGCTCGCGGTCGAAGACATACGGCGTAATGGAAGACGTTACAAATCGACCAGCGCGCAAGACAAAACTCCTTCGCAGACAGGTCTACCCTCCGCAAATGTTTGCTCAGACCTCGCTTAATACACAGCATATTCAACGAAAATATCCGACGCAAACCTACCCCACTCCCCTGCGCATCCCAACTCGCAGAGCGACATATTCGCGTCGGAAGATTCCGCATACCTTCTCGTCCGTATGCAACACTTTATTCGCGCGCCATTGTTACCCAAACGGACAATGAGCGTGGCGTAGCGTGGCAAGCAGGGTAAAAAAAGCGTTAACTGGGGGAGTGGGCTGTGGGTGGCGAGAACCGTGATTATCGAAAGGTGCCTTCGTTTCGAGGCTCGCGGCGCTAAACAAACTTATTCAAACGGCGTTGATGGGTTCGTTAATTAACTACTCGTGTACTTAGGTAAGCGAAAGAGTAATCACGATCTGTCCCGACAATGAGAATAATTGGAACGTTGCCGTTACAGGGTCGCGAGCAGCTACTGGCTGGCAGCGAGTGCACGCGCGCACGCGCACCAATGGCCCGCGTATCCTTTATTATCGCAAATTTCGCGCAACGACGACGGCGGTCGTCGAAAATAATCGAGATGGGCGACAGACGGCAAAATACGGGCAGACCCGCGACGCGTCAGGACGCTCCAGGAGTCGAAGCTCGCCGACCCCTTTCATCGATTTTAACGAGGCCGTTATTCGAAATCAGTCAGCTTATTGCCGAGGGGTCGGTAATCAATAAACAAACGGCCGGCAGTGAGCGCCAGCGAAATTCGTCTGTGCGACCGGCATTCGATACGACATTCGCGCCTGACGGATGAGGCGCGCGTCGTGTTTAACAAGTGCTTCAACGACTGGAACACTGGTTCGGAAAATTCGACATTAGTGTCGCTTCGCTGACCGTTTCGATCGACGCAACGTCCGATTTTCCGCGAAGAATACGAGACGGGACGTGTGCGTACGTTGAGTCGCACTGAAAGAGGGGGGGGGGGGGGGGAGTGGAATTCAAAGAGGTAAGCGGCGAGGATCGTTTGTGCGAATAAATGTTTGACTGACGTGCATCCGCGAATCTGGCGAGCGGGAAAAATATACCTTGCCCGCCCGGCAACAGTTCGATTCGTTAAATAAGTGGGAGGAGGAGGGGGAGAAACTCCGGTGTGGAAATAGTTCGGTATCCCGAAATTAATGGAAATATGCCGCGCGAGCTGATCAAAGCGTCGCATGCCCCAATAGTTTTGTAAACTGTCATTATCGAAAAATTCTGACCGTTTAGGCTGGTTAGAGTTCATGTCGATATTGGCTTCGATTCGAATAAGGCTGAGCTGCAAAATAAGCAAATTGAAGGCAAAATAAGGGCATAATAAGCAAATAGAGACGATATTGGAATTAAATTTAGGTTAGTATTGGTGAATAGTCGAATAATTGACCAGGTCGTATAATGGAAATAAAGAATGAATTCAAAATATAAATACGAAAAATTGATTCTGACTACGCTTTAAACCGATTTTCATTAAGCGACATCACGCAAATTTGTGGATTGATAAACCATTTATCAGCCTTTTCACTGTTCGCCAAATAAATATTTGACTCTGGATACTGTGCAGTAGAGAATGAACCGTAAAGAAATAATATCATGGATCAACGGCATAATATTAATTACCGACATTGAAATTTGTTAACATTTATTTAGGAATCAAGCATATTTTTCAGACTTTTTTAAAACTTATTGAATCACAACATTTTCGTGTCGACAGTTTTATCGTCTCGTAATTCAGGTTATCAAACAAAATCTTATGTTTCTATTATTTACCCCTTGGTTTATGGTACCATACGAAACTCGTATATTACGGTTTATGGACCAAGCATGAAAAGCACAGGTAATATTTGCATTATATCAATATTACAATCTAAAGTTGACAAACATGAGTTTGGATTGTAGTTCATGTGCTCTGAACAAGTTCCATCATTTATTGTCAGCTGCATTTTCGTGGTTAACAACACATAAGTTTGAGTTATATTGCTCTCATAACTACATACAATTTCCAATATCTCATGGAAAAAATATCACGTCCCTCAATCCCCATAACTTCATACGAAACAAATTTTTGCCATAACACATAATATTGTTTATTTACTATTTATATCCTCACATTTATCTCACACGACAGGTTTACTATCGTTTTTTACTTCAGTGGTCAAACTGTTATGTGGATCAAAGCTCTCGTCGCTAACCACGCCACGTACTATGGCGATATGAATCATACGGCAACGATCGATCGCCATTCATCGTATCATTAGTCTAATTACGGTTGAATGATCGAAAGTAGCCTGTTTAAGAACAGTTTAGCTGCGAACGAGGTCATTAATTAACATGTTGCGATGAATCCTTGTGATCAAGCCTCAGCTAGATACGGCCGCTTCGGTTACCGAAACCTATAAATCGACAGTATATTGACGCGTACACATTAACGTAGTGCACGCTATTTTGACTCTCCCGTTAATGCACGACCGTATTACTTTACTTTATGACGACAGACCACTGTCGAGCGGAGTAACCTTGCCTATGACCTAACTTTATTTAATTACCCGGCGACCTATGATGGATTACGACAGCAATGGTATTTGGACGTTTTATTGCATCGCTGAATACCGTTGACAGGTGCTGCAAGGACTGTATGACGGTAATAGTCATCTGGGATTGCTATCAAGCTTTGATACCTGAATTTATCCCGATGTTTATCATGGCAACGTATAGGCGCTCGGAGAGCATAAATGAATTTAACGCTGAAGATACAGCAGGCAATAAGAAGCCGGCGCGATAAGATCGGCGCGCAGAGAGTGTTGAATTTTAAAATAATTTACGACCCAACCTGCCAACTGCATCGATCTAGGTATAAATATTAATGCTGTAATATTAAGTGTCGTCAGGTATCATCAACCACTTTCACATAATTATGCCGATCCCGTAGCTAAGACTCCCGAACCGTGAGCAGAGGTCTTTTTATCCGCCCGTAAACATTCGAGCCTAATTTCGAGCCCGTCATCATGCCCATCATCGCGCAGCGCGTATCTTCTCCCGACGAATACTTCGCCGAGCATCTAAGGTTAATTTCAGCCCCGTCCGAGTAAATGTAATTTCTGTAACGAACGTTACGAGTCCGTACGTTCGAGGCACGCAAGAACGGTAAAGGGTATACTTCAGCTCGAGTTTACATTGTAAAACAAGGGCAGCTGAAGGCAGCGGGCCCGACGCGGTAAGAACGATGCAGAAACCGTTGCGGAAACGGTGCAGAAACGGTGCAGAGACGTCGGAGAAACCGTTCTCGGGCAAAGTTGCCAGTCACGGGCAGCCTAAGTGGAGCGAAGATCGGGGGCGCAGTCGAAAACTTTTCGGGCAAGAAAGCGTATAAAGAAGTTTCGAGTAGGAGAGCATGGACGGATCGCATCGAAGGCTTCGCAGGGAGGCCCTAATAGAAGTAGGCGAGAAGGAGTGCGAGGGCGATAGAGTAGGAGGCCCTCGGCCGGAGTGAGAGAGCAAAAAGACGCCCGGCGGAGGAGGCGAAACGGGAAAACACTGAGAACGGGCGTAGACCGATACTTCAAGGATTCGAGCTGTCGATACTGTTCAGAACGAGTATCGACGCCCCTCCGCCGCGTCCACCCGCGGCCTATTCCGATAATTAGAAATCATTAAGCGGCCGTAATTGCCTTTGTTACACGCGTTCGTTGCCGAGTCCGTCGTTGGGAGTCTGGCGAATGGGTTGAAACGAAAAAAGATAATGGTAACATTTCATAAGCCGGCAAAGAGTTAGGGAGGCAGGCATTCGGCGGAAAATGTTTGACGCGAGATAGACGGGATGCTTACAACCGTGGCGATCGTAAACAGTTATCGTACATCATCAACCGCGCTGCCGGAAGGTGCCTGAAACGATCCGCGAAGTCTCTTGCCGCGCAGCGCGCCAAGCCCGGCGTATACCGATAGTATTAAAAATAAACTTTATGCTTTATAGTTTAACACGGAAAATTGACTGGGTTTATTTCGTCGTTTCGACGCTGATACTTTCCTCGCCGGATGCGCGCTGCATATCCTTCGCGCTGTCTATCAGGGACGGGGCGGGTTTCATCTGGCAGCCAAGCTTCTGGATGTTACACATACCGTGTGATGCGACAAACATCGTTAACGCTTGTAACATATTTTCAGGCTGTTCAATGCAATTTATCGAGCGGTTACATGCCGCATATCGTAGGTTGACACAGGCTAAACGTGTTCATAGTTGAACAGTTTTACTAACATGTGAAAGAAGCAGATGAATGAACATTCAGTGATGAGAAGAAGATATATAAGCCAGTGCAAAGAAAAACAGGTACTCATTTCCATCCGCTAAGTTCACTTTTGGTACTGTGTTCTTCCTCACATTTATGCTTTCTGGCGATAGTTTTGAAGGTTGTGCCATCGGTTAATTTCGTACAATCCCAATATATTGGTATACTTACTTTGTCATGTCATTCGTTCCGGCAACATGGTCTTTCTTGAAAAGAAAAATATATTTTCAGTCTTCAAACGACAAATGACAATTTTCCGTTATTGCAAATGAAACATAGGAAGTACTTATACGCAAAACTCGGTAAGCTGGGGAGGTTAAGAAAGTATGTTACAACCACATGACTGTGTCAAGAGGAGTGACGAGCGTTTCATCAGTCATCCTTGATCCGTTTACTCAACGACATGACCGAGTAGCAGAACTTTGATGCGCCCTCGGCGCAACAGTCGCTTGGGATCAAAGAAACAAATTTGATAGAACTATAATGCGAACGGTTGCCTCTCGAAACGGTCTTGCCAGCGATTCGTTGAAACAACACGCTCAAGTATTCTCCTGTGACTCCCACTTTATGATCGTGCCGCTTGCAATGCATCGGTGCAACTAGTGCAACACTCGACACCGAATAACAAGCTGCGAATCAATACCGAGTGAGCACGACGGCCGAGGAAAAAAGGCAGCAAGCTGTTAGATACGGTTCGAGGGAATATTGCCGGAATGCCGAGCTGAACGGATCACTCTCATGCGATGCATCCTGACACTGCGAGTCATTCCCGATATTTCTTTCAGTAGCTCCAAGTAACTTTGCCGGCTCGGTAATGCGGTTAAGACAATGAAAGGAAGAAACCGTCGCGAGAACGGCAAGAGATAATGCTATGCATTTACATGCAAAAAGCATTATTAGAGGCTCAGACTTCCATTCTTATCGAATAATTGCCGTCGACATTTTGACTGGCAATACGGAACAATGCCACTTTGTTGAAAAGGCTTGAGAGTTTTTGTCCGGGTTGTACGTTGACTTAATATTGAGGGCAAGGGGCACTTTATAATTTTATAGATATTCATTAACGGAGCATTGAGGTCAATATAATTTTTGACGCAATTCATAGAACCCTACTTATGCGAAAACCTTGATTCATACTTGATTCTCGAACCCAGTTTTATCATATACCGTCACAAGTCAATTCAGGTGATACGATGTTAATGAAATTATTGTATCCTGTGCTTATATAGTTAAGGTTTGGGTAATGAAAACTACTATATACTCACAATCCACTATTAAATTATTATATAAATACGTGACTCTTTTGACGCGTTTATAACTGTAATACTGAATTGTTTATGTGAATGTTTAATATGAGAGCAAGTTACTTTAGTGACCTGAAGCACGAATTAATATTGAAACCTTGCGAAGATCCCAACGTTATTTTTCCTTAAAAATCAATCGAGCGAGTTCGGGAAAGCAATTTGTTTCAGGATAGTCCCGTTATTAATGTGCGTAACAAGCGCGTAATCTCATTTTACTGCCGTAATTGTAGAAATCGTATCTTACGGTTCCATCGATTGTGTGCCCACTGAATTATCGTGGAACAGTGATTTATGTATTTAATACGCATTAATAATGGCTTTGTCCGATGTAAGGTACTATTTTTAGTGTTATAAAGTTAACACTGTAATGTAAACAGAGTGAATTACCACCGAAGATATACGCTTTGCTTGGGGCAAATAGCAATATAAAATCGTTCGTGCTTCACATTTTATCGTTACATATTGCTCGAAATTATTCATATACGTACATTTTTTTACGTGTTATGATCAGTACTTTCAAGCATCCATTCTCTGCTTCCTTAACATCAATTTGATGTAGGTATCATATCAAGTCTATAAACAAAAGTTTCCGCTTTGATTGACACTACGCCATTCAGTAAATTGGTCGGTAATGGTAATGTAACACATTATTAGACTATTAAGTAGTAACAATACAATTAGCAGCGGCATCCGAAATAATTGGAATCTGGTCCACTGACAAGCTTCCTTAACCCGTTTGCAGCGCCTCATTGATTCCTTTGATTAGTCTACCGATTTTCAAGCAAAACCATATTTCGTTAGTAAACACTGGCTTCAAGTAATTTCGAAAGCTATTCGACACAAAACCACTGTTGCCAATACAGCATTAATGCAGGATCAGCGAAACGAATTAATCTGTCCGACAACGTGCTACTGCGGTATACATATTTTTGAAAATCATTCAAGTAGCGACATCTGTTGGCACAAAAGTTTAAGTCGGCAATGATGTCTCTTCCAGATTTTTATTTCCCGCTGACTACAATTGCAGCATCAGTATTACAAAGTTGTTTCAAATTCTTGTATTGCATTTCTTGTTGCTTCATTAGATTAAGTACAAGTTTGCAGTTTTGTGCCATTTTGAGCAGGGAGCCAGTACTGGCTTTTGTTGAAATGTAAAGCTGAAACTGGTTTTGGCAAAGTTTAACTAGAGGAGTCTTCTAGGTTTGCATTTGACAGAGAATTATAAAGCGGAGTACGTGCTGTTTCGAGTGGTTTCGGTAAGTTTCAACATCACGAAATTTCAATAATTCAGAACATTGTTCTTAAGAGTCGATTAGGTGGGTTGAATAACATCAGCGAACTCAAATTTCTGCCAAAATCAAATAATGAATTATTATGAGTTACCGTGAATGCCGAACCTATATGCACTGAGATTAATCGAATCTATTTCCACGGTTATATCATTAAAAAGCAAATGAATTTGGTTACTTATTATTTATTAATCGGTATACACAAAATGCGTTTTTTCACAAATGCACACTATAAAAGAACGTCTCAAAGGATTCCCAATGGTTGCAAATTACATTAAATATGTTTTGATCTTTATTAATCTACGCTAATAGTTATCAAAGTAATGACTAAAACGTACGGTGCTCTACTCAGCATTTTAAAAATTAATGAGCATGCATTTAAAATATGCTCGCCAAGTTCGCCCTTAATTCCGATTGCTCTTTTATCAAAGTGAATTTTTTGCAATTCGCGTGGAAATTAAATGATATCTCGGACCATCATACAGTCGCAGAAATACGATAAATGTAACTCGTTCATCTCTGTATTAGTTTCTGACCTACATAATTACTAAAACGAGATAAGCGTGCCTTCTATCGAGCCGAAGCTCTATTATAACTTTATTACGACATTTTTACGGTCATTCGTTCGCGCGAACTGTTTCGCTACAGGACATTTTTGTCATACTGCGGCAGTTTGACCGCATATTTCGATACTCGTTTTTATTGACGATATCAAATCGCTTTGAGCAATTACTTGTGTCCGCAAAATTTTCAACATTCTTTCAATTTATTACTTTTGCTGCTGAAACATATAACAGAATTCCCAAAATATTTCAGACAGACAGAATTCCCAAAATATTCAGAAATGATCGATTACGCGGACTGTTTGGGGATAACAATAGCAATTATATTGCTTAAGTGTTGAAAATCTATCTCGGCTCCAAAATACTATTATACTACTATTCACAAATAAGTCTCGTACGCTAACATTGTAATCCCATTACGCGCCATTGTAATATGCAGAAGAATATTTAAGCGTGAAAAAGTTCTACTGCACGCGGAAATGATGGTATTAAAAGTCATACTTTGAAAAAGTAAGCAAGACAAAATGAGAAACCGCAGAACTACGGGCCGTCTAAAATGCCGAACGCATTGAAACTGGAGGGAGCAACACAAGTACAATAAAGAGAAAACATACAAGAAATAAATGAGGAAAAATTACTCAAAGTAGTTGAGATTATAAGCCGAACGCAAAACAGTGAATCACCCAACAACGCGTTGCGTAAATTCAATGTTAACATCTCGAAAGTGAACCCACGTATATTTGAACGAGAACAATGACGGCTTTGAAAGCACGAAATATTGAATATAACAGAATAAAGGGCACTAGATACATGCCTATAACAGTACAATTATTTCCGAACTTTGAGTTTCACCACCGTTACGTTTGCTTATTAAAGAATTTCCTGCATGTAAGGGAAAACTTTCAATGACCATCAAATTCAACAGTTACGTGGATAAAAGTAATAACTTTTGGTATGTTGTCCTATATACAATATTAACATAGAGTATCATATGCTAAGGACATTTACACCGTCAAAATGGTCATGCGACAAAGAAGAGGCACGTTTTAACTATAGAAATACCGCGAAATTATGTTTGAACATAAAATAAATTGTTGTTAGTTATCCTTACATCAAAGCTCACACATTGCAGAAAGAACACAATCGAGATTCTATGTACCTCTGACGCGTACAAAGATACTAATGAACGATCATTTCCTCTCACACGCGACATCTGACAATATCAGTGTACGAAACATGGCATTATCAGCGTTCGTTACAGTTAAGTACATCGTTACGTCGTATTACGAATTTATTAGCGTGTGTCGCATCCTCCCGCGGCCGTATCGATCTGGAGGACTTTACGAGGCTCGCAGGACCTCCCTGGAAAGAATTGCATCGTACGTGCGTGTGTTCCCGTCGCGCCGATAATGGCTTACGGCGGGAAGCCCGGATCGTTATAAAACGTAGAATCGACGCCGACGCGTGCAGGCACGTCGTCGCCCCGCGAAAGGAACGTCGCTAATTAAATATACAATCGCACCGTCGCCGGCACTTTTTCCCATACCAGCCAGCAGCCTGTATTATGCAGACGACGCCGGCCCGCTTCTGCTTCTTGTTTCCGCTGATTTAAAATACACGCCGCCGTCCCTCGTCACGCGGCGCATCCTCTCCATTCCAGTTTCTTCTTTCCTGTCGGAATGGCGAGGCAGATTCCGAGATTCGGTCAGCGGGTCCTACGGTCGTGACGAGAGAAAAAGATTCGAGACGTGGTAGAAGGGAGACGCAAAAGAGAGGGAGAGAGATAGAGAGAGAGCAGAGAGATGGCGGAAAAAGGCGTCAGACGTTATCGCCCAGGACTAATGAACGTATTTGGTAGCAATTCCGACGTACACCGCGTTACAACGGTGCGATGTAAATGCGCACGCGATGCATTGTTACGGAATCGCGAGCGAAATGAGACTAGTTCGCGCAACAACATTCTAGTTACACGGCCGATGATGAAATTCCTGTAATTCGTCTGAGCGCGTGCATCGCTCGGCGCTCTGCGAAATTTCCCCGTTTTCCGACGCTCGCCGACAGTTCTACCCGCTTTCGAACTGATGAAATAGAAGCTGATTCTGCATCCGCGGTTCTCCGCCCCTCTTTCTCTTCTCTTTCCACTCCCTTCCCTTTATCCGCCTGCTCTTCTCCCACACCATCCCCTTCCTTTGTCCTCCATCTCGTCCATTCCGCCGCCTGATTCTTTTCCCTCCATTCTCAATCCTTTTCCCTTCGCATCCTTTATTTCGCCTCCCCACTCTCTGCTCCTTGTCTCTATTTACCCGTATTGCCTCTCCTCTGGCTCTGTTTTCGTCCTGCCTCTCGACCCACTCCGTCCTCCCATCTTCTTCGCTCTCCTCGAGGAGCCTGCAGTGGAATAAACAGGAAGGAGATCAGCGAGTGCCCTTCCGTTTGCCAAGTCAATAGATGTATGCTGAAAGCTCTTAAGGGGGCCATGATCGCGATATAGGTGACACTATTTTTACACGTCAAAGATAAGTTATCGTCGCCCTGGATATCGCATTTTTCGTCACCCCTCCCGATCTGGCGGGCACCCCTCGCTGCGAACCTTATTTATACGCGACCCTGCCATGACAAACGTCCTCGAGCATTCTGTACACGACGCGTAGACATTCGTGGGAGCTTCTTGTCTCTCGCCAACAGTCAACATACTTACGAACATTTTGAGGCTCTGTCGATGTAGGTGCAATTTTTCGGCCCGCGCTTAAGACCGAACGAATTCGAAGGTTCGTTTTATGCCTCTCTTCTGTTATTCCCCTCTTTCCGGGCGTTCGAAAGAAACGAAAATACACCGGCGCAGTTTCTATGGAATTCTACGAGCCACGCGTGAGAATCAGCATTTTTGAGGGATTCATGGAAGCCGGCTGTCACGGTCGAAAAATCTAGTTACTCTCTTTTTATGGACCGGCTTAAAAAAGTTGCAAATATTGACGCACCATTTGCATACACCTTTGCGGTTATTGAATAAAAATACGGTCGGCCGCAAAAATTGTTCATTTAAAAATCGCGACCTACGGTCATTATCTTTGCATGAGGCTGGAAAAAAAGGGCAACTAACAAATATCGACGCTTTATTGATATCGAGTTTCACGGGTGCTCGCCATCCATTTGAAGAGATCACGGCCGAAGGGACTCTCTTAAATCCTCGAAGTAGGTGATTCCTATTCAATTTATTCGCGATGCTATCTTGTAGCTACTTAACGTCGGGACCGTTCGACGAAATTACATTTTTCGCGGCGAATATCAGAAATCTCTCTGTGTTTGTTCGAGGGAAGGTAGAATTATCGACGCGCGATTTGCCCGAAATTTCGGAGTCGCCCAATGGGAGTCGTTCCCGACGAAACGATTTTTGACGACAAAGGCGCCGGGCGAAACGAAATTTCCGGGCGGGACATCTGGAGATCGAGGATGTAATAATTTAAGGAGCGCTTTGCATGGAACAACCTCTTGCGGAGGACTCCCTTTAGACGCGCGAGACGAATGACGTTCCGCGCAGTTGAACATTTTTACCGCTTTACGAGCGATCGATCCGCGAGAATCTAATACGGGGACCGTTGTAACCGCAACATTATTGCGCAACATCCTTAAAGTACCTGCATATTTTTCCGTGTCCGCTCTCTTTTTTTGCTTTCCCCCGTACCTCTATGGATCCAGCACGCACGTGCCAGGATGAAAAATGTGTTCGGTCGACAACCGCTCTCTCTGGAATGTTTAGCGTTGCAGAACATCTCAAGATGCTGGTGCGCGATTTAGCCATTCAAGTGCCTATCAGCGTCCTTCTTTCATCCATTTTTGTTACCGACGTACGCGCACGAACTTCTACTCTTCAATACAACTTTCGAAGAACGTGGACGTCGATGATGGAGTACGTAATGTGGCATCGACGAAAAATGACATGGCCTTATGTACATATCTCACATATAATTTTTCCAGCAAAATTACAGTTGCAAAGTTCTATACACTTATGCATCGTTTAATTCGTACAAAACCAATACTTTCCACTTACATCGCGATATACTGAATTGCCAAGAAAGTATTTTCGATTTTCAGAAATAGATAGCCCGCAGATAATTGTTTTATGAGCGCGAAATTCTAAAATTGTTAAAAGGATAGTCATCTACCAATATGAAGAATACATTGCTGATTAAAGTTTAATCTTCGTAAAAAACAATGATTTTATTATCATATTACAGACCCAACATTATTTTCTAGCCAACCTGATACAACTATCATACATAAACTAAGTGATTCATAAACCCACGCAGCTCACTTTATTCTCAACTGTCAAAACTTAAATTTTTCTTTTCAATCCCGGTCGGAACATTTTTCAAATAAATTCTCCAACCGTATCGGCATCGTTCCAATTCCATCATTTTCCATCCATTGTCGCGGATGTATTCATTAGCGAGTACACGTCCGTCGAGGAAAGTTTTGCACGAGCGCGTCGCTCCGCGGAGCGCGACATTTACGTAAAAAGTGTATCGTCGGCACCGTCCACGGCCAGTATATGCGTCGACCAACACCCATCCTCCCCCGCCCTCTACCCTTTAATGGTCTGACAGGTCGGAATCTATCCCCCGCTTTTTGCCGACATAATCTCGTAAGAACCGCACCAAAGTGCCCTCTATCTGTTTATCCATCTTCCTGTTTCTTTCCCGCTTCGATTCCGGATGGATCAGCGGCACTCACACCGAGCCGTTGTCCGTGTGGGTGCCGTCCTCGACAGGCTCGCAGGGTGGGACGGGCAAGTTCTTCGTTTGATGTGTCCGTCGGCTAACCGGTGGGACGGGACCCGGCGGCAGCTCATTTTGTTCGTATCGTCGCATGTCTCCATTTCCTACGAGCGATTAAAGTCGGATGCTTACCCTTCCCCCTCGCCGAGCCACTTCCCTCGAACCGTCTTCCATTCTCTCACTCTATCCCCCTCTTTCTCTTACTCTCCGTCCTTCCGCCCTCCCGCCGTCGCGGTCGCCGGAGGAAAATATGTCTCGAGGAAACGTAGAGCAATTCCTGAGCTGCCGATCGGCAACGTTCCGGTCTCTGCCAAGAAATACAATGAGAAAATCGGGGCTAACGCCCGTCACCGTCGTCTTACTTTTTCTACATCTCCCTCCCCACGCCCAGGCTCCCTTTTTCTCCCCGTCCTCGCCTCTCGTCCGCGTCCTTCTCCGAGTCCTTTTCCAGGTCCTTTTCTAGCCTCGGTGTCGTTTCGCCGTCGTCCACCTCAACCTGCCGGTCTCGCCTTACGTTTTGCCGGTTTTCCTTGCGGCCGAGAGTGTGTAGGTTTATGACCGTGTGTTAGTCGGTGCACGCAGGCGTCCTTTATCCGACTGGCAGTCGGCTGTATCCGCGGAAGTTCGAGACGGACTCGTTGAAACTAGCTACCGCCCTCTATTTATCCATCCGTCTACCTGTCTTACCGGCTCTCGCGGTGTTCCGCGAAAAAATTCGACGCTCGTCGATTTATCGCTGAGCGTATAGGTCAAGTTGAGCACGTAAAATGCCTGGAAATCCGCGGCTGAGCCGTGACTACGTATTGTTGCGCCGTAGGCGAGACGATAAAATTGCACCTTGCCTCTCCTTCATATACGTTTCCGGCAACTCGGATAATGGCACGTTTTCACTTCGCTTCATTCTCGAGATCGCGCGGGATGAATGAGTAAGTGCGCGAAAGGTGTCTGCCGTAACGCTAGAAAGACGCTGTTTTAAATTAGTTTCGAACGGATGATATACCTACTCGGTTTTACGAACGTGGGAGAACAGCGAGAAATGATTTCCTAATTAGTATATCGCATTGCGCGTCGTTAAATGCTGCGCATTATATTTTTTCTTGCCAACATAATGATGGTGTGTGATGTGAGAAATAAAATGCCAGGATTATGAAAGTAATTGCAAGACAAAATAATGAAAACTGACTCCTATACCTTGTGGCACCCTAAACAACGTAAAACACAATAACATATTTCGTAAATTAAACGAATTATTTATGTAGTCTACTGTTGTAATCTTCGTTGCAGATAGATAGAATGAAAAAAACATGGGTCAGCATTTTCTGTGTCTAAGTCATGGTTTGCGACGATATGGCGTAAACAAATCCTACGCACGTGCTGCACTTTTTACGGATTATCTCCATAAAAATAAAACGTGGAGCTGCGTCAAAAAGAATTACAAAGTCACCACCGTACTATAAAACATTATATGAATTTCACTTTGACCCAAGCGTACCTGGTTTTTCACGCTTTTGATATTTGAACCGTACCGAACATTCGAAAATGTTTACCATGAAATATACGCACTGTTGTAGCAGATGTCCGCAGCAACGATTATACGATCAATATAACACGGATCACTGAATTTACAACTTATTACCATGTCATCAACGCCCAGCGTTTCAAACTAAACATATCCTACACATTACAGAACCAATAATGAATGAACCTATACGAAGGGTAAATCCAGTGCTATACAAACTAAACAAGCATTCCCTTTAGAACACATACAAGAAGGATCAACCCCTCGCAGTTAAAGTACCCCCAACCAACTACACTGATTACCGTTCCATGCAAATACAATTGGCCACCACCTACAGCGATTAAAAAAGCACCGAAGCAACGGTGCGAGACGAATGCGAAAGTTCTAACAGAAATCAGTAACGAACGCGCGCGCTCTCCGTCTTAATCCAAGAGTCGTGCAAAATAGACAAGCGTGTCATTCAAAGCGTGTACGAGAGAGCATCAACCGGGTACGTTTAGCGCGCTGCCAGCCGAGAGCAGTGAATACTCCCCCATGCAAATGCCATTGTCCGGCATGTACAATGTATAAGAACGCCGCGCGGACCGACGCAGCGGCGGCACGAAGTAAAGCGAGCCCGGAATACACCGGAAATAGTTCTGAAAGAGGAAATGCGGACTGGATGTCTTTATGATCGGATTAACGAGCTTTTGATATTCAGCGCGCGCCGGCTCTCCATTCCGCGGTAATGCGTCGCAGCTGGGCTTGTCCCTTGTCGCGCTGCCTCATTGTGGTTGTTCATTACGATTTAAAGTGTATGCCCGCAATACGGCCTACGATTGCTCCGATGCTGGCCGTCATAACCGCGTTTATGAATGATCCCGCCGACACGGATTTCGTTCGGCTAATCGACCGCCGAATATATGTCCTTTACGTACATTTTCGGTACAGTGCGCGCGAGTGGATCGGGTCGAGAGCATGACATGTATTTCTACCCAGGTACGGATTTACAAACCTCGAAAGTGTTTGACGGTGTGGTTCATCGTAAAGAGTTGGAGATTTAGGTAGTTTTTGGATAAGTGCTAAGGAGTGATTGTTGTTTTCCATTAAATTGAATGAATTTTTGAACGGTATCGAATTGTAAAATATCTAAATGGAAGAATTAGTGTGTGTATTGAAAGATGAAATTGAGTTGTTTATTATGAAGTTGGATTGCACAGATTTCAGAATAAGTTAGGTGACCGCGGCGGGCAAAATTAATTAAACGTAAGAGTGTAGAGGAGTGATAGCGATAATACGAGCCAAGTTTGGATTATGCGGATCGTGAGACCGCATTCATCGGTGCGAGTCCTGTGATTTTCCGTTGGCCGATTAAAATAACTGCGTGACCGCGCATTGTCGTACGGCAGGATTCGACTTTTTTCTCTATATCTGCGCCGCTGACACTTTGACAATTTGATGCATACCTACAATGCATTTTTGCATGCAAATGACATTATGCATTCAAACTTTGTCTTTGATCTCGCTCGCTGACATAAGGCGTCGCCAAAGTCATTAACACATAATTATCGCAGAACAGCCCGCACGGACGTAACATTATAAACCCAACCGAACCTTATATCTCTACATACGCGAGAGTACATGACATCAGATCATCCCGGCAGCCGTCAATTAGAACTTTCGGGGAATCCAATAGTTCCCTTCGCCGTGGCTCAATTTGCGACGGTTTGTCCTATCAGCGATATCAGGGACCCGCACGAAAGTCGATTAACGAACGATGAAATATAAATGGAAGTCAGGAATTCCCGCCATTCACCCGGTTAACTTTTCCGGCGTAGTGCAGCCCCCGAACGGGAAGGGACGTGCTCGTATATTCGCGCAAACGACGATCGAGCGAGCGCGAGAGCGCGCGCGCGCGCGCGTCTTGCGACCCCGGAAGTTCGAGTTGGCCGCCGAAACTGGCATCGAAAAGGCGAGAGACGGGGCGGCGCAAAATGTAAAGTGACTCCGGATCTTTATTGTCGACCGGCGACCGCCGGCTTCCAACGGCTCGGGAGCATGGCGCTTTGCAGCGGCATGCGCGGCCAGGTGTAAATTACACGTTACACGTGTCAGAAATAGAGTACGAGCTCGCGAACGTCGCCCGGCCGGGCGGAAAAAGTGGGTGGCAGCTGTGCGCGACTGAAAAGTCGATTAACGAATGAAAAAAGGAGGAAGGAAAGTGAAAAACGTCTGCGCGGCGTCGAAGTGTATTGGTCGGATATCGACCCGGCAGCGGACTTCGCACGGCGAAGAATTATTAACAAAGCACGGCCCCTCGACCGCCCCTCTGTTCCTCGTTACTCTCGTATATACCTCACGCTCCGCTGACTGCTTAACGACGGAGAAATTCGATAACTAATGTTTCGGCCCGCGAAATTTCGCGCACGTGACCGCGACCGGAAATTGGACGTTCGACATCAATCGAAGCGTTGTGAGGAATAATTCACCGCGCGCTCTAAGTGGACGGGAGGTGCCGGAATGTAGCTAACGTTAATCTGACCAATGAATCTGAGAGCGACATTTTTTGCCGACGACGCAAACCGGGAAAAAATATCTCCGGAGAATTAAGTACAGAGCGGTGAGCAAAAGAGAGAGAGAGAGGGAGAGAGGGAGGAAGAGAGAAGGTGGGGCTCGAAAAGGGAATTACTCGCGAGACACGTCCCCTTGCATATTTCTGGATGGAATCAGACTGTATCCGGGCCAGCACGAAAAGACGACGACTCCCGCAGGATTTGCCGCTCGTCTTACGAAGCCTAACGTTTGGGCTCATTCCGGTTGTGGATTTCCTGCACAATCGAGTACCGAGAATGCATGGAAATGTTCAAAATAGGGCAGTAGAATGGTATACAATAAACATGTGGGTTAATAAGTAGTTTTGTGGACGATGACATGCTTCATTTTACGGAAGGAAATTATAATAACGGAAGTATTATATGTTTCGGATTTACGAGTGACGACTGTTTTGCACTAGGATTACATAATTTATTAAACACAGAGAGCAATAAAGTGATGCAATTAGTTGACTGATCATTGTTGAAATGTTTTGCGTGTAAATTTTAGTAAAAAATTGGTCCTATCATGTACATTTAACAAGTTTGGTGTGATTGTACTATTGCTTCATTAATTTTGGGATGAAACCTCGAAAGTGGAAAAGCCAGATTGAAGGGGAACTGGATGTAAACGTTAAGTCGTGATACTATTGACGGGATTGAAAACGATTGCAATATAATACAGGATTTAAATATCATAGCGGATATGAAGGTTGGAAGGGATTTGTAGGTACAAAGAGATTTGCAGCCGGGGAAAAAAGGGTTATTGCCGTGGATAATACAGATAAACTTGGCTGCGAGAGGCTCTGATGATTACGAGACCGAACACTGCTATCCTCACCCAACACACTGACGGGAGTGTATATGCATGTGGACATCGTCGACTTGAAGAATGCGCTTCTGCCTTCTGTCGCACGTCCCTCTTCTGGACGGATTACAAGAGTCTTACGCCCTTATCTCGAGACGAGCAAGGGTGCCAACTTAAGGCGCGAACGATATATTCAGCTTGATCGAAAGCGCGATGTACAAAGCGAAACTTAACTTCCCTGTCGGCGACAGTCATCCCATACTCATCAGTCGTCGTCGACGAATTTTCGGAAGATGAATGAGCGCGAGTCGAGTGCCAGGAATCAGGAGTCAAGAGGGGAGATAAGGAGACAGGGGGATAAGTAGACAGATAGGCCGAGAGATTGATAAAGAGAGCGAAAGTCGAGGGTCGGGAAAGGCGCGTATGGTAGATCAGGAGAATCAAGGATTGTGGTTGAACGGGGGGGCATTCAAGATGGGATAGATTTTAAATTCCTCGATTTCACGACATCTTTCAAGAAGATGGGTTCCCTCGACATTTTTGGAATTTTTGTACTCTCCTACGAGTTGAGCTTTCTAACATTATGTGCACGCTTGAATACAGCAGCTTTTCAAGGGTGACTCTAGAATTCGGAGCATCCTATCGGATGTTCATAGTTAAAACATATCAATCCCTAAGGTAATGGCGTGGAAGACTGGGGTCACCGAATGATCTGAATTACTTATTGGCCAGGCTAATGCGTGGTCGATTAACGTTTGGTCAATTATTCTGCGGTCGGTTAATACGGGCAGGGCTCGGGAGAGCGTTTGAGTTATTTTACTTTGTAACGCTCGTTACTCTTGCTCGGTTGGATGTCATCTATCTCGGCAGGAAGAAAACGCGATCAAACTTTTTTCCGCCGTCTGTCTCCGGAAAAGCTTCTCCGATATTTCGACGGTTTTTTGTCGATGCGTATTGACGTACGGTCGATGCTCCTCCTCGTGCCTTCTTCCAACCCCGAAGTATGCATTCAGGGAACGCACGGTAAATTTCATGTTTTCGGGTCATTTAAAGATCCTTTCGCAGTGCGTCGAGTCTGCTTTCCGGTTTTTAAACCGCCGATAACACTGAAATAGCTTTAAACACTTTGAACATTTTTATCCCCGGCAAAGCGGACCGTAAGCTGCACCGCGAAATATTCCGAGCGAGCACCAGCTCAGTCAAAGAGAGCCCAGAAAAAGGAATTTGTATAAACGCGGAGACCTGTTTTGCCCGTTTCCCCGGATGCAAGGGACGTTTTTATTACTCGCTTTCTGCATGTGAAACTCACGAACTTCGGGGGCGAAATGAACTTGGCGTTACTTTGTTCCCCGCCTTCCGCCCAAGAAATTTTGTCTACCACTTGGCTTTCTTATTTAAGGTCATAAACAGCGCCGGAATTCTAAGCACCCACCCTCCTTGGGAGCTATTTTGCGACCGTTTGTCAGCGATTAAGCATCTTGACACGCTCCGATGGAAATCGTTCGGCGACGACAGACACATCAGTACTGAAATCCAAATTCGACTTTATTGCATTCCATGTGCTATAATTCTGGATGTTAGTACGTTGATATACTGCTCTGTCATTGTTAATTGCCAATCACGCGAGATATCTAACCAAAACTTATTATAAGTAGGAACTAATATACAGAATGTAATACTACGTTACTTCTCTGCAATATTTTAGATACGCAATCCACTCAATACATGTTTCGTTAGTTGTTACTGCCAACTAAAAAATTGTTGTTGTAGACGAACAAACAAGGCAAAAATGTAGGCTTCTGTTCTCATACGTTCTGCTAACTAAAAATAACTCACGCGTAGTCACAAACAACGCACAATGTTTGTCTATTCCCAGTTCTATTTTTTCGGCAGAAACTAAAGATTATGTAAAAAACTGCGTTGCGCTCGATCAGCATCCTTTTTTCCGCTAAACTCGCCCCGATTCAGTTGAACGGCGTTGTTCGAACTTGTGAAGGGCCGTAATGATGTTGTGTCGTTGGAGAATCTGTGACGCCGGGAGCTTGACAATCGACAAAAGACAGATCTTCGTAACACTGCTCGGAATCGAACGCCGGTGCCAGATTGAGGGGAAGCCTGTCGCGCGAATCCAGTCGTCGGCACGGAAAATTTGCGGAACGAGGACGCGTCTGTACGATTGGCAGTCATTGTAATGGAAGAATTAAAGTGTCGCCTCTTCGTTATTTCGAAACTTTCCATCCGTCGGCCCGAACTCGTTTGATTTATTTATCCTCTTTTTTGGCCGTCCTCGCCGGGAGTTTCGTGTCGTTGGCGCGCGAATATTCCGCGAGCAGCTCGACTGTAAAAATAAAAATAAAAACGCCCCCCGACCTGGGTAGGGATCGGGCGTGCACGACGGAATGGACAGCGTCGGGGCAGCTGCTATTCGCCAAAATTCGCGGATTCGCGGCAGTTCTGCGCGGCGGGCGAGGCCTCGCCGATCATCGAGGTGCGTGTAATTAAATCAAACGTAAAATGCGACACGGCCGGCGCCGAAAATCTGTAATCCGTTACGACGCGGAGGACCGATACATCAGCGTGACTCATTGCGACAGCTGCTATACACTTCGCGCCTAGGTTTATATCGGGGCCGATTGTAAAGATGAATAATGGACGGGGACAAAAAGCGGCTGTAAAAGTAAACAGAAATCGGACGCCTCTTTCACGGGCGAGCGGTCTGGCGCGGGTTAGAAAAAACGAGCGCGACCGCCGCACGCGAAATCGGAAGGAAATCGCGATCAATTTAACGCGGTCAATCTAAATACGACTTTATGCGATGTCATGCGCTCCATCGTACCATCGCGTGAACGTTACTAAAATCGCAGCCACCGTGGCCAACTCTCTCCTCTCTCTCCCTCTCACGCGCACTCGCTTGCACGCGCGCGCGCGCGTGCTTTTTATTTACGCAGCGACGTTAATCGAAACGATCGAGTCGGTGCCGTATGCGCGTAGAATCGAAAGGAAACGACCATGAATTTAGCGTGCTTCATTTCGGTAGAACTTTATGTACTGTCGTACGTGCGATCGTGCCAAACGAGTGAGCTTGTACCAAAATTGCAATGCGCATCTTTTTTTCCCCGATTTACGGAGCCGCGCTCGGCGTTAATCAATGCGATTGCCAGCCAACTATCGTTCGCGAGCAAGATGAAAAGGAAATGGGGACGATTTCAACGTCCTTAATTGAAGTACGATTTAACGCATTTGCCGACGATCTGTCTCCGATTGCGTGAACGACTATATGGGCGGTACGAAAAGTTTGCGCCCGGGAGGATTTTTTTCGCCCATTTACGCGGCTGCGTGACGACGAAACGGTCGGTGCTGATGGCATGATAAAAGGGAAGGTATGAATTTATGTAGTTGAAAATCGACGGCTACCTTCCGACGCGACATAGGACATTTTACAAATTTGAGCTCGCCTCGATATTTGTGACTGCCGACGACGGCGATGCCGTCGTCAATGTAGCAAATTCGAAGGAGTGACCGAAAAATATATCGCTCGGAACGATTAAGCTGAGCGCGTGCGTCCGTCGGTCGCGAGCAAACGATACACGGACGGTCATGAATGCAATTTCGAAAGTGGATATTCATGAATCGGCGAAAAACTTGTTTACAAAATCCATTACGGCTTTGGGCCAGGCCACCGACGCGGACAGTAACTATAATTCCTGTCCTCGCGCATTCGATCAAGCGACACGCCGACTCCGACAGAGTTTTAGATAATTGGACATCGTAAATTCGGTTGCATGCGTTGCGCAGCACCTGCTACATCGTGATCCTAAAGCAATTAGTTCAATAACATGGTGCACCATGGCGCTTCGCCATCGGCAAATCGAATTTCTCGAAGAGTTAATGCGGTCGATAGAGTTACCCTGCCCGACTGTATTCTAATTGCGGCCAGCCGTAACCGAAGGAGCGCTTTCTAGCGCACCTGCTTAAACGCCAATGTCGGCGAATAAATGTCCGCGACTGACATGTCGTGCACCCGGCGTTAATGATGGCTGAGCCGGTATGCGCCTTTTAATGCACTGGACACCGCCGACACAGGCCGTCCCTCTGCATAATGAGATGAGGCAAAAACGCCCCCGCGAAATGCTCTAATCTAAAGTCTTACGTGCGGCGAGTACAAAGGAAATTGCGATACAACGAAAAAGGACATTACCGTCAAGGCGCAAGAGCTCACGTGTAACAGGCTTCGCGTAGCAGGAGCATGTACGCGCGACCTTGCGTTTCAAAGGGGACGTTGTCAGAAATTAATATGGACGCCGGGTGCTTTATTCTTACATCGCTCCTTTGTACTCCGCGGAATGTGAATTTAGTGGAAGCCGCGTTCAAGTAGCGGCATGCATGAACCTCGAACAGATTTGTTCGCGAGGCAGTCAGACAGTCCGATATACGGTCGCGATGTCTTTAAGACCGAACGCTTCCAGCGGGTTGGGACGTAGCATGGATCATACGTGAGTGATTCACGAGAACGGCACGCGTGCGCTCTTTTCCCACTGCCGCCTCCTCTCTCATTTTATCTCTCGCTCCCCAGCTCTCCATCCCGCTCGCTCCGCACTATTTTTCACTCGCCTTGCCACAGTAAATTCGGTCCTCCAGCGGTGAATCCCGCGTATGGTTCATCGCCCACTTGGCAAGCCTCGTATTTTATTTCTCTCCACTATTTTCGTTCTTACCGCGGAGCGCAGCGGCTCCTAACGCTCGTATTTAGTGGCGCACTGAGTGCTCGATGCACGAAACGACGTCGGCGTTAGAACGAAATCGAATTATACCGCTACGGCAATGTACTCCGCCTTTATCGTATACGCCCTACCCCCCGAAAGTGCATTTCTGCCAAGATTTCGCTTCGGGAATCAATTGCGCTGAAATTCAACCCTCCCCACCACCCGCGACCCCCAGCGATTTTTCGAGCATCCCCCGTACGCCGAGTGGAGCGCAGACAGCCGACAATGGAAGTTCCGCATCGCTTTAACTTGCAAATATAATCAGATTTTTCCGTGTAACTCGATCCCCTCCCATGGCCGACGCAACTTCGTCATTAGAAATTCAGAAGGCAACCCCGACCAGACGAGACATTAAGGCGACGAAAGTTCGTCCAGACGTATGTAGGTACGTTGAATATCGGCCCGCAGACGGGAGAAAATGGAGAGTTATTCGACCGCGACGTGATAAGATCATCTTATGCCGCGGTGTCGGCAAACTTTTTTCTGAAGGGGGATATAATTCATTTAACTTCGGCAGAACGCTCATTGTCCGCCTCCGACCCAATTTCCCCGGACAAGTTCCGAAACTATCCCGACCTTGGTCGGTTTACCGGGTGCATGGAATAAGTATGTTTGCCGAACTCTCGCCATCGATATAAGATCGAGAGTTCGACGTGTGATTTGTGTACAAGCTGCCGGAATCCATTTTTCTATGAATTCTACGTGCGCTCACGTACTCTCGTTCAGTTCTCAAGTCGCATCTGTCAGAGTAAATTAGACATTGATGAGCAACGTAGGTGTTTAATCAATGCACATAGATTGGAAATTAATATTTGATATTTACCGTAGGTGTTTGTTTGTAAACGTTATCGAGTCCGTGCGTAGCAAAAGGTAACCAGTTAAAGCAATTGCGCGGTTGTTCGGGGAGTAATGGTAAATATTCGGAACAGTGCGCAAATTTGGAATTTGTTGAAATTGCGTTTGACTGAGTAAATCGGCTGGGGAAACGTTTGAAACGTTCAAATTAACGCAACGGGAACTATACTGTGTCAAAGATACTGAACTGACATAGTACACATTCGCATCGTTTGACTGTCCATACGAAAATTGAGTGACTTTTTTACCTTGTATATATTAAGTGAAACGTTTTGGTTGAAATCTTTTTTTTCACGTAGCAACTCGTAGAAAATACTGTATTTTCTGTGTCGAAAAAGCATTGTTCAAATATATTCAACATATCTCTATTTGGAATAATACAGTATCAGCCGCACGATTGCTTGCCATTAACTTCTTTAATAAATATACCGCAAATGGTCGCTTATTTCAATCTACTCAAAATATAAATGGTACAAATATGTTGCAACCGTGTTTAAAATTTGCGCCCCGCATCACGAAATCTCTGACACGCGATACATCCCGAATCGTAAATTGGCCGAATTAGTCGAAATGAAGAATCAGAACAGTCAACAATTTTGAACTGCCATTTGACCGATCACTCGGCCACGTGACGACAGTGGACACGACGCTAGGGACAAATTGCATTTATCGTCGCTCTCCCGATCGGGCACAGCCAACGAGCCGTTTCCGTGTTTGCAAACAAACAGACGTCCCTTTACTCAGTTCCCGTCGAAGTTAAACGGCGCCGCCCCGCCATTTTCAGGCCTGCCAAATTCGGCCGAGTCCTATCCTGTCGCACCGACATCAATTTGCCGAGGATCCGCGAGCTTCCATCGTCGGGGGATCCGGCGTTTATATCGATCCCCCGAAAATAAGTCAATGTGAACGACAGCGTGAGCCTCCGAGAATCGAGTATTATCCGTCTAGCAGCCACCGGGGCAAACATTATTACGTTTCCACGAGGGAGGAGAACGACCTCGTCGGGGCTGACGTCGGAAACGACTTTATTGTTTCTCCGTTGATCGTCGGCGGATAACTAATAATGCACGACCCCGAAAACGGATGCGAATGCATTTCTACGGCTTCCATCGGCGAAACCCGATTTATTCAACGCGCAGACGGAGGATTCTTAATTGCGCCGATTGTTTCCCTTTTGTTTTCGGCGACGTTGATTGCGAATTTTAGACGGCAACTGATTGGTTATCATAAGAAACCGCGGAGAAAATAAGAATCGGAGATTGGATGCGACTGATTGACTGACATTTACCGTGCCCTGGGGATACCGGTAATTAAGTGTGCTCTGGATCAGATGGAAGTAATGTTTTTGTATTGTATTACGCGGCAATATGCTCCTTCGATCATTGATGTGTTCATTGGCAGGCTCATATGAACCCCGTTGTACGTAATTTGGCAGGTTGAAACAGGTGTAAACAGCAAAATTGTTTCTAGTGTTTATGGTAATTTATCATTAACGAGCACGTATAATTTATACGAATGAAATGATTAAATTAATATTATCACCTAATGATAAATGTAACGTTCGAAACCATACACTGTGCGGTACCAGCACACTAGACGAAAATTTGTATCTTGATCCTTGTGCAATGCAACATTTATCAAGGCAGTGAAATAACGGAAAAAATATAGCAAAGAGTCTAAAATGGCAACCATGAAAAGGCACGTAACGCTCGCGCTCAGAACTGTTTGAAATTAAAGCAAAGAGACTGATCACGATTAATAATGATTCGATATCGACAAAGCTGTATCTGACTGATAAACGTTTGCTTAATGGGACGTTTCAGATATCAGCCGTATTCGAGTCCACGCTCGATTCGATATTAAAATGGGGATGAAAATGAGAGAAACTAACTATCGAGATCGGACGGCAAAAGCAGTATGAGAACCCCAGACAATATCAAGACTTATGCATACTTATGTTCGATAATGTTTCGGTGAGTACTCAAGTTGTTACGATATTGGCGCAACTTTAATAAGTATAAGTCTTGGAATTGACTGGCTGTAACTGTGCGGGTCCGCCTCTTCATAGGGCCGTATCGGAAAGCCATTTCCTTTTTCGAAAACACAGGAAGTTTCGCGCACTCGATGTAAGTCACGGAGGAAATAACAAAGTATAAATGGACGGAGGAAGTGAATTTACCCAGTTGGACGTGGAATTCCGTTTCATCGAATTCTCTAAAAATACGTGTGGAACCGCGCAAGCATTACGGGCGCCAGGGCTCACCCTTACTGACAAGACTTCCCCCTTCTCTCTTCATCCTCCTCGCCCATTTTTTTTTCACACCAACTCGCATATTGCGGAGTGCGCGATCGCCCGTGCGGTTGGGTTTCTATGACGCAGCACTCCGTCCGTAAATTCTCGGTAGAGCGCGGCAAGCACGAAGGAATGTTGCACGGGACGTAAATAACATCTTTTCCACGAGCACGGTATGCCTACCGGACAACAAATTGAATCACCTTCGACTAATTCACTCGCCTCTGCCAACGCGAAATTCCTTTTATACGCCGGTCGCCGTGCATTAGCCGCCGAGAGTTTCAAGTGATACGTAAAGTGGAGAATGGAATTTCCCGATGCGCGTTACAAGTAATTGGCTCTTATCACGCAATGGGAGGGAATTGTCTTAACTACGGCTTAATCACTCGACCGCCACGCTTCTACCTGTCCAATTTATCCGACGGACACTTTTTCCCCCTCTTCCGCGAGGCTCGGTATCGAGCGAAGCGAAAAGTGGAGACGATATTCTTCTTGATTCGCTAAAAAACAGGTTGGCCAAAGGAATGGGATGAAAGAGTATCTTTCGGCGGCAGCGGGAGGTAACCCTAAGCAAACGATTGGAGCGGAACGAGTTTTTAGCGTCCTCGGCTCTGGCCTGGAGAATGTTCTCTTTGGCGACGCGAGCATGGCGGCTCCCTCGTCTGATAATGTAATTAAATGACTGAATCAGTTCGCGGGGGAACATTCTTGCGGCGTGTTCGGCATGCGAAATTCACCGTTCTATAATGAAATGGGAAGCGCGCACGAAGGAAATGTACTTTTTTAGCTCCCCGTTTTGGAAACGACACAGACCGCGATTCAGGCTTTGATGCAAAGAGTGAATACTGAGAGATCTCTCGTCCGCTGAACAGAACAACTCTCCCGTGGAAACTACCGGGAGCGTACAGCGCGAAGTAGCGTATGTGTTCTCCGGCGCATAATTTTCAAACACACTCGGCGAGTCGGGCTTTTCGTCGCGCTACTTTAAATTATGATCATTAAAATTACATTATTTATATGCGCACGCGAGCACCGTCATGAAATTCTGATTCTTCCTCTTGCCTCGCTCACAGTCATTTATGCGACTGCATATGCTCATTTCGATGCGTTGGCAATTTGTCAGTTCAATGTCAACGTTGAATTATCCTTTTTCACTTAGCTCAGGTCTTAAATATTTATACGTACTTGTATCGCACTTAGGTAGGTCCACTTGTTGACAGCTGTCAATAAATTTCAATCCGTATTCGTTCTTAAATATAGGTACTTGCACAGTTGACTTTTCATTATATTGCGATATTTACATTACATCGACTGACTTTTCGAAAATTAGTATTAAGTACCTCATTTATATGCGGACGCGCGTGTCGTTTTGAAAAGATTCATTTCCAGTGTAATTTCCAGTCATTTATGCTGTCTACGAGTGTTGATTCAGTATAGTCGGTGACGTGCTGGCGCAGTTTCAAGGCTTTACTACTGTTGCTCGCTTGATTTTACGAATTACTACTTACGCGCATTCGTCACGAATGAGATTTAACCTCTCTGAGTAAGTTATGCAAACAATGTAAATTACATGTACATATTCTTAAGGAACCGAATAAATATGCATATTGACCTGCAGCTATGAAACACTAATACCTACATTATAATTCGTTATAAGTAGTTCAAACTGGAATTAATCCTACAATACTGTTGTAGACACATCTATGATGGAAAAAATCTATTACTGATATAGCTAAGTTAGTCTTATCTGGACTTTCCACAACAATTATCTATTTATAAGCAATACAATTTACGATTACTTTATTAAAAAATAATAATATCGATTGCAAGTTAAGCATAATATTGGATTAATGTTGACAACCTGGATCATACCGCCTACCTTCATTATCAATAAATTTTCTTCAAATATTCAACCGGTTAATGTTGTATATTTTGCGGTTGGAAATTATTTATACAAAACGTTAAGCAGATTGAAATGGTGTCAGCCATTATTCTCTGTTATACGTCCCGCTCGCGGTATTTTGTCGAGGAAACGTTATCTTTACAGCCAGCGGAACATACAGATTCACAGGACGTTCGTGCGAAACAGTTTTACTAAGATAAATGTACGGTCAGCGTGGCTCGTCCTCGCGAAAGCAAAATTAATCAGCCCGCGATAATTATGGTATTTATCGCACTTACCGCAGGCTTAATTAACTCGGCGGCCATTATATTCGCGGGGAAAATTCTTGTCAGATTTACGACGATCAGCGCCGAGGATTACGCGGCGGAAAAGAAGCTTTTCCAGTGCTCCGTTTCGTAGAGGGACATAAAGTCGATTCGAGGTCTCCAGGCTCGGTTGCGGAATAGAGAGATCGGCTAAGGGTAAGCAAGAGAGCGCGAGAGAGACGGAAGGGAACAGAGAACGAGGAAGGAGAAGGAGAAGGATGGAGGAAGAGAAAGGTAAGGGGGGACGTCGAAAGAAAGAAAGAAGGGGTTGTAAGGAGAGGATGAGGTCACCCTTGTCGTTAAAACTGGAAATCCGCTTTCTTTTCTATCCGTTCAATCCTCAGGGTGTCTCATTCTCTCACCGCTTCGCTCCTTTATCCTTCCTCTACCTTTCTCTCTCACTTCTTAACTCCCCTGTATGTGTACTCTCCCACACTTGTTCAGTCTATCGCTCTCTCATCATCTCCGTCTCACTTCCTTTCAGACTTTCTCCCCCCCCCCCCCTCTCTCTCTCTCTCTGTTAGCTGAACCGACATGTTCGTATGAGACCGACGCAAACTATGCTCGGTCATGGGAAACGGTAAAACAACGCCGCGTGAAAATGGCTCATAAACGGGGAACACAATTTGAATCGGTAATGTCGCACTGCTATTGAAAGGTCGCCGTAAAACTCAAGTCCGCGATATCATAAAGCCTCGAGAATGCCCGCGGAGAACTCGGCGATAGTCGCTACGTGCCGACGCACAGTGGGGTATTTGCTCCGAATAGGCGGACAAAAATATTTTTTTGCTTTTATTGCATTTAATCGATGTAGTTGGTCACATTATGAGGTTCTAAGTATATCATAGAAATTTTATGAAAAAAAAATCATTTTTTCATGTAAATTGTCAAAAAAAATCGTCGTTTTTACACCTTTTTCAATATTTATTTGCACCTGTATAGCTTGGTATGTGTTATTTGAAAGATAAAATTGTGTTAAAGTTTGATCGATAAGTATATAACTATCATTTATTAGGAAAACATTATTTATTAAGATAAAGTATGCTTGAGACACGCGCTCGATATAGTAAAGACTGTATGGCTTGTCTCGAAAGATTACTTTATTAAATTGTCTACACACTGTTGTTACAAATAATGTTTATATACACGATAGTGGTAGGGTAGGGTGGCATAGCTACACTTTAGGTATGCAGATATGCATACCAGTATGCTAGAGATGGAAGAGTTCTGGGATGTCTTTATTGTGTCTCATAGTGACCAATGAGTATTGGAAAGGTCAAGAAAGGGCTGCTTTATTACGCATTTTAACCTATTCGCCATACGTGCGGTTAACAATAACCCCAACCATAAATAACGGGTTTGGCCAGCAAGGGTACCGAACAAAGTACATGTTTAATCGGTAACATAGCCTTGGTTATTGAGTGGCAGTTCTCCGGAATCTTTAGGTTCGTCATCTTCGTCATTGTTACTTTCGACTGAAAATGTTGTTGATGCTGCAGACTGTAATAAGTGCTCAGCTTCAGCTGAAAGGCTTTTGCGGCCGCCCGAGACGGTTTGTCACTACGGGTAGCTCAACGTTTCCTCGGAGCCATTCTTTATTTTGTTTAATAAAATCTTCATGTTTTCTATGCGCTGCTGCCCATTTTTCTTTTAGACGATTCATAAAACCCTTAATCGTGTCGATTATTGCAATCCTCTGTTCGTCTGAGCAATTTTCACGATTAAGTAAGATATTTTTCATATGTTCTAATTTTTCATCATTATTGCAGTCTTTTTTTTTGTTGCATAATGCTATATAACTCATTACGAGTAACTAACTTGACTCCTGATGAGCCTAGTACCAAACATAACAAGTGTCTTTGAGAAAGAGACAAAACTTGAAAATGACCGTTTGTTACAAAAGTGCTTGTAAAAGTCGCACCTGCAGCTACCTGCAGCTGATTCTTTTTGCGCTCGAAAGTAGAGGCTTTACTCTAACAGAGGACACCAAAATCATTTCCGGCCCAGCCCGGCCACTATATCAAAATCACTTTTGAAAATTAACATTTGTGCGAAAACTTCTTTCTTTACGTGCAACTTTTCGAAGCCCTCTAACTCTTTCACTTTCCAGGATATTTCAAAATTTCTTTCACGCCAGTAAAGTACATACCTTGCTGAGAAGATTCTATGTTTGACATAATAAAAATCTGTTTTAAAACACTTACAAGGCACAAACAAACTTGGTGCGGTCGCGAGACTCTCCGTGAGCGATGCGCCCACTGAAAGCGACCGTCAACTTTGAACTGACCATACGGCCCTACCGGGCTTATGACTTCAAATTCCTTACTACCTCATATTCTCCCACTATTTAGCTATACACTCCAAAAAAAATTTTCACGCTACCTCAAAATTGACAAAATTCAATTTTGTCCGCCTATTCGGAGCAAATACCCCACTGTGCGACGGTCGAAACAGGCAACGATAATGGCCACGAGGGTTAGGTCATCTTCTTGTTTATAATATGGAGGTCGACGAACGTGCAAAAATCGGTCGGCATCGCTGGCATTGAACGGCGCGATGCCTGCCGCAAAACTTTACGGTCCGCTGAAATGCTCTGGATTTTCTGGAATCCTGCGTTCTGCCGCCATCGATTATCGTCGACACTCTTTCAACAGGGAAGTTCAGCCCTGCCACGGAAGGATATTGCCGGCGTCATTGCGAAATAGATCACTGCTCGACATCGTTGCGATTCTTCAAAATCTTCAATGCTGTCGAATTTTTGTACCTTTCCGCATCGATCGATTCTTTTAATCTGTTTCGAGCTTATTTCTGTTTCGAAATGCGTTGCAATTTTGTTGCGCTCCGTTCGGCGGATTATCATAAATTAACCGATACCTCGGTAAACTTAAATTTTTCTCCTCCCCGAGATTTATCGTGCCCGCAAAATGTGTTTGTATTTTTTTTACGATCGGGTACCCGTCTAATCTTCGCAAATGTATAGCGACCCTCTTCGCCTTAACAGTAGGAATACTCGAAAATTGCATTTCAACGCCCGAACACCAACTTGTATTTTTTGCCCGAAAGAACTGGATACCGCGCTCGAAACGCATAGATTTTCAACGAAATGATCACCGTAACTGATTAAATTGGGACCGTAACACTCTCTCTCTCTCTCTCTCTCTCTCTCTCTCTCTCTCTCTCTCTCTCTCTCTCTCTCCCTCTAACGCTTTCTGTCTCCGTTCTTTCAATACATTCGCACCAATACTATTGATTTTAATGTAATGAATTAGCGTGAATTACACGTGCCGACCGAATCTGCGGTTTATTCGGTACGGTGAAATATTCGCCCGATGTGAAAACGAAAATGACGGGAAACCGATTTAATCGCATTAGGTATCGGTAAGAGATCGAGACGGAAGGACGTTGATTCGTAATAATGACTTTCCGATGTTAATGACGCGCACGAATTTAATGAACATGATGGCTTTTTGTAGAAATGAACGGCTGACCGGAGCGAAAAAACGCTGCTCCTCTCGACGTGAATCGAAAGGTTAGAGCAATCGGTAGTCCAGTGAATTTTACCTTATTAGGAAAAATGGGTCAATGAGAACGATTTGCAAGGCGAATAATTTCACTGGCCGTTCTTTGAACTCGCGAGTCTCAAATAGCGCACAATTTATAACAGAACATCTAATTACGTATATTATAAATAATAACGGTTAAGCTGATTTTAGCATTACAATACCGGAAAAAAAAAGTGCTATGGCATTAATTTATCCGGATTACTATATAACATCGCATTACGTTCGCAATGCAATTACAATTTGATAATGAGAACGTTCCGTGCTATTCGAATGATTTTTTCCCTTTGCGCACAACATACCACTATCACAACTATGTCAGAAGTATTTCGTTCAGCCATACATCTCCATTATATTTTCTGCCCGGGCTGCCTTGTTTACTCGACGTGATCCTTTAACCCATTAAGTGTACAGAAATCAATTGGCGGAAAAGGGCAACGATGAGTCATCCGTTACGGCGGGACAAACAATTTCCGCGTTAACTAGCTCAGTGTCGCTGTTTAAAATCATTAGCACGTGTCGCGCTCCCTGGCCTCGCAATTACCAGCGGGGCTTGTCCCCCTTAACTGAAACGCGTAGAACTCCCGGAAGACGCGAATTAATTTAGTCGCAATTAATTAAATAATACGGCGCGTCGCTAATTTTCCGAGTGGATCGAGGAAGAGATTGCGTTGTACCTAGGACGTACCTACCAACGTACATATACCCGGGAACCGTACGTACTATTTCTCGCGCGCCGCGCCAAGTTCTTGCCACGGTCGAACAATGGTGAACTTCGCGGCGAACTTCCGAACAGCGTTCGCACCTTGGCACTTCGAATATTCTGTTCCGCAATATCCAAGTTCACCGCAAACTTGGATTGTTCCGAGAGCCATTGCGCGTGGAAACTGGTGCGTCGCCGGGTCCGATTCGATGCCGGTGCGATCGCTCGTTTTTGCGCGCCAGTTTTCCATTGCGTCGCTGGATATCTTGGCCGAATCGCTGCCGTACCGGAAATCTCGTCCCGGATTGAATCTGATGGATCGCGCTGAGTCGCAACTTTCGCCGGGCGAGGGACCTTTTCGATTCGCAGTAAACACCGCGGATCCTTTGCGAGAGTCTCGCTATGTGTGCCTACGTGTGTTTGCTCGTGTCTATGAGCGTCCATGAACGTGTGCAAGGTGGAATGCACGAACGGCAGGGGCGACGAGCGTTGGATGCTCTTTACGGAGCTTGTTAGAAAATCGAGTCTGCCGTAGGCTGATTTTTAGCCCGGTTTCTGAGTCGTGATGTAACCACGTGTTCGACGGAACGTGTATCGTGCCGCCTCGCGCTCGACGTTCAGCCTGTAACAAAGACCGATTCTTCGATGGCTGGCATGCAATTTAACTTGGTACAAGATATACCGGTACTTCAATGTCTTACGGTAATTGCAAAGAAATGCGGCATTGACAGCTACCCGAGCGGCTTCGAAATTAGTTGTGACTTAGAAGTTGGCGGCGGAGATGTTTAAACGAATATGAGGAGCAGTGCATGAAATTGTGCAGGCTATGTTGTGTGTTGTCGGCGTGTTGCACTTTTGCTAGTATCTCACAACCTCGAGCTCATCAAAGTTCCGCACGCGGACGGACGGACGGCAAAGAACTCACGCGCGTAAATATTCAATACTAAAGTGAAACGTCAAAGAGAATTTTGTGTGTAATTTAACAATTTCACGGGTCGTTACAGAATTCGAGTTAGCTGCAAAAGGTTTATGCAGAACATTGCCAAGCGTCAAGTCCGTTTTGTCGTCTTCAAAGGAACCATTACAACAACCTGTTGTTGGTCAGTTGTTCAGCCGTTTATGAATGAAGGAGTGTAAGGAGCGACCAAATAGAATTTCCACGCAAAACGTTATATTCGTTTTCCCACCGTCATATTACCCGTAAGGAACAATTGATAGCGTTCGATTCAATTAGACAATGAACGGCCCGACATCCAGCGGAACGTTCAATTTGCATGAAACTAGACCAACGTACGTCTTTCGTATCATAAATCCCGAATCACAGTGCGCGCAAGCCAACGTCATAACTCCATTGACGCGAATTTACGGTCAGCCGGAAAGTGCCTCTCAAGTTTCTCGCGAGGCTCAAAACTTCCTACCTACACCATCCGATCCAAATTTCATTCGAAGTCAGCGCTAAGGAATTTAATCATCCAGTCCACCACAGGCTCTGCCACATCGTGCCATCCGCCGAATTGTCACGCACATTCAGCTACAGCACTATTTTCCGTGGCCACGATTGATCACGTGGCAAAAATTATCATCTGCTCGCCGTGGCAGATTGGTGCAGATGCGTCTCCAAGATCCGCTGAAATCAATTGAATTTGACCGATGTAGTTCCGTCCGTTGCTCACGTGAGCTCAAGAGATAGAAGGAGAGAGAGACAAACGTCGGAAGGACTGTAATCAGAGCTGCGCGGGATTAGGTATTGTTACGGGATTTGGAGGATGCGCGCGCTTTAAGTGCGTTGAAAGTGGTCCTTTGTGAGTGCCGGGCACTGATGGGAGGTGCGAGAGTCGAACGCGAGGAGTGCCTCGACACGGCAGTTTGCAGCCTTGGAAAGGGAGAGATTTCCCATTTGGCCGCAATTGCCGATCGGTAGCCGACCGTCCGTCGAGCAGAAGCCTTCGGATGGCCAGAAACGTGTCACGCTGGCACATGCAGCCAGAGAGAGAGATAGAGAGAGAGAGAGTACGCTCCGTCCGTTTATCTCGCGCGCGGAAGTGCGCGTAATTTATGGCGCGCAACATATGATGTAACAGCGCGATGCGCATTGTATACAACCGGGAGCATAATGGACGGCCGCGGCGGCGACCGTAAATTCGAACGAATACTGAATTTTCATATTCGACGAAACGTGCGCTCGAATTAATTTCCCGGCCGATTGTTCTCTCCTGGCAGGGCAGATTCGCGGCCGCTCTTCGACGAGCTATGCTGATACGTAAGTTTTGACGGCGAGGCTCGTTCTTACGGTTCGCTGCGCGCTGCGGTCGGATGATGAATTGCATCGGGGTGCGTTGTGTCTTCGAACCGGGCGAGAAAGGATATTAATTCTCATCGGCAGGGAATCTATTATGCCGCCTTCCGCGCTCCTATCTTTTCTATGCCTTTTCGCCCTTGTTCGTTCGCGGTTATTGCCTGTGATAGCTCGCTTAAAGTGATATCCTATACCTTGCGCCAACTGTCTTCTTATTCGTTTTTGAATTTTTTAAATAAACAAAATTGTGGATACTTACGTTGGGAGATAATAATTTATTTAAATTGTAACCTGCTGTCGCAGTTGATTTATTACGAATTCTCGTACAATTAAATGTATCGTGTGTTCCGGTAATGCGGGTGGTCTGTACAATATACTGATGTCTAATTGTCTTATTCAGGTTTATTGGACTATCTGAGCGGTCGGGTTGCGAGTACTGCGATAGGATAGTTTAGTTTCGGAAAAGAACAGTGTAAGAAGTTCTATTTGCTCTCATGTAGTAACTGGAAGCGTTGCAGGAGCCGTAGATTGACCGTTTTAAAAGCGGACGATTCGACAAAGAAGTTTACAGTTCTGGAATTAAGGGTGCTCCCTTTCTCGGAAATGACGGCTAAGTGCTGTAAATTCGATCGAATTCAATCTCTAGTCACGTAATTGAGCAAGATTCAATCACCCTTTGTTAGAAATGCCCTTCCTACTTCCGAATAATTATTCTCTGTACATTCGTCAACCACATCTGAATTAGCCGCATTCTACGAACCTAAATTAGAAAGAATTGGTCATTGTCGTACACTATGCAGAAAATTTATCTCCTCAGAAGCATTGTAATTATTACATTAAAATAAATTTTTTTTTTTGCACATAAAAACTCATGCAATTTACGTATGTTAAAAAATTGATGCATAATTTAACTTCACTTATATTTTGTTGTACGGTTTTTTCTACTTAGCAGAAAATTTGTTTGAAATAAGTTTTGATGTAGGTGTTCTAAGGTAGACATACGAGTGCAACGTAAAACTTGTGAGAAAAGCCAAGCTGCTGGGAAATATATTGTAATCGCTGTATAAACGAGGCACACGTGCCTGCTGGGAAAGGTGTATACGGTAAAGGATATGCTGAAGCATACTGGAAACGGCGACTGAACGTTTTACAGCGAGTGTGTACGGAACTGTCCACTTCGAAAGCAAATACCTTCACGTAACAAAAAGCTACTCCCGAATTGAGGACTCCGCGTTTCTCTGAATTCGCGATGAGGCAGTGCAATCTTAAACTGAATTAAATTTACATAAACATCACCGCGTCAACCTTCTTTTCTCCGTGTTGTCAGCGCTACAAAAAATACTAATACACGTCACTAACACTGTCCTAATGATTCGAATCACTTTATATACACGCTCAAATGAACGTGAAAATAAATAATTCTAAAACCCTCGCCTAAAGTTACTCTCTCTCCCAACACGGAGAAACTAATTTAAAGCGCACATTCCAAATTGTTCAATACTCAACGGACAAAGCAAACGCTCGAATAACATCCGTGTTCTTCGCCGCGGCAAATAACTTTCCGCAACAGCGACCGCCGAAAATCTAAATTAGACCCTCGAATGACCGTTCGCGCCGGCCATTTACGGCACCGCATTATCGTAATACTTCATAGCGAGTCGGGCGACAGGATAAACAAAGAAACACTTGCCGGCGCCGTCAAAGGCCGTTTCGTGTGCCATTAGCAGTAACCGAGGGCGCACGGCATAGAGTGCGTACGACAGAACGCTCACTTTAGAAGCGGAGTCCGCCGACGTCGAATGGAGAGTTTCCCATTTCTCTGAAGCGGCGATCAACAACGGGCGAGTAGCATTGAACGCGCGTCCTCGCACGTGCCCCGAAAGCGCAAACAACGCCCGGCCGCCATTCCTCTTCGGGCGGATTGATAATTTATACCGGCAACGTCACATTATAATACGTCGGCTCGATATCGGACTGGGACGAAGTTCGAATCTGTTGCCGCGTTCTTCGGATAAACGGACGGCGGATCGATGCCGTCGGCAATTTCTCATCCCGGATTTGTGCCACGCACCCGTTGTTTCTACCCCTATAGGCGTACAAACATCGTCCCGTCATTATGGTACTGTATGATCGCTCGACCTTGTTGACATGCTTGCCCGCGTCGAGTCGGCCGGCACTTAAATGTTATCGTAGTACGATTCCGAAGAATGCATCTGATTACCGAATGGGTCGGTTGCGAGGATGATAAAGCATGAGGCGTGAGCTTGAACTTTGAATGAACGCAATTTCGTGAGAGGCAGAATGTTTAGGAAAAGATTTGTTTCGATGCAAAGCGGCCGCTGCTTTGAGCGGCGAAATTCTAACATTGTATCGAATAACGACGGAACTTTTCGTTTCAATTAAATTTATTTTCACCGCCGCGGCAGCTATCAGATATTCTGTATAGGAAACCACTGACACGTGTTTCGCGGCGTTATATGGACAATAAATGCATGCTCGCAGTGGCGAGTCGACGAACGGGAAAGTATAAAAAATTGATAATTTTTTACGTAATGTATAAAATACTTGGAACTTTCTCTTTCGGGTTTTGCTCGCATTGTTGCCGTACTTACTGGACGAATGCGTTGTGCATTAGCTGCGTGCTGAGTTTACGGGCGAGCAACCAATTCGCGCGCAAACAATGAACTTGCTAAAACAATGGAATATTGAAAGCTGGGTAAATAGATTACTACGATTTTTTCGGACGCCAAAGCTTTATTACCGAGGCTACCAAAGTTCATATTAGCACGGAATATCTGTACATTCCTAAAAGTCCATTGCGTGAGTAATGGAAACGCATGGCGGCTTTGAAGAAAAGTTTAGGGGTACTTTTGATTTCGTTTATAAGGGTGCCCGGGAGAGCCGAAGCATTCAGATAATTTCATCTATCGGTCCGATTACGTTCGTAAAACCGTGAATATCCTCATAGCTGATTGATCAATGACTCCCGATTGGCTGCGCCGGCTGCTCGGCACAATTCTGATTGATCATCTATAACAGGCGAGTCACCCGCGATTTCTCTCTGATTAACGGAAAATTTGGCGCATACGCGCGGAACGTCCGCCCTGGCATTTTCATCAAACGAAACGCGGGACACTTTTATTAGTTCCGGACATCGTTCCGATACGCGCATCCGAGCTTCTGCGCGCCAGTTCCGAGGCCTCGGGAATTGTGCCGTTACGCGGCTGGCAGCCGCGGCAAAATAAATGGGGAATTAATTTTTCCGCTATCCGCCTTCGCAAAGAAGATGAAACAGCGAATTAACGGATGAAGCCGCGATCCGATGTACCGGGAAATATCGTTCGGGTTGAAAGTGTAACGCACTGTGGGTTGCAGGGATCGGAGAGGGGGGAGGGGGATGGGGGTGGGACGTTGAGTAATTGCCACTGATCCCGCCTAGTTATTCCTTAGAAGACGCGAGTGCGCCGATGGATGGGACTGGGCGAGCGAGGAAGAGGGATGAAGTCCTCTCGACAGTGCCGAGCTGCCATATTATGTTGTTCGAAGTTTTCGGAAAAGAAGTGATCCGTGTTATATGAATTTCACGGAGCTGTAACATGGCGCTGCCTGGCGCAACTTCGTCGGCTCCGCTCCTGTTGGCTGGTGTACCGTCGGCAGTTTGAACTAGTTTCGGAGAAAATCTGGACGGGTTGTACAGAATGCAAATAAAACAGGGGTGGGAAGAGAGCGTGTGGGAAAGAGAGGGAGAGAGAGAGAGACAGTGGGAGAAGATGGGGCGAAAGGGTGAGAAGGTGACGGTAGAAGGGGAGATATTCCTACGCGATCCAAGTTTCGTAAACGACGGTACTTACGCGATAAATTGAGCGGGAAACTTTTATCCTGGGAAACGGCTCCCAGTTTGTTAACTTCAAGTGACGACTTAGGGAACATCAGTAGATCGCAATAAATCGAGGTTACCGATAGCTGCACGTGCGCGAATGAGAGAGACAGAGAGAAAGAGAGAGAGAGAGAGAGAGAGAGAGAGAGAGAGAGAAAGAGAGAGAGTGGACGGACGGAAGGCGAAAGAGGAGACAGATAGGCAGGCGGACAGAGACAAGAAGGGTAGGACAGTTCTAAACGAATTAGTAGGAGTCGAATCACGACGCCCTGTAAGACACGCCGTTGAACAAACCAGAGACCTCATATATACTCTCTCCGTACACTATCCGTAACGTCTAAGACGTAAATTAAATATTTTCCACGGATTGTCGTATTTCCGCGTCATTCCGTAATACGTTCTCGCTTAGTATCGAGCCACTTAATTACAAAGGTTTCACGCTGGAATGGCGTGGCACTGCGTTGACCATAAATCACAGAATAGCCCGGGAATAGGGATTCTCGTTCAATTCAAGATAAAATTAAGCGGCAACCGGCGGAGAGCGCTAAAGCACGGGTGCTTGGGAAAGAGGCTGAGAGAGATAGAGGGAGAGAAAGGGAGGAACGTCAAGAAGAGAGGTGAGTGGGTCGAGAAGAGGGAAGGAGAGAGAGAGGGCAAGATAGCCAGAGTAATAGGATAAAACGGGTGAGGGAAACAGATGGAGGGGGTGAGTGAGGTCCACGTCTTAGAAACGATATGAAAGACATTCATCATCGGGACGTCTTATGCAAAACGATCTAAACTCTCACGCGCATCTGCGCGTAAATCTCGGGGCCATTAATTAGGCATCTATGTTGCATCAGCCCTTGTAATTAGATGCAGTTAATAGTTGCTGGCGAGCTCGGGGAGCATCTTGGGCTGGAAGTGAAACTCTGGTAATCCCTGGGAAGGCCTTGACAATACATACCCACACAATCTCGCACGTACGCGAGGGTGGAAATGTGCGCGGGAACGAGCGCGCGCACACACATGGCCGTGCGCACGCCTCCGAGCCCACGAGGGCACACACGCGTACAGGAATGAGCCGGGGATTGTTCGGACTCAGCCAGAGTTACCTGTCTCTGCACCCCTGATTTGCTTTGCAGACTACCAGGCCTTCGTATAATTAAGCTGCTATTTACAAAGCGCTCCCGTTTGGGTGTCCGAAACTACTTTCGGCTGGCGTGCGACAGAGATAAAGACAGAGGGTGGGAGGATGCCGTGGCAGAGCAGGCTCTGCCAGTCGCGGGGAATACAACGATAGCGTTTCGAAATGGTAGAAATTTCAATTTATATGACGCCCTCAGCGTTAGATTAATGCAAATATACCGCTTATTGATCTATCCAGCCGACGAACCGAAAGCTACGCCGCCGTCATCGCAACGACTGGAGGTTCCAGCCTGCAGTAATAATAAATACGCTTCGCCCACCGTTATCGTTCCGGTCCAGTCAACACAGTGTTGATCGACTCGTATTTTTTACAGTCTTCCCAAACACACGCTCCGTCGGACAGCTATTGGCCCGGCAAACGAACCGCGCCGATCGAGAAATTATTACTCCTCTAAGAAGAGTAAGTACGGGGAATATACCGAGAAACCCACTCTAGCCAACCTCAGCACATACTCTGCCGTCACCTCTTCTGTGCTCTCGTGTTGTTTTTCGACTGACGCATCTTCTTGTTAGCTATATGTACGCATAATTCTTGCTCTCCACGTAACATTCTGGCAACGTAAGCCACGTCAAATTCGATAATCTTCCCACCAGCCATTGTTCGACAGGAAGTATCGCTTATCCGAATCGGTTTCCTACGTCGAGATGCTGTGTGACGTTCTGAACATAGGTAAACCCACTCTCTGAACCTTCTCTTCCGCACAATGGACGAATTCATACTACGCGGGCCCAGTTTACAAGCGTGCACTCGTGTCCCTAGCTGGAGTTCTCTCTCGACATCATCGAGCTGTATATTCCGGGGACACCACAATGTTAAACGCATGATGTTCATTGGACGACACGGGTTGCTCTGTCAAGTAACGGGAAAGTGGATTGTCACAAACTGTTGGCGACCATCGATTTTATTTTCTCGTCTCTTCTCCTACCAAATCGTCTGCAAACTACACTATAGCTCGTTTTTCTCTTCCACCTCATATTCTTTGGCTTTGACCTTCTTCTATCCTCGTTTCTTCCATCCGTCTATGTGTCTATCGTTCTCGAGCACAGTCCCTTCGCGCACGGGTGTTTGATTAGATCATCGAAGTTAACGTTAACCGGGTTAGTTTGCGATAAAGCATTTTGCGGTATTATGGACGTATCAAAGTTGCATCGGAGGCTGTATTGAATTATGCCGCATCTCCTGGGGGTGTTAAAAACTGTCCGTAAGGAGAGCGCGCCGCGTGGGGACGCGGTTGCCGAGCGAACACACACGCATGCCCTTCAGTGTTCCATCATTCTTCTATTCAATTTTCGAAGTTACTCGCGTCGGGCGCGACAAAGCAGACTTTATTCAGTGCTTCGTAAAATTTGAAAGATTGATCAAACACGCATAGGCAATTGAAAATCTTTCACTCTAATTAAATTCGCTCCCTGATGAGAACTCACCAAGTGTCACGTAACAGACTTTGTTAACGAGATGTAATATTAATGCTAATTAATCCGCGTTTCCGCGGATATACAGATTTAGGTCGTTTTACTCATTTAATCGAAGTAGCTCGCCACATCAGGCTATCAAGTACCGATGCCGAATACGGATAGAGTACGATATGCTATATAAATGATAAATATTTCCTGAATCATACGATTCTATTGGCCACTCGAGCCAAGCGGGCAAAGATTGATGTTCGAGAGAGCATTATATATGCGCCGAACTCATCAAACTGGAATACGGTACCTAATCGTTTCCGGATCACATGTCAGACTAATGCGAACCAGTTTTACCGTGAATCTATCTAATTGGTAATTGACATTCGGGAAATTTATAACGAACTGCGCGATGCGCCCATACGGCGGAATTTGCTGCGAGCGAAGTTTAAGTTTCGTCTCGAGTTTCAAGAGGTGCTCGACTCTCGTGGGTTCCGCCTGCGACCTGCAGCGTTGTGCTAGAAATATGCCAATGTGTCGGTGACAGTTTATTGCTCGTCGTGCTAGTTAAAAGAGTTATCACTCCCGTCGAAGACCCCGGCAAGTTCATCAATTACGGAGACGATCGAATTTCTGCGCAGTATGGGGCGATCAACCGGCAGCAATTGAACATTTTCCGAGATTTCACTTCGACGCAATGGTCCAGTAAACGATCGATTAGGTCCCCGTACCATTTCAATAACGGTAACGAGCCGGGCCCAACGGTTACAGGTTTATGAAGCATTACAATCGGATATATTGCCGATGCAATTTTAAGTCGCGCACGTTAATGGCTCTCCGCGGAACTTCGATGGAACGTAAACACTTTGTCGCTTATGTCATCTTACTGCCGCGAGACGCTGAGTGTTTCTAACAACCGCGAAAGTGGCGCGGCTCTTTTTCCACTGCAGAAGAGTAAACAGGTCGACTCGTATCCACCCGTTCCATTTCCACTACCATCTCGGTGCCACCGTAGCCGCGCACTTTAAAACTGCCCTTTATCACTATCACACCCGCTCCTTGCGCGAATCCTCGTCATCTCAGTACCACCTAGTCTCGCCGTACTGGCCGTCAGTCTAAGTAACATACCACCCTCCTTTAAAACTCTCCTAAAATCGGACAACACCAGCCAAATTCTTAACTTCTTAACGGTCTTATCTTCGTATAATCAGCAGACTTTCAAGATCTTCACTGATGATTTATCACAATTACATCTCGAAATTTAGACAAAATTTCAAAATTGCGTACCATAAACGAGAAAGAATGACAATGCATCGTCTACTGACCCCTCAAACCGTCTATATCACACCGAATCACAAGCCAATAACAGAATACTCGTTACAGGTATCGAAACGAACACGGAACGCATACACGTCGTCCTCCACCTTCTAAGCAACAAACATTCCAACCCGCCCCGAACCGGTCACTGCCCTCGTCCTCAGCGCCCTTACTTTTTAAAGTAACAGCCTCGCTCCCGCGAAACTGTCTTTTTATTGCCGGCATACCGTTACGTCGCCCATTCAACCCGGCCTTACGATTATCACTGCCGTTTGCCACCCTTCGTACGCCTTGTCCACAGCGTGGCCGTCGTCCGCGCGGAAACGAACGCGTCAGCGGACGCGTTGCCGCACGCGTCCGATTATAAACGTCTCGCGATTCATTCGCGTCAGTTGGGCCGCTCGCCGACTCCGGCGTCAGAGACGTGTGCATTGTTTCGACGAAAGGTCGCTGTCGCCGCGGGCGAAAAATGACCTCGGGGCGAGCGCGTCGCTTATTACGTAATTCAGGAGATAAGGCGGTGGCGGCGGCGGCGGCGGCGTTCCGCGGGATCGGCCGGCAGTGCGCATGCGCGGACGCGCGTGCCCCGCGGCCGAGCCGGAGAGTGTGGCCGTTGGCGGTGGAACGGTTTTGCTCGGGGTGCGTCGGGACAACGGGAGCTGGAACGACAAATGCGACGCGTCGCGTCGCGGCGTGCGCTCGCGGCTAATGCATTGTCATGCCCTTTCATGTTCACCTCCTCTTGATAACGGGGACGCCATTGTCGAGTGGGCCGACCTGCGTTACGGCGGCGGGGGCGTAAGGCGCGACGCTTACGTTCAGAGAGCCTGTATCGAGCCGGGTAACGAGGAAATGTCGTCCACTGTCGGACTGTTAAGTTCCCTATTGACGCATAGTCGCACGGATGAATCCTACGTTAAAGCAGAGTATTGGATTGCTGCGAAATTGTCTGGGGTGGGGTGGCTTGGTTTTATTTTACTTTTAGTTCGAGTGGAGTTTTGGGTCGATCATGGTCTGAGTAAGTTGTGCTGGAATGTGGTGGAAATGATATACATAGTGGTTTAGACATGATGATTGCAATGCTGAAAGTCTAGATATGGAATGAGTATTCGGTGATTATTTTGGAAGAATGCGTCGGAGTAGAGAGCAAAATAGTAAGAAGAGAAATGTTTCCCAATAATATCTTTTTTTTTCAAGCTTTGCTTAATACGGTTTGTTGCAAAGTATTGATACTAGAACAGTAGTTTTTTTGAGAAGTTGCTCATATAACTTTTGCGTCGAAAAAAAGTACGAGGTTTAAGTCTTCAAGCAGTATCTCATCTGTAGCGAAATGTGTTAGAAGAAAAACATATGTAGGTAAGGGCATAGCTGGGTAAGACAGTGAAATGTGCCCCCAAACCAATTGAAATTCTGAATGGGCCATTCGATAGCTTATGAAAAAAGAAACAGTTTTTTGAATTTTCAACTTTGTATCTCGACCGTGGGGGGCGGGGGAGGGTAAAATGTAGTGTTCCCTTCTCCCACCATTTTCTCGGAATCTATTGAATAAAAAAAATTGAAAAAAATCAGAGATACATATGGTGATGGTGCGCACACTTGAGATTTTTTTCCGATTTTTATATAAAAACCCCAACTGGAAATAAAATAAAAACCAAAAAGTGAGTCACAAAAACATTAATTTGACACCGAAGGAGGTCCAGATCAGTGATGCCGCTTTTTTCTGTGATGTAATATTAGAATTAACGTCTCCCTGATTTTTTTCATAATTTTTGTTAAGGTGCCACGGTGTCGGAAAAATCAAAAACCGCGTCTCTGGTCAGTTTTTGCCTGTCAGAACACCGTACGAGGTAAACTTTGGTTTCCTTTTTGCCACATTACTATGTCGTAAGATATTTAATGTTATTAAGTACATTGAACAGTCGTAAGAGTGCAAAAAAAACGAAATAAATGGAAAAAGTCGATGTTATAGTGTAGGCTTATATGCTAAAAGATTGAAGATGAACCCAAGAACGTCGCTAGCGCAACTGACAAAGTGTCAGGCTTTTAAGTAGGAGGGAAACTTTTTGTCTGGGTTTCGAATCCTGTTAGATCCATTCTTTTTTTTCATTCTTTTTTTCCTTTCTCTGTGCAACAATAATTAACATTTACAGATATTTTCACACGTCAGCTATTTTAACAATGTTTTTCTCAACATTTTAATGTGTAATACACGTGCACGTGGTTTGTCGAAAAACGTTTTTGACCGTTAGTTCAACGCAACATTGTATTTTGGCGTAGTGCTTCAGTAGCCCCGATTAATTCAGTGTGCTTACAATTCTTGAATTTAAGTTGCAAAAATGTTGTAATAACGTCTGACAGTTAATGTTAATTATTGATGCACAGAGAAAGGAAAAAAAGAATGAAAAAAAAGAATGAAAAAAAAGAATGGATCTAACAGGATTCGAAACCCAGACAAAAAGTTTCCCTCCTACTTAAAAGCCTGACACTTTGTCAGTTGCGCTAGCGACGTTCTTGGGTTCATCTTCAATCTTTTAGCATATAAGCCTACACTATAACATCGACTTTTTCCATTTATTTCGTTTTTTTGCACTCTTACGACTGTTCAATGTACTTAATAACATTAAATATCTTACGACATAGTAATGTGGCAAAAAGGAAACCAAAGTTTACCTCGTACGGTGTTCTGACAGGCAAAAACTGACCAGAGACGCGGTTTTTGATTTTTCCGACACCGTGGCACCTTAACAAAAATTATGAAAAAAATCAGGGAGACGTTAATTCTAATATTACATCACAGAAAAAAGCGGCATCACTGATCTGGACCTCCTTCGGTGTCAAATTAATGTTTTTGTGACTCACTTTTTGGTTTTTATTTTATTTCCAGTTGGGGTTTTTATATAAAAATCGGAAAAAAATCTCAAGTGTGCGCACCATCACCATATGTATCTCTGATTTTTTTCAATTTTTTTTATTCAATAGATTCCGAGAAAATGGTGGGAGAAGCGAACACTACATTTTACCCTCCCCCGCCCCCCACGGTCGAGATACAAAGTTGAAAATTCAAAAAACTGTTTCTTTTTTCATAAGCTATCGAATGGCCCATTCAGAATTTCAATTGGTTTGGGGGCACATTTCACTGTCTTACCCAGCTATGCCCTTTGTGACGCGAGGGGACTGCGAAAGTAGAAAAGTTGTAACAAGGAGCTATTATCCAATTACTGAATCTCATCGATAAAAGTCTGCTGTCTCTTAAGAGCATTGAATCAAGTCGTTATATGATATAATAAGAAAACATGTGTAATGCCCTACTCGTGACGACAAAGTGTGTATGCTTCGCATTACTCTGCTAAAAGAGAGACGAGAACAAGACTCTTCTTTCGAGTGGGTATCCGACTGATAATGAGGCAAAGTCCTCTGCGATGGATTTAATAATGGCCTCCTGTTTCCAGAAATATCTTATAAGATACACTGATTCACCTCGTATTTCATAATAGGCTGTAATGATCAAGCACAAGTGAAATACCACTCAGAGCTTTCCAAAGCTCCAATACCCTATCTGAAAAATCCTCTTGTACAGAAATAATAAATCGCACGTAATACGCTTCTAATACCTCCAGTTCATTACGGGAAACCTACACAAAACTTCATTATAGAGCCCCCCTAATCTCGCGCTGCTTTCACTGACAACTCACGCAGTCACCGCACAGCGTTGTCACACGGACTTTATGAAACGAGCTGTTCGCAAAATACATAATTTCCGTTGAGTTATCTCGAAAGAATGGGAAGCACTGCGCAGATAACGCCGCAATCTGTGTTTAGTCCGTAACTTTAGCTCGGCAGGTCGATCCAGTATTTATCGGTCGTACACGGTCCGGGCCGATTATGAGAGGTTTATAGCCTATAGACGGGCACTAAATGGGATCGTTAAAAAAAGAGTCGCGGACAGATAACTTTAACTTCTTGCCGGTGGGCGTAGGGGCCAGCCCGTGGAGTTAATGTAAGTGAATTAATGCGGACCAAGCGGCCGTTGCAGATCTCGCGAAAAAGAGAACAATGAGCCCGGAGCTTTTGCGGAAAGAGTCGCGCGGCGAACAGAACAGGGCGAAAACAGATGAAAAGAGCGGCGAAACAAACGTCCCGGATGGAGAAAAATGGCAAAACGGCTTGGGAAGGAAGCGGCGAAAGCGTCCGCGCAGAATGTGCAATTCCCGCGACGCTGGGTGCTGTAAGAAGGATGAGCGATAAACAACGCGCGGAGCCGAACGTAAATAAATCTTTAATCGTTTTCCCGCATTCTGCGCGAAGGATAAAGCTTCTTTGTTTATGCTCGGCGAAGAAGCCGTAAATGGTCAGCACCGACCCTCATCGTGACACATATTTCCATAACGTGGAAATTATTTATCTCGCCTCATTAACAAAGAAACTGGAACCGTCAGCTGGCATTCGCGATACGACTGTAAACAATATTTTAACTCCGATATCATCGGAACCACGAAATTCGTGTAACATTGATACCGTTTTGCATGTTTTATTCCACTGTGATTGTTCAAATATGATCTGTGCGGTGCGGTTAGAGACGAAAAAGAGTATTCGGCGGACATGCACTTGTAGACCATCGTATGATTTATATAGTACTTTTACGGTACGTTTTACATATGAGAAATTATTTGATGCTCTAATTTTATATGGAACCATTTAAATTTGCTCTCAGTCTTTACAGCTTCTTTCTATTTGAATATAGAATAAAAAGTTTTCCATTATTAAAAGTTTGCCGGCTTTGAACTGGATAGTAAGCTGAGCTCTTTTCGAACATCGTCCACCGAGAACAGAATTTTCCCACAGTTGCGGTTTTCGAAGAACATGCAAAAACCCGTACCGTAAAACACGAAAGACTTCATAAATCCGATACAATTCGACCCTGTTTTCCGTAAGGGTAACGAAAACGTACGATCCCAATTTCCCTCCACCAAAACTTACATCGCACTCCACAAAGAGAGGCCCGTTACCTCCATCACTCAAAAATAACCATCTGGCCAGCCAAATAATTTTCCTCAGCGCGTATCATAAATGCATAATCCGAAACAATGAGACTGAACGCCGCCGTGATCCGGTCCATCCTTTGGCCCTACGTAAAATTTGCCGACCGCGAGCGGCATGGGCTCGCAAAGAACAAAGAGGAGCCATTTCATCAGCGAGCGGTGCGTTCAACTTGCGATCGCAGGTGGATGGTGGCCGGACGGTAATCTGTATTAATTTATAACTTCGCAGCAACGGGAGCCGGTCACGGTAGTTACCGGCCTCACCGGCGGCGCCGTTGTGAGGACTTTATCGCATCGGCGCATTCATCCCTGTACCCCGCGGGGGACGATTCGTGCCTCGCCGAGGGGTGGAACGGGCCGTCGGGGGTGGGAGGGTTGAGGCTGGGAAGCGAGGGGTGGGAGAGAGTCGAGCTGCGAACGGACGAGGATGGAAGGACTCGGCGGTGGCGGGGAGGGTGGGGGGTAGGGAGTGGGTGCCCGGGTCAGGATAGGATTCACGGGGGATGGGGATGCATGGGAATCAGGGTACGCTCGAGGAAGAGGAGAAGGGACAATTGGGGGATGGGCTCGGGCAGGAGTGCAGACCATTTCGCGCGCCGCTCACAATGGCGAATGCATTTATTCTGCCGTCGCATTTTTATTGTTTCACGGTAAGAGGAGCGACGTGCTGCGGGAAAAAGGGTGGGCGAGGGGCGCAGGAGTCGGGGGTGAGGAGCGGCGGGAGGAAAGGGTGCTGAGGGGGAAGAAGGGCGGAGAGGGCGAAACTTTGATAATATCCAGTGGCAAGTTCCTGGCCAAGTTGCCTTCGCAGCGACGAAAGGAACCGATTCGGCTCGAGCTTTCCACTGTCTTAATTGAGTGCGTCGGTAAGTGAATATGAAATACGTAACGTCTTCCACCGTCGGATTCGCGCGTGGCCAGAACTCGTCGTCCTTTCTCTCTCTTCGTCTCTCTCCCTCTCGCACCCGGGGTCCCAGGTATTAGGGGAAACGGCGGAGGGAAGGGTGGAGGGTTATAAACGGTGGTTACTTTATGGGTGCCATTCCTCAAGAACTTCTTCACTTCCGAATCGCATTATAGTTCGAAAGGTAGCGGTGTTACATTTGCACGGCGGGTGAAAAAAGCGGAATGAATTACGGCGGGACTTGGCTGAGTTTTCGCTCGTGATTAGAGCGCTTAACTGATATTCATGGATGAAGGTTTAATTAAAGTTCGAATCCGTGACTTATTAACGCGGCCCCAGTTACATTGAGATCAGCGGAGTCCGCTTACGACGATGTACAGCGCCGAAGCGCGATGGGAATGACGGACTGCGAGGGCGAGATTGTTGGAAGGAATTGGAAGTGCTATCAAAATATTTGTCGAGTCAGGTCGCCCCGACGTTCTTAAAGCGTTTAGCGGCTTTTTTCCACGGAATTCTGCTTTACGTCATACGCTCGCCAGGGACATGTGGAGTGGAGATTTATTGGGACACACCAAACCCGGCACATGTGTTATCGAGAAAACATAAAAGCGTGCATAAAGTTAGTTGCCAAGTGGCTCGGAAATGTTTGGCTGAAGACGGTTGAAAATTCTTGCGCAAAGTTGTTGCGAAAACTCCGCGAAGCGTAGCGCTGAGAGGATGTTCCATTTCGTAAAATCATTGTATCCTGAAAATCGATATCGATACACGACGCCGACATCTGCACGGTATGAAATATGTTCCCAAGTGGAGAATTTAATGCATTAAAAGCTAACGTTAGCCGGAGCAAAGTTAATGGGCGACTAATGAATCGTATGAGAATAAAGTTTAGCCGCACCGGAGCGAAGGACAGTCCTGTGATAGCGAGCAAGATTAAACATAGCCGCATTCCCATGAAGTGTTTCAAGAATTGTAAACTATACGGTCCAGCAGTCCGCTTACCAATTTCTAAAGGCACGCGCACGGACGCGGCCAATGGACGCATTGAAACGAAACGTTTGCGGCTTTCCGCGCATCTCTTCGCTGAGCCCCGAAAGTTGTTTGCCGACAACAACGGAAAAAAGGAGAAGGAATCCGGAAGCCGTACTTTTGCGAAATAAATTCCGCACAATTTTGCGTCCATTCGTTCGAAGGAGCAATTTCATTCGCGATCGATTATGCTGGCGCAGCAGGGCCGTTAAGCGTATAATTCGTTCGAGGCCAGCGTGCAAATTTGCACTCTTTTTTCGTGGCATACAGTCGAAAATCCGAGGCCGCTCAGTCGGCCGATGTTTAATCTTAGCTGCGCGTTAGATTGCGGGCCAGCAAAAACTGGCCGCCAAAAAGGAAAATCGATTCGCCGTGAGACAATTTACACCGTCGAGCGTGGACGGCGGACATTGTTGTTATTAGCATAAATTACCGGTCGTGTTAAAATTTAGTAAACACCGTACCATTACGTAGATCACAGCTATCAGCAGTCCATTACGTAATCCGTGTGTGTACTTTACAAGGGTGTTTGTCAAAGCCGTAAACGTAATTAAATGCATTAAACCGAGCGCACGCTGTTGGGGGCTGCCGCGTAATCTGCCGTCGCAAAATTGATTCAAAATGGCGCGGCGGTGTGTTTCTAATGTAAATAAAACAAAGATGAATAAATTGGAGGTGCCGCCGCTCGACAACGGAATCGGTCACTGTGATGCGTCATTGTTTGACGCGTCGCTTACGTTCACGCTACAATTATTGCTCATCAATTGTGCATAACACCAGGCTGTCAATGTTTGCCCATAGGTCCCAATTGATAGCCACGGTCTGGAAAGAGCATAGGGGCGAAACATGTCCATTACATTATACAGATTTCGTTAATTATTACTTAAATCAAAATTATTTCGCAGATTTATGTCGAAATGATACGTGACAAAAATTTCTATATTGCTGTGCCAAATACAACCGAGTACACAACAGCATAGAAATCATTTCATAGACAAGCTCCGTCTATTTGTGGAATTATATACGTCGTCCATTCAACGTAAGCGGGACAATGGGAATTGATAAAAAAGACAGGAACGAAAGTAATGTAAGACGTCCAACGATGTCAAATGAGAGGAACTTTAAATCCGTTCACCCGAAAGACGCGGTAACATAAAGAAGAGGAATGGTGGCGTACCATAAAGAGAAATCGACCCACACTTATCTCACACGGCTGAACTGCATCGCCGCCAGATCTATATCTCCAGTCACGATAAAAAAGTGCGAACGTTCCTTTTCCCAGCGTCTGATCGACATATTTCTACCCCCTCAGCCACCCCGCAGCCTCTCCTAGAACCCGACCTCTGCCAATAATCTCCGCGTTAGTTATACAATGTCTCTGACTCGATTCAGAAGTTTCCGTCGGCTCGGTCGGCAGCGCGCGAGAAATCATCTGGATTCGCAGGTACGGTGCGGAAATTATGCTGCAACGTGAACTTCTTCAGTTTCTCACATTCCGACGCGCGTCGGGAACGAAGTTTCGAAACTCCGGGGGCTCACCGGGAATCGGAACTGCGCGAAGGACTCTCCGCTGCGTGCGAAAAGTTGCAGGACGGGACCACCTCCCCTAATTTCCATCGCTCAGGGCCGCCTCCTACGGACGGTAACTACGCCGTTTTATTGCCTCGCCTAATCACGTCGATCTCCGAATCCGAACTTCGCACTCGAGCGCCACGAATCCGATTCATCGAGAAGCAGTGAACGTTTCTTGCGCATTCTGGGCGCACAGCAGTCGAAAAGAAAGACTCTTCCCTTCTCACATCAACATAGCCATCACGAGACGTACGCAGGAAGCGTGCGAACGGGGACAATCCGCCGTTTCGAATACGGTCGATCCGAATTTTTCCTCCATCCGCGCTCTTGCACTCTCGAGGAACATTTTCTCGATGCCAGTCGCTCGCGGCGGTGGGGAAAAAAAAGCGTATCAGCTGGCGAGAGCCGACTACCGGTTTTATTAACATCCATCAGAACTATCGCTGGGAGCGGCCGTTGTACCGAGCCGGAATTGCGACATTAATCAGACGGGGCCCCGTGCGTGATGACAATTACGATAGCTTTTTATCCGCCTCCGCGGCCGAATGCCGCGAAACTGCGCGTTCTGTCCCGAGCGGGATGAACCAATTGCATGCGGCGCGGAAACTTGATCGCCATGCGGAAACCAGTCGGCATTAAGGCGGGAAGGGCCCAGTACTGATCCCGGCCCGATGCAATCTACCGACCCGCCACCGAGATATATCCTTGTAATTTAAACTTCCCCTCGTTATGTGATTAGCTATTATTTACGAGCATTTTTATGCCGTGCAATTTACACGGTTGATGGATAGGGTAACGTAACGCCGGGCGCGTACCTGGGTGGGTGACGGGAGAGAGGGGGAGGGGGGGGGGGGGGATAGGGGCAAATTGTGGCGATCGTGCGGCCGTAAAGATATTAGCGGTTAATCGTCGACCGTTACGCGCACACCTTCCCGCGCTGAAATACGAGCGGACACCTAACTGGGTCGAGTTAAAAGAATAATTCGTCAAGTCGGGCGTCAGATTCGCCTATCGCTCTCTCCGTACGATGTCGGTATTTAAGTGGCTTGCAAATATTTATGTTCATTGCGCTAATCTGATGCATGTATGTGAACGGGGGACATTTTATAGAAAGAATATTGTCGGGGTCAGCTTTATATTCTATATTTTGCCTTTGTACGTTTATTATCGTTTTTATTGTGATTGGTATTTAAGGCGTGCAATTAAAGATATCGTTTTTCACGTTATTGAGCAACGTATCGAGATAATTTTAGATTGAGTAACAAAATAGGTCATCTTTGTTTCAATTTACTGACTTACTTTGCCGTTGGTGATCTCGATTCTCGGAACTTAAGGTATCTCGAGTGATTCAACAGTCGTCGGATTACGTGATGGAATATTCGATATACGACATACGGTATATTAACATCCATCGTGCGTCTCAATTTTCGTAAAAGCAGATGGTGCAATTCATTCGGTGCTAATACGTTTGGGGTGAAAATGATCGTGGCAGGTCACGCGCCTGATGCCGATGAATGAGTGGAACACGTGTCGTTGGATCTTGTTAGGTGGTCGAGAAGATTGGGTCCCAGCCACCGATGCTATGGGATATATATATACTCGCTGAACCATTATTAGGCCAAACTCGGTAGTTCGCTGGATCGTTTCCTTGCTTGCATAAATCTGTGTTAAATTTGTGCACGCTGCGCCAACACCTGTTTACATATATTTATGCTAAACAGAAGTTTTGTTAGGCAAAGGTTAACAGAGTCGAGGTAGATAATTAAAAGCTATCGATGATTATGCTAAAGTACACTGTCCTATTAATTTGAATATGAAACGAATATTTTATAAATGAAGTGTATTAATAGTAGTGTATGCCAGGCGATGAAAACGGATAATTATTAATTTACCATTTTTCCTGATGCTTTGGCTGCGGAGAGTATAATTTTCAAACGTTAACACAGTAAACTTCAGTCGTTTTAAATAGGGAGAACTGGTGCTATTGAAAACTAATATCAAAATAATTAGAAAGGAATCGTTTGAATCGAATTTTAAAATAAGTCAAATGCAAAGCCTGTCTGCTATGGCCATGTGGCAAGTCTCATTACAGAACAAATTATAGTGGCGGTCCCTGTTATTAGTGGAACAGGTTAATCAGTACACTGTGGAAAGTAACGTAGCCATTCATTCTATGGAATGTGTGCAAACCGATGAGATACAAAGATCTCCGAATTTGTACGATGGGCAGAGGAACTAATGAGGAAGAGCCTGTCAATGAATGGGGTAGTGTTGATACCTGATATTGTAAAATCTAATTAAATCCATCAAAAACAAGTGAAGAAAATTGCAAGGACTTTAAGAAATTGGGAGTATGTTCGGTTAACATTATTTTACAACATAGCCAGCAATGATGTGGCAGAATTCATACATTCCGGCATTTTCCGTTTTGCTTCATTTGTTCTAGCTTGCTAATCATATCTTGTTCCAAACGTGTAATGACGACACTGATAGATCCAAATACACTTTTATCAGAAGTTAGAAGAGAATAAGAACATCCAATTTTTATTGAATTAAAAAGATATTTACCGGCTGTTTTAATACGCTTACACAAAAGCACTGTACTTAAAATTAGTGAAGTCGACCGAGAACTACTACGCTTCTGTACTGTATGCAGGGGCTTGAAGAAAGACTGTTAGAAAGGTCTTGTAAATGAAAGATGCAGAACGACGAAATACTTTTCAAACAAACCACATACCCTGACACAATCATGTATCAGCTACATCGACGCATTGAATTACAAGATACGCGTTCTTAATTATCTCCAACTCGTCGCTCGGGGAGGAGACCGACCTCTGCTAGCGCAGTAGGAGTAATTCTAAAGTAAGCAAAGTTTCGGTGTAGCCTACTCGCGCGGTGACAAATAATGGCGGAACTTTGTCACTCCCGTTGTTGTAGGAGAACTCGTCCCATGCCCGGCGCTACTCGTCCGTTCATATGTATGATCCACTCCATATCGCTATTCTCACTCTCCTTTTCGCCAGCCCTCAACCCGCGCCGTTGACATAAACCGCTTAATCGTTCCTCCTTTCATGCGCGAGTTTTGTTTGTGTAACCCGGGGCTTATGTTCTTCGGACCGCATTGTTTTCTCTCTTGCATTCCCAGCGGAGTAAACCACACGAAATTTACATCTCACCGGCGCCATCGTTTGCGGCTCTTTATACGTGTCATCGATCCGCGTCTGATATTATCCGCCGGTCGCTTTAATCGTTCGGCAAAGATCACTCGCGCGTCCCTATTTGCCTGACAAAGTGTTAATCGCTCGTTCTTTTAAGCGAAATATCGATTTTTTTTTCTGCCGTGGTCAGTAATACTCCTACATTGATTTGGATGTCTATAGGAGGACGTTCATTTTTTGCGTTCTGTAGAAAAAAAATTATTTCATCGTTGACATACTTGGCACGACGTTCTAAAAGTTTGTCATTTAACGGTCCCTGGAGTAGCTGCCAAATGAAAGATATAATGATTCATATGTATTCTTAAGCTAACTGTATCGGTGTCAAGTATAATTATGCCTCCGTGAATGTAAATGCTTACTAAGAAAAACAAGCATAAACAACAAGAAACTAGCAAGCTGTGTCTCGTATGTCATTAGTGTACCCCGCATAAAATAGATATCGAATGATCTTTGAGCGTCAGCAAGCTATGAAGTCATCAGTCAACCGACCCTCAATAGACGCCAAGTCAAGAGACGCGAAACAAAGTTCGCTTTCGAAAAATATTCCAGAAGCGAAGTAAATATTTTATTCGGCTTACGGGATGAAGTCTCTTTTGCGATACGAATTGAGATTGACATAGCGCTCGGCCGATATAAGCCGCTGCGTCGATATTTCGTTACCGCATCGCGCCAGCAACTAATTTCTTCGATACTTGAAATGCACTTTCACTCGGCCCGCTCAAAGCGCAGCCTCGGCGGCTTTGATAAATTTCCCCCTCATCGAAAATTGCCTCGGACATCAAACGGAACTCTTCAGGTTGGAGCCGAGGCACGTTGTGCGAAAGTAATTTGCAGAGAAGAATGATGCTGGCCGGCAGTGGCGTCAGGACCTGCTCCCGCTTAATCCGCAGCAAATTAGAGAATGTCATGGCGGGTTAACAATCGTTATTCCAAACACATACAGGGGCGTGAGATAGGCCGCTTATGCGAGGCCGTGTATGTTTGGGAGGGTGGCGGGAACTAAGCTTTCCGGCTATAGTTACGGGGATTGCATAATCCAATGCCGCGAGAGGGAGAAGTTCCCGACTGCACAATTATTATCATTCCTAAGAGCCAAACTGCGCCGCCGCTTCCTGAAGGGAAGATTAACTATTTCGTAACGAACTGGCCAATAAGATGTCGTAAGTCGTCTTGATCCCCGCTCGATTCGAGAGATCGTCGCTCTGTGTAGAGAAGCCGAGAAACATTTCGATTCCGAGACACTGGCTCTATCCTTTGCAGGGCTTAATCTGCCGTGCATATCGGTCAATGGCTGCCTAGAGGATTAGGAAGTTAAGAGGTTATGCGTTTATAATGTTACGAATATGGAAATGACTGGCATTGATCTGAACCGGTTTTCAGGAACGTCGGACGATCGATACTCGCTGTTCAGCTATGCCTTACGGTGTAAAGCTTTAACGTTTGCCATTCTGTTGTACTATTTTTCATGGAAAGATACATTGTACCTCGCGATATAATACACGTTCTTATTTCAGCCAGCAACGGAATCCAAGCGGACAAAGCGCTGGATTGAATTGAATTCGATGTGAAATCGCTTGGTTCGATGCGCGATGACTTAGTCAAGCGTACTTAATTTTGTTTTGTTTGACGACCGATATTTTTGGTCCCATTAATGGGACTTTGAATAAAAGGTAAAATGTTTTAATGTCCTATCCCTCTTGCTAACTGTGTACTACCATATGAATCCACATACACAATTCAAGTGAAACTTTTGCACGTCACAGATTCAACAAAAACTGTCAATACTTTCATTTACATAGAATTAAGCCAGACAGATATCCAAAAAAGTTGAGAAAACAAACTATTTGATAAATTCCGGGCTTGTCAAAGTGTCTACTTTTCTCCATATTCATTCATATACATGGCGCAAGACAGGAAGCATTTCTCACCGCTACGCCATCAGATACCAGATTCCGTACAAAAGAATCATTTAAACATAATTTCCGGCCGATTTAATTTTCTCATTCCGAATTCCCCAACGTGCCACTCCGCTTCCGAGGCACAGTGTTCCACCCCTCGGCCTAAAGAGTGAAAGCCAAGGCCGTCTCGCCTTCCCGCCATCGGCCCTAAACGGCGATAAAGGATCAGGGCCTAACGGGCGCATAAAAAGTCCATCCGACATTTTGAGCCGAGGGTAGTTTCTTTCAGCGGGCGTCGCGATGATGCACGACGCCCGAGAAGCGTAGCGCCGAGGCGCGATCCGAAATCGATATATTCCCATGAATGTCTCCCGACGTCGTTAATCCTACAACAATCGTCCACGGCCGTTCGCCGCGCCGGAAATCGACGCCAGCATTTCCGGCCGCTCAGCCGCGTATATCCTCGCGAAGCACGCGACCTCTGACCCCGCCGCGAGTACGCGCGAGCTCGCACAAAAGAGACTCGATTATCCTTCCTATGTCCTTCGATCCGGCCCGAGATTCTTTCGGGGGAAAATCGATCCGGCCACTTCCGGCCGACCTTCTTAGTATGCACGCGCGCGCGCGCACGCACGCGGATTGAGGACGGCGGCCGTGCGCGTTACCGTTGCTCGCCGTTTCTCTTGCCACGAGATAGGCGGGTCGGGGTTGTCCACCCTTTTCCCGGGGTGAATACGGCTATTGAAATGTCACGGGACCACTGAATCGGAGAGACGGGGCGAAACTGTATTTACGGTCAACGCTGGCTGCACTTGTTTCGCAACGACATGCTTGTGGAAACGTGGCCGCGTCGATAGGACTTTTGTCTCTTCTTTGAGGCCTGGCGGCGAAGAACCTCGGCATCGCAGTAATGCGGGTATCTGGATCAAGGGATCTGTGTCTTGCTGCGGGATCTGGATTCTCTTAATGTTCTAAGAATCGGGGTGGGTAAATATGACGTCGGTGGATATGTATTGAGGTTTCATGCTTATATGGAAATTGCGGTGTGATAAGAGGATCAACCTTGTTTGGGAAGCTTCTTACCCGCCCTTTTAACTTGACCGCACCTTTTGTCGTAACGTGGTCGTGGTAAAGAGTTTTATCGTTTTATCGTTTTGACTCGGACTAAGTGTAATCGCTTAATTGAAAGAATTTATATGAATCATACAGATGTTCATTTCAGGGATGGACGAAATAGTATTCAGAACTTTCGAAGTGTGAGGCAGGCATAATACATTATCTATACTAACCGAAACGCATTTGCTGCAGAATAACGAACAGCGCTGTTATTTCGTAATGATATCCCAGCATCATTTCGTAGAAAGACATGCGCGCAGAATGCAGTGGGAGCAAAGAATCGGTTCGAGCACAATGTAGCGGAATCGCGGGCATACGAAACAGTCTGCTCATGGTACGGATTCACTCTGGCAACTGTAGCGACCGCATATGTATAAACAACGGCACAACTGCCTTCTCAACTAAGCCGCAGAGTTACTTCCGGCGCGTACCGACCTCTCAACCTCTCATTTTCATCCGACTCCATCCACCTTCCTCACCGCCACCTACGTAGCTAGCATCGCCCTTCCTTTATCCGTCTATCTCCTTTCCACCGCTCAGCACTCCCCCCCCCCCCCCCGCCAGGGACTCCTCTCACCGCCCCGCCTACCGTCCACGCAACGAAGCCTTCAGCGGCCCACCCCGCTTCAGCATTTCTGTTTCGTCGGCACTTTCTCTCCGCGAACGAGGCGCATATTGCTCGCTCCCTTTGCACCTGCGAGCGCAGATAAAATATATATACACCCCCGCACATCCATGGGCAAACACCTCCGCACTCGGAGGCACTCCCGGACTGATACGCGCACGGATGCAGGCACACAGGTTGAGCCGAGGCGTGTATAAATACGGCTGTACGCATTCGGGGAGATAGAGAGGCGCACACCTATGTCCAACACATATCATCCTCTTCCTGTCCAGACGAGCCGCATTGTACCGGTAAAACCGCGATTCCGCAATAGAGCCAGCCCCGGTACCCGGGCAAACCGATATAATGGGAATACTTCTCTCGGGTGCATTCTGCCTTTTGTACATTAAACAAGTGCTCCGACCGCACCCGCGGCATTGGCCTTTTTCCCTCTCTCTCTCTCTCTCTCTCTCTCTCTCTCTCTCTCTCTCTCTATCTATCTCTCTCTCGCCCACCACCTATCCCTCTCCCTTCCTACCATAGTCCACTACCTCCGTCCCGCTGTCGCAGCATCTCTCTCACTGGCCAGTACGCACATAACCTGCCGACTCTATCCGCCGTCCATACGGCGCGTTTGAACGCGCGCGAGAATATAGAACGGTATTTGTGGGCGTGGGCGCTTACGTCAGTGCGCGCGTATGGGTGCGGGGCATACATCGGAGTCGCGTTTGGGGTTTGATTTACACACATGGCGGTGCTGCACGCAGCGATTGGCGGACGGTCCACGGAGTTTCAGAGGGTTGTTCGCCACTCGGTCGTTTCGCCTTTCCGAGTCTCTGAGGCCGTTCGAACGAAGCTACAATCCGCTGATCCGGAACGTCAAGACGCGAGTTTCAGGGTCGGCGGAGTCGGGAGAGGTGCTTCCGGACTGGATCAGGGCCGAATCGGCGCTCGCCGTTCGGCTGATTAATTCCGTGAGGCACGTTTCGATGCCCGCCTCGCTGCGGAATGAGCATTAGAGTGTCCCAGCCCCGACAATCGCGTTTTGCGTTTGTAGTGTGACGCGCACGAGGCCACACTGTCTCATTTGACGCTGCTCTGCCTTTACTGCTACGGGCCGAATATTCGAATCCGATGCTTCGGAGGGAATTAGGTCCGCTCATCGGTGCATTACGTCATTCAGCGATGACGGCGGACAGGAATTACTTGGCGGTAGATAGAAAGTTATTGATCACGTAGGTTCATTATATTACAGTTTGAGCGTAGAGATCGGTGTTCTCCATTTAACGATCTTTCTCTTGTTTTATGGGAGGTGATCGCAATAACCATTTTGACACAATTACGGAAGCAGCAGTGAATTAATTTCCTCGATGTCCGAAAGAACACCGTTCAGCAGACAATTGCCACAAATTTACCGCTCAAAAATCCAACTTCCCACTGACACACGCCGGCATGATCCGGCAGAAACGTTCGGCACAAAAGCGCGTACATTCTAAATCAATTTCCGCCCGCGCCAGTGAACAATTTTTAACCCCCGCATCGGATCACGCCTCGTATAGCACCGCAACAACCGGTCGCCATTTCAACCCTCTCTCCTCCGTTCTTACGAGCGACACAGGATTTTCCTGTCGCTCGATGATACTTGAATTCGGGACTCCCGAATGTCGAACAATCGGGTCGGGTTCACGACTCAGTTTACGAGGTTCGCGCGACTATAACATTTTTTTTACACCCGCCCCGCGGACGTTCTCCGGTAGGAGGATCGGGTCCCGATGCATATTCGAGAGCAGGGTCGCGATCCACATTTTCCGCGCCAGCGCCCTGCCGGCAGTCGGACATTTATCAATCCCGTTAGCTGACGCGCCTCGACGAAAGTCAATTAGCGAAACATCGGCACGCGCGAATGCCGACTGTCCCGAACGCGCGTCCGAGATGAAATAATAGACGCGACGTAATTTGCAATCATCCGATATTCAGTTCGCGTTAATAAACGATAAACGTAATCTGATCTAATCGCTGACAACGGAACCTTGGTGGGGTGTCGACCGCCGAAGTGATTTTATCCGCTGCAATGGGCCAGTCGTCCTGCATATACGCAATGTTCGGAAAGAATCGGGATAAAGTATTACGCTTCAAGGGAGGTTAGGTTGGTAAATTGTCATGTGACGTCATGTGGGAAAGTTGTTCATTGAAGAGTTGGAAAGATTGAAGAATTTTTCTAAGTTATGTTGATATTGTGGGTTTTTCAAATTTCTGTTCGACGAGCTAATGACTGTGGAGCTGTGGTATTTATTATAATTCAATCTCATGCAACAGCATCTTGAATGTGTTCCCAAAGCTGATACTCCGTGTTACGTCAGGTTACGTTAACAATAGCTATTAATGAAAATGTCTTTTGACTGTTAACGAATCTGTGAAACGTCTTTTAAGAACTGTTTTTACTGAAACCGTTGAATACTTATAACTCTTTATAAAATCATCTTCTGACATAACTTATCCATCATCAACAGGTAGCATAAGTTTTGTCTGACCTGTTCGGCCGTTCTATATACGTACATCGGTTCGTTATGTCGATTAACGAGAGTAATTATGATGTCAGTGGCGTAACGAAGCATCTCGAACGTAGACGCATTCAACGAAGCTACCGGAGGCAAATGTTTGCTCCGATTGGCCAGGCGACATTATTTCGGTAAATGTCGATTAGTCGTTACGTTTTCACGCTTCAGTGTCGAGCAGCTCCATTGTGCTGGCTCGGAATCGGAGCCTGATAGGTTTTTTTATTATTCGAAAAAATAATAGAAAGCTTCGCAGGCGAGCTCCGATGGCAATTGAGACTCGGCGAACGTTGATACGCAGGCATGCGAACGTGCGTGTCGAGAGATACTCCGCAATTCGTTTCAGCGAGTCTAGGTATAAGCGCATTGCCTGGCGCAATATAAATGTGTCTTTCATAGATAGCCTCCTGTCGAAGGCGCATTGAATTTAATCGTAATTGGAGTGAGCTTAATTGTTATTGACATACGCTTATTCGTTAAACAGCGATTTGATACGTTTTGAGGCACGAGAGGCGCACTATTGTCAGAAAGCAAAATAGATGAGTGACTAATGCCGTGCACTTTATCATCGTGATTGTTATTGCCATAGATGCTTAGATTTAACGCTATGAACTGCAGAGTTTTTCGCTTATTCGATACGTGCTCGTAATTTCATTCGCTCGGTTCAGAAAAGAAGTACAACGACATTAGTATAGACATTAGAAGCATGTACTAATACTGATAAACCTGTCAGTTTCTTTATTCATTCATCATCCGACGCCTAATGCCTCTGGTTTAAGACTCCAGTCTGACCCCGCTGTTATATCGCAATAATGAAAAGAGGTTCACTGCGAAGATATCCCCGAAACAAACTTTTGAAGCTCAACGAAACAATTATCCTGCCGCTGTTTCAAGAGTATTTAGTAACAATAACTTTAACCCTGTATAAAACGAGTAAAACATCTTACACCCCCCGCTGTTACTATACATTCACAGCGAACATTAAATCACGTCGACCGTAGTCATTAGCGACCTATTGGTAAAATCGTTCCGGCCCTATCGTAGAGCCCATCACGCGACTATCTATTACGATATTCCATTTGCCGATGATCTTACGCTCGGCACGCCGACCGAATCGTACCTGAGAATTTCATTTCCGCGCTCGCCTGTTGACACTCTCGCCGAAATGCGCGCCGAACCGACCCCATCCTCATTAGTTCCTGACCAAACGCAACGAACACGGAGTCGCGCTCCAATAATCGCGAGCCGCCGCTATCGAGTTTCCGCCGTGGGTCCACGCACGCACGTAGTCGCGCACGCACGCACGCACGCACGCACGCACGCATACCATGCCGCCCTTGCCGCTTAATTGGACGCCCCGCGCCAAACACAGGCCCGGTACGCAGTGTCAAAACTTGCGCGCCCGCGGCCGTACACGACTCTGCATAAAGAGTATGCAGTCCGCTGGCTGAAGCGAAGGACGGAATGCACGTCGGGACGCAGAGCTGAAACTAGCGTCGGAATAAGCTTGATGCGATGCGTGGCCGTGTCGGGGGACGTTACGGGCGGCAGACACGTTCGTTAGCGGCGACGAAGACGACGGCGACGGCTGGAGCTGGGAAGAAGGCGTCTGGCAGGCTTGTAATCAGTCGCTGCTGTAGTTTGTCGGGGCAGAGTACACACACGGGGAAGGAGACGACGAGCTGGAGGGAAGTGACTTGGATAGCCCGGCACACAGTTCTCCGGGCGCTTAACGTCGAGTAAATCAAAGAGTTGAACGCTCATCGAGACGCCCGCTAATTGGTGACGGCCGGAAAAATATTGACCCCCGCGAGATACGGTTCGTTAGGTGTGATTAAGCGACGAACACTTTCGGCGGATGAGCATCTTATTTTGTTCACTGAATGGGGTCTGCACGAGTGGTTTGGGGGAAAACTAAATTTGTATTTGCAGATGGCTCACTGTAAAGAATTAACAATAATTTCGTACGTTTAATTGCATTTCAAGTCTAGAAGTAAAATATTGCATATGTAGTCATTTTGTGAGTTTTTCGATGCGTGTTACGGGAAAGGTTTGGATCTTTCTCGGAATATATACTGGAACGATGAAATGCGTCAGAATAATGCAGAGAGTGTTACCGGAGAAAATATTATGTTAGGTGCCGAAAGGAAAGAAGATAATTTAGCTGGAATATGCCTTTTGCAAAAATACGATTATTTACTAAACGTGATGAAGGGTGTGCATATTTTCGCACTTAATTAAAATATCGGGTGGCATGTCATTTAAAAATGAGTGACACATAATTTCCCGAGAAAGTCACTGTTGACGGGCTTACGCCTTTTTGCGAAACTGTCAACGATACACCGGGTTAAATGTGAATGTAGAACCCGTCTTCAACGTTCACGATCTATGATTGCAAAAGATTCTCAGTTTGTCAAATTAATCAACTATGTGCAACACTTCACCACGCAATGTATGCCGTCGCGCGCCATACATGTGCAAATTTTTATGTCCCATCAAAAAGCGAATACGCAGAAAATAATTTTATACTGCGCAATCGTACGCACTGCGCTACATAAATGTTGCCATTTCATTAACGCGACCAATCGTCCCATTTAAAATATACACACTCGCATAAATACACTAATGAGCTCATGCATTAATTGGCAGATTACTTCCATACAAATTGTTTTTTCCCCCACCAACGGGCTGACAAGCAAACGGGCGGGGCATAATCCGATGAAACGATACGCGCCCGTGCGATTTCAATTGCGAGACGCAGAAATCCATAATGAATGTCTAGCCGACGATAGGCCGTCACGCGAAACTTTCTAAATTCGAGTGTGCTCGTTCAAGTTAAATGAGACTCTTTGAATCCCCCTGTTCTGCCCCGCTTCTCCTCCCGCGGTAGTAAATTGTGCCGGTGGCGAGAGTGGTGGGAGACGACGAGGTGGTAGGAGGCGGGATAGAAGGCAGAAAAGGCAGCCTAGAAGAGGGGAATTAATCAGTCGAGAAAACTTTTCTCCTCGAGGAATGCTGCGAAGCTACAAATTAAATGACTACGCTTTTTGTGTCACGTTAAGTGGCTTACGCGAGATGTTAGTCGATTTCTTTCTCGTCCAGACCCTTCTCACCCCGGCCACCCTCTTTCCTCTGCCTTTGACGCAATCCCTCAAATCGACATGTCCTTCGCGTAATAATCCTAATTGTGCCCGGTGCATGGTCATAGTCATTTGTTAATTGACTCGTCTTACGGGAGGAAAATGTACGGAGCGACGATGTGCGCATGACTTACGTATCGGCCGTATCGTACGACCTAATTAAATTACGTGAACCAACCGCCGTTGTTTATGCTCGCTGCGACGATTCTTCCGCTGAAATGGGCGCGACTTTGCCGCTTGAATTTACTCTCCTCTCGCGCCAGTTTCCGCCTTCTTTCTCTGTTTGCGTCTGGCCTCCCGGCGCCGCTCGCGACTGCTTCTTACGCCGCCGTAAGTCGTATTAACAAATAATTTGATGAAAACTTGCAGCCTGACGCGCTCGATTGCAAAACAGTGTTACCGGCGCGAGAGGAGACGGATAACGATGTTATTGTTCCACTTTCGAGAGGTCGCTGTAACGTCTCCGCGATCTTGGGACTGTCGAACATTTTTGCATTCAAACGCGCTGTCGCTTGCAACGAACCGGAGCGCACTGATAATATAGCCAAAAAATAAGTAATTTTGAATTGAGTAGCTACGATCGTTTCCGGGCTATTGAATGTACTCGCATAATAGTGGGATTCTTGTCATTCTCTCGTCAAGTAGTTCTACATTGAATTCCGGTAGCAAGAACCGACTTTCGAATTCGCGGTAAACTTGGTACGAATCTCCGCAAGTGGATGGAAAGAGTTTAATAACAAACTCCTTATTCGAAGTGCCCCAAGCGCTCTTTCGTCATAGAAAATAACTGAAAACCACTCCTCAAAATCCTCAAAAGAAGCGCGGGGCAGCGTATCCTCAGAAGGGAAGGAGAATAAATCGCTAAAATTCCGGGGCAGAAACAATCGATCGGCTGGGGCGAGCTTACAATTTCTGTGTAGCCCTGGAAATAATCCCCCCTCCTCCCTCGCCTTCCCGCCAATCGGCGATCCTCCCTTAACCGCGCATCCCGCCGCCAGATTAAAGGCACGACATTTTTCGAGCATCCAGAAATTGCGTGTCACTTTCAGAACGCGACGTAGAACGATGCGGGGGCTATAAGTATGGGTGAGCCATAATGTGCGCGCGCCCTCTGCCTCTCGCGGGAAAAATCGTTTCACCTCGTTCGTTCTGCCTGCAAGACGTAATTCCGCGCGACGAAAGACGCTCGAATTCTACCCTATTACCCGTGCGACAATCGACTCGAGGTAGGGTAGGTCCTTTAGAAGAAGGCGCGCACAGGCGAGCGGTCGCATATTTCATCGGATGGAGGATAGTGGCGGGGAAGCTCGAAAGGAGAGGGAGGGAAGTGGAAGAAGGTGTGTGGGTTAGATCTGCGCGCGTGGCTACGTGCTCGTGTTAGTATACGCCCCCGCGATTTAGAATTCGAACGCGGCGGATGGACCGGACGGAACGTCATCTCTGCGGGAGAATGGCGTGTCTCTCTTTCCCGAATCTCGCGTGAGTCCGGGCGAGGAGGATGGCGATGGAGGACGGGCGGGAGGGGAGGGTAGGGCAGACGGGGGAGGCAATATGTCGCAATCGATGCTAAATTGTAGTCCTTTGCCCGCCGATAAATGACCCATACCGTCGTTCGGGGGCAAGGCTCGACCCGACTGGAAGTGCATATATACGACCATCGTGGAAAGTATAAGCTCCTCAATTTCGCGTTCAATAAATTTCGCCCCCGTAAAGAAGAGGCACGGCCCTGGGGATGTTCCGCATGAGCCGTGAGCTAAGCGTTCCTACCCTCCGTTCCTTCATCGTCCCCCCGCCCTCTCTCTCCCTCTCTCTCTCTCTCTCTCTCTCTCTCTGTCTCTGTCTCTCTCTCACTCTCTTTTCCTCTGCCGTCTCTCTAACGTTCCACTGACTTTCCGCTGGCCTTCAGCTCGCCACCGATTTCTCTCCGATTGATGAATTTCAATACTTTTTTTTTATGGACTCTTCGCAGAGACGGGATGGATTTTACGCGGTGCGCGAGACGTAGAAGCAGGAAGCTAGCGACAATATTGAACGTCCTTCGACACGCGCGGACCGGTCGAAATCGATATAATGCGCCTCGTACACGGGTTTTCAGTGGAAGAATACATCTAGCCGTTGGCCGGCGACGAGCCGGTATTCACTTGAGCATCGCGGATCGTAAAATATTTATGTCCCGCTACGATATTGTCCGCTGTCAGTACATTCCGCCCCTGAGTCCGCGCGCTGGATTCCTGCGATTTCGGGATAAAGGAAAGTACGGTGTAACGGGACGTAAATCCCATTGTGTTACGAGCGTGTAAGATGATGTAAGTTCGTCGAATAATGGTTTCGTGCCGGTCGAGTGTAACTGCGAGGCGGGACAATGCGCTTCTTGGATACCGCGGTTTAAGTGGGACGATAAATTTGCATCGGGCCGGAGGTTTTTTTCGTCGCTGTCGTTTGTTTTTCCAACGGGGGGAGTACGGTACGTTTGCCAAAAATTGAAATGCTTCCGAGAGCGTCGCCGGCGAACGTGCAGCAACGTCACAAAGAGTCCGGCTTCTCGGAATCGTATCATTCATTGTTAACGTCATGAAACAAGGCACGTCGGAAAACGTCTACACGACTATAATAGCTGCGCTCGCACGAACGGCGAAAGGTCAGGATGAATTGTTATCAAGACCTCGCTTATTGTTAGATTATCGCGTCTCAGCGTACCCAATCACAGAGAGGGCAAACTGTAAGAAGCAGCTGCATGTTGAATGTGTATCTTTGACGGATCATCGTTCACGGCTTAAAATGTAAGGACACGTTTAGTAACTCCATGTTCCATATGCGCGAAAGAAATATCGATTATCCCGATTCTCCTGCGAACAAATTGAATAGAAGCTTTGTGTTCGTTGCTTGTTCGTAACACTGATGCTGCCACAGCGTTACATATGACCTATTGAAGGCGTGAAACGCGAAAATCTTTATTCCCGTTTCTTCCGGAGGCCACAAGACTCGCATCTTGGTCGATTGTTATGCAAAGTTATTGTTACAGAGAGAAAGAGAGAGAAAGGTAGAGAGTACGCAACTCTTGCAGAAAGTAAGAAAAGTGCCGAGCGGAACGAAGTCGCGTCCCGTAAAATGCGAACCTCGTTCCTTTGCAACTCGACACGAGTCACGTTTCTGCTTGGAACTGTCTAACAATAAGTACCTACGGTGTATAATCCTATTGCATTTATTTTACCGAGCAAACGCCCTGTGCTTGAAATAAACAATATGGTTCAAATACAAGACAATTGCTTCGATCTTGATACATTTGAGAAATTATCCGCACTTGAGGAATCACATTCCCAGCAGTATATCGACTCTACTTAAACTAATTCGACCTCTACTCCGATATTTCCGATATATCCAATAACTTACCAAAACATTGCTAACGACAAGATTAACGAAAATCAATTCCCAGCATTGCACACATGCTGTCCGCTTAAATGTTCTAAACGAAGCGTACCAAAGTCGCAGTTAAAAAAGTGCGCCATCTTCTACTCTTTATGAAGGTGAGCACAAAAATGTGTTCTACCAAGACTCATTCCGGCAAGGACATACGTTCGCAGAGTATGCAGATCCGGTTGGTGCGTGCTACATCCCCAGCACTGACGTCATTCAGTAGTATCTCTGCCAGCCTTCAATTACGACGCTGCGTATTCGCGTACCCCCATCTCGAGAAGCGGACTCGAGAATCGTAGTCGGGAATCTGCCTCTAGAAGCGAGGTCTGGGACGAAGTTTAGAACGGAGTTTAGAAGGAAGCCAAGAATCCTTGCGGACTCGGCTCGCGAAATGTCTGCACGCGACTTTTCCTTCGACTGCGCCGTCCGCATTTCCGAGAGATCCGTCGACAGCCAGGCAGCCGGACGGAAGTAACGAATTCATGAGCGAACGCGATTTATTGCCTGTATTTGCATAAACAGAAAAACAGGACAGGAAGTGCGCACCGACCTGCGCGAGGAACTCTTCTCCGCCGTCGTCGCAGTTGTCTTTCGGCCGTGACAGGAAAATTTGAGAGGCTCTAAAAATGCGCGATTTACGGTACGTGAGAGTCCGGTTCCGTGCACGCGCGCGCGCGGGCTTCAGCTGCTAAACGCGCAAGGGTGGCGACAGATGGGGAGGGGGTGCTGTTGGAAAAAAGCCGGCAAGAGGGAGGACGTGATGAAAAGTTTTCTTCGGCCTCACCTTGTTTCGCGCGCTGCGTGCCGCCTTGTTTGCTTGTGTGTGTATAAATATATATGCATGCATATATTTACACAGGTATGTAGATATGTGTGAGTCCGTTAGCGGCTACGTACTTTAGCCCTGGCGTGGTCGTGGCCGTTCAACGACCGTACTCGAGCGCATATGAAATGAAAAGAATGCCCGAGTCACGTTTTTAACCTACGGTTTCTGCTTTGTTTCATCGAGTTTAATGGCGGTTCCGAGATTTTTCGTTCGGGTTTTCCTTGCGGGCAATGCTTATACTTCGAGCAGGGTTGCGCGAATAATTTTTTCTAATAATATGTATGCGTCGATTTGGACATGTACGTTGTGAATAATTGCCAGTTCTGTAGGTGGAAAAGTTTATTAATTTTATCATTTTAATTCACGTGTTGAGACGAGAAAATAATTTATTTTTTACAGTGTCAGAACCTGCGCATTTTTGCCTGCCGGAAAAGTTTTCTTCGGGTGATCCTCATTAATATAGGTGCTTTCACGAATGAATCCCATTGAAAGCTGTGCGGAAATGATAAAAGAACGTATGTAAAATTGACGAACCTTTACGCTCCATGAAGGAAGGTTGGTCTACATTTCGTTCATAATGAAGCTGTTGGACCTTCCAAGCGGGTGTGCTGCAAAAATTCTCATGTGCAGATATAGACGCTTCGCGCCAAGGATATTATTAATACAACCTGTTTTTCCCGAGTTTCCTTTCCGTTCGACCTTACCGCTTCGTTCAATTAAATAAAATCGATATGAGTCTCCTGCTAGAAATGTAATGAAGCGTCGGTCGAAAAAGTGAGCAATGCTCTGGAAATGATAAAGGTCGTAATGAATACATTTTTCTCCACTTTATTACACTGACTGACGAGCTGAATCATTCCATTGGATTGCCATATCTTTTATAATATATTTTTTAGAATTACATTGTTTTTTTCATCGTCTCATTACATTCTATTAAACTTTTAATTTCCCGAAAAATGCGAAAGCAAATCGCGAGTCGGCAAGAAATCAATTTGACGAGTATTTGCCTGGAATAAAATGTCAATGAACTACTTTCACCGCGACGATGTCGACTTGTAGCCGCGGGCCGAGAAAAAAAAGTCTGCGCAAAGTCGATCAGAAGTTTGACGGCACTTTAACGGACATTATTTCGCAAAGCTTAGCGTTCCGCATTATTCACACCGAATTCACAAATTCCATGACGGACTTATACGAAGATCTTGACGTCCGCTACCACCGAAATGTCAGTGGCACGCATCACGCCAACCGTGCGCGCGCGCATTAAAGGTGCGCGAGCGCGCGGGGAATCGTCTCAATTAAATTTTTAATCGCTTTCCAGCGTCGGGCAGCATTCGGAACTCAATGAAGCCGTCGGGCAGCTTTCTCCGCCAGAGATTTGCCTTTCAGCGTGCGCAACGAAAACGTTATTTTCGCGCTGTCAGCTAAGCGGAATGAACATTTTTTCCCCTCCCCGCCCACCCCTACCACGCCTCTCCACTCTCCGTCCCCCGACACGTCGGAAACGTGGACCGCATAAATGTCAGTCGATTTGATAGGGACTTTTTTTTTTTTGTCCCTCTCCACTCTTTCGCCCGTTTTTTCGCTCATTCGCCGAAGGTTTCGGAGTCGGTCGGCGTGCGATTTCGCGCTTACGATTTCTTGCGCGTTCTCTTCTACCTCGCGCCGTGTCTCGCGGTAGGGACAGCGTATCAAGATGGATTGATACTGCACGCCGTGTTTGTCGTGTCCCACGCGATCTGTCACGTTCTCAGCACCGACGACGCGGTCGGTCTCGTAGCGTGATTTACAGCGATCAACGGTGTAACATGGATCATCTTTCGGCGACGATAAAAGCCCCACCTGCGGGCCAACTTCTTCGGCAATGTGCGCAGGGATTATGGAAATGCTCCCGAGTCGGACGGTCTGCCGCTCTCCGGATGTTGTCTGAATAAATTTGGGATTCGGAGACGGGACGCAGGTACCGATACTGTACCCGAAACGACCTTATACTCTTAGGACCCTCGCGGTTCGACGACAAACGTTATCAAATTCGCGAGTCGACCGAGGGCACATTGTCTATTCTAAGGAAGTTTCCGATAGTCAGCTTTGGCTGGTACAGTGATGGCAAACCTTTTGAGTGAGGCATGTCAACATTTTGAAAAACCCTCACATAATTCACTTGCCGAGTCACATATAGGAAAACTCAACAATTTTTTATATTTGCAATCGTTGTAAAAACGAGATTTATATTTTTAGTATTTATTTTATTTATTTAAATGCCATTTGAGAAATGAAAATCAACCAAAGTATGGTCTTCATTGCACTCGTTGTAGTGGCCATTTTGAAATACTTTTTTATCCCCAGGGAATATTTATAAGTTTAACAATAGTTTCAATATCTCGTTTAAAAATTTTACGTTTACTTTCGAAACCCGCTGTTACCCAAGGCACATGTTGACAGTGACAGGCCGCTTCCTGAATTGGACATTTTGTCACCCGAGTAAAAATAAAACGCTACGACTAAAGATTAATGTTTCTATAGTGCAATTTTTAATCTTTTTACATCAATGTCAACAGGGGAACAATGTATCTTGGAAGTGTTCACTATGTATGTTTGCTACGCAACACCGATGCACCCTTTTACTTACAGCCAATTTTAGAATTGCATAGTGAATCATGACTGACGTGAGTTTTAATATTGAGGGATGTTTAACGGTGGCCGTTCCGAGAGACAAATATCTTAATTATGCAGTTTCTTGTCTTTGTCGATGCGTCTCACTCAAAATGAGTTCGCGTGCCACCTCTGACACGCGTGTCATACGTTTGCCATCACTAAACTAGTATGTGTATTGCGATTGAGTGTCAGTGTGTGAACAGTGTCTGGCGCAATCTGCAGAAATTACAATATCTGGTTATTGGATCTGAGGTGGTTTTTGGATTAAAAAGCGAGTTTTGGACTAAAAGAAGTTCGATTGTTTTTCTTGCTTGTTTATTCATTTGCAATAAAGTGCGGTGGGGGATACACGGGAAGAAACGCCCGACTTTCGACTGAAATGATATCGAGAGTCTTGCTATGGTCCTGCGCCTACGTCGTTTCTTCAAATTTTATGCACACGCTCAAAATAGCACATGTGAGGCGGATTGTGGCCGAGTCCGATGCTGCCAATTTCTTTTCGCGAGTACGTACGGCGAGTTGGGAGGATAATAAGTTCGTTTTATACACTTGGAATGGAACAATGATATGGTAATTATTCGTAGTACGGCTACGATCGGTCTGTTTTGGTAGGAACGGTCTAGAAACATATATAATTATAATGTTAGAATTTAATCTCTTTTGTTTGTTCCAACTTTCATGTCGAAAAGAATGTAATTAAGTACATTCCTCGTAGAACATTAAGTCGTAAATGAAATCGTTATTTTAGTTACTTACGACAATGTCATAAAGGATCAAGAAATATTTGAAGTTAAATGAAGGTAGGAAAAACATTTCAGCCAAATTACGGAGAAGCGAAAAGGTAGATCGGATTCGAGAAAATCAAACAGCAGCGAGATTCAGAGACAAATAAAGAAGAAAGATACCCTGCCGGTACTTGACTTTCGACGACGCAAAAGACGGCGAACAGAGAAGAATTATCGAATTTCAAGTACCGACATTCGACGTAAATCCTGGCAAATACATTTATTGTCAGAATGGGATATGTAAATTGAATGGCCGTCATTCGCTGCGAGCACTCCCCTTCGACCATATTAAAAAATGGGAAGAGTAATAGCGGGACCTTTTTCTGAACAGAAGATCCGCGCGACAAAGGGAGTGCGTATATGTTGGGTATGAAAAATAATGCGAGCGCAGGAGGAGAAAACAAACGGCGAGTTCTATGACGGATCGACGAGCGTGAACGGCGGGGACGCTAATTTGAAATCAAGTTTACCGCGCTGGCCGCAAAGGAACTTATTGCCAGCGCGCATAGTGACTATCGTACATGGAGAGAAGCTGGAAAAAGCGCAATTCCACTACGCAGAGATAATGCACATGGCTGCAGCACAATAGAGGACCCTTCAGGCGTTCTACGGAGAGGGATTATTTTTAGGTAAAAATGTAGCTGAAGTAGCACAACGTACGCTACTGGACGTTACGCGTTAGGGCAATCTTTAAAAGGCAACAGTGGACGGCCAACACTTTTACGTCAGTCTTGCTTCATTTACTTTTCACGCATTTTACGTGCTTTTGATTACACATTATCTCCTTGGCCTGTTCAATTTCCCCGATAAGTCTCGGAATCAGTCATACGCATTCAGATGACGTAATACACATTCCTTCAAACACGCTCCTCAAATAGCTCGTTGAATCCATCGCAGCTCCAAACTTGAGAGAAAATATGAATCCGAAATTAGTCAACATGAGCAGCCGGTTATGAGCTCCGCAAACGGCCAAAAATACGAGCCACCAATTCCTATCGTCTTGCATATTTAATCGAGCAGAGAGCAGCCGTAAGTCACCGACAGCATTCCCAACGAAATGAGGCTGCATCCGTCAGTGCAAGCCTGTCATCCGTGTGCAGAGAGAGTCTACGCTGCGTCGCAGCGGAGCGAGACCGCAAAAGGCGCATACTGTGGTTTCAGCAAACTACCCCCCTGGCAGGAAAATCTACGCGCTCGAGGCAATTTGTATGGCCCAGAGGCATCAAGTGAGTCTCGGCTCAGCGAGGGATCGCTCGTGCTGAGTCGCGGGTCAGCAAATTAAAAAATTAAATCCCCCTTGGACGTTCGGGCGCAAAGCGCAAATGCCTTTCTTTCGGCAACGGGCTCGCGGGTGGTCCGTTGAAAAGCCAGCGGCGGGGAAGGGGAAGGGGTTAGGGGGAGGGGGGTTGCCGAAGAAAAGGCCGTCGGCGGCGTCGGTGGCTCTCGCGCTTAAACAGAAAGCGGTCGACTAGGAGACGCGCGCATGCGCGCCGGCTCCCACTCGCTCGCCGACTTAAAAATCGCGCCGCCCCGAAATAACGGCCGGGCCATTAATTTTAATGCCGGACTCCGCGCAGAAGAACACGTTATACGCCGGCACACAAAGCTCCCCCGGCCCAACACTGCATTTTCCGCGTCGAGGTTTCCGTAAACAGAGTTCCCCCGGACTGAACTTATGGGGCAGAATTTTGAGTTTTTATTTAGTGAGAAAGTTTCACACGCCAGAGAGCTCGCCTTCCGACCCCCCGGGGAGAGAAATATTCCTCTGTCTGTAACTATCCCGTCCCCGGCTTCTTCGCCCCCTCGTCTTCCGTCTGGCAGCTCTCTTCCTGCCGCGGTCCTCCGTGTGTGCAGCTTCGCGGGACGCGTGAGGAGCCATCTTTCTCCGCGAGGCGTGGATGTAAATTTCGCGCGATCCTTTTGATCGAGCTCGCGGACCCGTGAAATTGGGACGAACCGAGGCCGTCTGATTCGGCCTGGAAGCCGATGATAGCTGCCGCGGGCAGAGGAAAATAATTTCCCGTCGCCAGACTCAACCTCTTTCTCTCTCTGCGTCTCCTTCTTCGTCCTCTTTCTAACCGTCGATCAGGAGGGTCGGTCGTAAGACGGTTAGAGGACGGTTAGAGGACGGTCGCAGGACGGTCGCAGGACGGTCGCAGTCATGGCGAATCTCTCGTCGTAATCGGCCGTATTTCCTCTCCTCCCGCGGGACTCTGCGTTCTCGGAATTTTAACGTCGCCGGTAGTCGGAACGTTATAACGTAAGCTCCTGATGGGGAGGACGTTGGCGGAAGACGCAAATGGAGAGGACGTTGGTGAGTAGTTTCCGGGGCGCCATTAACGGAGCGAGAAAGTCACCTCGGCGGGGTGACCTAATCCCGGTGTAGAACATGTCCGGGCAACGTATCATGAGGCAACGTATCACGAGGGAACGTATCGCGAGGCGGCGTGCGTAGACGCCACCGAATGAATTAAGTGCCATGAGGCGTAGCCACTGTTAACGGCATTCTCACCTAATTACCTTCCTCGCCTTTATTGCCTTCCTGCTTTTTCTCACTCCCTTTTATCGTTCACCGTTAGCTTAAAGGCTGACTGCGTCTTCAATTATTGAGAGAAGTCTAGCGCGAGTGATGAAGGTTAAACGAATGACGATTTTACGATCACATTTCGGCAGATCATTAGTTTACGGTTTACTCGAATTACAGTTGGCGCGTGACTTGACAAACACTGCATCAACCTCACGGTTATTTATGCCCCATTCTTTCTTCCTTCTGCATTCTTTCATATTTTACGTTTCGACCCGCTGCTATAATCAGAAGTATGTTTTTACGTTTGATATTCATACGTGGAAACTCGCGTTTTGATCAGGTTTCAATAACAGTCGCGATAAGACATTTCCATTCCATATGAAACATCATATAATTCCGAGTGCGTAAAGTTTCATTATTTAAGATACTTTTGAAAATTGACAGTATACTTAGCCGCATCAGAGGGATAGTAACTGCCTTCACCGTACTCAGCGTTCTGGAGGGAAAATGGAGCTAAAACGCGAATAAGCCGCCAACCATCCGGCGGCCTTCGGAGAATAGAACGCGACGTCACATGCGCGCCCAGCAACAATGCGCTAAAATATTTGTTTCGCAGAAGAGCGATGAAAATACCCGCTTCACAAACGAAGCAAGCACTTGTACTCCTCGTTAAAGAAGAGCGAACGCTCGCAGCTCCTGCGAACATTATTCATGAAACGGAAAAATAGGAGACACTAGCGGGCTGGCATAAATGTCACCGGGATGTCGCGTCAAAAGTCGCCGGGTAGGCCGGGCATCAAATAAACATTATTCCCTCGCGTTCGCGGCGAAATCGTTGGCAATAGGCAGAGACGGCGCGGACGGGGAGCCGGAAGAAGCGAAATGGAAAGAGAGAGAGAGAGAGAGACGGGGAGCGACAGAATGAGCGGGAGGAATATTTCCGGAATACCGACGACAAGAATCCGCGGTACGGACCGGAGCGAGGAAAGTCCTTCTCGCGGGGTCACGTCAGGAAACTTCGTTCGCCGGCAGCGGAATATTTTAGTTTGTTTCGCCCTCCGACGCCCGAATGCATTCCGATATTATTTCTGACGTCGGACGACGCTCCGCGACTGCCGGGCGAGGATCTTCAGGAATGATGGAATGGGCTGCGGAGGTGGCGACCGGAAGTGGCACCGTAGTTACTCCTTTGAGCGGGGACGAGAGGTCAGACGGGGGAAGCGAAAAGGCGGAACTATCTTATTTGATAAATGCATGGGAGTATCTGACAGCTGCTGCAAGAAGGCTGCTTTTCTTTGGGTCCAACGCCCCGGGTTGCACCTCTCGATCTTACTTTCCGGCGGGTATGGGTGGGGAAGAGGGAAAGGGAGGGGAAGGAGAGAGAAAGAGAGAGAAATGGATGAAGAAAGGGAAGCGTGGGGTGAAAGAAGGAAAAGTGGTACGTCGAGAAAAAGAGACGGAGCGGGGGAGTTGGATGAGAAGGGTGGAGATGAGGTTCGCGAGTGAAAGAGAGAAGAAGGGAAGGGTGAAGCCGCTACTCGACTTAAAAGGACGCCTAACTCCGCCAGACCGAAACTCTTTCCGAGTCCTCAAAACTTGCCGACCGTCGTCGGGCACGTACCTAACATTCAGAATTGACTTTTTCTATTAGTACTGCTTTTAATGGGACGATACTCGATGGCGGAAAAATTGAGTGCGGTTGAACGTTCTCATTGAATAATGAAGCCATATAGCATCCTTTTGGCGACCTCATAATTTAGTGGTTTTATCGAGAATTATGAAAATCTTGTCGCCTTTAGATTAGTTCTTGTTCCGAGAGTAGTTCCGAAACTAAGATTCATAGTAATACTATAATATCAACCCGGGGCGTAACATTACACAAGATCACTTTGGGGAATAACATACCCCAACCCCCGGCAAATTCGCACAACAAAAATACATGTTCGCCGTAAGTAGCCTTCGGCCATAACGTCTTAGAGAACAGTTATCCTATTCCATTCTCCGACCACTGGTTTCTTCTTATCAAAATGGCGGTACACGTCGGCCGCCGGAGGAAAGCAATCGCGGCAATCGATATTTTGCGGTACGATTCTCTATATATCGAGTTAAAAATCCTCTCAGCTCATCTGCGGGAAAACCGGGGGGTAAAAAGACAAAGAGGATCGGCCGAAGGAGTTGGAACAGAGGAAGCCACGAGTGGGAGGGAGGCTCGGCGTGTGGCTCTGAACGTTTGAGAGGGTGAAACGAAGAGGGAAGGACGAAGGTTGAGCGGATAGGGTGCAAAAGGGGGTGAAAGGGGTGGGTGTGGAGAGGGGAGAGAGAGAGAGAGAGAGACTGAAATTGAGATGCCTTATCTCAAGGATGAGAAAGGAGTCTTCCGGATGGAGTGCAGTTGGTGAAGTGAGGTCCCGCAAAAATCTCCCGGGGAATAAAAGAGGATACTGGTTGCGGGAAGCAAGCGGCTCCTCTGCTAAGGGTCGAAGGCCGCGTCCACCGTCAAGAGAGGCTTTCATTGCTGCGTACACGGGACCCCGCACTCTTTTCGATAGTTTCTGTTGTGCGACCATACGACTTCAAGGACAACCCTTCCCAAAGCCGGGACATACGCTTGTAAAATGGCTCCGTCGTTCGGCGAGCAGGGCTAATTCCCTGTTTCCGGCTTCGTTCAGCTCGATCTTTATCTTACCGTCCTATTCAAGGCAATTTCTTCTTCCTCGTTATCACTGCTCATCTCTTTACCTATTTCTACCCTTTTCATTAGCTCCTTTCGTCCCTCCACCATTTTCCCGGTGCTTCCCCTCTGTTCTTCTCTCCAGTTTTCCTATTTTTTCTTGTCGCTTTCTTGTTCAACTTTTTTTTCTTACGCGGATGATATCCTCGGATATCCCTATGCAGCTCCTTATTTTCTTCTACCCTTATCATAATTCCTCAATCTCATCCAAGGTCCTTCTCCCTCCGACGTTCTGTTTTCGCTAATCTCCCGCTTCCCTCCTTCGCTGTTCATTTATTTAGCCGTTTCGTTCCTTTTCCGAGTTTGCGTTTGCTTTATCTCGTTTACCCTTTTTTTTCCCCCTCTTGGCCACCCTCCATTCTTCCATTCTTTTCCTAGACAGCTCTTCTTATTTTCTTTCATTCCACTCGCTTTTTCCCTCCGCCTCCCATTGTCAATCTCCTTTCAAAATGTTCGCCTCTCTCCCTCTTTTTCTATTTCTCCCCCCTCTCAATTCCTTTATCTCGTCCACTATGTTCATCCGTTTTCACGATAGCCGAGCTACTTAACCGTCGCGCGGAACTGACCTCTATTCCCACAAGATTCGATCCAATCTGCTATCGAGCTTCAGTCGCCCCCGATATAGACGCAGCGGCTATTCGCGGGAATAAATATCCAGTATTCGGCAGATAGGTAAGAGAGAGGGTCGGTCGTCCCAACTAAAACATACTTCGAGGATAGCGCGGGGGCGAGTATAGCTCGCGCTCGAAATTTCCCGAGAATTATACGTGCCTCGGCTGAATGGAGGATCCGCTGCCAATGTTTGAACGTCTGCGCCTCGCTCGTGATTCATCGACACGCGTCTCTGTCGATCTTCGTCACGGAGCCCCCGCGTCCCGATAACTAGACAGTTTCAATGTCATAGCTGGCCCGACCCCCATTCTATGAAATATAGCGCGCTGCCAGCAGCTCCGCTCGAAATCCTTGTCCCATATGTACACGTCCGTGTGTATCAACTCTCGAGAGCGAACAGACGTCACGGATCACAATTCGGTAATTTAGATGGATAGGATTTCGGTCGGGCGCATAGGACGCACTTCATTTCGCCCCTTTCCCGTCCTCCCCCCTCGCGAGACTCTCGCCGGTGACGCACAGCTCTACTAGCCGAATGCAATTCGCGTCATTAGCCGCGATCGTCCGTCGAGTCTGCTCGCGTTTTTCCCTTTACCGCGAGAATCGATCGCAATTAATCTTCTCGCCTTACGCTCGCCGGCCAGAGCACCGCTTTCATCCTCCCCACCTTCTCCCCCTCCTTTCCCCTTCCAGTCGAGAGGAAACGTTTTGCCCGCAGATCCGGCGCATAATCATTTCTGACTTCCGCGAAAGTCCAACGGCTACGTATAAGCTAACGGACGGGTCGTAAAATGGGGCTATTCCTGGCGTCATATAATATCTGGTTAGCGGATTATGTCCTGGCGTACGGCGGGGGGCGCCTGCCCAACTGTATCTCCAAACATTCATTGCTCGTAATACGCTGTGTCAGCGCTACTTGGGCGATGCGCAATCAACTTGCATCGACAAACGAGCTTATTCCTGCCGGACGACGGACCGGCTTCCCGACTATCTACCACGGGCGTCACGTTTCTTTCGAACGTTCCCGCTCGTAAAGCGTATCAGCCTCGTTGCGTGCCCGACGACGTCGCCGCGTGATCTACATTTGCAGCGGGACATCGCCGCCGGCTTCTACTCTCGCCCGAGAACCTTCCATTTGTTATGTTTATGGCCGAGCGTGATGCGCTTTTTCGGTGTTTCATGAATTATCTGCGTCTACGGAGTGCCTGCGGACACGTTGGATCTAGTTAGAAATTGATAAACTGCGAAAGAGCGAGGAGCAGATTTCGTAAGAAACCTCTCTTTCAGCCGACGTTATTCTTGAGTTATAAAGCGGTCATCATATCAGCGATTCAGGAGTGTTATGTATCATACCTGCTGAGAGAGTTGAAAGATTTTAAAGTTCGGCGTGAAACAACTACAATGGAATGGAGACGATATATAATGTACTTAAGGATTTTCTTTGTCATACTATGTTTCAATATAATCTCTTACAGAGATCGTCAAGTGTCGACTCTGTATATGGGCTTGAACCAAAGTCGGCTAGTCGAACTAGTCACTAGCTTTCGGCCAACATCTCGCATGCTCTCTATACTCAGGTTTGACACGATATATCGCTCAAGAATATCAGTTCGTACAGCAACGCTCGATATGCTCTTGCAACATAAAACTGTTACCCGGTTCCCTCGGGAGCGGAGGCAACGATCCTGCAATTCTGCGCAACCTGGAACCTGATCCTCCCTCGACATCTATATTCAACCCGGTCCGCTCCTCCCTAACCATCACGGCGCTCTAATTTTCTCCATCCCTTCCCATTCCGTTTCTTTCGACCATCGTCGCGCTCGCCGGGAGTTGGGCTTGGGTTAAAACGGCTCTTTGCAGGAAGCACGTCGTACGTTCATTACATTATGATTGGACGTCACCGACGCCGCCGGAGAAGGCGTGAGATCTTCCCACTGGAACGCATTTGTTCTTGCCGAGCGAGACCGTGTCCAGCGGTCTGCGAAATAGCGGCAGGAAGTGCGACTGGCTCGATTCGTTGTCTCGTTCAACCCGGAAGTCGCCCTGATCCGGCCTTTCAGCCTGATCCCGAAGCTTCCTACCCGACCACTTTCGACGATATCCTGATGCGAGCGCGAACCTCTTCCTTTTTTGAAACTGTCGTATTTCCGGACTACGTGTCCCGTAAAGTTGTTTCCATTGGCGTCATCAATCGGTCGATCTGTCCTACAGCTTCACCTTGAGCTGCCAATGCGTTCCTCGATAAGCGCTTACGCGGAAGTATCAACGTTCCCCTCCCTCCAACGTCATAAAATTGTTTTCCGCCCACCCCCGATACATTCTCAGCCATGTTGGTATTCAGGACACTTGATCCTCCCTTCACACCCCCTCCCTCCCCGTCCGCAAACCCCCGACCCTGCCCGTCGTCTTCCTCTTCTAATACCCCTATTTACCGTAACATTCCCCCCTCCCCCGGCTCGCTTCACTAATCCCACAGCGCCGACGAAAATTCGAGTTTTGCCGCTGTGTACTCTTGACGGACAACAGCGCCTGCGAGTATCCCTTTGATCAAGGTGAGCACGTAGTCTCGCCCTACTGTCGGCACTCTACTCCGGCAGCTTATACCAAGGCCAGTAGCTCGCCGCGTCACGGTACCTGAATGCACCTTCTTTCGGACCTTTCAAATTGTTTCCCACCGTCCCTGGAGTGCGCCGCACAGGCTGATAGCAGTACCGACGCAGGGATTCTCTCCGAACCGAGAAGTTGATCCCCCACTACGATCGAACCTTCATCCTCTCTCCCTTTCCACCTTACCCCTCTCACTCTATTTTCTCCCCTTCCTTTTCCTTTTGCTCTCTTCCCTCCCTTTTCCCACTCTGCTCACTGTCTCGCTCCCGGAACGTCGTGTACGAAACTTCTTCCTTCTCGCAAGCCGATTCGGCGTCGCTGGAAAATTGCCGGATTGGTCCTAAATCGCGGGTGGAGCGTCGGGCGTCCCGTTGATAGCCGTAATTCCTCGCCTAGACCCTTGCCGTCGGCATGATGCACGCGCGCGCACCTGGATGCGCCTTCCGCCACGGCCTAAAATTGTTTTCCGCCGTCCCTGGGGGGTGCGGAATGGAGCGCGGGCCGAGGAAACTGCCAGCGGCAGCGATGCCAGAATTCTGGACGACCCAGAAGCCTCGCCTCTACCCTACTTTCCACCTCACCCCTGCGGGCCGCTCTTCTTTCGACGATCACCGGGCTCGTTAACCATCACGCGGGACTGACCTCCGACCTCCACCCCCGGACTACCCTATCTGCCCGCCGCCTCCGGAATTTCAGCTACTCCGCATAGATATCCCAAGGTAATGCTCGCCTCGTGCCGCTTCTTCACCTCCCCTCCCTCAGATCATCCCCCACCGCCGATTCCCTATAAAAACAAATTGCCTCGGAACCGGCGTATTTCTCCGTTTTCGCGAAGATTTACGAAGGCCAACCTACTCCTAACCAGGCACGGAAGGTGAAAGGTGGAAAGCGGGGGCTGCGGCCGGCTGCGGGGAGGGAGATAGAAGGGTGCCGGTGGGGTTGAAGCTCCGAAGCTGCAGGATAAGAGAGCCCGCCGACTATCCATCCCCTACTTCTCCACCCCATCCCTCTAACCGCATCGAGGCTCACTTCTCGGCGGTCACTTTTATGCCGGCCGATCGTTATTTTTCCGCCGGCCGTACCTCTTTGTTCAATCATTTACGCGAGCGACGAATTCGAGGTCGAGTCGGGGTGTCGGCCAGGTGACTTTGGGAGGATTCGGCTCGAAGGACGCTGCGGCAGCGGCGGGGATGGAGATGGGGACGCATGGGGGATGAACGAGGAGTGATGGAGTCAGGGGTATGTCCTCCGGGGACCTCGTCTTTCGTCCGGACTTAACAGCCTTCCGACGAGACGTGTCGTCCGGGTCGATGGCCAGCGAGCGATCCCTCGTTCGTCTTGATCGATTCGTATTTCGTGCGCGATGCAACTTTCCGCTGGCCAGGCTCCGCATCGGCAGCGGGGAAGGACGATGCTCGCTCGAGCGCAGGAACGCGGCCGGGCCAAATTGAAATCGAACTCGATTCCTGTTGAAACGAAACATTAAAGGCCAAGCATGCGCGAGAATCGGCACTTCGCACGTTCTCGCCGCTTCGGGCCACCGCTTTCCGATACGGCCGCGCAGCCTGATGACGAGCTAGGGGTGAGTGAGAGGGGAGGGGGCAGTTGGGTGGTGGTCTCTCTAATTATGGAAAGTGACGGTGCGCGACTGGCTACCGGGACCTTTCCGCAACTCCACAGTTTACGACTTACCAAACGCACCCGACGCTATCCTGCCGCGATGCGGAAGGATACGTAATACCTAACTAACGATCCGTATATCCGAGGGAACGGATTGGTGTGTTCCTCGTTAAAACTTGGATGCGAGGGACGCTACTACGCCTAGATAGCGCGTAATAGCGTTGGGAAAGCAAGGAGTGAAGGTGGAGGGGGTGGGGGAGTAGTGGCGGGTCAAAAAGTAGAACACGGACAGATAAAGACGGGAAATAAGAGAGATGCGAGGCGGCGGGGGGAGAAGGACGAAAGGAACGGAAAAGGGGGTGAAAAAAAACGTGAAAGGCGAATAAAAAGATGGAAGTGAGGATGAGAAAAGGGAACGGCGAGACTGGAGCTGGGGAAAGTAGGATGGTGATAGGCGGTGGGGTGGGGGCGTGTGTGTGTGTGGAGACAGCGGGGGAAGTAGATCTAGAAGACCTATGCCCTGGCGTGACCTCAGTTTGGCCGGAAATGATTCATACCCGCGGGACCACTGAACCGGTGCTTTCAACGGATTCTGCGGATTCCACGGACATTGGTACATTCTTTTTCTTTAATAAGACATCTGGAAAAGAGACCCGCCATTTTGTTACTAATATCCCACGTAGGGGAAGGAGATATCATTGCGTTTAACGACGGGGCGGGAGGGGAGGGTCTCTTTTTACGATCGCCATTTACGACTCGCCGGCGGTATCGAGTTTGCTGATAAATTGTTTTACATAATCTTCGGTACATGGCCGTGCTCTTTCTTTCGTTGTCCACCCAGATATATGCAGCCAATTTATTGGGACCTAACGGAATTTATGGATAGTTAATTTCTTTTTGCCAGACATGCCAGTGAAAAAGTGTAATAAAAACCATAGTGAAAGCTTGCTCGTAACGTAATGCAATGTAAAAGTGTGATCGGTCTTATGCGTCATCGGAATGAGCGACGAATATTGCCACATTCCCTCGATTGTCGTTGGAATATCTGATGTCGAGTGGTTTCATTGATCGATCCGCGCTGTTATAAAACTCTGAGCGTTCGCGTGATCCAGATACGAATCGGGCTTTTACGCTCAGTCCTCTACATAAAAATAAGCTGTGTTAGCCAAGAATGCTGCAGCATATCATCTAATAATACCCAATACTTCCGATTTAGCGTTTACATAATTGCAGGGACAAGCCTAGCTTACAAAGAGTAATTATGGCATGATTGAAAATAGCTGCATACATATTTGCACGGTACATAATTCAGCAACTGTTGCAGCTAAAGACGAGAATATATTAACCTCCACTAACAATGCAACAATGTATTTTCGTTTCTTTAACTAATATTATGATGACGGAACAAATTTTATAACTCCTAAAAGATGCCATTTTGGTGGATATTCTTACACACCAAAAATACTACAATACTATACTATTAATAGTACAAAGAAGTATTTTTATTTTACTAATTTAAAGTATGATCACGCAACAAGGTTCATCTCACCTGAAAGATAACATTTCGAGCTACATTCTTCCAGACCAACAATATGCACGTGGCTTCTCAACTTTTATCTCACGTGCTACGTTTACCGTGTTCCACCGCGGCAGGCCTACCACCTGAACGCTGCCGCACACCCTATTGTCGCCGGATCTGAGATCGAGAATATGTCTACCTGAGGATGGTAAATCAGCGCAGCCGGCCGGCAAACGGCGGGAGAAATGACGGCCTCGCTGCCAGGCAATACTTCGCGCTTTCGCGAATCCTTCCGGCAAATAACGGCGGATCGGTGCCCGACGATGCTAACCAAAGCCGTCAGATACTGGCGGCCGTAGGTCTCATTCCTACCGGGGCTCGCATCGTCCTCGCCGTCTTGCCTCCTGCACTTGGAACTGTCGAGCCCGTTCGCAAACCCCTTTCGCAAGCCCCGTTCGCTCATGAAGCTTCCTCGACTCTCGTCCTTCTTCCTAGCGAAGAGAGCGTAATATCGGGGACCGGAGGCACATGCATATAGTACGCCATCTGATCCGTCGTGTCTCAAGACCGAACTAGTCGTGCATGGAGACAGACGCCACCCTCTTCGAACACCATCCCCCCTCGCGTCACCCTCTCGTCGCCCCCTTCGACAGTCAGGCTTTCCAAAGACGCCGGTACTCGTGGCGAGCGTTCAGCCGTGTATAATGTCGGGGCCGTTTCCGTAATAGTATCGACGAACCGTGTCGAGGTTACGATTGTGGTCAGGAACAATTCGACCACGCACGCCTCCTGGCTAGGCGAGCTTGCACGTCGGATGTAGCCATCGGGACGTGAACGTATCTTGTAGGCGATGGAGGGACGCGAAAAATCGATATGCCGGATATCTCAGACGCGAGGAGCAGTCTAATAGTTTGGTGGGTAACGAGGACGAACGAAATTTTAGACGTTCGATGCATCGACGAGACATTTTAACATTTTTTCTTTAATTAAATCGGTCTATGCTCGATGATTATCGAGTATTGATGTTTGTGCGTTGGTAGAAAGAAGGGGAGGGTTATATGGACTGGGTAACATCGGTAAGCGGAGTAACGAGAATTCAAGTCATTGAGTCAATTGGATATTTTGCGCAGAAAAACCTGAAGCTAGGTCGAGTCTTACTTTTGTACACGTTTCGAGTGAGCTCCGGGTTGTACGTTAATTGACTTTTGATGACGTTTGAGGTTTACTCACCGTTTCGCTTCCTCTCCAGGAATTATTATCGCTTCTTTTATACCCATTTAACGGGCTAGTAAACGCGATTGACTTTTCGTTAACTTTCGGTCCATCCGTTTTTTATGCCACAGCCGACGTCATGCTGATCGATGGCATCGTAACTTTATTTCATGCTATTAAAACTTGCCTCCAACTGAAACGAAACGTCGCTATTTATGTTGCGCTTCAAACGCGGCTTATTTATTATATTTCTCGCATATTTATGAATATCCCGGATCACTGCTTTCTCAGGTGCAACATATCACATATTCGTTTGAAAATCTTCCCGATAACGCGGAAATATAATAGTACTATATTTGACCGATAAATATGAAGTCGACTCAATACTGTTCCGCCATTAAGACAAAGTTTAGTATTGATTATTTAATGCCGTTGCTCGGTAATGCCAGTATCTATCGACTGAAGAATGACGCACGACGCACAGATCAGTGTCACGGTAAATAAGTCAGTGCCAACGAAATTCGCTGTAGGTATATCGGGAACATCTCATTTCGCATGTCTTCCAAAATTGATTGACCCACGGTTACTCTTGAAAATGGCAAATTGGACCCCGTGTTTTTCGTTGTCGGCCGACATACACGGACCGAATATTCCCTCCTACCTCCACCGTCCTGGATCCCAGCGAAAGGAGTTCGAACTTTGAAATCACCGTACGCCAACCAGCCCGACTCCTGCCGAGGATCTTCCACGTATAGGGTTCCGCGTGTGTACGCCCACCTTCCTCTATGTGCGTAATATTACATACACACGGTGCGATCGTCTGCGTGTATGCATAGGGGAATACGGACGGGACTTTCCTTTCGCTTACATGCACCTGGCTATCTTATGAAATCTCGTCGAACGGGATGGGTAGCGCGGAACGAAGCGGCCCCGATCGAAGCTCCCTAATTTCACGAGCCGTAATATCATCCGTAATATCGGGGCTTAATGCTAGTTTCCGACTTCGTGGGGGAGTTTCAAAGATTACCGCGAATCGTTTCGGTTGAATCTGCTTGTACCGTCTCACCCCTCCTCCGCGCCCTGCCTGCCTGTCTGTCTGTCTGTCTGTCTGTCTGTCTGTCTGTCTTTGATGCCCGGGCTCGGCGACCGTTTCATGTACTTTGAGCATTGGCGCACGCTCGATTCCACCTTAGAGCGTGCCAAGGCGCAATGTAATTGAATGCGGCGGCAAATTGAAGCGTCTTCTGAGCAGCATCTACGACGCCCCTCTTTCACCCTTCCCAAATCCCTCTCCTCCCTCCTCTCGTTCCCTCTCTCATTCCCTCTCTCATTCCATCTCTCATTCCCGCAGTCAAGCGGCGTTCTTCAATCGTTTCAGCTCGTTATTGAGCGCGCTCAAATCTGCGAATCACCGATTTCGTCGTCCGCTTAATTAACCTTAAAACTCGACTCCGCTCGTCGTCGTATCGGGAATTTGGGGGATTACAGCGACACGAGTTACGCTACCTCTAGGCCAAGGCTTTCTCGCGGCACGATCATGGCTCTGTCGGGATGCAGCCGAGGTGCGAGCCGTAGCCTCAACACACACCGAGCATCCGCGGTATGCATCTCGCTATATCGGCGCCATTCAGACGTGCACGCATTATGGTCCAGCATATTCACGACACCCAGCTCGTCTTCGTGCATTCCCCCTCCCGCAGCATCGACCCCCGAGGCCATTCGGTGCGGACGAACAACTTCCGCCTTTGAACGTTATCAGACCGTCCCGCCGCTCGCTGAGAGCTCAGCCCCGATACCGAAATTGGAAAATCACGGCCTGCTCCGCTCTCGGGATTAGTCACGACATCGGTTTTGTGCCGAAACTTCGCCGCCGTCGGGCGGACCGTCGAAAGATCGGGCGGATAACGGCCGCGACCGCAATAACGTAGTTCCGAATGGCCTGCCTTGACGGCCGAGCAAAGGCGTTACTCCGCGCGGATCTCGCCTGCAACTCTCCTTCACAACTCTCTCTCACTCTCTCTCTCGTCGACAAGTCTCTCGTCCCCGAGGCCATAGAGAGGAACTTAGCTCACGGCTAGAGCGTAAGACCGTCACGTCTCGACTCTGACCCCTCACCCTATCCCCACCCCTCCCCCTTCGCCTCCACCCCAAACTAGGCACGGACACACGTTCTCACTTTATGACACCTGTTTGCTGGCGTTGCTTCTCGCACCCATGCGTTTCCTGTCCCTCGCTCGCCTTTCACGACTCGCGCTGCCCTTTCGTTCCTCTTGTTCGGCAGCGTGACGATGACCGTGTTCGCGCCTAGCCGCTCACATCCTCCGACTCCGCACACTCTCGCTCTAGCCGTTCTCCAATATGCCCATCGCGTCGATACACCGCCGCTGCTTTTGACACGTCGGCCACTTCGGCGGAGAAGTATTGGCCTCGGGGCGGCACCGGCTCGCCTACGATAGAGCCTCACTTATCCCACCCACGCAGTCTACGGCCTCTTTTTTATCATCCTCATTGCCTCTTCCCTCGCGCCCGAGAGACCTTTGTTGCTTTATGTTTCATCCGTCCTCTATCAACTAGCCTTCAGTCTCTGCCTCTGCCTCTGTCTCTGTCTCCCTCTCTCTTTCCTTTTGCTGGGTGCCTCTTCCTCTTCGCGCAGACTGCCCTCCCCCCACCCCTTTCCAGCTTTGTCTCACGAAACGCGTTTACACCCTCTTGTCGTCCCTTTCCGGCGCGTCCGGGCTACTTCGTTTCTTGCTTCCCACTCCTTCTCGCCAGGAGGTACGACTGGATCGACCGGCTGCACTTCCGTAGATTGAAAAGTGCTACGAGCAATTTATCGTGCTCAGAACGACGTCCAGTGTCAGGGTTCAGCATTAGCCGAGGGGCATCTTCTTGGATATTCCTTCTCTGTCGGACAGGCGAGCGACTACTCGCTCTCCCGATTCTTAGAGCTGCCGGCTATCCACGATGAGCTGGATAACTGATGTACGCCGCTCGGCTTACAGGGCGTTATCCTCGATTTCAGCCGGCTTTGTTGCCCGGACTCCAAGAAAATGTGGCCGTTCGCCGCGACTGACGAACGATGACCTTCCTCCACTGACGATGCCCTCTTTGTTCTTTCTCCGACTGTCGCAGATTGCGAGAGTTCGCGTTAATCCTTTAACCGCTGCGCAGTTTAACCGGAACGCACGTCGACTCTCGTTTCCGGTCGAATGCTTTATACGCGGGCGCCACGCTGTATTCGGAAAAGTGTAGCGGTAATAATTGGAAAGGTTTCTATGCCAAATTGAAACCGATTCGATATCGATTTGAGAAATACAGCCTTCGGATAAATGGATTCAGACTGCGGATGTGAGAATTTTATTTGGCGATGTGTGCCCCGGTCGCAATGACTGTGAGTATAAAAGTAATTCGCGCGTACGAGTAAGTAAAATAAACGACGACTGGGTGTAATTATTGAATAAATGTAAAAACGGATGGTGTATATGTGGATATTCGAGAAGTATCTTTGCTCGCGATATTCTTCTCCGTTTTCAAATATTCACACTTTGAAAGTAATAATCTAATAAACAATTACGATCAATTTTAGAACTGTACAGAATTTGTTCGCTTTGCACCCATCGCGTAACTGCATCGTCGCATTTTTACGAAACATATTAATTTGCTAAGAATGCTCATCCCTTATACGTTAATGAAATCATCATCCAAGCAGTCACCCGGAGTTTAATCAACAGAAGCAACATCATAAAACCTATCGTGTCGATTATCGAACAAATTGTGACGTAACGTTCTTTACCCACTATCCATCTTACTAACTAGGACGTTCAACCCGTGACCCGTTATTTTATCCCCATGGCAGCTGAAAAAGTTTGCAACAAAGAACAAACAAACGCCTGGTAACCAGTAACGCCGGACATATTAAAGGAACCCATATAGAAGGCCGTGATAAATTGGATGCAAAGGAGATCGCAAAGGTATTGTCCGCGCGATAATCATTGCGTTTTGGAGGCGAACAATGCAACAATTATAGGCCACCGTCCTGTGGCAATATTCGCGTCAGACTTTCAGTTAATGCTGTCCTCCTGCGGCACAATGCGCTTTCACGGCAGGGACCGAAAAGTGCCGCGAGTAATTTATCGTGCTTTAGAGGCGACGTTCAGTGCCACGCTTCCCTTGTCGTTAGTCAATACTTTTTACACCCTCGCCGCGCTCTTTCTTTTTCCGCTGAAAGTCGGCTGCACTCCGCGATCAATCGACGGCGATTGTCAGGTCATGATGGATTTCGTTATAAGGGGGTTACTAAAATAATATCTACATCGAGCCAGTTGCGCACTGGCCGAGCTCACTAATCTTGTAAATTGCGGTGAACCTGGAGCATGTAAGGTTTCACTAATCTTCATCTACGTGGCGAGTATTTAAAAGCTTTTAGTTAACGTAAAGTGCCCTTACTGCGTCATAAAGGCATTGTCCCGTTTTTCGATCGGATGCTTTATCAGAATAATGGGAGTTTTCTAGACAAAGCGAACGTCTGTAAATTTTTGATGGTTCCCTGACATGGTTCAATATTTCAGGCTTTTTAATGTTCTAATATATATTCAGTTTTGCAATCCTGCATTCTTTATCTCATTCACATTCCGTTTTATTTTGCGTTGCTTTATGCACTCCATTTCGCTGCACTCATTACTTTTCAATCGGTAAACAATCTTTTTCTGTTGTCTTGCTTTTATGATAATAATTATAGAATACACTCGCTTATACATATTTTTTTTGTTATTAATTACAATTTGGTTGAAGCCAGAGAATACGTCACTTTTGCAAATAACTTAATTTGCTCACACTCTGCTACCGACGCATTCTATAAACCGATGAACCGTACAGTTTGAAGTACTGCGGAATAACAAACAAAAAAACGTGTTACATATTCGCAGGAAAACTATGAAAGCATAAATTCGTTACGTTCCACAATAAAATTTGCACGTCGCGGCCAACAAAAAAATAGTCCTCATCCCTCGCAGGCGCGCTTCCTTCATTACAGAATGTAAAATTGCTGTTTCCCGCGGAGTTAGATTAGTTTGCGAACGGAAACGAAACAGGGGGATAAATAAAAATAATAAAACTCGCGCGGTCACTGAATTCGACATTGATAATTACCGCGCCAGGCGCATGCCGGACGCGTGCACGTGCTCCAACTATCCGAGAAGTGGGGTGGCGAAAGTTTGAAAGTGATTTATTTGCCGGAACGCGGATCGCGCGCGCGCGCGCGTCCATCGGACGTTTATAATAGGCTCGGGGCGCAAAATGAGTGGAGAGAGGGGCTGAGACGAGGTGGGGGAGGGCAGCCGGAAATATAGAGGCGGGAGGGGGGGGGGGGGGGGGGCGCGAAAGAGTCAATGAAAACTGATAACTGCTAACGACGTATTTACGCGAGCGAGTCTCGAAAAGCGAGGCGGCCGGGCGAGCGCAATTAATCGTCGCAGTGGCGCTCGCTTGTTAACACGCTAGACTGTCTTGTCTGCCTTTTCCAACCGCGCGACACTCATATTTCTCCGGCTCTCGGGGTAGGCATCGTCGCGCGCGTCGCGCAAAACTTTAAACCTGCGCCGAAGACAAAGACGGAAGTTCCGCAAACAGAAGTTCAGCGGGACTGAATGCCAGCCCGTGCACCCTTTTGACAGCGACCCTTCGTGCCCAACGTTGCCTCAGATTCCCACCCTCCTTTTAATCTCCTCCCTCCATTTTTTTCGCCACCTTTCAAGACAGCGCGCGTAAGGAAACGCGGCGACGGAACGCGCCGCTTTTTTGTCCGGCATTCGGGCGAATTCGTTATTTTTGGCTGACATTGCAGCGCAGAAATGGACTCGAAATCCGATATCCGATATCGCCGATCAGAATTCTCTCCGCTTTCTTCGCTCGGCGAGGTATGCGGCGGAAAGATGGCGGCGCGCGACGCAGATATCGACGCGCAGACTTCGAACGATTCCTCGCTTTCTCTCGTCGGCTATACACTCAGCGGAATTAAAATGGCCGCCACGGCAAATTCGAGCGACTCTTCGCTACCCGACGGCTCCGATCGTCCGAAGTTTCGATTGTCTCTGCGGCCTTTCGACTCACGGTGAAGGGGAATGATGATGTTTGCTTTGCGGATGCAAAGTTTGCGCCAGACTAGGGAGAATGCAAATGTGCGGCTCTACGTTAAGAATATGGGCATATGTGGAGCTTCGATCGTCGCGTTCGTTTTACCTGCCGTCTTTCGGTTTGGCAGAGGGATGGAATGATTTTTGGTTTTTGGGGCTCAAGTTGTGAAGTAGGATTATGGAAAAATATGAACATAGAGTTCTATGTATCTTGTACTGAATGTAGTAGAGGATTTTGTTAACTAATATGTGGATATTGTATTTTTTGCATGGAAAAATATCCGTGAATTCCAATATACACATGTACACCTTATGATCAGAATTTGAGTATTAAAAACTGTTTATGATAGAGAACGGAGTTCCATGATGATTAGTCTGTCAGTTTTAAAATCGTCTGTTGGGCGTCGACTTATTCCTTCATTTTTCTTCTAGGTGACGATGATGGCATAAAAGAAACGCAGACGTTCGGTATACACGGCATAAAATCCTGTCAACCATAACCTTGATACATACTTTTAATGGAAACGTAGAGTGGAGGTCTATTATTTATAGAGTAATTAAACTGCTAGATAACTTCCACCAAAATTTCAGAACTTCTTTCCCTTATCAGAACCCATCTAGCAACACAGGCTATGTAACTTTTCCAGGCTAAATAAGAGCCACAGAACAACAAAAATCTTGACTTTTTTCCAAATCGGTTATTTTACCAAACGACGACAGCAGTAACTCTCATCTCATAAATTAGTATATTATACACGGATTTATGTCCATTGGACTCATACCTTCGATTCCTAAACGATGATCGTTTAGACTTCCCAGAAAGCATATATTTGCCGCACCCTCCATCTTCTTCGCCATGTGCGTTCGATTTCTATATCATTACCCCTACGCACACCCCTATCCAATTCAATCTTTGTTCCATGCCGCGCACCCGTACCTTTACCAATTGCTCTCTTCGGTATCCTCTAAAATGCCGCACCCTATTGAAAACGCGTTGTACATGAGGAAGGAAACTTTTTATCGGACGTCGTAGGAAGAACTTATATCCGCCGAAAGCCGTTTGACGCTGACAAGAACGGACGGATCTGAAATCCTGTAGCCGATATCGCGTATTTGATTCAATATGGTTCGACCAGCAGTGAGAAGTTGCCGCCGCGTTATGTCTGCGAGCTCAAGATTTACTGTTTGAGACATCGGGCGAGACGGAGTAGGGGACGTTTCGTTGGGGCGCGGTAAAAGTGCCCCAACGGTACCTAGGCAGTGACGTACGACAAGTCGTCTGGTGTTTCGACAGAAATCTAAAGACAGATTTATTGCCCGCTGGCACGGGGTGACGCTACTCTGCGAAGGGAAAGATGGGCTACCTACCGTACCTTTCGTCTTCTACCAAGTTGTCACTTCTGCGACACTCATTCGTACTCTGTTTTAATTTCTCTTCCTTGTCGGAAGCGTGGAAGGGTTTAAGTTAAACCTGAAACTGTGAAGCTGACACTATGCTGGACTATAGTACTACAGAGGCGATAAGGTAAACATGATCGATTTACCGACAAAGATCGAATCAGGTGTTACCACTATCCAGTTTGTTTATTCGAGTGGTTTGACAATGTTCCGCGACAGACGTCCACTTGTCAACTTTTACACTGTCCCCTGCATGTTGTTCGACTATTTCCCAGAATCAATAGCTCGCCGCGATATAATCCCGTCCAACAATCAGTCCGCTGATCAACAAAGCGTGTGATTCGGGCAGATAAATCGTCTGGCGTAACGTTCGGCGGGCGATCGAGCGGCAATTATTTGAACACCCCGTCGAAACGTCAGCGTCCATATACAGGCTTTCTCGAGGAAAAAGGCGCGAGAAGGAACGATAAAAGTTACGAGCGCGCCGGAACAATTGCGGGCCGACTCGGGCTCAACGACATCGTCGATTTCTCAAGCCGCCCACCCCCCCGCCACGGTCGCTGTACTCTCGGCAAACATATATTTCCGACGGGCCACGGAACAATGCCGATGACGGGAAGAATTCGAAACACATCCGCGCTTATCGTCGCGGCGGCCCGATAAGCGGCAAAAATGAGCGAACGTCCGTTCTGAACGGCGACGTGGAAAAATCGGGCGGGCACGTAAAAGCGAGACGGGGCCGGGACAGGGGACATTAAGAAAGACGTCCATTGTGCGCGAGACAAAGGGGGTCGAATCGTTTCCGTTTAACGAAAATCCAGAAATTTTAAGCTCCCCCTCTCCGGCCGCCCCTCCATTGTATAAAACTGTTAGATCGCCGAATTGCCATGCAGCCGGGATAAAGGAGTAACATAGATAATTGCGAGCGTGGAGTGAGATGGGGTGGTCGGGAGAGGGTAGTTGGAGGGAGGGGGGGTTGAGTTGTACGGTGGCAAGATGGTGTGCGGACTCACGGGATAGACATGGAAAAGTAGCGGCAGTCCCTGGAGACGGTAGCTGGCGGGGGGCTGGGGTGGTTAAAGGAGGCTTTAGTGGGCCGTTGCCCGGGCTGATATTCCGCGCGTTGTGGATTACGACCGGTAATAACATTCCTGGGACGATCCTAAGGATATAGAAGGCGATCTGAAACAAGATCAGCCGGAGGAGAATGCCGCAATGGCTGTCGGTGCGGGAAGCATGCTGATTCCCACGGCTGCGGACCGGGGTTAGGAGACGTACGAATTCAGACAGTTTGACTTGATGGCATCCAGGACGTTCCCTAATCTACCTCGCGCCGAGTCGAGCGTAATGCGATCGAACACGTACTTTCGCAGGCAGCGATCTTTGATTGGGCCGCGATTAAAGGGACGTTACGGCCCTGGGCAAATTTATTCCCACGCGCCGCTCCCTCTGACACCCGGAGATGTCCTGCCGTATGATTTCCTCAGTCCGCCAAATTAGAGGAGCTACTCGGCGGCAGGAGCGAACGTTAATGCGATCGAGTGCATACGGTGTGACGGGAAATCTTTCGGTCGATGCCGCCTCGACACTACTCTCCACGCCAATTCCATTTGGTGCGACTAAAATAGTATGTTGAAAGTGCGGTTAGCGCACACGCGGCGCAAATTCGCGAACAACACTCTCGTTCGATGGCGGCTCATTTGTCTGGTACTTCCATTTTGGGAAAGCGTAGTTGCATATTGTAGAGCATTTTGCGTCCGAGCTCCTTTCACGAAAATTCCTTCCTTTACGTTGTCGAAATTGGACGATGAAAGCAGATGGGCCTGCTGTAGGATTTGTCTCTGACGGTAAGAAGCGTAGTCAGGGAGTGTTTAAAGTTTTAGTAGGTTCCTTCAGTTTATCGAGGCTCGTTCACGATGTATTCTTTACTGAGTAACAATAGGTACAATGGTTGTTTTAACGTAAGTTCGAAGAAAGATAATGCAACTGAAGCAGCCTGTTACTTGAATCTCATACCTAGTTTTACGCCAAGTAAATGAAAAACTTATATCGACATGAGCTTACGTGTAAAGCGCAATACAGTTACTTCAAAAACAAGGCCGTAAGAATAGAGTTTGGTATAAAAGCAAACGGGCAAATAAACCGTAAACACACTTTTAATACATCAATATCCATTCTGTTTTCATACAACCCGCATTTTCTTTTGATACGTGTTTTTCCGCGCTTAGTTGCTCCAAACCTGCGTTTAATATCAATACCACCAGATCGCTGTTTGTTTGTCTCGATCCGGTGTGTACGGAGCGTCCAATATCTATCATCAGGAAACTTTCTTCGCCCCGCTAGCTTTTTCGCAGAAGGCAACCGAATCAATATAATTGTTTTGCCGCAAAAACATTTGTGATAACGGCCTACGTTTATAAAGAGAAGAGCGCGAGGCCGAACAAAGGAGGAGGCGGAAGGAAACGAGAGTGGCGACTGAATGAATAAAAAAAAAATGCACTCGAATGAAAAGGCAATGCGGCGTAAAGTACACAACTGCCGGTCAGCATTATGGATGGATAAGACGGATCGACGATTGCTGGGAACGCATTTCTCTTCCTTTCGAATGGCCGGAGAAGAAAAGTGGTCCGTTGAAGGACGCGTCGTTCGACTTGCGCGCGAGCGATGAATGGCAGGATTCGCGGGTGCCGGATCATAAGGAAAACTGAAATCCTCGCCTCTGACAATGTGACTCACGGTGTGACTGATGCACGCAGCGAATTCGGGGCCCTTTCAAATTCGACGTCCGATCGGCATCGCAGCCGCGTCAAACTGTCAGTCGACAGTTTCGATGCCCTTCACTGAGACTGCGGAATGTCGCACAGATAGCGGAGATATGCCCAGAATATGAAACACTGTCAGTACGGCGGAGAATTCCATTGTGGATGATTGAGAAAGGTTTAGCGTTTTCAAGGACATTCGAGTTTAGGCTTGATAAAGTGCTTTTCTAGTAGCTTCCATGAACTGGTTCTTGGATTACGCCTTATTTGTCCTATGTTTTGCAATACTTATTTGTCCGAGGAATTGAGGACAATTAATGAATATTTTCGACGCTTCCTATGTTCTTTCATACTAACAAAATATCGTACGTCTTTTGTTTGAGAATAAATGTTGTTATTCTCTAGAGGATAAAGGGGTGAAAAATGAGTAAGCATCCAATAAGTGCATGTGCGTACAAAAGAGTATCGCATAGAGTTACAGGTAGTGCACGTGCGAAATTCTTGATATTGCCCAGAGTACAAATTTCCCCGTTGTTTTAGATTAGGCGACATTCCTCGAATTCGTGAGTTTTCGCCTGCAGTGAACAAGAACGCACCGTGAATAAAGAGTACACTTCTGTGCGTGAATTTGCATTAAGCCACGGGAGAGCGTCTTTTTTTCGATATCAGTAAAATTGCAGCGCGGACGATCCGATGTCAAGGACTTCCTTACATTCCAAACGTAATTCAGCCACTGATTCTGAGAAATTGCGTTTTCGCGATAAAGGAATTCAATCTCTCCTCCGCTCGTTACTGGGGAAGCAATCTTCAAACAGATAAATGCCATTTCCGCGTTCGGCGTGCAGCTACGTTAATGTAACAATTCTTCTCCCGCCAGAATATTTCTCCGAATGCGTTTCCGATTAATCATTTCGCTCTTCCAGATTTGGGTTAATTATTTTCGCCGCTCTTCCGACGTTCACTTAGATGCCGGCTCGCGGATCATTTATTCTGATAAAGGTTAATTATGCCCAGAACTTCCGCAGCCGAAAGCGAGCTTGAAAAATGTGCCGATTAAACGCCGATCTTTATTTGTCCGCCGCGACGCTCGGCTAGAACAAGACAAATCCCGGAAGTTACGATAAGTGCCGAAAAAATTTTGGCACGTACTGAGAGAAGCAGCCAAGGACTTTTTAATCCTGTTATAGTGTTTATATTTCGCTTGGCAACACTTTGGAGTGACGCCTACCGGCATCGAACTTACGAATATCACCACCTTTGACGATTATTTGTTTAGGCCTCTAACCGTCAGCTCCACCTATTCCAGTCTCTTTAATCAAGATCCTGAACCTGCTAAAAAAACAAGCAGCTTGCCAAGTACACCGGATCGGGATTATTCACGCGTCACTTCCAATTTTTCAACCCTCCGAAATCGAGCACATAACTTTAAACCTCCGGCGTCCGCGTACGTTAGCGTTTCAATCTGCGGCACTGAAACCGTCATTACCGTCGCGTCGGCTGAAATTCCGCAATTTTCGAGCGCGGCGTGGAAAGTTAACGATTCCGATTAGTGCAAGATGACGCGCGATAATTCAATCGGCACCGGGACTCCCCGGACGTAAAACAATTCGGGCCACTGCATTCGGCGTAATTGTATTCAATATAATTCAATAAATCAAGTTCGGTTAAGGCGACCGGGTCGACTTTGCCGGGAGTTGAAAGATGCAGCAGATGGACGAACACGGTCTCCCGTAATGCGTTCCGCTTGTTTGCCCCCGTAAAGAACAGTAAAAAGCGGAGGAAGTTCGCCAACAGCAGTGGCCACTGGCAGTTCATCCAGTTTGTCAGATCTCGGAATGCGGGGCGGAACGTTGTTGAGTAGACTGTCCGTTTTCCGTTGCGATGAGAAAAGTCGGTCGGACAGGGGTAGTAGGGGGTGAGGGTGGCGGGCAACAAGACGTGACGAGTAGTCCTGGCTAACATGGCGGATCGATCGATCGAAGTAATTCGAATTGACGCCACGGACCTTGCGTCCGCGCCGCGTCCGTTTTCTCTAACCGTTTGCGCACGAAATGGCCAAATAATCCTTCCATCCCTGTCCCGTTCATCGTCCGCCCTTATTAAACTTTTCCCGCGAGACCATCGTCCCTTTCGATCTCACTTTCGAACTGAGGAATGAATAAGGGATGAGTGTCGGAGTGCTACGGAGTGCCATAGGTCCCGGAGACCTATAAAAAGTTTAGATAAGAGTAGCTAAATGAAGGGCGTAATTGTCGGGCTCGAATAATTTATTAGCTAAATGAAGAATTCTCCCGTTTCCGCCGACGTTCGGAGAATTTTGCGCTGCACTTCGCTCGCGAATAATTGCCGAAGGATGATCGATCTGTCTCTCCCGCCCTTTCGCGCCTCGGCGTTTTCCGGGAAATATGTTTGGATGATGGAATTCCGCGCAGTGACTTGCTGTTTCGAGCCTAGCCTATCCCGAACGTGGCCTTATCCAACGTGTCAATGTTGTACATGCACACCATCGCACGTTCACGTAACGATTGATATAGGGAAATCCAAAAGCACGAATAAGAGTACGATTCGCACATTCCTTAACGCTAGTTCCGAAACTAAAACATATGCAAAGCAACGATATTAAACCGAAAGATTAATGAACGTAATATTGATCACGGCGCGCAAATAGGTTAGTTCAAATATAAATCCGGCACTTCCATAATCCTGTTTTCCGAGCCCGCGCTCTCCGAACTCATTTCCTTTCTTACGACCGCATTTAATTTACGATCTTAACGCGGATTCATGTTCAGCCGCGCGGACGGGCTACTTCAAAATCGTGCTCGGCAAAAAGCATACGTGGCCGATCGTTAACGCATACACGTGTACTCGAACGTTCAATTAGCGAATTAGCGTATAAGCTTTGCCCGTAGTTAGCGGGTAGGCGAAAATTTCTCGCCGCTCCCGGCGGTTGAAACCTAAGCTGCGAACCGACGGCTGTTCGTTAACTTTCGGTTGCGGCCGAGTCAACTTTTCGCCGATTTAACTGGCCCGCAGCTACCCGTCCGAGTGGCAAAGCCATGGACGGAGAAAGGTATCCAGGCACGGACGGCAGGCAGTTCCCGCAAGAATAGGAATTACAGAGAGACGACCGGAGTGATCACTGCGAGTAATTGATATTGGTACAGCCACTGTCCATTGTCCCGCGTCGAGCAGGTTCAGGATTCATATACCATTGAGCAGCAGGCTGGGTAGCCGACCAATATCCCATTTCCTTCATCCTGTGGAAAACGCGGGCGTGCAAGCGTGCCGCACGGCCGCCCGCTCCGAGAACAACACTGTGCCCGTTGAAAACTCACGGTCACCGCGTCAAAGCCGAAATCTATGGAACCTGCACGTCAAGAACACCCGAAACTATTGCCACACCGTCGAATTGCACGGTTAGCCAGCTCGATATCGAGTCAATTTTCTATCGCTTCATCCTCGCGCGCCAGCAAAATTTGTTACGGTGCTGGTACTGTAAGTGGCCATCCCGTTTTATGGTACAGGTGATTCGATTATAGTACATGGATAATTATTTGGTCTTACATCGACACCTCTTATCGGGAGTCACCGATAAGTGTATTAAGGACGACGAGTCGGTGACCCGAACATCGAACGTATTTACATCGACGTACACGGACGCAAGACCTTTAGCTACTGTACCTTCTGTCCTCTCTTTTCGTCCGCATTTCCCTGCCCTCCCGCACACCTACTCATCTCCCGTATCGATTTCATCTCCGCCGAAACGCAGAACAAAGCGGGCAAGTTTCTCGGTGCGGCAGGAAAATTATGAAACGAACCAGGTATTGAATACCGATCGCGTACAGTTGAGCCATCTGTGCCGATCACTTTGGCACGGGCGCGTAAGCCGCAAGCACTGACCCTGTTCCGACGTCGGATCGGACACGCGAGAATGTGAAGGATCTTTTCGCGACCGCGAGCGTGCGCAACAATGGCGATTACTCACGGGCGAGCTGCTAATTGCCGTTAACGGAGTCTGGGTGCCCGCTGAGACGGCGGCGAATGACGTCTCAGTCGACGGTACGTTCGTTATCTGAGAACCCACTTGTCGGCAGCTCGGGCGTTCATGATTTCGGTGCCACTCACAAAGCATTGTTCGCCGACGTTATTAGCCGCAGCGAGTGTATTGATAAAATACGTTTCATTGTCTTCGCCCGCGACAACCGCCAGCCTCGAGAAGAAAGAGAATACGCCCGGGACAATGCCTGTCACCGAATTGACGTAACGTTATTGTTTAACAGGACTAATTGGTTCTTCGACAAGTGCGAAAGTATTGATTACGGTCGACTCTCACGTTCGGGCCTACGGGGGAGCGACGATGCTCACAGCGATCCGACATGCAAATCAGCCATTGTCACTGTTATTACCTGCATAATTCTATTCTTCCGTCGTCGGAGCAGACGAGAACGGCGAATGACGACAAACGACGACGACACCAGACGGCATGCGCTTAAAAGCGCCTCGTAAATTCGTTCCACCGTTAGAACCGGCGCCATTTAAATGATAACGGCAAGTTACCCCTTCTGTCGCCCAGCATCGGGATTTGTTTAAGATGCCTTGATATAGCCAGACAGTCAGACCTCGTGCGACTAAGTGCCTCGTTGTTTATGGGGAAGGCAATACGCCGCAATTTCTTAGTCGTTTCAGGGAAATGCGTACGTACGTCGATTGCTTTTTGAGGGCAGAATGATCCGAGAGTCTTTCAAAAATTTGTGAGTCTGTTTATTCGCTGGGGAGTTAACTGCTCTCAAAAGCGGAAACTGGCAAAATTTAAAAGAGATGGTGGCGTCTGAAGACGTAGCGTGGTTGACGTTTTTTACTGGGCAAAGTATGTCGCTCCGTTGTTATAAATTGTATTTGTTTGGGGAGAGTTCCTGTAGTACTTCAGTTATAAGTGCAATGTAAATATGGAGTTTGAGAATTCAGAACATTCTACTCTTTATTAAATATGTCACGGCCCGATTAAAAATTTATTGAAAATGGGTTGTTGAAAAACGTTGATTAATTTTAAGTAATCTTTGCATAACAGCCAGTACATATATCGCATTTCAGAACGGTTTTTGCTAATCATACGGTATAAAATATTTTTGCGGAATTTCAAGCGATGAACGTAGGAGGCAAAAGCAGTAGCCATTGTCTCACAATGACTCTGCTCAATTGGAAAGAATGGAAACTGCACAGGGCAAAACATGCGCACACTGTAGTTAACTGTGTCCGTGTCAAAAGCTGCCCGGATTTTGACCGGATGACGTGAAAGGCAGGAGTAATTAAATATGAATCACAAAGAAGCCCAGAAACGCTTCCGCACGTAGCATCAAATTGCCACCCGTAACATTTTGATAGCTAGCCGAACCGTAATTGCCGAACTAACGGCACTTTCTTTTTAATAGTCGACATGAAAAACGCAATAAAAATGATCGTTACCGTCCACTCGAAATATATTAAATACGAGCGGTACGCGCGCACACACTGACAGCGGTCGGTAACGGGAATGTCACCCTGCCGAAAATGCCATCGTGAATAACTTAAAGCTCGTCCCGAAAATTCGACGGGAAAAAAGCTCGTCGGGACATCCGGAGAATTCGTTAATTTGGGCGGCGCTGAGGGCGGAATTGAAAAATTTGCAAAACAGACGTGCACGCGCGCGCGCGCGCTCCTATGAAAGATAGAGTGGCGAGCTAAAAAATGGATCGTTCATTAGTATCAATGGCCCAGCGCTGTACCCGCGGGAGTCGTGCTTTTTCGGCCATTCGATTTCCGTAAATACAACCTCGGCCCACTGTCGGAGAATTCTAATCGAGTTTATCCCCGCTCGATCGCGTATACGGTCTCATCGATGCAGCTCCGTTCGCTTCTTACGCCGTGAGATTGCCCGACACAGTCCGGCGACGATGTTAAAACGGCTTTTTCTTGCTCTCGATCAAGCAGACTCTCTCTTTGTGCCGACCTTCTCGCCGAGTCACTTGGTAGGTACATACCCGGCTAGATAGAAAAGTCGACCGGCGAACAAATTGAATCCTTCGTCGAGGACTAATACTGTTGTCACTTTTTATCGTCCGACGGCGAGTCGATAAATAAAATGAACGCCTCGCTACTCCTTTCTATAAATTATGTCCGTTTAATGACTAATAGCGACCAATTGCAAACGCGTGATAGATGATGAATTCGATTTTTCTTCTGTTCTTTTGTGATTCTTGAAAGTGCTTGATTCAGCACGAAACTTGGGTCAGAAGATATATGTTGCTGAATGAGAATAAAGTGTTTTTAATTCTCAGAGTATAAATTGAACATATTGCAAAGTATTTCATTACGAAAATGTGTTTGTTTTATGAGGACGACAGAATGAAATTACGTAAGTTATGTTTATTAATCGTAAAAATATTTTCCATCTGCATTTCGGTTTTAACATATCAAGTCAGTGAATCGAGAATACTTATATGTTTCGCCGAGGAACAATAATGTGGAACTAATAATTGGAAAATATCAAAATGATAAAACGTTCGTATTTCGTATAATGTTTCATCAATTAACAGAGATATTCTAGAGTATCCCGTTTCTGTTATTTTAAATTATTCCCATCGTTATCTGCAGGGTTTCACAACTTTAAAAGGACTCGTTTATACATTTTCGATATCATTGGTATGTACGAATATAAAGAACAATGGAGATGAAATTTGTGAAATAAAGGATTGAATGTTGGGTCAATTTTGGTTTCTCCGATTGAACTGTGTATGAACAACTACGTTTTCACTCAAGCTTTTGGTTTGTTTCATGAAACCACGTCGCCATAGATTTTGAGAGCATTACGCATTTCTTCTTCCCCTGCTTTTATTGCACTCTCTTGCACAAGTCAATTTTGTATTCAACGAAAGATTTCAAAGTAAGCGGATAAGTGAAGAACATTCAAGATCAATAGAATCTCGGGTCATCGAAAACATGTTTCCTCGCGGTTTTCATAATTCCAAAACTCATCCACAGTTATCAAAGTTACACCCAGATTTAATCCCGCGCACTTTTCTGTTCCGAAGTAGATTCGCACTCTGTCAAGATTATCAAGAGAATCTTAATTGCTTCAGATTAACAGGGAAGTAGTTGCTCTAACAAACTTCGCGAATAAGTTCATCACTTCCCTCGCAACGTTCGATTCTAACAATGAAAGTTTATTTAGTTATTTCGCAAAATCGGTTTGCTCGGATATATCCTGCCCAGGAAGCACTCGTCCCGACGAAAGCTTCAACGTGCTGAAACGTTGTTACGAACGCTGAAAACGAACAGACTTAAGCTTCTGCACATGACACATGTACTTCCACTTTGCGTTTACCGTGAGTAACCTCAAACTTTACCATCTCCTATAATTCTGCCCTTTACGGAATAAGACGCAGCCCTTAATTCCCGCCAGCGCGAAATTCATCTGCAGACACACACACGCAGATTTGAAAACGTAATCAGAGTTTCTACTCATGATACAAAAATCCACAATTTCTTAGTAACTATATCCTTGCCCCCTCCCCTTCCCACCCCGCTCGAGAGTCGTCGCGAATATATTTATACCCATGAAAACGATTCGTTCGCCGACTTGCATCATAACGGTAACGAATACCGTCGATTAAAGAAAATTAGAAGTTCCCCGTCGAGCCCCAGCGAATCAGGATGAAGTTCCGTTCCCGCGTTTCGCCTAACAGCACATCCAGGCACCATTATCCCTCCGTACCTCTCCATTACTCCTCTCCTCGCGTCTCCCGGGCGACCGGAGACCGTAATCGTCAAGTTTCCGGAAGTCGACCCGATCGTCCTCCCGCTCACTTCAACCTACTCCCCCGAATCGAAACCGGGCAAGCCAGGTAACCTCCCTGCCCTCCGCCGCTCGTTTTTCGCGGCCATTAGCGATTTACGCCGGCGAGACACCGCCGGGCGGACGAAAACATTCGGCGATATTAACAGGCATGTAAATGAGGGAACCGGCGGTAGCGAGGCGTCGAGCAATAATCCGATAATTCGATAATTGATTTATCATGTATTGCCAGGTGTATAAAGCTGGCGCGGTGGGGGACAGGGCAGGCTTCGCGCGCAGCGGCGGAGAGATGCCGGGAGCGCGGCTTGTCGCCGTTAATTAAAACAAATACGTTACGGATTTTGCCGCGAACTTTTCGCGCCTGGCGGATAACTGGCCAAATTGAATTGGCCATTGGTGCCGGATTCGGCCGCGAGCGCGGTCCGGATAACTTTCGTATAATGCCGCCGAATTAGACCCCCTTGACGCTTCGTCGTCTAGCGACCGTCGATGCAGATAATTTTGTCGGCTTTCCATCTTTTTCCGTTGCCGCTTCTGTCATTTCTCTGCTCGTGCGATTTCGATCGGCAGGTCGAGCGGCTAGACGTTGTTTGCGGATGGAGAGTGGCCTATTAGGGTGCTATGCCGGATATAAAAACGGCACGTGATCGGACTCGATCTGCGGACAGCACGGCGGTACAGATGAAATCGTATCTGTCTGTTTGCGCACGCTCTTTCTTACTCGTTAGCTTCCGTATTATGTGCCACAGTGTTACGAAGGAGGCGAGTGTGTATCGGTGTGGCCGTTGCCTCTGTAAACTGATTCTGTGCACCACTAGCGTGGGTGACATTAAGGGCGTGTGTTTCTTCTGTCTCTTTGACGTAGCTTGGTCGTAATTATTTGTCGTTCAGTCAGTGTCAAATAATTAATAGTTATGACTTGTTAACACGTTTTATTGCAGGTTGACGGTCGCGGAATTAGGTATGTATGTTACGGTCAATAATATGACCGTGTTTGACGTTCATGTGTCACATTTAATGATACTGTGGAAATTTTAACTAGCAACATCTCTGTACTCTCTGGCATATGGTCTTTAAAGTTGCGGCACTATAATACATATTACGTTCTTGAAAACACTGTCAAATTTGAAATTATCTTGTTAATAATTTTACGTTGTGTTTTTCAAATTAATTTGGTGATGTTCACAATGGTACTGCTGCCTTGGTAATTACATGACTTGTTATATTAGGAGCAGAAATAGCGTACAATCACACGTACATATAATATGTGACTGGAGTCGCAATCATCTCTACATTCTTGCGCATGTACGTCCATGCTGAATTTGATGAATAATAGGTACGTTGGCCTGGTTCAAGTAACACGTTGATTTTTCACTCGTACAACTCTCCTTCTCGTTGCACTATGTCAGCGAAGCAGATTTCAATCCAAAAGAAAGTCGGAGAGATTTAGCATATGTCGTGAGGATATTACGTTTTCAGACGACGCTACCGTTCGCGTTAAAACATTCCAATGATATTCATGTTTTTTTCCTTGTTGAAATGTTTAGATGGTACTCTCTATGGCGTGTACATATCTGTGACTGCATTAAATACGTACATATTCGTGATATTGCACTGCATGAATAATTTAGAATTTTACCGAGCCAGAGATAAATTGTCCTTTGCAAAAGAATGTTTGATTTTTACAAAGTAGTTTAGGTTGACCGTATACCGTTATTTAATGAACGAATGACTGCCTTTAGAAAGTTGTGTTATAAACGAAGAATGACTGTCCTAAACCGTAGTACAATACTTTCCAGTATTTAGACTTTTTTCGCTCGTACTGATTATAACTGAGCGATGCAATTTGACGAAACTCAGACACATTTACAACTAAAAATTGGATCCCCGGTCGGGTTAAAGCGCTTAAAACCGTTTGCGCGCTAATAATTTTATCCTGTAACTGAACGACTCTCACTCCGTGGCCGAGAAACTGTGAAACGGTCAACGTTACCGGATGTTCAAACTTAAATTACACGATAGGAACACGCGACTCTCGCGCGGCCGAAACGTGCGTCCAGACTCTCCTAAGTAATTAAAAGAAGAGGCTGCGAAAAATATCATATCCACCCTCCACCGACGAGCCGTTAATGAATTCCGCTTTACGGTAAACGTGAAAATGAGCGAGCTCCGAGCGGCACAGTATTTCTGCCATCAGAAAAATTTCTCTCAAAATAACGCTCGACCCCGCTCCTTCCCAGGTACTTTTTCATTCGTATGGAAATTCTTCCATTAACAGCACAAAGTAACGGGTCCGTCATTGAAATGGGCGCCGGTTCCTGCCGATGACGAGACACACCCGGCGCCGAGAACAAAGTGACGCGTTTCGTTCATTCCGCGCATGCATTAAACGTTCATTTATACAGTCCGGATACTTCGCCGGAATACGTTAGCAAAAGTCGTTGCACGGGATTCGCTGATACTCAAAGGCTGCTGGGCTCCGGGTAAAGGGGAAACAGAATACGGTTTAACGAGCCACTTTGGATAACCCGCTTCGAATATCTCTCTCGCGCAAGGATACATTTAGTATCCGTGGCTTGCCGCGTACGTACCGGGCACGTCATTTTCCCGGATCTCGAACACCTCCGCCGAATGTCATGAACACCATACATATTCAACCGTCAAACGTCTATGTAACTTTGCGTTCAGTTAATCCCGACGGCGTGTATCCAGACGTACAACGGTCGGAGTTTGTCGTGCCAAGTTTTACGGTTATTTCTTACATCGTCCCCGTGTGCCAAGGAAGATATGAAGTGTTATGTAATAATGCGCCTCGGCTTGGGGGAGTTTGAGGTATGAACGAGAACGGTTGCCTGGGAATGATTACGGGTTAAGGAATGTTGGAAGCTGTTTCGGTGAACTGAATTAAACGCAGCATTCTCAGCGGCAGGCCACATGTGTTAAGGATGATTTATGCGTATTCAAGATAATTCGTAAATGATAGGGTACTAAAGACTCCTATACTAGCGCGTAAAAAGAAAGCGTCCTGAGCTGTTGTTGCGTTTACTGTTAAGTGGCTTACAGGCATTGTACCGTGATAGGGTTACAAAAGCTAACGCCACTATTACAAATAGCAAGCGCGCGTTAGAACATAATGGCATCAGGAATTCCGGCGGAAAGCTTTGAAAATATACTTTGCGTGACTAAGGACACACACGTCCGGTCAGCGCCAAAGCGACATGCTGATCTTTGAACCTGAGCAGTATCAAAGGATCGATACTTCTAACGATAATTACGTGAACGGCAACTGGCCGGCCGTTGATTAAGCCAGTTACCCATCGCATCACGATGCGCATCATACGCCATGTCTGACATGTAGTAATAGACGCTGTGAGGAAATTTGACTCCTTTGTGATAATCGACTCGGTGATAATTGAAAGATAAACGATAGTCCGTTTCACGACCGTCCGTTAATATCCGCTATTGAAGGATGCGGACCGTCGACGGGACGCTTTACGGACCAGCTTTTATTTGCCCTCTTTGTTTTTCCATTGGCCCCGGCCGCATTCAGCGACTTGCCCTCATTGAAGTCACATTCAAGTATACAATCGGATTCGATATAATTCGTTTAATTACTCCTCGGGCATTCGCCTTAACGCCAGGACGCTACGGCCATTCCGGGCGACGTGAAACTTCTCGAATTGTAATTCTGTCCCTTCCCCCTTCATTTCCCCCTTCACTTTGGAAATCCTGCCTTTTCTGGCTCAAGTGGTTCATTAGCAGTGCAGCCGTTTCCGATAGAGAGGGAGACGACCGATTTGAAAGGTTGCCCCGAACGAGGGGCTCACTTATATTTAAGATTATTTTCCTTACGACCAAACGGCATGAAAGACTAACTCGAATCTCTCGACCGAATCATGGGAAAACGTGAATGAGAGATCGCTCGGAAATGGGAATTACTTACACAGTTTACTTCGCAGTTTAAATCCTACTATACCGGTAGGTGTATGATTCGGAAACTGCACGATTTACGTTACTGGGTCTTTTAAAGAGGACGGCTCAAGTCCTGATTATAAGAGCCGCTGACTTAATAAAGACCGAAAAGTCTCACTGACCCGTTGAATAGATAATGCCAGTCATAGGAACAGCGGTTGAACCGAGAAAATCACCGAATCTCGATCATTATTAACCATTATTCATGGAAAACTAGCGTTTCAGATAATAGAAGTTTCGTGGGCCACTTCCGCAGGATTTATCGGCGGTGCGCAACATGAACGGTTAATGGAATATAAGAGTTTACGATGCACGCGCGCACTCGACTTTAAAGAGACCGGAGGACTTCGGCAAATTTAATTTATCGTTTGAAGTATCGCGCTACAGTCATTCTGCATCTACAAATTAGCCCTTATCGTCGGTCTGTGTACTCTACTAATAATCTACGATTGTGTTTACATTTCGTTACCTCCTAGCTCCCATGCCCCGCCCCTATCTCCCCCGACCTAACCCTTCCCGGGGTAATTAGTTTGGATTCAGATATTATCTCGGTCGGGGATTTTAGGCACGGTCGAAAGTTATCGGTTATAATCCTCCGTTAATTACTTCTTGTCAATTAAACGCGCCGATGACGACGCCCCGCACGATTCTCCCGACAATTTTTTTGCGCGACACACGACCGTCTATTATTTCCCCTTTTCTCCCCTCTCTTCTCTCTTCTCTCTTCTTCCCGCCAAGATTAACCGTCCGCGATTCTATCTGCCCTCGCGTGCTCGTGGCGATAACCCGTCAATTATAGCTGCCGGCGCTTTCTCACGCTGATGAATTTGCCGGCGATACTTATATCGGCCCCGTCCACCTCCCTCATCCCCTTCCTTCTCCCCCCTTCCGCACTAATTGACGTAAGGAGTATATTTGCGCAGAACGGAAATATCCATTCTCGCTCCTTCGCCAGCAACCGTCCGCCGGGCGAAACTTTTAACGGACGCATAAAGTTGTAATTAGTCCGGCCAGTCAGCGTGCATCGCGGCTTGAATTTTTAAATAACTTTCTCGCGTTAGGAAGGATGAGGTGAGGTAAGCAACCGCCGGAATTTCGTTTTGTTTTCATAACGCCCGTCAGAAACTTTGTTTCGGGGAATGTACTATGAGCGGCGAGGGCTTGCGGGGGTGGCGAGGGTTGCTGAACTACGCGAAGTAGTGTACTGAATTAACGTGGGACCCACGGTTAGCGGGCAAGTACAACTATAATCACGCGTAATGCCAGGCGGAAGGTGTAATTGAATTTCCCCGTTCTTTTGAGACCCGGATCGGGTACGAAGGGGTGGATGGGGTAGGAGGATAGAGGAGAGGGTGGAAAATTCGCGTTGCTTGCAGATCGCCTCGGCAAAGCGACGTAAAGTACGATCGGCGTTTTTACCGGGGCAAAGCGGGCGTACATGCGACGCCGGGGCAACGGTCTACGTTTTATATTATTTTGAAATAAGGCAGGTTCGATCTGACACACCTGTTATATATCTGCACGGCGAGCATACTTGCGAATACTAGACGTGCACTTTTTCTCTCTTTCTCTCTTAGCCCATGCGTCTCTTATACCCTCCCTCTCTCTCTCTCTCTCTCTCTCTCTCTCCCACACACACATACACATACAGGGACGTAGAGAGCCACAAGTACGCCGACCACACACCAATTCTCTCACTCTCGTGGCTTCTCCTGGCCCGGCACATCTATAAGCCAGGTACGTGCCTAGGAGCGCGTACATGCTCGTACGTTACACCTGTTTCCCACAGACGTGTCTGCCCTTTGTGCCTCGTAACTACTCAAGTCCCCGTGGGCGAAGGGCCGTTTGTCTTACCTCCTGTTTGCTTTTACCATTAGGCGATCAAATTATCACGCTCCTCCTGAGATTGCTCAGAGCGTTCTAGGCCCGGCGTCGCTTTCCTGCGGATGGGGTGGGGTGGGTGTCGGTCCGGGGGAAGGAAAGGTGAATTGTCGTGGAACAGTCGCGCACTGTCGCAGGAAGCTCGGAGTTAAACGCTAAAAAGCCAACGGTAGACCGTCCTCCCGCTCCCGGCCGCACTCGGCCCGATAAGCTCGCCGCTGAATAACGGTGACAGGCTGGCTTGTGCGTGCCTGTCTCCGACACGATTACACCGAAAGTTCGAACCTTTTTGTTTCATTTCCGGCCTCGCCCGCGAAAGTTGCGCGCTCGCTCGGCGTCCATTGTCCATCCGCCGTCGTCCGCCGCTTTTTTGTAAATACTAATTCGGTCGGAAGGCTGACCATTATTTCGCATTCGGCATTAACGTCGCCGGGAAACAACGATCTGTCGCCGAACTTTTCGCGTATCGATCATCTCGTCGGGGCCATTTCTGTCCGGACGCATCGACCGCGTCGAAACAAAATCTATTTTTGCCTCCCGGCTCGCCGACGGCGCTTTCTCCCAAATATTTATTTAACAGCTTCGTCGCGAAATGACGAATCGCGAAGTACGTCGGCTGACCTTTGTCCCTTGATTTTTCACGTCCTCGTCAGTCCGCCTGCCTCGCACGCCGTTGTCGTACGAACACCTTTGTCCCACGCTGTACAAATACCATTACTTGAACGAGCTTCCATTTTCTTCGCCAGCAGACCCACGCCTCGCATCTGCCCTCGTCCCGTGATCAATTTTCGGGCCGTCAAAACGGCTCTCGCGCGAACGGCAGAGCTCGAAATCGCGGGAGGACAGGCTCGCGACGAATTTCCTTCGCTTTTAATAAATCTCGGCATTGTTCCTTCGGCATCCATGACAAAACCGTTTGCGCTAGGTAAACTGCGCCCGTGCCCGTCTCGTTGTGTCGCAAAGGTGAAACAATGCAGGCCGCTAGCGCCCATATACGCGAGCGCAACCGGCCGCTAGATTGGCATGAGGTGACACGGGCTGGGTGTAGGCGGGTCAAGGGGGGTGCAGTTGGGGTGGCAGGGGCCGGCGAGGGTGGGAGGTAGTGGGGGAGATTGCAGACTGCAGGCGACAAGAGGCTGCCAGTGATTGTGCGTACATCATTTATTGTTGTCACTACACAATAATCCTATTTCCCGGCCGCCTCGATTAATCATTGGGAGTTCGCGTGATCACTCGCGCTGTTTCGAATCTATTTCCGCCATTCAGGCCTTCGAAGTGACAGAGTGCCGTTGTACGGCCGCCGTTGATACGCATTGAACTTCGGGGTCCGTGCCCAATGGCGGAGGCCGTGCTTTTCGGGCGAACGTGAATCAGGCCGACTCAATCGATAAGTCGCTACGTTATTCGTCTCGCTGCCTTTGATTAATTCGCCCGGCGAAGGACGCTCGATGTCTCGCGGTTGGGCGGAATCGGAACAAGGATCCGTCGCCCGGACGCGAATGTCCTGGATCGCAGCGTCCCGCAGTGTGGCGAATATTTCTGTTTTGTCGACGCAGCTTTACTGCTCCCCCGGGATTCCTGACTTACGCTCCGGCAAGATAGAGGTCAAAGATCAGACATGCGCCAGAGCGCAGGAGAATTAAGATCAAGCTTTATCCGTTATACTCACGAGACTGTACAAGTTTATCGCTTGTAATCGCACTTGACGTTAAATCGATCCTCGCGACTAGGTACATATGCAAGGCGTATGACAATTGGCTTTGTAAAAAGTAAGTGAGGGCTAAGGCTAATTTATTACGGCGATGTATGTTTGCAAATCCTTCTCAGTTTGTAAATGTTGAGTGTCACGGTTTTCGAATCAATTTTCAAGTAATGCTGACATGTAGACAGTTTGATTATATAAAGCGATGCTTTATCAAATCACAATTTAAGTTCTGAAAATGCACGCTTGGAATGCCAGTGCTTGGCAGGTGTTTGAAATCACGGTCAATGCGCACGATGCCGTTAGTAGTTTGTCAAAACTCTCGGTGAAATTGAGGCAAAGAGCAATTAACGTGCCACCCGTATGGACGGAGGCCAAGCGTTAATATTAAATTAGTGCCGATTTGTCCTCTAGTCAAGATACGTGCTTTCTATATGCGAAACAGTGCCCGTATCACGATCCATCAGAATCAACTAACCGTTATTTCCGCTCTGCCAGTAAATGTTATTATACGCATGGGACCATTAACGGTTTGCCAAACAATGGAATAAATCAAGAGTACACTGCATCTTCCATGCGCGAAACATACCACACCGATAGAAATATTGAACACTAAGCACACTATCGAAGAAAATGTGGTTTTTAACATTTTTTAAGTTCCTAGTAACCTTGCCTTTGCCATGGGATTAGTAGGAAAGTGTACATTGAGCAACTTCCAACTACTTCGATACCATCCGGTGCAAAGCTATCAATCAGTCAAAAGTAAAGTGTACCTCCCTAGCAATAACAAACGTGTGCGCGTATAAATTAGTACACCTATTCGCAAGTACTCTATTCACACCCGGTCTTTGTTCCGGTATATGCGCCAATCGGTTGGATACAATGTGAATGAAAAGCAAGCTGAGGGCGTGCAATCTCGGAAGGCACAACAAAAATAAACCCGCGCGGTTGTGGCATTGAGAAAATATGGGAACGCAAATGCCGAAGCATATATTTTGAAGGCGGACGATAGACGGGTTGGCGTGAAAATCGCAATCGAGCCGTATCGAGCAGCGGCTGCTTTTGCTCTGTCAGTTAGCGTTATTATTCGCGTGGGACTATTAACGTCTGCTGACCAGCATATTCCACGGATCTAGATTCCTGCCGCGATATAACAGCGTTTGTTTTAACCCCGTTCCATTGTCACTGAAACGCTTCGCGTCGGCGGAGCTTCGAGTTCTATATTGCGAGACGAGTGATAAAAGAAACATTCAGCAAAGGGCTGTCGTGCGAAGTGTCGACCGCGGCGAGAGAACAGTGACAAAAAGGTAAGCGGCAAGGGTGACGTGCACGGACTAAGTACTCACGCGATACGAATAAACGCGTTGACTTACCAACACGTCGCACAAAGAGAAATCTATATTGCAATTCCTGCACCGAAGCGGCCAACGTTACGAGAAACATGACCGACATATTGAAATAATACAGGTGCGCGGGCATCTTATAAAAATATCTAGCCCTTATTATTTTTATGTTACGGGAGTGGAATAAAACTCTTCGGATCAGTTACGTTCTTCCATTTACATCGCGAGGGCAACCAAAAACCGTCTCATCTTAACAACACGATTCAGCATAGAAAGAAAACTTCGAAAAATGGAGTCTAAGCCTAAGGGACCGAACGCTGACAGTCTTCAAGGATTTCCTACCTCAGTGGCCGGTAGTCAAGTATCCGTCGAGACTAATACATTTGCATACTGATTAAGGCAGCGACGCGTGATCGTTCACTTGCGCGTTCCTAACGGCCTGTTTACTGATCTGTAATTACCAACTCGATTGATTGAGAGGATGATATCGAGTACTGGCAATTTCATCCTCCCACCTCGGTCCGCCGGTCACCCTACAGGGACCCCTTCCAGCCACCCCCATGGACGATCGCGTGTGTATCCACGGACACTTGATCGTTGATTCGCTTTCCTTCCTCGATTCAATTTCCCTGAATACACAGCGGACGGGCTGCGAGAGGGCCTCGAATCACGTCAGTCGCAGGAATTCGATCATACCGATTAGAATATATCAGTGGAACAAGGGATCACGACGAGTTCGCGCCCGAGGGAAACAGGAGACATTCGCAGTCGACCGTAGCGACCTCCCTACGACAGAGCTCGTCGATCGTAGAGGGCGCTTTCTGCGAACACCTGCTTACCCCGGACCGCCCCCCATGACCGCCGAGCAAAAAATCGGCGTTGAACATTATCGAATCCAATTCCGCGCAACGTCGGACCGCCGGCGCTCGGTTTAAGTCGACTATTTATAGACAAGCCGACGATAGCCGCGGGATAAAGCGTTTCCTAAGGAATCGTTCCCGAATGAATACCGTCCGCGGGCGCACAGAAGGTCCAAAGGTGTATCGATCTACCAATTGTATTGGCGGGAGTCGAGTAATCGGGATGGAGTCAATAATCCATGATCCGCTCAGCTTGGGAACCGCTCTACCCCGACGTGTAATTGGGATCAGTGCTTATCTGTTGGCGCACACCAGGCTCTAGCCCCCTTCTCCTTGCCCCTCCCAGCCGAGCAACCCCCCGCTGAATCTCACCCCCTACCGTCTCGCGCTTTCTACCGGCTCTCATATCCTCCCCAGTCCCTTCTCCTTCCCTCCCTGCCGACCCTCCGTTCGCCTCTTATGGAAAGCCTTCGCGCAGTAGACCCTCTACATACACACTTACATACGGAGAACATATACGTATCCGCGCACCTATTTAGCGAAACGTTCCGCCTACGTGTCTGGCATAAAGAGCTCAGCTCGTCTAATCGCGAGCTTAACTTTGTTTCGCCTCCCAGGGTAAAAACTGTATTTCGCTGTATCGGAGATTCCGGCAGTGTTTGCGGAAAATTTAGTGTCGCGCTGCTATCGGTGCTAAGGCCGTCCCGACGCCAAGAAGCGGTCGGCATCCAATCGCGAGCGTTAAAAGTACGCCGCTCTCAGCTGCGTAACGAGCGGGTGCGTCTAGAAGTGCGCATTGATATTCAACGAATGCCAAAATGCGCCAGGCGAAACCTTCGGTGCTCTGCGTCACTCGGGAGGCGCGGCTCGTGTTTCGAATAAAAAACGGATGCGCGCCACCGCTAATTGCGTTTGCTGGCTAATCGAGAGCGGCCGGCGCACTGCGATTCGGCAAACACGTAGAAAACGGCCGATTGTACGATGGAGCATGTGGGCAGGGCGCGAACTTTTGTCGATGCGATTGAAAATGTTGACTTTCCGTTGAGCAGGTCGAACGAGAGAGAGGGGAGGAGAAGGAGGGAAGGGGGATTGGTTGGAGTTGGGATGCTCGAAATTTCACTGGCGATAATTAATCGCACTATTTAAACTGTGGTTACTAACGCGCATTACGGGCAACGGTGAACTTTTGCAATTTATACAGACGCCGTTCGCGTGAACGTGTGCGCGTGGGAGTGTGAGCGGTTGCAAGCAAACGCACGCACACATTTGTCTACGGTCGGAGTGTGCTAGACATATTTCAGGGCGCGTGTGCTTGTATCGCTTGCATGCTCACCACTATCGCGGCCGGCTTCGTCGTATAAAACCAACCTGTTCGCCGTCAGTGTATGGTCAGCAGTGTGTCGACGCAGCGTAACGTACAGAATGAGTTATTTAGGGGATGTGGGGTGTCGTATGTTTAACCGGCCGCTGGGAAACCTTCTACGACGGTAACGGCCCCTTAATTAAGGGTGAGAAATTAGAACTCTCTTCACGGCTTTGCCTCCAAAGTTTTTACCGATCGTATCGATGTGGGTACATCCATAAATTACAATTCTACCACTTTTTACGAATCATTCTTTACTTCTCGTCAGTGGCTATAATTTAGAATTAAATACTCAAATGCATGTGTTTTTAATCCCGAATATTGGAATTTACGTATACATTTTTCGGAGGGTTGTATAAGCGTTTGACGCGAGAGGTAAATTTATATTAAGTGAGTCATCTTTAATACGACATGTTTCTGTCATTGTGATAAGTTTGGCGAATATAAAGCGAGTTACTCAAGAAACATGGGGCACTCGTTCTGTTTCAGAGGGACCAACCTTCAGCGTGCCAATAACGAACGTGACAGTCCCAGTGGGCAGAGAAGCTGTCCTGGCCTGTGTCGTGGCCAACCTTTCAAACTTCAAGGTGAGTCAATAATCAGCGACAGCAGATACTGTCACGTAGCACTTTCTTCAAGTTGTTTTTGAATTTAATACTCTCGTATACGTTTAACCGTTGTCAAAGTTAAAAACATACCTATATAAAAATTGTTTAAATTTCATGCCAAACTGTTTCCTTTTATTAATCATATTTTACTATATGTAGTTAGGTTATTATAGTAAGGAAATCTCGTGTATCGACATATTCTTCGCAAATAATGGCACTTTTTGCCAGTGTTATTTGAACTTATATTGGAATTTTTATACAATGTCTGTGTATGGTGTTATGCGGTCAATATAATAATGTTAAAAAATCTGACAAAGACAAACAATTTAATTGTATGATAATCGGATGTGCTATGTGGCTAACGCTAGATGCAAATTGTGTGGGCAATTTAAACGGTCAAATGTTAATTACATTGTCAATTTATCAACGTTTCGCGAACACCGAAAATCATTCAACGCTCTGTCAGATATTGCGATACTGACGATGAAGTTTTAGTTTAGGCAGCACTTTGTATACCTGCGCACGCATGAGCACGTGTAAAGTTATACAATTCCGTTAAATTAATTGAAGCTTTGTGCGCTGCACATATTAATTAGGCAAATAAAGAAGCGTGAAAGCGGTTCGACACACGAACGCTCTATTTCAAGCAAGCGCGACAATTTACGAATTTTTAATTTTCAATTTGCGATTCACGAAACGTACAGCTGCGTCCGCAGTACGAATTTATGAATTTTAACGGCATTAGAACAAACTGGAATATCGGAATTAAAGCGTTTTCCCATAACGTAAGCTGCGTAAGGTATGCTTATTGCATTTGCTTTTTGCAAATATTGACACAGAGATCGTTTCAGTGACGTTATATTTGCGTTTCGGTTATTGCAAAAGTAATACACGTACGATTTATCCTACGTTTTATTGACTCTCAGCATGAAATGTTAAGTACGACTGTCTTTAAGTACACATGGAAACATACTTTGCCGAAAGCAGCAAATCGGCTCAGTCATCGACACGGTCCCAACGATCATGTCATACTTTCAGGCTTAATGCACGACCAGAATCGCTAATAATTTAACGCTGCGGGCCGCATTCGAAGTACTGACATTATTCTCTGACTGCTCCATGGTGAGCGAGTTTCCCTCAAAATGCCAATCTATTGTAGCAACCACTCGCGTCAAGTGTTCGGGGGCATCCATAATTCAAGAGAAGGTTGACGTTAAATAAACGTAAAAGTCGCGAGGCGGCCGAGTCTATCGACGAGCGAGGAGGCGGCACGAAAAACTGTAATATCCTGATAAATAAACTTTAATTCGACTGTCAGACTTGACGATTAGTACGCGGCTTCACTGGGTCGAACTAAATTCGCGAGCAACTCGCCGGCAGCGGCTGGCAGCCGGAATGATGTCGGTACGTGCCAGAATATCTGCCACCGTGTGACAAACAGCATTTAGCGTGAGCCGCAAAGGGCCGACAGTGAATTAAAGTTCATTTATCAGGGGATAACGATTTTTCACCGCATTTCGCGTCACCGCTGTGTGCCTTCACGGACCGACGAATCTCTACACTCTGTTAACATATCCCTGCCTCTCCACCTTTATCATGAGTTATTCGCGTGGGGTGCTTCATTGTAAGCTGCTCCCAACGCTCATGTTTGATATGCGAGATTTGCGTTAGCTACGCGCTGACTTACGGATCTTTCAGTTTGTCAGGCTTTTTGACCTAGTTATTGTAGGACGCTTGGGTTAAAAGCTTTTGGACACCCTTTGTACTATCGGATATTAATCTTGTATAGTGTTGCCCGTGAGGAACTCTTTTTTTCTTACGTATTTTGTATAGGCAGCTTATTTTGCTTTCGTAATCCGAGTTATAGTCTCTGAGAATCTTTTATTTTTAGTCTACGGACAGAGCCGATCTGCCTTTAATCGGGATCAAACAGCAATAAAAAATTGAAGGATTCGTTTGCAGACATGAGACAATGAAAATATGACGATTAAGGTTAGTAAATACCAACAAGAACATCACAGTGTATACGTTATGATGAAATGCTGCCAAAAATTTAACTTATCCGATGTCCACTGCAGAGAACCATGACTTGAGAAGCGCGTAAAAAGATCCGGAACTAAAAGACACGCGTTATTGCGCTCTGCCAACTTCACAGCCAATATCCAGCGAGTAAGACATAAAAACTAATCCAGGTCTTCAGACTTACGCACGAGAACGAGCGACGGACCAATTAGCTTCGCGGAAGGAAAAAAAGCCATTCATTAACGGTGCGTCGTAAAAATAGAAACCGTTCAAGTTACGTGAAGGAAAACCCCCTTCCCCTTCCCTCCCTCGTTCGAGAACATAAAACGAACTCTCATATCCCTTGGACAAAGCCTCCTGAACGTCGGCCGGGCGCGAACAATCAGCGAACATTTCGCCGGTGAAAAGCCCGACGCAAACGAATTACAGTCTAATTCGGAATCGGCCAATCAGGGCGGCCGTATCCAGGAAGCTATCTGGCCGAAACAAATAGGGGCTGTTTCGCGGAATTTCTCGACAGTTAAATTCATTTGCCGCGGGAGGACGAAAAAAAGTGTGCGGTCAACCGTTTAAAGCTCGGGCCAGCCGAGTGGTGGGAAAATGCCGTGAATATTTCGAGTTTTCCACTCAAAAGCGTGAGTTCCCGCTGCCGGCCGGGACGAGTGTGTGCGCGGAGGAGGCTTGACAGAATGTAAGAAACTATGCGCGAAGAGTTTCGGAAGTGGCGCCGAGCGGAAGAGTATGAAGAAAGCCCGGCGAGTTTACTCAAATTGAACCGAATTCCGGTCGCTCGCGCACGGAACGGCACGAAAATAACGGAGTCGGGGCGGACGATCGCGAGCATCGGCTGTTTAAGGTATCGAGATCGCACGTCCCAGATAGAGGGATTTATTTAAATGCTAAGTTTCTCATTTCCGTGCCTTCGAGTGAAGTTGGTACGTCGTGACTTCGCTGCCGGTACGGATTATTCGACACTCTTAAGAATCCGGCGTGTTCTAACGTCTTACTGGAATATTTATAATACAAAACAGACAATTTAATATAACCGCTCTATTATTAATCCTGTTAATAACGATATGACAACGTATAAAATTAATCAATTCTACCGCTGTCCGAAAGATTGTTCTGTCGACTCGTTCAAATGCTTATTATCGCGCGAAACAAAAATACTTAACGTATTATACTCTCTGAGCCGAACGTAACTGTTCGTCGCAGCTACCTATAATGAAATCTATTTACGGGAAGAATGGAAATTTTCGGAAAAACTAGTTATCTGGAATTGCCGAGATTCAAAGGCAGCACTCCCGTTTGAATTGAATCGGGTCAACGTCGCCGTTCGAGCTGGTTAGTCCCGCTAAGTATTTTCTATTTCTCCCCGCCAAATCCGTTCGTCATGTAAATCGTCTCGTCCGTCTGCCGGCGCCATTACGGAAAGAGGTGGCGAACGGTCCTGAATACACCCCTGCCGGTGGAGGACGTTGCGAGCAAGGGAGACAGGCTTCTCTTCTGTGCCGGCAGTGCGGATTTCTGAATCCAGGCGAGCGTGGCAAAGGCTGCGCAAAGCTGCGAGCGGCTAGAGGCAGAAGTATGCGAGGAGACTTTCGGAAGAGTCGGGAACGTTGAATGAGCAAAAGGACGAGCGAAGAAGCTGGCGTCGCACAGCCAGAGGATGGAGAGGGGTGGCTGGTGAGGGGCGGATGGGTGGGTTAGGGTGTCAGGTCGGCGAGAGGGTGGAAATGGGCATGGCACGTTCCAGGATGAGCCAGCAGGCGAACGTAGACTTAGCTTAAGTGCGTCAGTTTAAGCCTGGGTATCGCGCACTCACGGACACGCGAGAAGAAACGCTCACGTCACGTCCGCATGCCCTTCTGTCCTGCTCCAAGGACATTTCCGCCACCTCCAGATTCTCGCCCGATCGAGAGGGACGCCGGCCACTTTATTAGAAAATTCCAATGTGCCGACGTATCCCCCTCCGTTCTCCTCGCCCTGAGATGGGCATGATTCGTCAGATGACGAATTTCGTCTGCGAGAGGTCGCCGACAGACGACCGCCGGACACAGTTCTCCGCATGTGCTGGCAGAAGTCGGAGTAACCGATCGGTCCTCTGGACGTTTGGGCGAGATCCAGGAAGGTCGTTACTTTATGCTCGAGTTGCGCAGCTATCGACGTCCGCCCTCGGAAACGATACTGCCAAGCTCGACAATCCTACGCTGCCATTCTCGCGCCTTGTAATTCTTTTGCGGCGGCCCGACGGCGGGGTTAAAAATGGCTCGAGGGGATGAATATTTTATTCGCCGCCGCGTGTTTTCATGCTAAACACGCCGTCGGCGTGTAATTACGTGCGGGGGTTAGCGCGCGGCCGGCACAAAGGGAATGGGAAAGATGAGGCGCTTTTCTGTCTCTACGTGACCGCGGGACCTTAGCTCGGAAATATATTAGCGGGAAATTACGGTACGTCGGCACCTTTGCGTGCCAGGGCCGTAAGACCGTTAGAATCGATGTATCAAAGTTCGTGCGGGCAGGCTTAGCGAGCGTATGCTACTGCCGTTATGCTATTGCCGCTTATGCTACTGGCCCGCTTCTACTAGTCCCCTTTCCTTCTGGCTCGCTGCTACTGGCGCGATGCTGGCCACGTATGGCTGACGTCATGTGGCTTACCCCTTTCCACCGACTCTCGCGCGCGCTCCATTCTGCGTACGATAAATACAGTATTGCGCTCGGCGTCTCGGACGGACGCCGATGCGACGTTAATATTTAAGGCGACAGCCTATCGGACGCCGACGCCGATATTAAGCTCGTATTCCTCGGTCAAGGAAGGAACGTCGGCGATATTTAATCTCGTGTCCCGGGCGTGCTTTCAAAATTCGCTTCCGCGTGTACGCCGTAACCCTTCTCGTTTACGGCCTGTCCGTTAACGATGCATAAACCATTCGATTTCATTTGGCGGCCGACGCACGCCCGACTCGTCGCGGTATCCTAATGATTGCTGTAAATCTTCTCGCCGAAAACCGTTACGATGCGTCTTTGTTGCGGCCAAATTTATCGTCGCCCTCCTCGAGACGGCGCGTATATGGCCCCGCTAGCCGGCCCGGCATTATGTTCTTAATTAAGATAATGTCTGCAACGAGCATCTTCATAAAATACACGGGTCTAATCTCATATGAAGCCTGCCGGTACTTATTACGGCCATTAAAGATCGCTATCAACCTTCGGATATGAGGTAAATACTATTACGTCCCTGTTGACGCTCCTTCGCGCAGACTGAGTTCCCCTATTGAAGGTCCGAGGCATAGTCTCCCCATCGAAACGGCCTAATGAGAAGAAAAAAAGTGAAAGCGTAGAAAAACACAGCGCGAGCCAGCGTTATAGGCAGGTGGATCGAGGCATAAATGCACGGCAAACAGTTAGCGGGGCGTCGCTACCGATGAATATTGTAAAGATTTATAATAAATTCAGCGTCGCCTCGGGTTATCGGAAATTGCACGGGGCAGAGTAATGCGCACTTCATTCACGAGCCATACTTCGACAGAGTCTGGGCGAGCCTTACCGGGCGGCAGCCTAGAAGAGATTTGCGACGCTTTAAATGACAGCGCGCCCCCGTGAAAGTTTACTGCGCTGTGTGCGCCTGCACCGCCCACTTTTTCACTCCCCCCCCCCCCCCCTCCACTGTCGCACTCCGAGCCACCCCTCGCACTGCCCCGTCGACCCTGACGTCGTCCCAAGTCCTTGCCGTACCGAGCTGAATGGCTCAACCACGTAGCCTGACCGCCGTCTCCTGAAATAGAAAGGCGTATTTCTTCCGGGACAAACGAAATTCATTTAGAAAAATATGAGCAACGTTCCGGCAGGCAGTGGCTGGCTCGCGTGGGAATGCCTCGAACATTCTACGGATCCTTAAGGCGCCCACCTCGGGATGCAGGCGAGGCGGGCGACGTATCGGATGCATAAAATCCTGGCGGGAGCCGATAATGCCGACGTTATCAGGGAAAATTGTAAAGGTCCTCCGGAGCAGGATCGCTCGCTCTCTCGCTGACGATACCTTTCCGCTGCCAAGGATACGCTCGATGCGCACCCTTTGATATTTATGTGTCGCTCGCGGCGATGTATCGCGGGCACGGAATTTATGCGTCGCTTTTACCCGGAATAGGGTTGGATTGAAGGAGGAATTGTTTTCATTGCTCGGTGCTTATCGACGATTGTCTTCCGATTCGGTCTGCCGTTTCTTGCCGTTCTAATGTAACGTGAAGAGAAGAGTATAGGGCTAGTGACCATGGTTAGATCGGTGACGTTTCACTGATATTGGCGGTTTTGACAGTATCGTTGTTGAATAATAATCGTTAATTTATATTTTGTGATTTTTGTATGGTGCAATGATTTCATGTTTTTTTTTCGCGTTAAATTATATTCGTTTTTAATACACGAATTAAGCTGAGGTTGTATTCAACGCAGATGCCTTTTACACGGAGGTTTACTCGAGAGTCTATCTTGCATCTAACGGCAAGTGCCAAGTTACACAAAATGACAAGGTTGATATCCTGTTACACCGTCCTAAAATGTTTAGCATTACGCAACTGATAGCGTAAATTGATATAATACCTGATACCTCATTCATGAACCGACGACGGTGTATATATGTATACTTTAAACCGTTTAGGTACATAGTCGATCAAGATATAAGATGAGGACCTATCAAATCACAGTGAGCTATCGATCGGATACTCTCGCGTGGAAATCTAACACTGAACGTAGTTCAGAAGACTGTTTGATATCGGAAACTTTCAATTTATCAGCTTAACCTCGTACGTCGAGGCTGGTTACAATATGCACTGCCGACTTCAGCTATCCCGACTTTAGCTCTCGATTTACGTACAAATTTTAGGAACCCTCCGTTAAAATCCGTTCATATGAAGTTTTAGTACAAGTTATCTCCATATACTTACCTTGCTAAAGTGCGCATGAAATTTTCTGAAATGCCTCAAAATAGTTTGATTAAAAAAACAAATGAGTTGCAATATATAATAATTCGGAAAATATTCCTCGATTATTAATATAATCCGAAAAACTTTAAGGAATTAATATTATTTTGTACGATGCTGTCTAACTTAGAGTCTGTTAGTATTACTTTTGACAAGAACATGTTGTTAACAGTCAACAAAGTTATGAAGGTCGGTATCCATAATTTCTTGCGTGTATTATAAGTCGACAGTGTAATATAAGTTTACAGTATATGAGCTGGCTTTAAATACCAAAATGCGGTATTAGCTTACTAATATATGTATATTGTTCATATTTGCTTACAAACGTTTCCGTTTTGTCACAATTGGTCGGAGTTGTAACGTGAATGACGAATTAGTCATGTCAATCACAGTCCTCGTTAGTTCTTCTTCGGTTAAAATATTGACTGTCACGCTTGCAATATTGACTGGCAGCGATTCATTGTGTATTCCGGTGCGCGCAGCTTTCACGGCTCATTTGACAAGGATATGTGCTGCAAAAGCTGCTTTTTGTCGGAGAGGTATCTAGGTTGATAAGTAGAGGCCAGGGTGGGCTATCGATTTTACGCGAACTGCTTGTTTCCGCAAAAATGTACGTATAAATTCGTGAAAGGTAAATGACGTTACTGCGACGAAGACTTTTTATTTGTCGCCTACAATTGCAAGTTTACTTTTATATTCAATTAAAATGTTATTTATATGATGTACCGATTAACTCAATATTTGAATAGTTATTGTTTCATTACAATTAAACAGTATGTATTACTTTGACAAATATTGTCTTACATTTTTGTGACTGACCAACTGAAACGAGGCAAGGAAGAAGGTGGCATACATTTGCAAAATGCCAACTACCCTACGTACGCCACATTTTTCGGTTCACCTCTTCCTTGTATTATCATAATGCGTCTAATGTACATGTCCCATTATGCATATAATGTAACACGTAAAGTACAGGCAGCAAACTGGCATTGATATAAATTAGGGACGTGTCAGTAATATCACGCCGACAGAGTAGAATGCATAATTATGGTTGCACTCTCGGATAATATGTCAACCCACGACACATCGAATGGTCATAGTATAAAAACAGGAACACGAAGCTAATATGAGAACCACACTTATCCACGGCACGCATACTTGTGCCGATCCCAGTAATGAAACGAGCAGCTAGAACAAGAGAAACGTGTCGTCAATTCGTAGTTCGCATTAACGCATGGGTTATAACATTCACATGTGTCTGCATTATTGCCGCCATCATTATTAGCAGCATCATTTTATAATGCATATGGCGATCATCGATGCGACCTAGAACATGAACATACTACACCTGCTTATTCATCACTACTCGTTAACCCACGCTACAAATCTCTTCCCTAACTAGCGAAATTTTCATCAAACCCCCCTCCTATCGTTCGAATGAAATTACTCAAACTAGTGAATTAATGCCCGCTGACGACGCACAACTGTCTTTCGAGCGCGTATTCCTGCTAGGCGCGAGTTACACTTCCGAATTTTCTACATTTAATCTAAGTCTATGTTCACCGTACCGATTCCTCGTCGAACAATGAACGCATCCAGCGACGGAATACTGAACACCGAAGAAAACTCCCGCTCGGCACACACACACACACACCTACCCACGCCTTTACACGCCGAGTGCGGCGAACTTGCTTAAGTAACCGCATTATCCCGAGAGTTTTGAAAGTGATAAGAGAAACCGCTCGCATTAGCGGGATAAGTAAAGAGGGCCGAAGGATGAGAACGAGGGAAGATGACGAATTCCTGTATTCGTGTAAAGCCAGCCGGAGCGTCGCTGAACGCGGATGTTAATCAGAACGGGATTTACACGTGAGCCTTACATTATCCGGTAGTCGGGCAGATGCACAGAGGGACGAAGATAACGTCCTCCGAACAGGTACGGGAGGAAGATCGGCGTCGGCCGGTGTAGGTGCTCTCCTATACCACCCACGCACACCGCCTCCCGTGCATACGTGTGCCTATACACGGCGACGTGCGCGCAAGAGTCGCGCGATGCGGCCCATACGTAATAACGTGCCATGCGAAGCATAATTATACGTATATCATGTCGAGCTTCGTTGCCGCGTTTGCACTCTATTGTGTTAACAATGGGAATTCGCCGACGGATGTTCCGCCCCTCGTAACGCTCACCCCTCCTTCCCCCTCTCCACTCCTCCTACCGGTGATATTTCGCGCTATCGGTCGCCGGGGCTAACGGGAGAAAATTCTCCGTCCGACTGTCGACCTTTTAACAAAAAGTGAACCTCTCGCCCCCCCCTTCTCTCTCTCTCTCTCTCTCTCTCTTTCTCTCTCTCTCTCTCTCTCTCTGACAAAATACCTGGTTCATTCGCAGAACGTTTTGTATTTGGTGAACTCGTGCGTTACGCGTTTTACGGCTGTACAACTGATAATTTTCTCTGCTGCCTAACGTTTTTTTAAGGATTCCGTGAGAGCTGACGGGCGAGGCAAAAAATTGGCAGGGAATAGGGGAGGAATTCTGACGGCGGACGAGTGAAATGGAAAGGATTATTACGGAGTACCTGCAGACAATGTCGGCGAGAGGGGCCGCGATTGCTACGAGCGTTGCTTCAAAGGCGATGAATATTGATCGGGCAAATGTGATTAACCTCCTGATGGCTACCATTAGTTCGACGAATTTGCATGAAATTCCGATCAATAATTCAAAAGTTCGATTACAGGCAATTCCCGGGCAATTTTTTTTTCGCCAGCATGAGATAACATCGGATATTCGGGGGATAGTTATGAGAGCTCTTTGCGCGTCGTTTGGCCGTTTATTAAAAGGTTCCCGCTCGTTATTGATACTTGGCGAGGGTGCTCGAGATATGTTCCCCAGTCAGATATTTGAAACTGGCTATTTATGTAATTCACGATACCTCCGTAAGCTTCTACGGAATGAAGAATAACGCAGTTTACGGATACAATGTATTCTGATCACGTTCGGGAGATTTTTACATAACAAGGAAACAGTACCCGCGATTACGATTTCAAGATCATGAGGAATCTCTATGAAATCAAGCTTATTATCGTGGAATATGTAGCGCCTCACTCCACGAACTGAGCTATTACTGCAGGGCCATAAAAGCTAGCGGATCTCATTTGCTATTCGAATCATACCGATCTAGCAGTACATATTTGCCCCTCTTCCAGGTTTCATACAGCTATAGCTCGCCATTTACCTGATCCAACAAGACCGAACATGTACTATATTTTGTCCAAGATTTTGATAATGCCAAAAACCAAATACAGTGCACCCACTTCTATCAAAATATTTTGTATTAATGTAGCCAAAAGCAATTCGGTAAGAGCACAACATATTACAGTAAAGCGAGAACATATTTTGGTGACAATTGTCCGACTTCCAGTTATTCTTATTAAGATTAAATATATGCCTCCGCATTTTAGTTCTTCATTCCGCAACAGTAAAGTCTGGAGCGAGCAACTTGTTCCACTTACACGAATTTTCTCTCGCGTTAGACCACTTTCATTACCTCCGTCATATACCTACATAGCGACGCCTCATGAGCCCGTCCATTACCACAGCCATAAAAGCTACCAAATCTGATTTGCCATTCGGAACATGCCGATGAAGCACTACATATTCGCCGCAGCCCTGCAGCTGGCCATTTCGCTCATCCGACGGGACCGATCGAGTATTCGATGGCGAAACGTAAAAGCTCCTCGAACAACGCCCGCGCGAAGGTACTCGCACCCTCGAGATTGTCGTCGGACTTGGACGAACTAAATCCACATTCCCCATGCCGTTCTACGTGCACCGTTCCCGGCTGACGCCGTAAATGCACCTGGGGAAGGTCACCTGCTTCGTCCCGCGAGCCCATGGGACGACATTCGCAACCTGTAAACGTCTTCATTGCCCTCTTAAAGTCGTCCCGGCCGCGCCTGCCGCCCGTCCGTCGCCTTTCTAACCCGAGTTTACGGACGTTAGAGGCATTCACGCACGCGGACGACTTTACGGGCTTCAATTCGAAGAGTCGGGCGGAAGAGCTGGCGAGGACGAGATGCGCGTAAACTCGGACGCTCGTGTCCTCCAGCGGCGCAAACAGCGCGTCGAACACGTCGGCGGGCGGTTATTAATATTTGGCATACTGACCGTAATGCTCGTTTAGCAAATAACCGCCGTGCAAATGCGCCGGCGACGCGCGTAGAACTGCAGTCTAAACGGGAACCGTACGTATTTGCATATCTATTGTTAATATTATTCGCTTGCTCTTCGGCGGTCGCCGATCGGGGCCATCGTTGGCCGCACGTCCGTCTCCGCGTAACGGGGACTTTATCAGGCCGTAATAGAGAATACGGAATGCCGCGGACGAGATTAACGCAGTCCTCGGCAATTGGAGCAATTACGATCGGACTCTCCGCCCGCTCGCTCGCATTCCGCATTCTGGCCGCGCGATTAATCGCTCGTTACGCGACTCGGGGTATTATGAAAAAAAGGGTGCTGGCCCCCGACAAATTTCAGGAGGAATCAGCGAGTCGGTTATGACAATTAGAGGAGGGCGCGCGGGGGCTGCCTCCGGGAGGACACATCGACTTGAAAATGGCAGTCTAGGAAATTACGTTGGGAAACAAGCGTGCTAAAGTATTCATCCGGCGTAATGGAACAGGGCTGCGCTAATTCAACTGGCCTCGGACCGTTTCAGCGATGGGGCTCCGACGCGGGAAAAATGCGTGAAATATTAACGGATTCTCTCGCTCTCAAGCGATCCGTGCGATCTTCGCCGAAATCGAAACCTACTTTCCGACGATATCCGCTTTTATGTCTGACCGCTCCTTTCGTCGCATCGTTTCCGCGTTTAAAGCCCCTTAATGCGACCGGTCAGCCCGATAACTGACACCGTACACGCGCAATGTCATTGCCGATAATTCGAACGGCGACCGCGTCGGAAAGGTGTCATTTTTGGCCAGATATCCGGATGATATTGGACGGACAGGCGTTGAGCGAAAAATCAGCCTCCCATTCGCTGGGGTAGACCACGCGCGCGCGACCTTTTTTTCGGTCGGTTAATAGGCGCTCTCGCGTTTAATGCGGACCGAAAAACCGTGAACGCTTTAAAGTGCGCGTCTCAAATAATACCGTTCGCTGAAACGTTTCGTTTTATCTGCGGCGCGATGGTTATTGGTCTGCCCTGGCTGCTGTCGGTGCTTTTGTCTTCGACAGTGCTAAGATGAGGTCGGTTCAAATCGTGTCGGTCGCTACAGTCGACTTTGTTACGGGGACGAGTCATTTTGTTTATTGCTATGAAAGTAGTGTCGTAAATCCGGGACCTTGATTCATGTTTTTCATTCTCGTAAAAATGGCCAAATTTAGTCAACCATACAACGGGTCTATTATTGCTTGAACCTTAAACGAATTCAAAGGGAATAAATTGTGTTTCATTTTTGGTTAAGCATTGACGAAACGTGTATCATTTCCAGGTACGAACGTGGTACGTTTGTTGTTAAACTTTATACGGTTCACCGATGTGTACATCTTACAATATAATTTTCCGTTTACATAATATTTCTTGGTAATAGGTCTTTGCACTAGTAGTCAAATTCCATTTTCCAGCAGCGAATAAAATTACCATATCGAAGTGATACCGGATGTCGGAGCTTTCGGAAAACATAACAACCACTTCGGCGCAGCCGACGTGCCGTACTGCATTATTTGAGCATTAATAAATAACGGTATCTCGTTATACATTTCCGTGCAAATGCGCACCGAAACGCAAACAGCGCACAGTTTACAAAAACTCCATCACGCTTCGTGGTTTAACAGCGAATACTGCCAAGTAGGTCGAAGCACACATTATTCTTAATCTATCATCTGCTCCGATGATGTGCATTCGAGACAGGTGTGTGTCTACAAATCAATGAGGTACTTCGTCTTCATTCCTTTCATTCTGCCTAAGTCCTGTCACATATCCGTCCTTTCGTTCCGTGTAAAATTCGTTCCTAACGAAAGAAAACACACACCTCTACTACTCTCACCCAAATGAGTAATGTGCGATTTTTCCAGATCGAACAGAATTCCAGCCAATACATCATAATTCACGTTTACAACCGAACAATAATTTATGCGTTTTATTTCCTGTATTATTTGTATATTTACGTTTATTTGCTTCGTGAATACAGCATTGTCAAAGGGCACATCCGTTATTGACTATTTGTCCTTGAACATTTATCAGGATAATAAGTATATCGTAGTGCCGTACTAGGCCCAAGATTTATGTTACGTACGTTACACGTAAACACTGCATTCCACGTGTAATCCTCTCCCACCTGCATTCTGACTCATCGCGAATCGGCATTGCCGACTGCCGCGATTACATTTCCGGCGAGGAGAAGAATTCACCGAGAGCGATCGTTCCTCGAATATCTTCATTCCTACGTATCCCTGCGCCGCGTTCGGCACGATAATGGAAACTGAAATATCGCGTGTGCGCGTGCGCACCCACGCAGAGGCTCCGTGAGATTGGGATTCAATGTCCCCGGGTCGTTTCAGTCAGTTCGCGAAGCTTATGATCACGTCGACTGCGCCCGTCCGTTAATGCCCCTAGCTCGGGGAGTAATAAGCGGGTCGGACATCTTGAAGAGGATAAAAGTTTCATCAGTTGCACTGTCTCCGTGAAATTCTCGCCTGCAACCCGGACGTCTTATCGCGGACGTAGCAATTATGGACGGTCACGGCACCCGCTGCAATAATTGCGTTCTCCGTCTCCCCCCTCCCATCTCTCTTTTTTTTATCAGCAACGTAATTGTCACGTCTGAATCCGCTACGGTGTTGCCGGCCGGACAGTTGACAGTCGGATACGCTCTATGCTAATTAAATTTCGGCGCCGACCGTATGCGCGAGGCAATGCGCTGCGCATCAGACGAATGCGAATAGTGCAGCGTGCGATATTCAATGCGAACGGATGAGCATTAGCTGCGAGTCGTAATGAAAGGAGGCGAATGTCGTGCGACTCGGATTAAAGGACGGATCGGCGAACCAGAAAGTGCGCGTGGAGCGGTTAAAGTTTTCGACAAACACTGCCGACCCCTCCCCCCTCCTCACGCCCCCTGGCCGTGGGGCGGGTGATATATTTTAACATTAATTTCCGTTACCCCCGGATATACGAGAATGCGGCGAGGAGTGCGAGTACGCTGGCCAGCGATGTAAAATACAACGTAAATAATTATACGCGCCAACTCGGTAATCCGCGATTCCTAATATTTACCATCGATTTACCCCCACCGGCTACTAGTTACACGTTAAACGACAGGAACAATTGGTAATTGCTTTCACGTCACGGATATTTGCTCGTGAATTATTAATGAGATCCCGCGCTTTGGCCAGCACGACGCGTGCGCGGATTTAGATATTTCAAGATAGCGGGTAGGCGGAATTAACATAGATTTTGCATACGCGGCGAAAGTTTGATGCGTAACTCCAGGGGATCTTTAATCGGTATAATCAGATCACGCTCCACGTAAGTGTACATTGACGGTCCCACGTAGCGCTTATGCTTTGAACGAAAACTTTTGATTTCGCAGTGAAAATGTTCTAATTACGGTTATTGTGGATTCTCTTTTCGTATACCTTTCGTCCATCCGTTAAGTATTGTCAACGTGAGTGTTGCAATTATCTTTATCCCGGCAAAAAAAATTACAGTCAATGACATTACATTGTAGACTATTTGCGGTGTCCCATTTTATCGGCAAAACGTCGATACTTCAATCGAGATCGTGACCTATACCCGGAAGCTCAGCATTATCTTTTCATCTAAAGTGTTTCATAACTCAAACCTTTGATGTTAAAGTTCATAGAAAGTATGGTTATAACTTTTGGGTTCCAAGAATGATCTGTGCACGTTTCCGGCGATGAGAAGATAAGAATCGTTGATAACGGATCATTGGCCGCACAATGAAGATTCGATCATTTACGTTTCAATACTTTCGAGGTTTAACCCGCGCGCAATTTATTTGCATTGTTCGCATATCTTCGCAAATGTCCAAGGTTAGTTCTCCGATGCTTCCGTTCGCATTGACGCACAGCCAGCGGGATTCGATGGTGGCGGCAGTGGTCGTAATTAAAAAAAAATAGAGACGCGCGTTGCGAACTCAATAGACGGATTTACATGCGGCGTTAGAACGTCACAATGCATTCGCCATTTTTGGAGCCATTTTTTTTCTTTGAAGTTCTCGATTTATCGGCCCGCGCGGTTAACTTCGACGATTCAGATCCGTGCGCCCGAGTGAAATCAATGCTGCAATGTTGCATGCGCTCGTGACACGAATGCTAAACTCTTCGGGTTTGCCGTATAAAATTCTCACTTTCGTTCCGATACGCCTCGAAACATTTTTCCCCTTAACGTGATATTTCCGAAGCGCTGAAACCGGACAGAGAATTATTTTCCGGCAACAAAAGTCTGCGGTATGCGGAATTTTATTCCGACGCTGTATCCTTTCAATGAAAAACGTTTAAAACGTAAAACGTCTTACGAATGAAATCGATCAATACTCTTTGTCACTGTTACGAGACATTGAACTGCGAATGAAACAGATTGCATTTTCGATATGCTTTTCGCCATTAAACAACCTAAAATTATATGTCGCAGTGTGTTTGTAACATTTGTTTTTGTTTACGTTACACAAGAGTCATTTTTAGGAAAAACCATTAGATGTTACCACTCATTCCTGTTTTGTTATGAATTATGGTTCCTTCTGTTTATATTTTGTTGGTTTTAAAAATAACTTTTGTAACACATGTTACAATAACTTTTGTTTGCGACATGATCATAATATGTTCAAGACCAATCGGTCCTCGAATACTTGATTTTTCGAGTGTTTCAAACTGTCCGCACAGTTATTGGTTTAACTACTGAAACGTTATGAAAATATATGACCACAGCGCTAGGTATACAGTAACGATAACAAATTGACCAACGTCGTTACATGGAACATTTATTTACATCGCGCACAGTTTAACTCAATTATTTGATCGCATCTAGAAATTCTTTGTTTTAAATATAATCACAGTACAGACTACTATTATAACACAAACATAGTACACATTATTTTAAGTATTGCTACATGTTAAAGTGTAATGTCCATGAAAGTTTGAAATATTCGGGCCGCAAATTAATTTTAACAATTTTTTGGACTAAATTGCGCAGCTTTCGTCAGACATTGTAAAGTTTGAAATATGCGCGTCGTTCTAAAATACCGTAACTGGCAATTTCTGCGTCATATAATTTTACATTAATTTAGCTTTAACAAAGTATTGATCGATTATTGCAAAATATTTGCAATATCCCACGCACGTGTTTAATGTCGTTCACCGGCATTCAGGCAGCATTTTATCATAAAATTGTCGTCCTAAACGCGTACATATTAATATTATAACATTGGCGGTTCGTTTCGCAAAAAGCGTTATCTTGTCGCTTTATTGTTCGTCGGTACACGTGTACGCATTGTACAACGTTTATTTACATTGACTAAATATCTGCATATTAAATCTAAATATTTCCTGATGCACGTACAACATCATTCACCGCATTCGTAAGGTACTCGCAGTTTCAAGAACATATTACGCGATAAACGTTTAAAAACGTCCGTGGCTCACGTGACTATTCATTACCATGATATACATTCAACAAAGTACCCACATAAAAACAGGAGGTTGCAGGACGGAGATAGATTTCATTGATGCGCTACTAAGCCACATAAATTCGTGAAATTTATTACTGACCTACACACAAGTTCTTGCACTTTACCACTGGCGTACTTAATCTCATGATATTTATGTAGGTCACTAGAACCATGTTCGTGTTCGCTGCCGGTAAGCGTGCGAGTGCGTCCCGGCAAGCAAAAATTTTAGAATCAATTTCAAACGCGGACGCCTCCCTTCTCGGAAGTTGTAAATGAACGAAATGAAGTGCGTTTTAAATTCGAAACAGCTCGGGGAAGGTCAAGTTTTCATTAGTACCTCGATCGATGTAATTTGAATTCATGGGAAGCAGTACTCCTCTCATTCAAATTTCCACCATCTCTTTGCAGCCTTGCTAATATATTATAACGATAAATAATCTATTTATCCAATCAGTCGATGACGCAAATACAGCATTAAATACACGCGATACACTTTTATCGAGCTACTCTCAACATTGTCACTTTTCATATTTACACTGCTTTCAGTTCAAAACTCTACAGTGTGAAAAATAAATGAGACAAAAGTTTTTTCTATTTGAAAGTCATCTGTGAAACGAATATTAATTTAGAACACCGTTTGCAGTGCTTTTCTGAGCGCGAACGGATACGTTCGCGTTAAATTGCCCGCGTTTGACCGTGTCCAAGACTTAATTTACCGTTCATGTAGCAGTCTTCTCGCGTAAGTTAACTGGCCGCGAGTGGTTCCGCGTCTCTTTAGACGTTCACGCAACGAGATCATATGAATTCGGTGTATGCTCGGCTCGACATTAAAGGACCATTTTGTTAGTTTCCTTCGGTGTTACCCAGAGTTAAGTTCGAAACTTTCTTCGCGGCGGCGCGCTTACGAATGGTCGAAGTGCAATTTCGAGCTTAAAGCTGCTTCAAACTTTAAGGAACAGGTAACGCAACTGGTAAGAGCCTTATGCTCGCTAGATGCACACTAAAGCGTGCCGGCCGACTTAAGATGACCTCGAGGTACATTAGCACCTTGACAGAGCAATACTAATCGATATAATGGCTACAAGATTCCATGGCTTTACACCCCTGCCACCCCATAATCGTAGACAGTGCTCTAAGGTACTGACGAGTATCGTAAAATTAACGATTCTTGGCTGAAATACTCGTGCACTGATGCTAAGTAGCGAGGCGAGAACAAGTTCGAAATAATTAAAATGGATTTCGAACTACGGTTTTCTGCAGGATAAAGAATGGTTGAGAACCATATGTAATAGGTGGGAATGGTTGATGATGTGAGTGGATTAAGAGATTAAACATTGAAAAGAATTGGAGGAAGCCACTTCCAAATTAGTTAAGAGATTAGAAACTTTTTTGGGATTACCGGGGACGTTAATTTTTAATCTTGACTTTCTACGTGCTTGGGAAAATTTAACATGTAACTCAGGAGTTTGGCAAAGATGGATACTTTATAATTAAAACCTACCGAAACACAAAGTGTAAGCTTCGACTCTTGAAGATTGTTACTACGCAATTATGGAGAACGTTTACAAAATTGCTCTCGTGTACAGCATTTTAGTAAAATCGTATTTTCGATCGGACCTACTGTCAACGTAAACTTACTTAGCCTGCTTCACGAAAGGTTCGTAAAAAGTCTTTCCGCGAGTGAATGAGTTCCGGGAGTTTTCATTAATTTCAAAAACGCGCTTTAACGAACTTCACAATAATTACGCTCGCTCTCCGCGAGTCTGCCCTACCTTCACTTTCCGCCCGATTCGGCGCGAGCGCTTGCAAAATAAAAATCGCATAACCGGGCGCTAAAGAAATTCTCATTAAATTAGCGATATTCAAAAAATCCGCGCGGAGGGCCGATTTTTTGTAAGACGGTCTGATTTGAATATTTGCATGAAGATTGTAATTGCCTCCCTACCGGTCTTTATCGCGATCTCCGTCTCTCTCTATTTGCCCATCTCTTTCTCCGGACCTCTCCCTCGCTCCCCTTTATTCCTGTTCGTATAATGAAGTGGTCCACGATGAGAATCGTACCGTACCTCTGGGAGCGTTTAAGGATCTGCGAAGGACGTTGCATATTAAGTAGGAAATTAAAGATCGAAACGTGAGGGTAGGCACTCCTACAGGCCGACCAGACATCCGGGGATGCAAAACGTGCCTGAACGATGCCCATTCGCCTTAATTATTTCATACTAAATCGTTGAGCGTGCAAATTCATCGCCGACGAAGAGGACGCAAACTTTCGTCTCACTTTTGGCTGCGACAGAGAAATTGCGTAAGCTGAGACGTTACTCGCGCTGCGAGCCTTTTTCTTTCCCGCTTCGAAGAAACATTCCATAAAACTAAAGTATCGGCTGCTGTTTGCGCGCTGTCGGGCCGTTATGCTATTTGTACAGCCCTTGGGAAACTGTACTTGGCGTCTTTTGCATGCTGAAGGTATATATAGGGTGATATCGAAATTGCTAGCTAAACCGATACAAAGCCACTAAATACGTACTGCGGACTACTCTCCTGGAGAGTAATGAAAGGTTATGTAAGCACAGGGCTGGAAGGCCTCCTTTTCAATTAATCAGGTCTGTGAGAAGAATTGAGATTGGTTCGAAACTTTCAATACCTGCAGTATCCGTAGAGATTATCATTTTTAAACATTTCTTCGCTTACACAGCTCAAACGATAAGTTTACATGACCTCTACTCATTCTTACGAGTTCAAGAATATAGTTCATATCAGTAATTCTTTCGATCACCATCTGAATACCATCTACATACATATCCCTCTTTAATTCATTCCTCATCCTTCCTCATTTCTATTTTCCATATTATCCTTAACAACAAACTTTCGAGTTATTTTGCAGTCCCCAGCACTCATTTCGGCACCTCACACCTATACGCTACAGTTCATCAGTTAACAGAACATCATACATATAGACCACCCTTAGTTTCCCACTTCTCACAAACTAATTCATTATTTGAAACCGCATCAGCCATATGTATTGAAATCACTTCGAACCGAGAAATCGTCACGGAACGTAATGTACGAAATTCAACGCATTACATCTACGCTCTACTCACCGACGTTACAATTTCACCGAGAACAGTAGCAGCTTTCTACTCCATGCTCACCGCGAAGATAATCCGCCACACTCAGCGTTGCATCGGCCTCCTATTTCGACATCACCCCGTACAGCCTCCCTGCCCGAATTTCGACTAGGCCGCCCCTCATCGATTACAAACGGCTTATTCTTGCAATATCCTCTTGAAAACTTTAAAGCAGTCTGTCCGCACGTAGATTCTGGCGAGGCAGCTGTAAGCGCCCGGGATCCGCGTAAGCGTGAGTCTGTAATGGAAGGTTACAAGGAGTGGCGGCGGGTGGTGAAACGGAGCACTCACTCGGGGAACAGCTCAACTCACCCGAGTCTGTCAACGAGAAGCGGGGTGTCGAGGAGGGCTGCCGCGGCCGAGCAGAATATTTCAATGATAACGACTTCTGTTTTCGCGTATACGCGCCCATCCTGCTTCCCGAGCATACTAATCAGCCCGACGACGTACACTCCGTACATGAGTCCGCGCTGCTATACATACATTCAACCGAAGCTACCTGCGGAATGAGGATCCGCGGAATAAAATCGTACTTCCCCTCCGACCCCCGCCAGTGTTTCCCGTTTAAGCCGCGTCGAATAACAATGGGCGAGAGCGTCGGCGGGTGAGATAAATAGATTCTGGGCAAGCAGCGTGAGCCGGCAAAGTGAGCCGTTATAACGGGGCGATCATTTTTACGCGTCGTTAACGAAATGAGCCCGGCTTACTTAGGGAGGGGGGATGTGGGAGGAAACGTTCGCGTGCGGCTTCGAGCGCGCGCGAGCGAAGGTGTGCACGCGTCTTATGGTCGTATTTTAGGGGAAAGTAGCGTGGCCGCTTGTGTCAGAGGGCTCGAATTGTGGCGCCGTGTGCTAAATAATACCTCGACGCTGGTCAACGGACAGTCGCCGGGCAAATATCGCGCGAGCTCTTATGCCGTGGGAGAGGGAGTTTTACGGTCGGACGAAACGGTGCGCCATGCTTCGAACGTATTTCATGCAACAAGTGATGCGCGGCTAAAAAGGAGAAGGTCATGATTTGCTGATTTCAATTTTCCGGGCGTAGAGTCCGGTTTGAACACTTCGGTAAGCCATAGGGGATGGTTAGGTGACGGTTTTCAAGTACGGGGTTTGATACGAAAAATGAAGAGATATAAGTTGAAAGAATTCTTCGCAACGATATTTCGATATAAGAGTCTTTTGCTGGAATCTCCGTTTGTAAGCGAACTGGTCGAGATTGTTTTCATACATTTTTCCTGTTCACATGCTTCGAGGTATAAAGGCGCGAGAAAAGGTAGAGTCCTTAAATTGGACGAAAATGCAACGCCCGTTTTCAACCTTCAGCGACGTTATCCAAACTTGTCTTCCTTTTATGACGGCGGGCTTTTGCATTGCTGCTTTTCCACCAGGTTGCAAAGTTCATTGGACGGTGACATGGCTACCACACTGGCAGCGTGTGTCAGGTATACGGTAGTAGATTTTTGGCTTTAAAATAATACATTACACTTTCATGAAAGTTTGAACAGTTCGCTAGTTACAGGCACGCCAAAATAAATAACAGAAAGCGGAAATTTAATATGTTTCAACCTACTTATTCAAACTCGATGAGGTGTCTGTATTTTATTTTACCTTTTTTCCTCTCCGCGCTAAAAGTGTATAAAATTTAAATGGTCACGTAGTCTGCTCAGACCGTTGACTGATGTATTTATATTTTACTTTCTCAGGGCGAAGGACCAGTAGTCCGTATAAATACTACAATGTGTTTCACCAACGTACGATCAAGTACACGATGTTCTCAAATTAATTACATTTACTCCAGTTACATTATAAACGATCGTCATAAGTAACAACTTAATTGAAATCTATTTTAAGCTTAAGAGCACACATATATGCTTGAGCGTTTACTTAGACTAGTTATACGATCTACATGAAATGTTTGACATAGAACAGAGGTCGTCCTGCAAGCTATTAACTGTTCCAATGTACTCCGCGGCTAATCCATGCATCTCATCGCCGTGCGCGTAGCTGGATAAAAATCGTGAAAATGTCAAGTTGAAATCTACTTTGGTAGTGCGGCGTGACTGTAATAAAATCCGCGGGCATGATTATGACCGTATCGCCGCGGAAACTTTTAAATCCTGGATCAGACCCTGAGAAGGTCGCTGTCGTCTTTAACTTCCGCGACGAGCTCTAACGATGGCCATACGTTCGTATTTACCTGAGAGTACCGCTGGAGATGGGCGCGATGAAGTACCAGAGTAATCCGGAATCGTGCCCGACCGCGCTAAAGTATGTTCGCCATTTATTACACTTGCTAATTATCCGCTACTTTAAAGCGCGTTGATGGAATCTGTAACGTTATTTCGTTTCCCTCGGATAAAATAGTTCAGCTCGACGTCGCATTGGCGTTACGTGTTTGGAAGCTTAAGTGAAATTGAAGGCTACTTAAAGCAGTTTGTTTCCATTTCTGCCGCCTGTTAATAATTTGATATGTAAAGTGTTTCGACAAAACTTTTTTCGCGATTGAAATACACTGAAGCATGAGTTTAAATACAATAGTAAGCACGTATGAATTAAAATGTGTGCAGCTATACTCTGAGAGTATTCACGCCTTGCATGTTCAAAGCGGTTATAATAAAAATGTCATGATATCTCAGTATCACGTACATCAGATACCTTGCGGTAAAAAGTACTCATATATTCACTCACGTGGAATTGATGCCATAATTGAGCGAACGTAATGACGTAAAATTCGTAAAGTTCAAAATTAATCAGCCGAATTAATCCTGCATACCTTTAATTCAAATATATTAAATTGCAGCTCTGCTCATCTCACAAGCCCCGCTCTCGCCGAAAAAAAGTGCGATCCTTCAAAATTGTCGCATCAATACCGCGTAAAATATCGCCGCCGTAAATAATGGGCGCATTGTGCATGAACGTCCCGTATTTCGTAACAAACAAGTCAGCCGAGTCAAACGAAACAAACAGAACAAAAGGGAAGGAAAAAGGAACGCACAGTTTAAAATACTTCCCGTAACAGCGCAATATATCGTGCGCATGCGCGCTGTCCTTGCGCACGTACGGCACATCGAGCCTGCGACAAGAGACGTCCGAGTACGAACTTTAAACATTCAGCATGCTGTGCCGTGCGGGCAATTTAATTATCTGATAGTCGTTTGATCTATCTGTCCGTCCGACGAGGAAATATATGCTCGCCATCCGCTCTGCGGTAGGACCCGTACCGGAAGTTCGACCGATACGAGACCCGCTGAGGGAAACAGAAACTGCTTTTATGCCAACCGTCTTTTTCTCCCGAACCCTTTTTCCGACGGCCTCTTTCTTGCAGTTAAAAACCTTACCCGCTCGCTTTTCAGTGATTCATTTCGATAACCGATCGTTTCGCAAAAAATATTACGTGCCGATCGGAGTGCGAAAAGATATCGCAGGTACAAACATTGAAGCCAACTTGAGAAGGAGAAGGAGGGGGAGGGAGGCAGGGGTTATTGCTGTTACTAGTTTTCTACCGGATATTAGAGAAAGAATGTATATATCGATAACCTTCGGGAGAGTGGCCGAGACGGGGTAGGAGAGTGAGGGACGGTATTTAATTCATCGAAGTACGAATATCTGTGCGTAACCGGAAACTAAGTGTTTTCATGGACGGAAGTCGAGCGTTTTTATAATATTGGTGACCGTGCTTCTATAGATCTCGGATATCATGCTTTGTTGATACTTTCTGCGATTTGGTTTTGCATTCATTTTAATGGATCTATAGAAAAACTGGTCTTTTATTTGAATATAAAATAGAAGTTATGAGGGAATAGAAGGATAGATGTTGAATTTCGAGAAAAAGAATTACCATAGGATTAATGACGCGGAACACTGTATAGCAGCGTATGTAAAAGTAAAAATGTGGTTGTTACTCTAAATTGGAGTGCGGAAGAGATGGATTCTTGAATCTGGATACTCGCACTGGGCGAATATATAGCTCGTATATCTATATCTACATACGTGCGTAACTACGTAACCCAGTTTGCGTTCCCCACGGCCCTTTCAATGCGAAGTGACCAAATATGCTCCGAATTTAGTACAAATCCTTCTTTGTCTGTGTTAAAACAATACACATGTGGATATTATTAATGCAGCATTCAAATTTATTACGCTGTGCACTTCAACTAAAATATCCTCAGTGTGAAAAGACCTCAATCAAAATAGTTATACACTACTGGAATACTGTTTAAATCTGATGACTTTGGGGTTTATTTTATTACCTTACCACAGTCTAAAAGAATCGTTATCCTTGTTTCAGTTATATGGGAGAGATAAACCAAAATCAATATAAGCTTGTTAAGCAGTAAATCGGATCAACTCATCATCTTAGACGCACGAGATATTACTGAGAGGCATTTGGATCTTGAACGCATGGGAGCTAAATGTAATAGATACCTACGCATTCCAACACTGATAACAAATTATTCAACATATTTATACCATATTACAAACAATAGGCAAGGGTAGTTTCTTCTGCAATTCGTTCAATAACCAAACTCGGCAGAGCAACAATATCGTCACGTTCTTCATATACATACGTTCTTATACGAAATCATACGGTCTCTAATGAAAATATGTTTGCTTCCCCTTCCCTTGCTCACGTTTCCGTCTACAAACACCTCGATAAATGCCACATTGAGGCATTGCAAACATACTTCACTTACGTCCATTCTACACCGCCGTCCATTTCTCCAGCAATATCGCTTTAACCGTATTAACAGACGTGATTTACACATGTCCGCCTCCTTCCCGTACGACGAAACATTTTCCTTCGTCGGAGCAACGTACGTGTAGAGCGGAATGAAGCAGTTAAGCAAGAATTTCCTTTAAAGGAAGATTTCACAAGTGAGTGAGCGCCGACGCTTGGCTGATGAAGGATCGGAAAGTCCGGGAAACGTTTTCTTCTTTGCATAGCATGCTGAGAGAAGGGACGAGTGCGGACCTCGTACAGGGCGGAAACTACACGTCGTGCGCAGAAGAGCTCTGGTTGGAGAATACGATGGACCCGTCGTATAACAGGGCTGATCTGAAATCGAGAGAGAAGAGTTCGGATTAAGAGACTCTCGGCGGGAGCTCGGGCTATATCCCGATCGCGATTATCATCGACACGTTGCGTCGAGCCGTGCAGCTTAACTCCGATCTTAGGGGATGGGATTAATTTTACAGCGCGAGAGCTCAGAGTGCCATTTCGCCACGGGGAAAGTTCGCGTTCAAACTCGAGGCCTTCGCGCACTGTCGCAGCCATAACAGTCTATTAAACGAGTTAACCTTTTACCGGGATACGTCCGATGAATTAAGTTCGCTTTCTCGTGGGAAAACCTTGATTCGAAGGCATTATATCGATTAATGTTGAATATGGATGATGTAGATTATGAATTCTATGTGGATGAATACCTAAGGTGAAAATGTTAAGATATAGCATTAAGTAATGCTTTTAACTGTGCAGCGATACTATTATTCATGTTTATTTTGTTTCTAAACTATAAGGCAAATTGTGTTTTAAAGATCAGTGGAACGTTGTAAATGATAGAATTTTCAACAATTACCGGACCATCGATTGTTACACAGAGGTGTGCACCACGTTGGAATTGTAAATTCATTGATGTACGAATCTAATTGGCGCAATCGCAAATTTAATTATTCAGATTATCGATTACGGCAATTTATTGTCAGTTACTCGCATTACAGCAGTGTTCTATATAAATGCGGCCAAATGGTGTACATTTTTTTATTATTTATACTGTTATTTTACTCCCAGTGTGAGCCACATTCGTTGTTAAATTTTTGTAAACTCTGTTGTTTGAAATATCAGTCTACTTTAGAAATATGAAACGTTTTATAACGTTCACAAACGAATAAAGTCGTATGTGTGCAATTTCCGGCAAATATGCAGGGTAAATTCATTCCTAATACGGCTACGTTATTTAACTTTTGGATCATTTCGAAGTATGCCGTTTCATGCGGCGATTTCGGAAAAGTTGGATGGATCGCATAAGTCTACAATCGCAACGTACGTATGTCATGCACATATTTGCGTTCAAAGCATTCTATTGAATGTAACTGTTGGCTTCACTTGTTTGATTCGTACAGTAGCTTAGGACATCCGTTTATTTTTTCTGTTTGTTGTAATAGAAAGCAAATATTCTCCGCGTCGGGCAGGTTTCACATGATTTGCGCGTGTGTGTATGCAGAGATTTACTATCTTCAACAGAAACTTCTACTGTAGGTACGACGCGTTTTTAACTGGTTCTATCAGATTGTGTGATTCATATTTTTGACTGTTTGAACAGTGGGATATATTTATTTATTTTTTATATTTTTACACGCGTACACTTGAAACACATTACTTTTTACGTCATCTGCATGATCAAAAAATTGTCAAACTTCTGTACTGCGGACGTTTCGAAATACAGTTTCGGTTCAAATTATAAACGACCTCTTTGACTGTACTGCATCAACGCTCTACCTTCAGCATTGCATTTAACTTATCAACGCTACCTTGCCCGTTATTCATAACTTACGTAATTATAGACGGAGCCTTATCTAATTTACAAACTTATCTCGCAAATTAAACAACGCACATACATTTTTCAGACCGTTTACCTTACTTTTTCTCTGCAGTATTAGTATTCCGTTTATCATTAAAGACATTTTTCACGTAATTTGCCTATATAATTACGTAATTTATCATCTGGTACACCTGTCATGTTTAAACTCGAAAATATAAATTAACATTTATTACAACTGCAGTACATATCAACAACAACATACAATCACACCCGCTCTGTATAGTCACACGCAAAGCGAACATTTTCTTTTCTTCACCCATTTTCACGAACTAGCTTCGTAAAAATCTGCGAACCGCTCCGTGCATCGCGGGTTACGTCAATGTGCCGCACGCTGTCGTACGTTCCTGACAACGTCCAGCTCGAAAATTTATCGGCCCCCCAATCTCGTTTTCCCATAACGTCAGCATGCGAGGCGCAACTGTTAAATTCGTAAAAAGCATCGACAAGCGACGACGTTATCGAGTCGTAGGATCGCGGGGCTCAATGCTCAGGAAAGCGAGGGTCGACAAAAGTGTCGATTGCGAGGAACAAGCAGGAGGCAAAACTCGGCTCGCGAAACTCGCACTCCGTCCCTTTTATCACCTGCGCTCTTCGCGTTCGGCCGCGGTCGGCTCGATTCGCAGCGCTAAATGGGTCAGTGTGGCGGATCGGTCACACGCGAACATCACATTTCCACCGTACTGCCCGTAACAACGCGAACGGCCGATGCATAAAAACGAGGGCGGAATCGGTTATTGGAAAGTGCTGGCCGGCAGAATGGATTTCGATACCGTTGGGTCCGATGGCAAATTATGAAACGCGCCGATGACGTACGATTTAAAGGTTCGATGCTAATGAAATGTAGAAAAAGATGGCCGATCGCGCGCTATTCGAATAACTATCGTCGGCGGGCCGCTTTTCGGTTTAATTAAACCGTAAATTATATCGGCCTCGGCGAACGATCGTATTTTAGATTCTTTCTCATTATCGCGCACATACGGCTACTTTCGGCGGTCGCGTTCCGCGAGCGCAGTGCGCGGCCGTGCGCGCGCATGGCACAGATGAGAAATAGAGGTGTGCCCCGTCGGCCGGTAGTCGCAATATTGCGCGGACGAATTTCGTCCACGATCCAGCCTCAAGACCTACATTACGTGCCTCCAATTACCGATCGTGTTCTGCCTTCAAAACTTCCCTCGTCCCGGGTGCGCCATTTGCATGCCGGCCACGCACTATTCAGATTAAGCACCCCTGGCCTGAAAGTTTATGGTAAGCGGTTCAAAGGCACGGAGACGGTCCAACGTGTACACACGTCGCCCATAACACGAATAAACAGATAATGTCGCTGTCGGATCGCGTGCTCCATCGTCGCTCGTTAACTTTCGCCCCGCCGTTCGTTCTACATATACACGTATACGAACCCGCTCGCCTGTCTTTCGATCAGCGTCCCCGGTACGTCGAGAGTATAAATTTTCCAGCAGGGTGCATTGTCCTGTGGCGTGTCGCGCCCCGGAAAAGGGACAAGATACTTTGCCGGGCGAAAACGCGAGGCGATTTCTCACCGAGAGTTTTTTTGACGCAGCCGCTTTACGAGTTCGAATTTGATGTCGGCCAATTTTTTCCCTCCCCGCCAACGACGTTCGAATGAAATTCTTCTCTAAAATATGTCCTTATTTTTCGCTTCTTTATTCTACGCGTTGTTCTCCATTCTGTATACCGAGGAAATGTAGAAGAGAGAATATGGTATGACGAAGAATTCAGGTGTTTACAAGGCAAAACGTTGACGTCACTTCTCTTTCAGACGCTGAATACCTTAAAGTCACATTCAACTCACGATTCCTGTAACCAAAACTGTATACTTACTCTGTAAACACTTTAACCTGTCATACAGAGCTTGCAGTCAAACAAATCTTACAATTCAAATAACCTTGTCAACTAATCAACCCACTCTCAATCAGTACAACCGATGGAACATAAAGCTCGGCCATAGTTGACCATCAACGAATCGCGTAGCCAAGGACGAAGAACGAAAACAAACAAAGATCGAAAGGAATCCGCGGCTCGAGCATCGGCACACGCTCCAGCATTCGTCCGCACGATTGCACGTGAGCATCTTCTCCGAAGTGGCCGGCGTTAATTAATACGCCAGTCGCGATCGAGGTCAGACGTACAAAGGTTGCCTTAGTCCTGCGCATACGTAGGTCAGAATCGGAAGCGGCCGCGTTCCGCGCGCGTATATCGAAAAATGGTGCGGATTGCCAAATCGATGTACTAAACGGGTTTAACGGGCCAGGAATAATTAGGGTCCTGGCAGTGCGCCGAGAGGCAGGCTCGCAGAACAGATTCGAACTGGAAGAGGGTCGGCGTTTCGTGCTGTACCCATTACACGCGTTACCACCCACGGCTTTAGCGTGTATACTTCCGGGCCCCCGCCGTCGCACTCGCTGCTCCCACCGTCCATCTCCCTACCCATCTCTCTGCCCATCTGCCTGCCCATCTCCCTACCCATCTCTCTGCCCATCTCCCTGCCGCGGGCCGAGCACTAAATACTGAGTAACGCGCTTGCGGCACTCGCCCCCACGGTGACGATCCCGTGTTCGACCATTTAATCCGGCCGTCTTGTCCGACAATTTTTTTTCCCCTCTCCCCTCACACCCCCCTCGCGTCGTCAAGCACGAAAACTCCAATTCTATGAAGTGCCGCGACAGGCTGCCACCCGTAAAAATCGGCCCGTTCGACTGTGCATGTTCGTTATATCCTCTCTTCCTCCGTTGTATGCGAATCGAGGATCGAGGAGTCGGACGGTCGCACCTGTGTTCGGCTAATGGCGAAGTCGGGTTGACTGGGCAGAGGGAAATAATGCGAGAGTGGGCACGGAGATCGTCGATCGTTTCGCGAGCTGTTTCGATTCGGTTCGCAGCTAAGTACGCGGCTAATATGCGCTCCGAAGTCGGCGAATTCCGAGTGACACGAGCCGGATGATGATTCCCGCGTTAGATGTACGGACGTGGGTGGGATGTCTCTTGGGCAGGCTGGATGCGATAGTGTCTGCAGGTGGTAGTGAATAGTGTGTAACGCGCTTGAAGCTCACTGCGTGATTCGAAACACTTGCCGTGAGCCGGGCGAGAACGGGTTTCGCACGCTGGCCACGCATTTATCGAGTTTGTTGGATCGGGCGCGATATGCCCAACGCTCTGATAGGATAGAGTTGAACGGACGTGAGGTGTTCAGACGTTCTCGGGATACTCACATTGGGCGGGGGGCGTCGTTAGGCGTTGCTATGCTTTTGTTCGGCATTGCAATTGCCCTGGCGATGACCGAATTTTGATGAAGTCGATACTTACGCGTTGATAACGAATTGTTTCGACATGTAAATTCTGGTGGTCCTTACTGATTACAGGGATACAGCGTGAGCAGTTATAGGGTAAAGATGGTTGGAAAATATTGCTAAAATAGGCTACTTACTGTGAGTTAATGTAAATTAAGCAATTTTTTAAATTTTGTTTCAATAGCTTTAGATGGTTGAACTTAATTTGCGGTTCAGGTAATTTGTTACCTTCGACTCTGTTGTCGGTAGAAACAATTTCACTGTAGAGCAATTATTCTTCGTCGCAATCCGCGCATCGCGCCCGCCGCGGACTTTTTATACTTTGCCGGGAGAAGACGCAGGCGCGTATCGTTTGACCATTAGCGGATTGGTGGCGGTGTTTTATATCCGCGTAGTGCCGCTCTGTCCAGCGCCATCGACCGTAAACTGCGTGACTGGACTGCATTTAAATCCCTTCCACGCATTACGATTGCCATACCTTGCATGTACTCGTTAGTAGGACTACGAACTAAACGCATTTGCAGTAGAATCCTTTCGCGGACCAAATGTTGTAACTACAGTATAGAAGAAGGGACTGAAATCTGCAATATCAATTTGTCCGACTGCTTGTAAGAACTTTTTATCTTTCAATGCAATCAGTTACGCAACCACATACCGATGGTACACACGTTTTTACTGTCCCGAGTTATGTTATTTGTCAAGACGAAGGTCAAATAAGTATGTAAAGCATGTATGTATTTTGTAATAATTATTTTGTAATAATATTATTCCCGCAAATTAAGTTTGATGCTTAACCTAAAGGCAGATAATGCACATTACCTTTTATCACGTTAAACGCAAAGTACGTTAATATGCTATTTTGCCGCTACCGGTCACTGTAAAATATCTGTTGAAAATTATCACGCCGCGCTCAGATATTAATTCGCGAAGATCAGAAGAATGTGCATTAAGCTTAGCACACCTCGTCATGTTCCCAGCAAGTTAAGCGTCAAATAATCCCAGCGCAATAATGCATCGACGCTTTTGGCGCGATAGTCAAGGGTTTTGCGCTCCGTCTAATGGATGAAACAGCTTTCGGATCGTCCATCTTCTTGATTACATTTCATAATATAAAAGCTCCCACCGGATGAAACTGTGGACTTCGTAAATTAAATTACGCAGGAGTTGTTGGACAGAGCCTGGCACTCTTATTTCCATTTTTCCTTCCCTTCCCGTTATTATTGTCCCCTTTCGAAGGGCTGTTTGTTTAATGATACGGCGCAAAGTAAAATGTGCAAACACGCTTAGGCATCGGTACTCCGGCCGCATTCCGGGAGGCGAATATTGTTTCAGCGGGCACCGGAGGTGAAATGATTTACCGGCATGAAACAGGCATAATGCACTCGTTGGCAAAGGCTCAAAAAGCTATGACGCTGGGCTTCAACTTCGTCTGGCAGACACTTGGAGCGCGATATCGCTGCCCGATAAGCGGCTCTTGACTATCGGGGAGAATAATTGAACGGACAAATTGTCGCGTTAACCTTTGATTTTGCGCTCGATGGAAATAATTCGGTCGGTGGTATCGGACTGACGAGCACTTGTGTCATCCTTCATTTTCAATCAGCGGAGAGTGGCTCAACTTCACTCATATTGAACGAATTATTATGAGACGGCTGACCACGCGTTAACAACAGACACGGTAATAATGTATCCGACTGATGGATTGGAATACTTTCGTCAATCTTAAAGCGACCTGAGAAAATCTCGACCGAATCACTTTTCCTAAGCGAGAAACACTTTATTTACGATTGCCCGCGTTGTCGAGGATATTGAATCGACAAGTTGTGCACTCAGCGTTGATTTTAGTCGGAGTTAATGCTTAACGATCACATTGAACGAACAAATTGCTCTCTTGCCATACCTACACCTTCGCTCAGCAATTGGCACCCCAACCCATACCTTTCTCAATACGAAATTGGCACCCAAACCTGTCTATATCTGTGCTCTTTGCCAATTTCAGTTGAAACACGCCCGCGAGGATAAAAATGGTACGAAGTATTTAGTTAACCGGGAACGTACGCGGAATCGAAAAAAGGCGGAAAAGGATATCCAATTTTGTCGAGAGGAAAATTTTGCCTCGCCAGCGCCTTCTAGGATTCTTAATTGAGGCAAATCCGGTGACTCCCATCCTGCGTGGCGAGCCACTTCAAGCGTACTGACGCGTTGCCGACGTGACATCTGCATAAATGCATCGAGCACGTGCGGCGAAGCGCGACAAATTGGTGCACGCCATCTTAAGCGAGAACAGAATTTTTCTCATTTCACAATTCCGACGCACTTTGACGGAATATTCGCCAGCCGTCAGCGTTGCCTGACATCAGCCTGTAACCGTACACGTACCTACATACTTACGTGTCCACGTACATATTCTGCTTACATATTCATCTGGGTACATACCGTCGCGGAAGGAAGATTATTATTTCCTTCGGCGCTTTTCACCGACTGCCGTTTCTTTTCCTTTTTTCCTCTTTCTCTACCTTCCCCCTTTTACTTATGTCGCGATATCGGCCGCAAAATCTCCACGAGCGTGTACCCCTTCGGGAATCAAGATGTCGACCGGCGCACGAAGTGAAATGTTACGTTATTATTTTCCTGGAGCGCGGCCAGCTGAGCACGGTATCCCGTGGAAGTAATGAAAATTTATTCCCGAAAGTTACGCTTCGGGGTCAACGATTTCTTCGTCGTTCCCTTTAAATCTCTATTTACCGTTTCGCGCTTACGCGCCTCCGCTTTCGGCCTCCTCCTCATCCTCAAGACTCGATTGAACCTTCCGCATCATCGATTGCTTTCGCTGCAACGTCTGATCCGTATTTCGTGCGGAGAGCTGTTAAACTTCGCCGCTTGACGCCTCTTATCGATACCGTACTTACGTTCGTTTTCAACGATTAACGGATACTTCATCAAATTGGTAATGATCGAATTAAACACACGAGAGGAATATTCAAAATATGAGCTTATTCAAATTTCGCTTGAGTTAAGGTGGAATGTGTAAGAAACGGTGATTGCTTTCTTATGTATTTCTAGATGGTGTTCATTTTGAGTACCAGCAATATCGAGGGTTTAAATGACGATAATTTCAATTTCTAGAAGACCTTTCAAAGAAAACATAAGTGCGTTGTGAGGTTCTGGAATAACATTTTTATTTAAACATCGTTAAAGTAATGTGAGCGCACAGGGAAATCCGACAATGGAATTGAAAGGTTTTCTTTGTTTTTTGATTAGATCGAAAAATATCAAGTAAAAAGTTCATCTATTGACGAGTACCCGGTAACACGTACACAGCTTTGTACAAATCGAATTCGACAAAATGCCGAGACAAAGACGTGTCAAGGAAAATCGATTGGCCGTAGATTTGCACGAAACACGCGGGTCGCCACCGGAGTCGCGCAAAAACGCAGCAAAAATCTTACGCCCCGGGCCAAAGGATCTATTTGTCGAGCAAAAAAGCAGAAGCGTCAACGGGCGAGCAAAAAATTTCGAGCGACATTTGCCTAATTGGCAGGCGCTGATTAAAGTCGAGCGATCGATGGGTCCGGCGACTAATAAATATATATGAGAACGGACCCCGGGTTTGATGCGCAGTTCCGGTTCGAAATAACAAAAAAACAAGGGAGCACAGAACGAAGGAAGGGGGTGTGTCGCGTGTGAATATGTGCATACCATGAATATCTTCCGGGCTACGAGTCCCGATTTGAAATTGAACCTGCTCGGACGTAGATACCTAACTTCCCTGATCGCAGAGAATGCTTTAATACTCCTTCGCAGAAAATAGTGACTAACCGAATGGGCTTCCTCACCCGACGCCTCCTGAGACACGTACGAACATTCTCGAATCCGATCGCGAGTGCGCGCGCAATAGAGTTGCCGTAATTGTCGGCATAACGGAGCAGCCGAGCGCTTGATACCGGCAATTAAAATCCAGAGGAACGAGCGGGAAACGATCGTACGACTGTTCCGCGATCCGCCGTTCATTTATAGTTTCAATATCTATTTAATGCGCCGAAGCGATATATGCGCAGCCCCTTTAATTGTCCGGCTTATAAAGCTTCCGCGGCCTCTTATAGGGGACGATCAAATGTTATGGCCTGCAGTGGAAAACTGCGCGCGATCGCAATGGCGCTATTTATTTTGCGAGATCGAGCGCAACTGCCGCCAATTCGCGCCATAAATTCCTAGACCATTCTACCGAAGACGAAGGTGGACGAAATAAGTCACTTGTGGCAATGGGGGTTGTCTGTGGTGTACTGCCGACGGAAAACATTGATAATTGGGGATATCATAATTTGGCATTGAAAGGTTGCGACTTAATTGACGGACAGGGAGGCAAAATAGGCGGCGGACGTGCTAATTAACGATGATTCTAATTCTCTAGTCAGCCGCCGTCATAACGTTGGAGTAGAATGTTAATAAACGCGTTATTGTGTTCCCGAGGAGAAGTTACTGTATCTACTGTAGTGGGTGGGCTTAAACAAATTGTTTGTCGAGCGGTTTTGTCTATATTATTTATTTATACTATGCACACTATTCACAACTCCCTTCCCATGAACGGGGATACGTCGTACGAATACCAAGACCAAGAGGTCGCTATAAATATGCCACCAAAGGGCTAAGACCCACAGATCACCAAATTAACTGCACGCGGCAAACGCCAGGCCTCAACTAAACTTTTACGCTGCGTGCTGCGTCTGCACTGTCCTCTGGCCATGCCCTTAGCGCCTCAAACAATAGGCACAAGTGCACGCGTCCTCAGGGCTCGCCGCCGCACTGTTTTTTATGTTGCGCACCTGTCGAGACGATCGACATGCTATACTACTTATTTTAGCGATTACCTTTTTGCTCAGGTACTAGGTTAATTCTCCAATAATATAGTATATCTCAAACTTTACATATAAGCGAATATTAGTTCGATATTTGTGGTTCCATTTAAGGCTGATTAAAGAAATCGGGAACAGTGCGAAGGAATCTCATATTCTAGTTTCGTACGCCACTTCAAAGCGCGCCACTGGAGAATAATTCGAGAGCATCGTGAAGCGGATGAACTGAAACTACCCAAACGCGCCAATAATTCGTAATGCGTTAAGGGTCCCAAAACTTTACATTCTTGCTGCGGGTCGTACGCGGCAAGTATTTACGACGAATTTCCGGGCGCCACAACTGACACATAATTAATGAATTGTTATCGTGCGCAAATCGTACATTAGCATCGCTCGAGGTTATGATGTTATTTCGATCTAATTACAGGCCGTAATTTTCGTCGTGTCGTTGCATTAACATCCTACAAACATGTTCATTTCGGTAACGACCATGTTCGGTGGTATCGAGGCGAATAGTTACGTAAAATGGAATTACGCGAGCGAACGATCGAGGGAAGTGCAAAATCGTACGGTCCGCGCGACGCTTATTTTAATTCAGCGCGTTACACCAATGGCATCCCGATTGGCCGTTTTGCCTCGATATTCGCCGGCTCGATATCGATCCGGATGTAGCCGATATCATCGGTACGATCCCGAAGATTGCACGGCTCTGTCCTTTTGTCAATCGTTAATACGGTAAAGTACGCCGCTTTCCTCCTTTCCATCCGCATTTCATGCGGTAGATATTCATGCTCTATGATAATCCTCTCTCACTCCCTCACGCTCCCGCGTTCTCTCCTTCTCCGCATCTCGACTCCGTCTTTCGACGAGCGTACGCGTACCCTCCCTTCTTTGATTCTCTTCGCTTCGCTCTCCCGACTTCTCACTTTTTCATCATCTCCTTCTTCCGCCTTCGGCCCCTTTCTTTCTTGCTGTCCATGCCAACCGTGTCTATTCCCTGTGCGGTACAGAGATGCGCTTTTACCTCGTAGCAATTCATTCTTACTTTCGCCAACACAGCTGAGTATTGCACTCGGGCTTTTATAGGGGAATATCATTCTTACAAAGTGAAGTCTGCGTGAGCCTTTTCCATACACATTTCGACGTGGCGAACGAGACGTCAACGAGTCGATACGCCTTGGCACTTGCGAACGTAAAACGGGATGGTCGGCGGTAGGACTTAGGAGTGAAGGTACGAGAATGCGCGCGGCCTGAGTAATGGTCGAACTAAATTTTAATATTGGTTGACGGCCTTGGAAAATTTCCGAGACCCTTCACTGCCACGCAAGCACTAAAGAGGAATAGGTTTTGCAAGAATTGTTAGTTCATTAGATAACTCTATACGAAATAGCTGATATTATGTGAATCCTAACTCAATCTCAGAACGTGAATCGTATCACTTTCTGCCTTCAGTGCTATAATCAGAAATCCATCTTTCAGTATAATAGGTATAATAGGTATACATCATTCGCAATTTTAATGTTTGCGCGAGATAGTAGTTTGAATTTCAAAGACGTTTGGAATCGTCGACACTCAAACCTCGAAGTGCGCACAACAAATAAACGTACGTGGATTTGTACACACGACTGTGTGCAAACTTACGTAGTCACGTAACCGCACTGCCTATAGAATTAGGCGAAGTGTAATCTTTGAAATTACACATCCATATGTACGTAAGTGTATTTTCCGGAGCCAATAAAATTCGCCCGAATCAAAAATCAAAGGATTTTTGGGCTTGAAATCCAGCTCTCATCACCTTCTTTTCGCGGAGGACCTCGAGCTTCGCAAACAGCCACGTCGTTGGTCAGTGCGAAACGACGTGTCAAGGTGACGACGGTACAGTGGCACACTCGAAATAGCTTCGAGAACGCCAGGGCAAGAACGAATGTCTTTTAATTAAACGAGAGGGAGAATTTGCAAAACGTGACGTAGCTCCTTCGCCGACTTGTCGACCGGCCCCCCCCCTAAACTTTTAAATCTACGTGAGACGTTGGCTGTATGCGCGCGCTGACATGTGCAAAAAGAAGCTATGTACAGGGTGTCACGTTTAACTCGAATATATTTCACGCGCCGCTTTCAAGAGTCGACGGAAGGGTAAGAGTGTAATGTCTGATTCGTCGGATATGACGCAGAGGAAAAATGGCATGATTCAAATTTTAGCATTGAACCATATTTTGCAATGTTGACATTGTTGACAATACATGGTCCTAATAATTCTTTGACGGATTACACGAATAGGATAGTAGAAAGTGTGACAGGATTATAATTTAATAAATTGAGATAACGGTGGTAATTAGGAAAAAGTTAAATTATATATTGAAATAGATTTTTGTTACTATGCAGATTCTTTGTGTTTAAGTAATTGTTCATAATGTTTAATATTGGAATCTAATAAATTTATTAAATAATCTTGTCACCAAATTACTGTCATATCTTTTGATATTCATAGGAATGTTGAAATCCATACTATTTACGACCTTTATAATATGTCATGTAAACCACTGTGTCAGTCGTATCGTTATAATGCTGCTTTTGTTCTCACGCGGACTACAATGTTAACTCTTTCCAAAAGCACAGTAGTTCCACGCAACAAACAGCGAGACTGGCGAAACTGGATAATATAAGGTTACAAAAGGCATTGTTCTCATCACAGTTCCTGTCACTTGAAGTCACGGACACTTGGCGTGACTCTTTCGGTATTATGAACGATAAAGAACTCTACGGTCCTCTATATTAAGTTGTTTACAGCGCACCGTACACAAACTAATTCCTAAACAGATTGACCAACTTTGAGAACAAGTTCTACGCATTTTCAGAAGTAAAAAGAGTTCTGTGATAGCGGGTCTGGAAACGGTTTCTTTTGAAATTATAACGGCTTGAAACGCAGTTTTACAAGAAGTCCCAGCGAGTCTGAAGTTGTAAGCAATGCAATCGTTTTCTTGCTGTTAGTAACAGAACTCGCTCCTTTCAATGAGACAGATTAAGGCTTGACTTGCCGCACAGTGTGGTAAAAACAAAACAATGATTTTCATTAAATTCCTTGAGCATGAAAATAATACAAGATGCACAGGAGCTTAAATTTACTCGACAACAGTAATTTATCTTATAATCTAGCATTTTCACATCAATATTTACATTTCTCAACATCATTTCTCAACAACATTTCTTATTCCTAAATATTTAATTTCCTTTATTGTAAACGAAAACTTTATTGTACACAAAAACTTGCTCTAACAGGAGGAGACCTGATTTTCGAGATTCCCGTCATAGCGGAACTATTCGTTCTCGAGATGAGTAAAATAGGTGCGCTAGCGGAGTTTTTGCCGACTTATTTCAGAATCACTCTGTATGTATGTATGTACGTTCCGGTACGGGGCAGTCGTAGCTTGCTTCGCTTCTTAGCACGTTTTCGCAGGTTGGTAATGCCGTCTGCATTCCACGTCCCCATCATAACCTACGAAAGGCACGAGCTTGCCATAATAAAAGCCTCGCACCGACCGTCCGTCCAAATGATTCCCTTCAAGCCATCCTGCGCAGAAATAGACATAACCCACTTTTAGCGCATAAAGGAGCGAGCGAGAGGAACGGAGGCATATAGAGAGAAAATGAGGAAAAGGAAAAAGGACTGGAAAGGGGAGGGAGGAGGGGAATGCGTGAAAAATACCACTCTGCTTTTCGGACGGAAAATAAAAAATTTAATGCTCCGGATACGTATCGAAATTTAAATTCATCGCGGGTGGAAAGTGACCTCGATCGATCCTGCGGCGTCACTTGAATAGTAATGACGTCGAAATGCCGATGATCAGGGTTTGACTTATTCCGCAGCAATTTGGCGAAGAATTTTGAACTTTGCTGTCCCTTCAATTACATAGTACACGAGTGTTTGACGTTCACGCCAAATATGATGATTGAGGTATTCAGAATATAATGAGTTGCGATCGTTGAATATTGATTACTTACAATAACGCCGAAATGCCGAATCTCATTCATTTTAATTACATCGATAAGGCAATCGCGGCATAAGTACGTGTCAGTATTTAATCGCATTGTTTACTATCACATCACACTGAAAATAAGAGATGAGAACGTCGCCTGCAAGCTTACGAGGATTAGTAGGAGTTAAAAATATATTCTGGCTGTATATCCGTACATTCGACGGTTCGTGAAAACTTCATGAACAATTTGGCGCCTTACGTCCGCTGAAAGATATAGTTGTACTACTTGCTCAACGAAATAACAGAGGGCAACGAAATGGATTGCCAACAGGGATGACAAGGGTGAATCTTCTGCGCGATAAAATCTTAACCAAGCATAGCGTCGAGACGATGGAACATGTTTAATGACATTGTAACACGCCGGAATCTACCTAGAATTCCGTGAATTGTTAATCGGCCTGCTATTCGTGTACTATACAGAACAATGACGCCGTTACTAAATCAGGATGAAATTTTTGTCTGCAAACGTTGTTGCCCACAGGCTATTCTTCAATCATTTTACTCCAAGTTAATATTTAATATAATCCAGGTGCAATGTGTATATTTCATGTAATATTTTCGTACTCCGTATATTTAATCTCATCGCTTATATGTTCTATTTTTGACGGGAATCAGCATAAAGCCGAAATTTCCATCCAAAGTTACTTTCATGTCCGTTTAAAATGCAATTTTAAATACGTTACACATTAAATTTCATTATCCCGTGTTTACACGTTAGCGGCTTGTCTTCGTAACTGATTTTAAATATTTCAGTTGCCGTTCCGCCGATTTCCGGTTTTTGTATTCGGACTGTCATCAGATTTAAGCGCATTGGGCGTAAGAGGAACGGAACATTTCCTGACCGGTAAATAAACGTCAGCGCTGATCACACAGGATATTCCGTGTCTGCCGCACAATGTGTTGATTTACTGTTCAGTCCCGGTGAAATCCTTACGTTGAACCTGCCGACGAGTTTGCGATCATAAAACCCTGTAAAATGTCCTCGCATAATCGCGACAAATAAATTCCAGTAAACAAGAGGAAGCACGTAAATCGAAGATAAGCAAGCAGACGTGGCAAATGGAAAAGCATGTGCAACCAAACGAATACGTGCTCGTTTACTCTAACAGTGCATGAATTAGTTCTGTATGCGGGAACAGGATCGAATGTCTTGCACGTGCTGTATATTCACAGTCTCCTCGGTGGAGAAGGACCGAAACGCCAGTAGGTGGCGCTACCAGTTTAGTAAGCAAAATGTTAACCCTTGAACCGGGAGAGTGCAGTCACCGGTACCTGAATATATTTTCACTTGACACTCACCTTGATTGCTTGGCACTGTTGCATTTTTCACGCGAACGGTCCTGTCATAAATGCGAACATATAAATAGTATTAGTTAAAAGTACGATAAGAGCTTGTGCAAAAAGAAAACCACTCTCTTCAATCTTGCGATGTATTTGATAAAGATCACACTACAAAGACACAAATAAATGTAATCGTTATTCTTCCACACTTATATTACTCCTGCAGTGCAAATTCAAAGATACAGGTATCAACATATAACCGTCGAATAACGACAAAATATGAGCGGTAATCCTAGACAATTTCCATGAAATCCACTTTTCCCGTCAACGACCCCTCATGGACTAACATTATTCGACTGTGCCCATAACATCGCCTCCGATAATCCACATGACGCACGCATCGGTCGAAGCGTAAAAGGACTGACACCGAGGAAGTGCCCGGTAACGAACAACCACAGGTTGAAGGGGAAAAAAATATGTAGGTCCTCCCAGCCGAGGTTGTACCTTCGGACGAGGAGGCCGTCGGCGACGACGTGGCCATCGGCGTCGCGCGAGTGACGGAAAAATTAATCAATTCATCGTGCGGCCAACGGCCGACGCTCTCTCGCGAATTTGCATTCGAGTGGCGGGCGCGGCTAGGGCAAAAAGAGCGTGCGGAAAATAGAAGAGGAGGGTGAGGGAGGCAGCTTAGCGGATGGATGGTAGGCGGGGTGAAAAAAAAAGGAAGACGGTGCCGGCTGAAATATTTAAGGTACAATCACTTTGCCATCGGTGGATGGGGTTGCTCGCGCAGGATCGACGAATGGGGTGGCTGGAGACGTTTTGTCAGGGGATGCGGGCAAGGGTTGATTGACAGGGACGCGAGTGGTCGTGGCATCACGCGCGAGGCAATCGAATTGAAGCACGCGCGCACGTACACACGCACGGCGGCGAAGCTTTATTATCGGGAGATAAAATGTGTTCAACTTGCGAAACGGCGATTAAGTGTAAACGATGACTTAGAAAGGTCACCCTAGGTTCGCTATAATATTCGCCAGCTGGCAGTCTCTCGTCTCTCGCATGTCCCGCGCAGCTGTAATCCAACGATAATGCGCTCGCAGCCCGAAAATCGCCTCGGCCAGGTAAAATTCCCTGCCCCACTTCCGAAACTTGATACATCGCCGGGTCTGGCGATGTGTATTATCGGAATTCCCGGTCAATCGTTATCCCGTAATGTCGGCGCGGGATTAAATCAATATTAATTACGGCGCCGGCGTAAAATGTTTCGCTGTACAAAGCTATTTTCCGGCTGTATCGCATATAAACCGATTTGATCAACTATCGGCCGAAGCGCTGAATCACAGAAACTCGGAGCGTTACCTAAAGCGCATAATCGTCGAGTAAAACCTCATCGGAGCGTGAGCGAAAAATCGTATTATACCCGGCTGAAAATAAAAAGAACACGGAAACCAAACAAGACGCGCCTCCTCTTTTCGCTGAGGACGACGAAACAAACCAGCAAGCCCTCCCGAGCCAATCGAATGATCGGAGCGACAATAAATATTGCCGCCCCTCCCGACATCAGCGGCGCTCAATACCTGCCGTCGGCTCGTTCGAATTATAATACCGGTCCAATTGAATTTATCTCGCTCCCACGGGTGGCGAGAATCTCGCCACTCTCGAGGCGCACGTGCCAGAATGAAAGAAACGGCGAAGGAAATAGGCGCAGACCAAGTCTGCGGAAGTGAGCGGAGAAAAGGAACGTACGTCTGGATTCCCGATTCAGCTGCGCACACGCGGCCGCGTGCGTCCACGTGTGTTCGCCTACAAACACGTGCTGACGAACGTGCCGTCGGACGCGGACGGGTAGGTGTTTAGGTTCATAGACACGGACTAGTGGACGAACGTACTTGCGCGCGTGTTGGCCTGCATGTTGGCGAACGTGCTCCCGAACGAGAGCTCGCTGTCCCGGACGACTCGTCCTCGGCGGAGGCCTGGCACTCACGGCTCCCATTTTGCGCGTGCTCATCGTTCCACAGAGGCGCGGGGCGGATGCGGACGCTTCTAGCTGGCGTCGTTGTTCGCACAATGAATTCGAGACGCTCCGTTGACGCGCCACTGTGCGCGACCGTTTGACGCCTGATTAAATACGACGAACGTGTTACCATTGTTACCGTTTCAGCTACAATACGCCTCTTAACACTTCGCAGCCCGTCGAAGGGGTGTGGCTGCCGAGGATAGCGACGAGCATGGTGTGGGGAGAGGGGGTGTAGACGGAGTTCAATCAGGCCGCATTCGGCGTGCTCGAATCCGTCTGGTCGGCGCTGAAAAGAATGCACTCGCGCTGTGCACGACGTCGATTTGCGACGATTTCGGACGTTGTTCCTTCGAGATTGTCATTCGTTGCCATGTTTTCGAGCGAGGCGCAGAGTGCGGAGGTTGTTTCAAGGCAGGAGCGGAGGTCATTCATTGTTCCGACAGGTGGGGAGGTGGGTTATGGTCGAATATAGGCTGGGTCGTCGATGTTTGCGGGAGATGAGTGTGTGAGTATCCACGGCTCAGAGGCGGAAAATATAATGTCGCGCATTAAGCGTATAATGCGTTTTATAAATTGCATTTTAGGTAGTTGAATGGGGCCGTTAATGGTGTCAGTGACCGCTTAATGTTTCAAAGGAAATTCTTAATCGGGTTTAAAATCGTTTGTTAGAAATTGGTTTAAGGGGGACATTGCGCACATTCGTAGGAAAGCTGCGCTTTCAACGGAGGGATGTTAATATTTAAAGGTCCGTCGACGCGTATAACGAGTATGTGGTCCGAAAAAGCTAATAAGTAAATGTGCGGGCATTAAGTTAATCCGCCCGCTTCTCTACGAAAAGGGAATATCACATAAAGGGTAATGATAACGAAATCGAAGTTTCTGCCGAAAGTGACTCAAATTTGCAATATTTCTGTTCGCGTCAATGAAAGAACTGATCGGTATCTAGGATTGCAGTTGCTTGAATTATATGGCTAATTCATGCCTAGAAAAATCGGATTAATTTGAATGTCGAATAACAATCCTGACGTCGACGTATCCAGCAGTATATATAGCAGGTTAAATTGCGGAGAAGGAGCTGATCGTAAAGAAGCACCCTCTGTGAAATAAATATTGTACATAAGGGTGGAGGAGAATGCAAAAATAAAGAACGGGAAGGAGAATGCCGGAAGAAAAATGACCGGTTCAAAGAGAGATTAAGGAGGCGATTTTGCCGGAAGACGCGAGAATTTGCTTCTCTGGGAAAGGGCAGAAAGAATTCGCCTTGGCTAAGGGTGGAGAGGCTTTGCGGCGGCGAATTCTTGTGGCTTCGCTGCAATTACCTTGACTGGACGCTAACGATGGTACATAAATCAGGATGAGATTGAAGAGCGTGATATTGACGGTTTTACGGAGGTTCTCGACGCGTTGCCATTCTCATATGATTTATGCTACTCTTATAATTCAACCTTGCAATTCGTTTGAGTCGTTGCCCGGTAAAAAAGTAAATTGACGAAAAATTTTTAATCTCGCCCGCGAGACGTATTTGATGAATCCTAGAACATAACACAAATTAGTTTTATGTACACATAAAGTAGGTACATACAATAACAAGCGCGCGCGACGCGGTATTGAGAGGCGGTGCACCAAATTGCCATCAGGTCGGCGGCATTGTTTATAATTGGTCGCAATGAAATTATCGCGGACACCGCGGTAGTTTTGTATCAGCGTCAAAACATATTTTCGTTCCCGGAGGTGCAGCGAAGAAGAGAGTGCCGCTAGTAGATTTATTAAACTCATTAATCTATCGGCCGGCCGAACGACGCTCGCGTGCATTATTACCGATTTTGCATCAATTTTAACGACGCTCAACCGTTCCGGAAAGATTTAAATCCCGTCGGATTAACGACGTATCGATCAGCCTTTGAAAGCCATACTCTGTCATGCTGGCGATATCAAAATTTTGCCGTTCGGACGAAACGGCCCTTTTTTAATGAATCATATCGTGTAACCCTGTTGAGAATGAGGATGACAATGTATGCGCGGACAAAGACTCGTGTACCGAAAATGTTCGGAGCGTCTGCCGGCAATTCCTGTCATTCGACCGTTGCCGATCGAGTTTCACTCTCCTGGGGAAAGAATCTACCCCCGATCCCTTACCTTCCTCGGCGACGTTAAGGGAAGGAGCCGGGAGGAAGACAAAACAGATAGTAACGACGAGCGGAATCCCGTGGAGACAATATAGACGTATTCTACTCGCCAGCGCTTATCGAATTTCTTCCCGAGGCACGTTCGTATAAGTCAAACGTACCGATCTGCGATTCCACCCACCCCTCCCTCTCCGGCCCATCGTGCCGCGCGCTTCGTTTGGGCTGGAAGGGAGAAAAAAGGGCGGACTGGAAGGGAGCGTAATGAAGCCGCAGCGAAGTGAGCCCTCGGTCGTCCCGTTCGATTCGTTCATTCGAGCGCTCAAGGCTTGTTTAAATCCGTCCTCCGGAGTATTTGCGCGTCGTCGGAGCGTGAACAGTTTCATCCGAAGACGATGAAACCAAGACTGATTCGAACTACCTGCCACTTTGTTCCGTCGGGCTAAGTTCGATAGACCTCGGAACTTACCCGATAATTCATACGGCGATGGCGGTCCAATAAACATGTTGCGATGCGAACTGGGAGCCAAGAATCCCTATCGCAGCGAGGGTCTATATCGACCCGCTTTCGTCTTGTAACTTGACACTGCTAACCTCATTATTACGGATGATTTGGATGCAGATATTTCTGCGATGACTATGAAAGTGGCCGACGAGGAAAGAGCAATAATTGACATCGCTTACGCCATTATGATTACAGGAAAAGTTTGAGTTCTTGCAGGTTGCCAAGTAATTTCCATTTTTATTCGACAGAAATAGGAGCGCTGACGAAACTTGTCGATTTTCTCGAGCGCAACGCGTTTAAAAATGCATTTGATAATGGATAGAAAGTTTATTGTCGCATTAAAGCTGCAAGGAGCGTTATACGTCTTGGGAAATTAGTTCGGAGATTCGAAAATATGTTTAATCCCGGGCTTAACTCCGGTAAAGTCTTTGGGAGATACTGCGAGGGGGTTAAGGCTCTTCGAGATATCAATGGTTGCGAGAGGATTAAAATAGACAGAGGCAAGATAATGCGCTGTTTTTAACTGGAAATGCTGCTACCGGACAAAAAGGAAGAACGTACGGAGTTATTTCCCGTTGACATTCGAGAAAAGTGCACAGCACGCCCAGATAGCCTTCCTGTCCGTTAATAAATTATTATACTTCAAGATTGCGACGGACTAATTCTTCGAGTGGACTTTAAATTCGTTACAGGCTTATCCCGGTCCGACTTCCGGATACGGAGTTTTGTTTGCTTGTTAAAAATGTTTCCCATCCTGCGGCGCGAGTCTCCTGGAGCTGGATAAACTTTCGAGTGCAATGCCAGCAGCTGACCCCTTAATGTGGTTTTTCGACTTGCCAAACGTTAACTGGCAAGCGATATCATAAGGCGTACTCTAAAATTCGTTTCCAAGCCGGCGTAAAAGTGGCTCTAGCGTTCGAACAAATTACATTATAATCGTATCTACGAGTCCATACATTATGAATGGGAAATATTCCACCACAATCATTACGCACTATACTTTAGCTTGCAGAAATCGAACCAAGCACATCGCGACCTGGTCAAAGCTAGACATTGAATCAAATCCTACGTCTGTACAGTCAGCAGTTGCGAAACGGTCTAGGAAGAAGCTCCTTTGACGCTCGCGAACAGTTGAGGAAAATTCGTGAGGCACGGCGGGCAAGTGGGGAAACTTCCTGGCAAAGTGAAAGTGACGGTAGCGGGCGAAAAGTTTCCCCGGCGAGAAAAATGTCAGTCTCTCAGCGGGAACGACGCAAGCATAAAGAGACCCCCTCTTGTATCGACTTAAATGCCGTTTTAGCGTCGGTGGCCACTGACGGTAGTGCAATTATCGCGCCCGTTAAGCGGTTAAATTAACATTTACTCGACGTAGCCCTTTGTCGAATAACTCCCCGCCCTCGAAAATGCCGGCGCTTTCTCGCTCAATTTATCCGTCCATGTGACAGCGCTTCCCTGGACAAAAAGAGATTGGAGGAGGAGGAGGAGTGAAAAAAAAGGGTCGGTCCGATTACGCGGAATTAAATTATCGTCCGGCCGTTTTATCTGGCCGAGGGGGCGTTCGTTATCGGGTATAATCTTCTCCTTCGGGCCTCTCATTTTGACCGCGAGCAAATCGTCCGCGTTTATTTCACTCGCCGGACGCCCGATTCACCGCGCCCGCTGCGTTCTGTCAATTCTCACCCCGGCAATCGAGATCGACCGGCGATCCCTCGCGCCGAACGAATCGATTTAACGCCGGAATCTCAACGTCTGCTTGACATGACAGTTTCGGAATATCGATTTATCGAGATCGGATTACGTCCGCTGATTCTCCGCTGTGAAAGTCATTATGCCATTGTCCGAATGAGGTCCGCGCTAACAAGTTAGATGGAACAATGCCGCGATTCAAGCGTTATCGACTTAGCCAATGACGGACAACAACTTTGGTGTTGGGAGGGGGTGGGAGAAGGCAGCGGCGACGACGCCTTGCAATTTAAAACGTTATTCGCACCGTTTGCGTATCGGACGATGGCTAATACGGCTCGTTAACTCCGACTTAATCCGCGTCCGATTTATACCTATTACGAAATTATCTGTTTTATCAACATTGCCCGTCCGGCGTAATAAGTTTCCGTTCGGTAATACGGATTTACGTCGCAGTATTGGCAGTTTCTTCGCGCATTATTTCCGGACCGCGGACGCAGTGACAATGCATTAAGCGCGCCGATCGATATCTCGAAAGTAATTATTACGCCCAACCGACCTCGCCTCTCGCCGGTCCAAATGCGTCCGCGCTAAGTGTTAAGTTAAATTCGTTGGGTTAGCGGTTAACAATAACTTCGAAACGGGAAATCGTTTTGCCAATCTCCCGCTGACCTCTGTGACACTTCTCCCGATCAATAATAACTTAAACCGCCAAAAATAAAGTCCGTTCAGTCTTGGGGATACGATTCCGTCAAGCTGATATGAGTCTAACTCTTGTCAGCGACACGTCGGATCGTCCGAAGATCAATATGATCGAATCAATTTTTTCGCCCTAATGATCCGCCTTGATACACACAGGACAATCTGTCGTAATGAGCGTATCGGGAATGCGTCGGGACGCCGATGTCCGGCTGACGCGATAATTTCGTAACATTGACTTATCGACAACGGATTATTCCCGCGATTCTCCGCCGTGAAAGTCATTACGTCGTCGGAGCGACGGACCCCTGCTAGGCCTGACCAAACCATGCTGCGAATCAATGGCGACAAAGCTGCATTTACCGACTGTACTACGGTCGACAATAACCCTGCATGCGGTACCGTTTCAATGGCAACAATGTACAAAGGACCCGAGTAAGGATGGATGCGCGGGGGTGGGAGTAGGACCGCTCGCGGACTACGGGGAGACTGATTTTCCCGGCAAATTGCTAGGAACAGCTGCGTCCGAGGACCCGGCGACCGTTTTGTTTGTCCGAGCGATGCACAACGGCGTAATAGACTCCTCGGAGTGAAATCTTAATCTGGCCTCCCGCTGCTTTCGCCGATGCTGTCCCCCGCGGATCGAGGGACGTTTAACGCCATTCTACCGAGTTTCGCCAAACCGGTCACTTTCACGGCTCGCTTTTAATGCATGGCCGTGTCAAGTTTCGACGCTGTGTGCCCTTTGGGACCCGATTATTTGTCAGTTTTCGTTCCGAGGGCATTCCGCCTCAGCTGAGAGTTCATAGATTTCAAACGGCACGACGTGCTGCTTTCGTCTTCCTGAATTGCCCGATGGGCATCGGTGGTAACTATATTTTGGTCTATTGAGGTTGATGTTATCGGGCATACAATTTTGTGGTTTTATGGTAGGGCGGGTTTGAAGTAACGCGTAATTAATTATGGGATGTATTATATTTTACGCTCGAAAGTTGTTACAGTTGCGTTTGTTTGCTGTTAGGTGGAACTTCCTTGCAGGCTCCGCAGAAGTTTAGTTTACTATCAGTTTGTTAAGGTGCTGTAGAGGTTACGCTGCACTAACAATTTAAGAATTTCTGCAAAAAGGGAGCATCGCGATTACTTTGACGAATGTCCGCTTCGTAATATTTAGTCTAAAATTTACATCCTACACTTTCCCTGAACTCGTGCATAATAGCGGCCCATAAAATTTAAGAGCTTTCTCGCGAAAAAAGCATTACAACTTTTCGACTCCTTGATCCTATAATCGCTTATCTTTACAACCTCTCACCGAAGTAGTAAAATCGCGCAAATGACCGCCACCGATAAAAGAAATGGGAAGAAATTGGGAAAGCAGCAAAAAGAAGGATAAAATTGAATGTCGCGAATAATCCTTAACTTCGGACGAGCCCTTAAAAGTTTCCGAACGACGTCCTCGACATGAATGGCCCTCGTCTTCCGTCATTCGTCATTCATCCGTAATCTTGCTGGTCCATAGTACAGCCCGTCTGACATCTTTACACGGACCCGGAAAATATGTACATTTCATGCAATCACTTTTCTTTCGTGGCAACGCACGCTCCGCAAAGATTTTCGTCGCGTTTTCGCCAACCAACATTTTTGCCCGATAAGAACAAGACTTTTACTGTAAAACTGATGTTGAACGCTCAGTCAAAGTGGAATTCAAGATTGGGTTATAACCTGTGGGAAAAAATATTTCCTAAAACCTTTCCGTATAGCAGTGAATTCTGCCTCACTTCCTAAAAGATCTGAACACCATCTGATGTAAAACCATTGATGCTACGTGGAAATTTGTTATTAAGCGTAAGTTAAAATCTGTACGAGTGCAGGTTTCGTTAAACACATCTAATTTAAAGGCAAGAGTTTAACAGTGATGAAACAGGTCGGCTTAAAGTGCGAAAGTGCGTCTTAAAGAGGTCTTTTGCGTTCACTTGCGTCTTCTGACAGATACAATTTTCTCCCATACTGACGTGTTGGAAGATGTGTTTGTCCATTATCGATGAGCTTCAACGAACGAGTTATCTGTATATACTGCAAAAAAATACCTGACGACCATATAGCAAAAAGTGTGCACAGACACCTGTGCGCACGAATCGCGGAAACAAACATATTTGTGCGTAAAATCTATCTCACAAAATACATAGATATCACTATCTTTGAAATGTCATAGATTTTTGGTGCGAAACATGATTTGCCGCCAAGCGGTAAAGCAAACTTTGAACATTGTAACTTCATTCGTAGATGCATCGTTTGAATGGCTTTCATTACAAATCATGCGATTTCAGAGAGTGACGGACGATGCTGAATCAATATAACCGGTGTCCTAATTAACGTAACATTCTCAATTGCCACATTCGGAGCTGCGATCCGCGGAATTTACAACGTCATCATGGCGCGTGACGCGAACAAAGGGGAAGTCAGCGATTTGGAACGCGCGTAAGTTCGCGGATGACAAAAAGGTCTCATCGATAACGAACTAGGCGAGCGAGACGCTTTGCCGGCGTTAGCTGACTCTGTTCGCGCGTACGTACTCTCTTTCAGCCCCCTGCCAACCCTCCACCTACCCCCGACTAACCCCGTCTGTCTCTTCCACTCTAAGAAAACGATGAAACGCCGGGGCGAACTTCGAATTCGGGAACATCCAATTAATCACGGAACAAATCCGAAGGCATGCTGAACGCACACCGCGAAATGTAATTAACGATTGTAGGCAAATTGAAGCCGCGCCGGTGGTAGACTCGGATCATCGATTTTCTGCTCGCGTCAAGGTGACGGAGAGGTATGACAGTTAAGAATCAAATTAGATTTAGGTTTGAAAAGTATGTCTGTGTTGAAATCGGTGTATGAGACCTGATATGTCAATAATTTCTGAACGTTTTGAAAGTAATGAAAATGCAACGACCGTGTCTCTCTATAAAAGAATATATATATTGATTGATAGGTTGAGATTAAATAAAAATAGCGACAAGGGTAAGGAAATTTAAACGATCCTGTTCACCTGTGAATTGGTTAATAAATCTGTATAAAAATTGGCAAGATAAATTGAAAGTTAAAAGTCAATTTTTAGGTATCGGGCGTCAGTATTAAAAAGATTAGCAGCTACTGCCGCAGATATGTGACACATAAAGTCAATCAGTTGTCAACGATCTCAAAACTGAGATCAATTTGAAATTAACTGTACTCTCCATTTTCGGTTATTTTTTTAATAAAAAAACACTGTTTATTGCCACATTTCACCTTTACCTGCCTCTGCTAAGTAAAAATAATTCTCGCTTTACTGCTCGCCCCTCGGTGTCCTGACGCAATCTACTTACAGATCACATATTGACCAACTAAATTTTTTCGACATTTTACATTGCGAACATTTTTATCGGCTCTCAATCTCGATACTCTTCGATGCGTAATCATACCTCACGTATAGTGATAATAAATTAGTATCGTATTTGTTCTGTTTGCTGACGATGTAATTGATCCCCGAAACGGGATTCGAACAATGATTATTTTATTGACAGGGAAATTTCGGCGTAAACGTCACACCCGGCACGTGCAATTTAATGTCTCATGTAACGTACGAGCCCGGGCTGAACGGCGATCGCTTCGCGTTTGTCAGTTGATGGGAAATTAAAATTCATACGGAGAATCGTGCGTACAGCGCGCCGTTTAATATCGTTCGCCGCGCAATAATCTTTACTATCCGCGGCGTAAACCGCTCCGATACTGTTTCGATTTATCGTATCGATTCTGTCTACCGGCCCTTACAAATTACAAGCCTTGTAGTGGCACTTTGTCATTCGGCTGTTTATACCTGCGTACTCGCAGCGCTCGGGATTTCGTCGATACGGACTGAAAATAAAATCCTTCTGACACGCAATTCACCGGTGATACCTGTCGATAAACACGTGTAGGTACACGCACGGGCATGCTAACACGATATGTTATTTGGAAGCAACGATTGCCAGTAAATTGCACTAATTTGCGTCGCTCGTAGAGTTCCTCATATTTCGTATCGAACGGAAAAACATATTAATTAATATCGGAATTACACAAAGAATAAAGAAAGCCTTTCCATCCCTGAAAGCGTAAATTAAATGGTCTTCGCTCAGAGCTTTGTTACCGAAATAAAGCTCTCAAAAGCGTATACCAATTTAGCGTATCAATTTGAGTGATTTTAGATGTCGTTTTACGCTGAAACCTGTGCGTGAAAACATTTCACCTGCGCACTTTCCACGTATTTTTTTCCCCTTTCCTCCCCTTTTTTTTATCTGCAACCATCACCTTCCCATGTATAGCCTGTTACGCGAAACTTTGTTTGACGGCGACTAAACGTCAGCGCACAAGTTAACAGCCCGCACTTGTGCATTATGTTTGCCGGATCGACGAGACAATTTCGTGTCCTAATTGGCACGCGGATCAGCGTGTGATGTCAAGCGAGTGACTCTTCCTCTTGTTTGTTGCAGGTGGCATGGCTGAGGGTGGACACGCAAACCATCCTGACTATAGCCAACCACGTGATAACGAAGAACCACAGAATTGGCGTGACCCATAGCGAGCACAAAACGTGGCATCTGCACATACGGGACGTCCGCGAATCTGATCGGGGGGATTATATGTGCCAGATAAACACTGACCCGATGAAGAGTCAGATCGGCTATTTGGAGGTTGTAGGTTAGTTCCTTGACACTATCGCGCGCCCGAAGTAGGGCCGTCAATTTCGGGAATGACGTTAGGGTCGATCGAAGGACGACTAATCTAATTTGCTTCGCCCAAGTTTCATTCCCTTATTTGATCAGCATTCTTGTTCAACCGCTTCTATTCTGAGCACCCAACCTCACCCTCGCACTATTTTTGCGCCGACAGTATAAATTCGACGCGGCAAGAAATTGCTTGACGGGAGACGATATACTGGGAAATGTCTAAAAGCGTATATCAAATTTGCCGTAATGAACGCGGAGCGCATGAGAGCCCACGTACACTTCCCATATACTTGTCGAGTAAAAATTGTTCACCACGGCATGTAAGCTTCCTCTCGTTTATCCAATTTCACCTGTCTGTACTTTCGTTCATGCCCGAATTAATCGTTCGTCAGATCCTTTTACGTTAACAGTTACACTGTAATTCACGCCATCGTTCCCTTACTTACAGCGACGTATCGGCAGCGGGTCTGAAAAATTGATCGGGAACGCTATTAAAAATCCAGCCGGAAAGTTCATCATCCGTGGCAATTTCGTGTCTCTCTCCGTTGCGCACGGACGAAAATTACGACAGACAATTTTGTGCATTCCCTCGCCGATTCGAGCCTCGCACCTGAGTCTCCCCGTTCGCGCTGCATACAGGACACATGTCGCTTTCCCGAAAAGTCCTCATCGATGGGGTTCGTCATTCATGAAAAACTCCTCTCTAAGAGCGAATTTACGGAAAATAGTCGGGCTTTGACGGGCTGATTGACTGTTCCATCCATTAAATCACGTAATGGCCTTGCCCAAACTCTGTCAGTATTATCCTATTAAGTTGGACGCTGAACAGAAAGAAGTTGATAGTACGGCACTGGGAAAGTTTTTATTATTCAATTCGAATCATTTCTCAACAATTTTATTTTTCTCGTTGTTCACTTCAGTAATGAATAACTAGGTATATGAAATAGACTCTTTTCCCTTTTGTACTCATTTTCAATTCGCAATATATTATCCGTGGCCGTATATTGGAAACACTAGCCTGAGAAACAAAAGGAAAATAAGAAAAAGCAGAAAAAAGAAACAGAGATCTAGTTGGCAAAAACTCTTTGTCGCTTATTATCAGCGATCACTGCCCACTCCAGAAGTCTCCAAATTTCGAGCTCACGAACAGACAACACTAGTTTCCAACTCCATTCTTTCCAGCGCGCAACTGTACGAATCCTACATACAATTCGAACTTCTACCAATCCACCTACTCCATCCAGCCTATTTGTCCTCAACCTCCACCTGTACACAACCCGTAAGAACTTACTCCCATACGTGCCTACACGTCCTCCTGCCATCTGTCTGCCCGTCGCCACCGATTGAATTCCTTCACACAGGAACGGCGACGATAAGAGGTTCATTAAGACTCCCACCGCGTAAAAATATGAGCCCTCTCCCGATTGCGCCCGAAGGAGGCGCAAGGTCGATACTCTCGGGACGATATTCTTTTTTATGCGCCAGGCCGAGCGGGCCGATAGGAGTTAGTGGGACTCGTCGGGCTCGGCGTGCTGCAGGAGTCCGCATCCGACGTTCGTCGAACGTTTATTACGGGCGACGGCAGTTAACTGGCGAAGATAGGGGTCGCGTCGGGCCGCTAATAGGCACTCGATACAGCCATAGAGCCACTCTCGGCGCGCGCGCGCGCGCCTGGTTAACGCCGAGGGAAATTAGCTCGTCGCGAACGAGACAGCGAACTTCTCGCCGGGCTTCGAAACTTTTCCGCGAGCCGCCTCGACGCACGTTCAAACAGAGACGTTGCGCCAATTCCATTTACTCCCCCTATGTTTAAGCTCGTTGACGGAGTCCGCCGCCGTTTGACGAACGTTATGCGCATAATTAGGAGGCTAACTTCGCGAGCGAGCGCCGAAATTTCCCTCCCGTGCGTTGACCTGACGAAATTGTTAATGAGGCCGGCGCTATGTTTTCGGCCTCGATTAATGCTTCAACTCGACTTCATCGTGCAAGGGGGGGGGGGGGGGAGGGGGGCTTAGAGCGTACCGGTGCGAGATTTTTGCTCCGGACATATTGAGAAAATGTCGGAGCGATTTTACGGTGATGTTTTTACCGTGCGCTGGCGGGAGTTTTGATTGAAACTGTCGGATATCGATGTTGTAGCCTGCTCGGTTAATACGTGTCTGTTAATTATGTGGGTAAAATCACGTTTTCGACCGATATTATTGTGTTGAAGAGGGTTTTTTGTTTACGATCGTCGAAAGGTCAATATTGATCATTTTGGAACCATTGGTTGAGGGGTGTAACAAGACTTGTGGAAAACAAATGCACTTTTGCGGGTCGTGTAAACTGTCGGCGCACACGGGGGATAATCGGGAATGTAATTGCATCTACATTGTCAAATGTTGACACAATCGGTGTTTTATTAGGGTAAGCACGCTTTTGATGTATCCTGATGTATCCGCGAGCAATTTCTGCGTTACGTAGGAGAAACGTTTAAACGTCCAGAAAGACTCCATTATTTTCATATTACTAATAATTTACAAGAATAACATTCTTATAAATTAAAATATTGTTTTGATTTATTTCATACTTCACATGTGAAAAATTATATTATATTTGCTTCACATTCGTTCTGCTGACATTAATTGTTTCGTCGTCTGAATTGCCTGATTCGAGGATATTACCTATTAACATGATTATTTGTCGCAGTTCCACCTGACATTTTGGATTTGTCAACCAGTACTGACATGGTGGTCAGAGAAGGAGGTAACGTAACGTTACGTTGTGCTGCAACTGGTTCGCCAACTCCAAATATCACATGGAGGCGTGAGGATGGTGAATTAATACTTCTTGGAAATGGTCAAGGAGGTAAGCGGTACACAGGTATAAAAACAAAAGCATAATTGCGTAGACATTAAGAATTTGCATAAATCGTAACGAACAAAGTTACACTTACATCGACTTGGCTACGCAGAGTTCCTTTTATAACAATTTGAACGTGTCCCGTGATACAGAAATGTCCACCAACAACGTTCGGGCTTATATAACAAGACAGTACAGTCACACTTATTTTTAAGATTAGAGGTAACATGAGAACCGAACGAACAGGTGAAAGAATTCGTCAATCTCGTGCTCAATATCAGTCGAACGTGTAAAATCTCATCTGTCTGCCCGTGAAATGTTGCGCGCACTGTCTTCAACGTTTAATTCTACAGTGTTCACGGCGCAAACTCAATTTTATCATCGTCGAAAGTATCGCACAATCGGATATTAAATTGGAAACGGAAACTGTTCGCGAACGTACCGCTTCGCGAGCGATAGTAAAATATGTGAGATTCCTTCAAACGTCTGTGATCCCGTAAAACGTGCAATAACGATTTATCACCCCTCGCGCGCCTTTCAAACTTATTCAGGCAATAGGAGGCCGCGAGATAGCAGTTGCATCCGCGAACCTGTCTGCCATGTCGGTTTATCTACTGCCGATGACGTCCCACTGAGATACATACATCTACGTCGACCGGCGTCCATGTCTTGTATAACAACGGGCAAAGAGAATCGCCCTTTTCCATCCCTGCCTGTCCATTAGCGGGTGGCAGACTTTATCCGCAAGATGCGATAACGATCTATCACTCCTTCACCTTTAATCTTCTCGGCCACAGCTTGTTTAATGTCAGGAACAGTGGTCGGATTTATTTGTATTTCTCACGTCTGCATGTTTAATAGCCGCCTGGTAAAATCATGAAAAACTGATAAATTTTAATAGTGCAGAAGAAAATTAAAGTTTATGTATATTTGCGATCATCGATGATTAATAACCATGAAGTACGAAAACTGTATATTTTCATGAATTTTTGAACGAAATTGAGCCTTAACGGTTTACAAACGTGGTTGCGTGCTAATGGTTCTCCGGTTACTTGTTAAATTTATAGAGGATAAAATATTTCGTTCGTTCTGCGCATTGACGCGATTGTTGGATCCATTTTATGGAAGAGAGGTCATAACTTCAATTGCTAATAGCCGTATTTCAGTTGTTGATGTTACGTGCAACATTTTACAAAGTCGTCGGGGCCTATGTTTGGGCAATAACACGCTGCACCATGTTTGTTACACGATGTAATTTCCGTCGCGTTTTCAATAACATCGCAAATCCGATATACCCTATCATCGATTATTCATCTCATCGGTAATTAGCAGATGATTCGTTCAAGCAGCTTTCACTGATGCTCGCCTGTAGTGTACCCCATTACGAAATGCATTATCGTAAGAGCGATTAAGTTACAAATTGCCAATATAATATTTCCGTATTAGGAATTACCTAACCATGGCGCTACAGTATATCTGATTAGTTTTTAGTAAAATCCGTTTGTAAGCATCGAATATTAATTTAGGCTTTCGTCGATTACCGGGCTTTTAATCACTCGATACACGAAGATCTCTTCCATTCAACTACACGAACGATTACGAATCTACGCACATAGGTACGAGACCGCTGGCGCACGCAAAAGTCGGCGACCAATTCATCCTGCACGTCGTTCGCCAATATGAATACACTTTCGACGCATCAGCCGGGTTAATATCCCGAAAACGCGGAGCGGGCCGCGGCTTAAATAAACACAGTATCACATTAGTTTTTAGCACGCAATACTGACCCTCCGGCGGATGGCCGACTCTCATCCCACTGTCCGTCCCACCCGATTAACTCCTCTCATTCTTCATCACTCCATTCATCCGTGGCCAGCTTCATCTACCGCCCACGTCGCCTCTGCTCCCCCCCCCCCTTTTTTCCCCTTTCGCTCATCGCTCCCCATTCCCGCGACACATACATACATATCATTCTCGCACCCTCATTCCGCACTCTATCCCCATGCTTACGTGCGTGAATAAAATCCCGGGGACACGCCGGCGCGCCTATTTGCTGGAAACTGTCCGCAAATACGAGCGAGCAATAAAGTTTGAACGGGACGGCTCGCGCGAGTGCAAAGTTTTGAGGGTACCTTTGTGCCGGAATCGCTCGAAGATAGCATCGGAACTGGAGTTCGCCGATACTTCGTTCGCGCGCTCCCTCCGTTTTTTAGGCCTCTCAAAGAGTTCCGTTCGCGGGTAATTCAGTTGCCCCTCGCGACTGCCTGGGTGACACTTTGGCTCCCGGGCGAATAACTTAATAACGTCGGTCGGATCGATAACTTGGCCGCACATCCTGATCCTTCGCTCGGTGTGGCCTGCCGGGTTGCCAGAGAACGCGAGCATTTAATATTGCTCGGACCTGTCAGTCGGGCAGATCCGGTCGACTCGCAATCAGCCCTGCCGACTCGGAAGGTAGAAGGTGTCCGGAATAATGGCGAATCAAAGTTACTTTATATCGTCCGACAGAACGGCCGGACGGCCTAACTTGCTTTAAGTCGCGGCGCGCTTCGTTACACAGTTCCAAACTGCAAATTCGAATTTCCATTCGCGCCGCGGCATACTTGAATCTTGTGCGAGGCAGTGTGCGTGCTTCTAAAGGGGGGAGGGGACGCACAGGAGGAGGAGGAGGAGGAGGAGGAGGGGAAAAGTAACGCAATCGTCGGAAATTTCGGCCAATGTTCGTCGGCAGGAAGCACGGAATGAAAAGGAAGAATAAGTGGGGAAAAAATAAATAGAGTGAAATCTCGTCGGAGCGAAAGCCGTACGCTCGAGCGTGGGCGGCTCGGCAAAATCATTCGGGGGCCATGGGGACAGAATTTCATCCCTTCGCCGCTCTCGCGTATCCCCGGCAACGCGGACTTTTCAATGAAAACCCCCTGTTTAAAGCGCGCTTCGTAACTAATTACCTAAAAAGCCCCTATGTGAGACATGTCAAGCGGTCGGCTCTGCGGTTTATGTGTTACCTCGCGTACATACCTACCTATACACTTCCGCTTGCGCACAAGCCCTCCCTCCCTGCACATACTCACGTACCCTCCGATAGTCGTAGTATCTTTTGCGCGAGTGTGCGCGGCGTTGCTGGGAGAGTAGGCGTTTCAATGCCAGAAATTGGCCCTGACGAGGTAATTTAATACGGCCCCGTGAATTTGAATCCATAGCGGCGAATCGAAAGATGACGCGACCGGTCCGAAACTGATTCCCGGACGTGGAATCGTGACACTTTTACATATTTGCGGAGGACGCGCGCAGGAATCCGCGCCTGACGCGTGGATAAACTCTGTCTGCGGTTAACACGGCCAGGAGACTGCCGTCAACCACCGACCGTACGACAGACTGTGTGTGCTCAGGGCAGACCGGTTACTCGAGCGAGAAGGGACTTACCATACTTGTTTTCTTCTCATTTCGGTGCTTACGCAAAAGTGCATTTTTAATTATAACTTTCTGGAACGGAAACCCGCCTAGCGTGCGCTGCTAGGCACTTTTCGTCTCCCAGTTTCTCCTTCTTTCCCTTCCTCCCTTTTTTTTCTCTCTCCGTCTCTCTCTCTCTCTCTCTCTCTCTCGCCCTCTCTTTTTTCGCGTTTTTGTTTTTTAAGCGAGACTTCTGGTTGCCACGGTAGACGTCGCCGTTTACGGCGACACAGGAGTTTCGGCGGAATTTGCCTGATTTAGTGAGATGAATAGTTATACCTTGTTTTCAGAGCCTTTATTTTATTCTTCTCTGCTCGCCTACGCTGGGATTTGACACTTTTCGTCCAAGCGGTGAACTGCTTTTCTGTAATCCGATTTTCTACTCAGTTTCAAACTTTAAGATGCGAATGTCACTGCCAACAAATGTGCAACATGAAACATCGCTATTTTAATACTAATTATAACGAACCCCATTTTCGTAATTTACGAATTAAGTTCTATCGTCTACGCGTCGATCCTTCGATCGTGTTCATACAAACTTCGCAGCTTCCATCCGAGTACCTTCAACGGTGTAATGAAAACGAGTAGTAATCTGAAGCGTTAGACATCATTACGCCGGGAGGAGGATTCGCGCACTTCGACGGTATGGACGCGATTAAAAATTCGTAATTATTCCCGAAGCGTCAGGCAAGTTAATCAAGGGCGCAGAGTGAGAACTTGGTTACGGCGCCACTGGCGACCGTATGGGGTAAAACTTGCAGATACGAACTCGCGTTATTCGATGAACACGTGTTCCGCCATTATACGAAACTTCGTCCATCACGGCCGAGTTTATTACAGAATTCCATGGCGGCGGATTAAGCGGGATAAGGGGAGGGACCGAAGGGTCTATCGTCGGAAACCGTGGTAACCAATTAATTAACGAAAGGAGGAAAACTTAAATTGAACTTACCTCGTCAGTTTTTATTTGGCCGCTAATGCGTATTCCGAAATATCGTCAGCGTGCCGCAGTCGTCGTCTCGGACTTGGTTTTGGTCGTCTTGGTCGTCTCGGTCGTCGTCTGCCGTCGTTTCCCTATCCGGTCCATGGAAATGAGCGTCGCGGCGTCGATTTCCCGTAGAAATTACGACGCGCCGGACGATAGCGCGATAATCCGCGACGACGTTTTCAATTTGGCCCCGACCCGCCGCTCGGCTTCTTTCGCTAACGGCTCGCCCGTGCCAGAGTATAATTTGCAATTCGTGTCGGTCGATCCGCGACGTAAACTTCTCCGTCCGTGACCCCGGATCGCTCCCATATCGTTTTCGTCCATAGTTTCCTGCCCCCTTTCGAGCGAAACTCGACGCTCGAATCTACCATCCCGCGCTCACTCATTTCTTCGGCTAAAGGCATTTCCGACCTCACACAAAGAGACCTTCCTCGCTCTTTATCCGGAATTCGCGCGCAACTCGAATATTCTTCGTTTCGCATCAGGTTGGTAGACAGTGTTTCAAAGGCGTCGCTCAAACGCTCTGCCGTGCAAGTGGTTCCATTGTCGACGCACACGTCTGTGAGGAGGGAGGGCGGAAAAAAAGTATCTGTTCTGCATCGACGCTTCGCGATTCACGGCAAAAATGATAATTTATGTCGGTTGGGATGGTTGTTTCGGTAGTCGGTGCATGTTCACGAGACTGTTTGCTGCATGAAGCTGACGCCTTTGGTTTGAGTTTTGTTAATGGCGAAACTGGACACACGTTACTTGCGGGTAAATAACTTAGGCTGCTTCAATGATTGCACTTAGCGTACGAGAGATTCGTACCTGAAATTCATTTGGAAATGGAAATATGGGGCTGCGTCGTTCGATAAATTCTTTTGATCCTTAGTAATGAACGCGAAGAATTCATTTATAAATGTTTGCAATAAATATGTGACATTACACAGATTCCGATTGCAGTTGATACAGGTATTATTAGTATCAACAACTTCACCATTTTATAATTAATCTGTCTTATGATAAAGGGTGTGTTTTGTCATGAAACATAAAACGTGACTTTCGGTGTATATGTTACATTTCTCACGTAAGGATGTCATTCAATACTTGTAACTCTTCCACATGTGCGAGACACGCTACTTCACTCGCATCATCATAAATCAGAAAGTCAGTAAACATCCAATAATTCTTCGTATTAGTACTCTCTCGCTACCAAGAAGGTCAAAGTTACTAGTTCGAATTCAGTTCGATACCGAATAAGATACACGTATTGCCCCTGAATCGATTCCGTGCACCACATCCGCAAACATCGAACTGGTCCACTTTGACTCCTCGGGTACAAATTGGTATATAAACCGTCAATAGCACCACTGTTAACGTCCGTACAAACTGTCGGATCAGTTGACAAAAGCCTGCTCTGCGAACACGTAGCCACAGCACTGTCGTATTGAACCGATCATCCCGAAAAACCCGCTTACTCTACCGACATAATCCTCGCACTACGCCACCTTAACTCGCACACACGTTATCTGGTCCCGCAATTAATACGCACACGTTCACACGAACGCGCATTAATGTCCGTACACCCTTTAGCGTCGGGTCAAAAAGCCTGCTCCGAGAGGGCAGAATCACAGCAAACTCGGGCTCAATCGATCAGTCGAAAAAAGCCATTTTCGGCGGGCTGCGACAAAAGGGCGGCGCGGAAAGTTTAATTTCGGCGAGCATAACCGCGATGCAAACGGGATCGTTCCGTGGGCAGCGTCAGATGTCTCCCGTAAGAAGAAGGCCGTACGGCACGATAAGAAGCGGTCCGACAAGTGTTTCCTTCCCAATGAGCGCACGGGGCCGGGCCGCGGGGGTGGCACTCGCCGCTTGACAATCGGTTTTGCTCGCTACAACGAACCGTGGACACGTATACACGTTATCCAATGTTTACACAGATTAGAGGATGCGGCAAAAAGGGACGTTGTTCGCAGTGATTAGTATCGGTGGCGCGGAGGTGCGCCGGGACTCTCAGTCGGCCAGTATTAATTCCGAATCCTCTGTGTTGCGGACTTTTTGCCGCGACAAATGAACGTTCTTGTTTACCCGCGAAGATCAACGGCCTCGCGAAAATAAACAAGCGCGGCCTGCGCACCGAGCGCCGGTACGAGCGCTCGGGAATGCATAGGAATGCGATTGTAAATAAAACATGTAAGCGCCGGCGTCCGCCCATGCGTCGGCCCGAATATTTTTGCTCTCAGAACGAATTTTTCCCTCCCCTCTTGCCGCGGCACGAAGCAGGGCAAGGCTCGTTCTGAGTTGCCTGCCGGACGGAAGCGTATCTGTTACAGCGGGCGGATCTGTTACAGTGGCCAGCATAGAGGGCTCGGTCTTCAATATCACCAAGGTGAACCGGTTGCAAATGGGAGCCTATCTTTGTATCGCATCCAATGGCGTGCCCCCCACGGTCAGCAAAAGGATTATGCTGATAGTGCACTGTAAGTATAGTACGTGACGTAACGATCGCCGGTAGAGTTGATCGATTAAAATTGTCCGTTTGTCAACAGTCACGCCGATGATCTGGATCCAGAATCAGTTGGTAGGAGCGCGGGAAGGACAACAAATGACGCTGGAGTGTCACTCGGAGGCGTTCCCGAAGTCCATTAATTATTGGACGAGGCAAAACAACGACGTCATAACGCACGGTATTGGAAACTTGTAACACTGAACCGCGATTTCACACTTTTCGCCTTATCGACGCAGAGTAACGTGTACACATTTCTCGCGCATCGCAATATCTGTGCGAATTCGGTTCATTAGTCTTCATCCTCCACTATTCTCGTGACGTCATCCGAACGGCAATCTTCACCCGAATCGAGATACGCCACAATTTAATCTGCGCCAACATGAGCATACGTCAACCGCGGAGGAGATGAATCGATCCAGATAAGATGGACACAATAATTATCCCGCGCCATAACCTAACCCGTACGCCCTCTCATCTCTCCCTTTTCTCTCCTTCTCTCATCCTCAGCCTTGCCCTCCTATTCTACTCCGATCCCTCTCCCTGCCTCCCGATCTCCACTTACCCAGGCGCAGGTAATTCAATCGAGGGCCGATTAAGCGGAGCATCGATATACTTATGTGGCCATTATTAATGAACGGCAAACGGCTCGCTGCCGGTAGTGCAGGGAAACAATATTACCAAGTGTGTGCTCGCCAAGCGTAGCAACTGGATAGACGAAGAGGGAGTTGGAGGGAGTAAGAGAGGTAGAGCGTGTGGAGGAGTGAGAGAGGGTGAGAGAGAGACAGAGAGAGACAGAGAGAGAGAGAGAGGAGAGTGGAGTGGGCGTAGGGATACAGGATCGGTCGGAAGCCTCGGTGTGGTCTAACAACGTCGAAGTCGGCTACGCGCGAACGCATGTACGCATAATTATTTCGGATAATTAGACACGATGGTCGTGAATGAGAGCCTGTGTAGTAGCCCCGCGGAATAATGTATCTTCGGATCCATTAATGCGAGCGACTGCTCTAGGCCACGGGACGCACAGAGGCGGAGTAAGAACGTTGCAGGCGGCCAGGGCAAACAGACAGGACAGCCGACTGGCTGAACAGGCGAGTGCCTCAACGGGCGAGAACCGGCCCACCGTGTGCAGCTGCTAATCGTGCAGCTAATTAGGTTAATTTCAGATCGCTACTGTGCGCGCACCTGCAGGCGGAATGCGTTTTGCGCCGCACGGTGATCGATGGTGTTGACGGGGTACCGGTACGATTTCCATACGCGACCTGGGAAAGATTAATGAACTGCACGTTTTGCGCCTCGGACTGTTCATTCTTTATTGTCTGCTCTTTTTTACCCCGCCGCCGGGCGCCACTGCGAGCCCTTACTACCCTCCGTCGCTCTACGAACTTTCAGCCCCGTCGGGTAGGGCTGCCTTTCGTTCTGGTTTACTCTTTTTACCTCTCTCGTCTTTGTGAAGGTTCGGAGTAACTGAAGGAATGCGGTTAATGCGTAAGGTTGATTTGGGACGAGAGAAACGGTAGAAATTAATTTCGCAGCTCGATCGTAGGAACGTGGCTTTTAATTACTTTCTTCATAAAACATAACGATAGATCAGTCCAACGTCACTCTAATCACATCATCCGTCATTACGGCCGTCAACTCGTGGTAAACTAGAAGCAGAAACACCTTAATACCCCAAACACCAAAAAACCGCGCCACAAACGTCACCGGCGGAATTTCGACGAAAAAGCATATCCCGAATAAAGCTGGGCGCATAAAACATCCGAAAGAACAATACAGCCCCGCATCGTCGGCCGTCTCGGAACGAGAAGCGCGACTCGCATTCCGACGATTAGACGTTGAACAGCTCGTCAACGGTTCCATTGTTAAGGTGCCGCGGCGCATTCGTTAGCCTAATTTCGTCGTGGCCGCCGAAAAACGTGGGCAATGAGCGTGGTGGGCCGCTGGCCAGCCATCCGTCCGCTGGCCGGCTCGCACGTTCGGCTAGGTGGCCGGCAATCCATGCAAATTACGAATGGGGCCGACTGTCAAGTTATCTCGCATTACGCCCCGCTGTCAACCGTCTCTCGCCGTTGGCCCCCGGCAACGCCGCGAGTCGCTCGCCGTTACGATATGCTTTACGATTTAACGTTCTGCGGATATGTCGCCGGGCACTAACGTTCGAATTCAGTGTGGGTGGCGGCCGATGTGGGGGTGAGGGGCGACGATCCGCAGGGTCGATCAGATATCGGAGGGATCGACGGCGGCTGGACGAGATTGTCGTTGGACAGAGCGTCGTTAGGAGGATTTCCGCGCGCGATACGGACGGCGATTTCCCACCGATGAATCTTCGCGCTCGATAACTTCGCTGCCGCCTCTCTGTTTTACATACTCGCCCGCGCCGCCTGTCGAGGGGGTGGAAGTGTTGAGCGTTGCGCTTTCTTTATGGCCTGTCCCGCCGTAGTGTTGTGCCGGCGAAATGAGCGCCGACAGGAGAGAGCGTTGGGTGGAATTTATTCTACGGATCCTGGGAGGCAGGCGGTTTTATTAATAATGGGATGTTTCATTATTTTAAGTACTTTTGCCTGGAATCGGTTTGCTATGGATATCGTGCTTCTTTCCCTCGGTCTTAGGAGGGGGTGGGGGGGATAAGGTTAGGAGCATTGTAATAAGGGAGTATTAGGGTTTATAAGGGTGCGACGGGCGGTACGGGAGGGTTGGATAGAAACGGTGTAGAATTATTTTCGGTAGTAAATCGCGTTGGAAGGGTTTCTCAGGATTAACGATATTTTCGGCCCCGAAATTTGATGGAATTTTAACGCGAGTCCCTTTTCTTTCCTTCCGCGTGACACAAGCGGCGCATACCGCGCGCGATACATAAATTACGGATCGCAGCTCCGAATGAACAACGACGCGCAAGATTCCCTCAGGCCGAAACATGACGGAGGTAAAAATGTTGCGTGAACGCGCGAAAACGTTAAACATAATCCGACAAAAGAGCGTCGGCGCGCGCAAAGTGGTAAAACGGTGAGCGCATTGTTGCCGACTGAAGTAAACCAACTCTGAAAATAAATTACAATGCCACCGTAGGCGAAACGTGTGTTCAGCCACTGACAGATTATGTTTTCCGGACGACCCCGATTTACGACGTATATCCGATGTCAGCGAACTGTCATTCTCAATCACGGCGTACTGCCTGGATAACAGAAATTTATACAACGATAAAACAAACATTGTTCGTACTGCGCAGCTCGCCGTGAGTACGAACTCGGACAGATGGAAAAGTTAGCGATCAGACAACTGCTGTTCGTCAATCACTCATGCGTGTAACTTTCCCCCCCTCTCTTTTCTTTGTCAGTTCTGTTCCACTCCGCGTTCATTCATTTTTGATAATACGCGAACGTATCGGCTGCGAGTGTCAATGGGTCACTGCAGTTTTCTTGCGCATCAATTTTTGGAGCCTATTTCAACTTCTATCGGAAAAATACCTACACGAAGTTTCCGACTGCATTGGTAATAGCTTATAGCTGGGAAAAAAGTGGGACGTCGTCAAGTCGTCACGTTGGCCGATATATTTTCTACATCATTTTTTTATTAACGCGAAAGATTTATGAACTGTTTTGCGCGTGTAAAGTGTTATAAATTGTACGGTCGCGTGTCGATAGTACTAATGGAATACCGGGTTCACTGAAAATGAAAGAATTTCACGCATGGTGGTTTATTCTCCATTCGCGGCCCAAACCATAAATTATGCGCGCCGCGTATCGTATCAATAAGACTAATGAAAATTCGGGTTTACTGAGAACGAAAGAATTTCACGCACAACTTCTCCGATTAATCGCATTCCCTGTTCTACGGGCCATAAATCTAATTCTTCTAAATCCATTTTTATGAGCCGGCGTCGAGTTAACCTATCCCGAAATTCTTGTGTAAAAAGTAAAAATGCGAGTCACCATAATAATCACGCATCCAGAGCCAAATTATCGAAAGTGTCATCGGTACTTCGATCAAGCCAGAAATCGCTGATAGCCAACCGTAAATACTCGCGGCCGATCTTGCTTCGAGTAAAAGTCGGTGTTCGCAGTCGCTAATCCGCTCGTTACGGAATCCATTCAGTGACTCCCCCGCTAATATCCCATCGTCAAAACTGACCAGCGCCTTCATTATTCAAAATAAATCCTATTATCGTCTCGCGTGCGCGATACAGCGTCGTAAGCACATAATCCCTGCTTCAGGGCCGCCGTTACGGCCGCAAGAGTTGGCGGTCGAGGAATCTTGGAGGCCGATTCGTAGTTCGATCGCGCAAAAGAATGAATCCTTCGTGCGGCAATACAATCTTCCGATCTCGATTGTTATACGGCCGCTGGCGTAAGACGCAGGCCGCGAGGAAAGGAGCGCGAGTCGTTCGAGCAGCACTAAACGAACGACGCCTTACTCGACCGACTCGTACATAAAGGTGGCGTGCTTCGGGCTACTTACCGATGCCATTACTGTCGTTTCACCTCCTACCCCTCTTGCCAACCCTCGGCCTCATCGCCCCTGATCCCCCTCGCATCCCTCAGACCCTAGCGGTCCTCCTACCCAGACGGCCAGAGCCAACCAATCGCCAGCAGCAGCGGCAGCAGCAGCCTCTTTCTTTCTCGTCCTCTATATCAACCGACGACTTCTAACCCCTTTTCATCCCCCTCCCCCCGTACCCCCTCAGGCCGCCCCACCTCAACTGTTCCGAGCATTTCAGAGGCCACCGGCCGACCGTCTGGGCGCGCGCTGGTTGGCTCGACCGCATGTAAAAATTTAATGACTCCTGATTGTCATGACTTCTGCTTTTTGCGCGGCCCTTTCTGTCCCTCGTAACTCGTTGTACGGGCGAAGGTTTACCCAGGGAGAAAGATTGTCCCGAATTCGTTAATATTTGCGCGGCAGAGTGCACTATTAAGGAGCCTTTATGCGCTATGAGCTTCGTCTTACGGCTTTTTGAATATCTTCCGCTAGATTTACCCGCTCGTTCTTTCGCTCCCTCGCTCGACTTTCGCCGCGATGCCGCGATTTCTCGCGTTTGCCCCGGCGCTAATTAGACAGTCGGCCGTCGGGCCGAGGGATCAAATTTTCGTCAGGCAATTATCCAGCCGATAGCCATCTTCGTTAATGTTGCACTTCGATCGGGATTACTTTACACTCGGTTAGTTCCGCGATTAAGATCGCCAGTTCGGCGAGTGCTTCCGGCGAACGATGCGACGATTGAACCACATTCCGAAACGGATCCCGAAGTAGCTTCAAACTCGGCGCAGAGTTAATTCACGGGAAAAGAAGTGGGCGGAGCGATAAAAATTTCAGCGCTCGCCGTCACTGATATTTCTCACGTGCGAATTTCCTACAGCCCCGGCTCTCGGATCCACTAAGTCAGCGTGATTCATGCGCACATATGTCGAAAGATCACGACGACGTGCAAAGATACGAATAACACAAACGTCGTCGTCGTCGTTCTCCCCCCCCCCCCCCCCGCCCCTTCTCCTCGTCGTCGACGGTCCCCGGGACTTTCGGTTAAAAGCAGTCTTATCCCTGAAAATCCATTCGACGTCTAGCCAGGGGTAATGCCCGGGTGCCCGTATAGTTCAACGTCGTTAAACTTTTTCATCTGCTTCTCAAACTCAAAGCCCGACGAACGAAAGTTTTTCTTCCGCTTGCGTGGGGTCGTTCGGCGGATCCACTACATAAATGCATTCTCCCTTTCTTTCTCTCTTTCTCCAAGTTGCGCGTTCAGCAGGCTTTCCCATCGGCGCACTGGGATGGAGAGAGAGGGAGAGAGAGAGGGAGAGAGAGGGCTTTCCCGCCACACGGACGCACACACACAAAGGCACACCTTGCCAGATTCGAACACGTACGCTTTTTCTCTCAGCGCCTCTCTTTCTCATTCGCGCATTCTCTCACCTCGCCGCCCGACAACGAACTTTTCTCCCCGAGAGAACGCTCGCCGCAACTCGGCCCGCTTTAGCGCGGATCATTACACCTATAGATTTCGCTCACTTCGAATTCCCGCGCCTCCGCGAATTGTTAATCAAAACTTCGAGCCCCCTCCATTCCCATCGCGGACCTCTCGTCGTGCCCTTCGTCACGGCACTCTTCGCCCTTAGCTCGCGCGCGCCAACTTTCCGAGGCGGAAAGTTAAAGATCAAAGAGGTTCGGTAGAGCGATTCGTTTTGTTTGTCCCGCACTCCATTTTAATTAAATCCCCGCTGCCGGGTCTGAGCTGACCGCCGTCTTAAGCCAACGATCACCTTCCACCCCCGCCACGCTTATTTTTTTACATCCCCACCCGCTTTATTGCACACCCACGAGGCCGGCAGCAGGTCGAGCCGTTTTCAGCGCTCGTCAACCGAAAGAGGAGAGCCGGCTTTAATTGTACGGCCAGCTCCTCGAGACTGGATATCCTTCTCGGTCGCAGGAGGGAGCGCTCCGTTGAACGGTCGGCTGCAATTTAAGCGAATCGCGTGCCATCGCTCCCCCCCCCCCCCCCCCTTCCACCGGCGAATACGAGCGAGCGATTTTTCCGTTTGACATCTTCGCCGATCTGTCCCGGCACGCATGGGAGCCATAAAGTTTAATGAGCGGCAGCTGCCTCTTCCACGGCTTCTTTCGGCGCTGGCTGGCACGCTTAAGGAAAATTTAATGATTATAAGCCCCCGACGTCCGCGGTCCGGTCACGAGATTATATACAATTTTCTGGTCCCGTTTCGACGTTCGCCCACGGCGCAATAACGAGAGGATGGCGTGATCGAGTTCCATGATGGTACCGCGAGCCTTGTTTCCTTTCATTTTTGGCCGCGAGTCGCGTAAACTTTTCTTACTCCCCTCTCCCCCCTCCAGTCTCCCTTCTCCGGCCGGCCGAGGCCTTGTTAACGGCCGAACATCGCATGGCCCACCCGTGGAAGTGCAGTTCTAGGACGATGGGTCGACGCTGATAATCATCGAAACGGCACCGCCTTCTCGTACAATTTATTTTCGTCCTTCATCGCCAGAACCATATTTTTCTTGCCACGTAACGGATACACGCTTACGCGCTCGCTCGTAAAATGAAATGGGTTTACTCGGCGCTTACCGACGCGGATTCAACGACGAGCGAAATCCGTTGAACTTACAAAACGCTCCCGATGCGTATTCAGCCTGTAATACAGTTACAACGGGCTAGCGGGAAGTGAAAAAAGAGACCCGACGCAGCGGGAGGGCGGCGAGAGTAGTTGCATACCAGCAGCTACTTGCGAAAGAAAATTGATCGGATATAAAAATAGTTGGCGGCCCGACTTCGCGCTCGGTCGCACTCGAAAAATTAAACGCGTCACGAAGCTTATCGGCTCACACGTCAAAGTGGTACATGCGAGCGAGTCATAAACATTTACGATTGCGGATGAAATAAATCCGCGTTTCTCCGCGGTCGACGGCATACATGGAAATCGATTTCCTCCGATATCGAGGAACCGTCGAAACGTCCGTTAATTGTATTATAAAAGAGCAGTGAGCGAAAGTTTCGACGGTTTAACGGATTGAGCGGTAGCCTCGCGGCGACATGAAAAAAAGAGGGAAAATAAACGGACCCCCCCCCCCCCCCCCCCTCCAACGATGCCGCTCGCGGTGAGTGCGGCAGTTTGAAAAGCGATCCGTGGCCCGATCGGGCCTATGCATTCATGCGAGAAACCCTAATGCTGTTTTTATGGTCAATCGAGTGCGAGATGCGCGAGAACGGCTGTTCCGAGTCGAGCCTCGGGGGCGCGATATTGGCAAACGCGTTTCAGAATATTCTTACGTTTTATTCGATTCCAATTGCGCCCCACTCACATCCACCGCCCGTCCAGCGGGCGTCTATTATTTTCCATTGTAAACGCAACGAGGCGCGGCCTGCTTTAATAACGACGGTGGGAAGGCCACAAGAAGGGGACATAGATTTTGTGGAATTTTTTTAGAAACGTGCTTTATCATTCACGCTTGTAACTGCCGATCTTGTGAACGGTGAAATGAAAGATAATATAAAAACATAAATATAAAAATGCAGGGATATAGAGGCTTTTTTATTATTCCATTTTCCACCTGCGAATCTGTATTTCATATATATGAGCGCAAAACAATGTATCGAACGGAAATTCAATTTACGGCCATGTGGAAAATTAGCGGAAGAGGTAATCATGCCGTTTTCTTGCTGTTGTTTTTGATTTACGCTCCGAATCGTCCTACCTCCTGTACGCATTTAATGGAACATGAACGTAGTGGAAAGTAATTAAAATTATACAATTGACGGCAGCGACAAAACGGTTTCTATACTTGCGCAGAGGCTCAAAGGGTGGCTTTTTTCAGGCTGCTTTTAAACGGATTCCGTAAACATTTGTTCTGGAAGAGATAACTTGCAAAACGGAATACACATGCACGCGATGTTCGAGCGAAATTCGCGTCCCATATAGTACCTATAGATATTCTTTCGCATGCATGCCGCAAGCACCGAACGTCGAGGTCAATTTCTTCGACACTGCGTAAAACAAGACACACATCGACGGATCCTGCACCCACTCCGCGCGTCTCTCATCTTTTACGTAAAAGCACATAATAAAGCATCCCCGTGCCCGACTACTTCATGCGCACGCGCTACTCACCGCATCCACGGAATATCATGCATTTTCTATCAAATATGCATGTGTGTCATACTCGCCGGGCCAATTTGCATACGTCCCTCTGTGTTCCGCGCGGCTAGAACGTTCGCGAAAAGACAGAACTGTCGCCGGCGTCCGTCGCCGTGAAGGTTCGCCCGTAATAACGCTGTCCGCGCGAATCCACCTCAGTCGGTGGCGAAAAGATTCGTTGTCCCTCGAAATTTCATCCCCGCTCAGCGTTACTCTCGCGTCAAGGCCGAAGGGACGCGAATGGCTTCCTTACGATAGACGAGCGATGTGCCGCGGGTGTGCACAGAGGAAAAAGAACCACGACTCTCGCTCACTGCCAGTGGTACCCTTTATATCAGCCCGGCGAACAACGAGCTGATTCAGCAATAATGCACCTGAGACGAAATATTAATGGTAACCTGTACGTACTCGGCGAGCTCACATCAATTTACCACGATGCTTTCAGGGGAAAAGTACGAGCCATCGTTCTCGGACAATGCTTACAAGGTACATATGAAGCTCACGATACACTCGGTCGGGATGTCGGATTACGGCACTTACAAATGCATATCCAAGAATTCTCTCGGCGAAACGGACGGCAGCATAAAGCTATACCGTAAGTATGACCCAAGCTGGAACAGACTTACGGCACTCGTCGGCTCGTTTCTCGACTTGCGTGTGTCGTTCGACTGATCTCGCGACTGGCGCCGAAGCGGCCGGCCAATGGGAGTGACCCGCCGGTAATGACGACATAATTGACGGCAAATAATTAAAGCGCCCGGACGAATGAAACGCGGCGCGGACGGTTGCTGAGCACACCGCTAGGACGACACAATCAGCGCGGGCAAACATTGCGGCCGGCTCATAGATACGGTTCAATTTCGTGAAATCTGTAAAAGGCTTACGAGCACCGCAAATATCGGCTCGCTTCAAATTGTACGCGTTAATTACATCCGTGCCGCGAACGTCTGCCGCTTATTGAAAGAAATACACGACCTGCCGCCGCTTCGTTTAGAATATGCATTGTGTGCTTCGAGTGGGATCCACCTGGATTTCAGTTAGATAACCTTTTAAATGGCGCAGTAAAGTTTTACGCGTTAAATATATTCGCGATGCGCATGTGTAGTAAAACGTTAGTGGTTAAGCAGAATTTTGCCAGGAGCTGCTTTTAGGACATTTATTGTGCAATATTTGAATAAATGTAGATTACGTTAGATAAATTATTTAAAGGTACGATTACTTGCGAACATTACATTTACCAAATACACTGACTTTTTGAACTCTTTTACGCAAGTAGGATACGTTCATTAATATTTTATTTGGTGTACCTATTTATCGCGGTATGCTCTACCGGAGTTATCGTAAAATTTAAGTAAGATAAAATGCTCAACTCCAAAATGCTTGGAATAATATCATCGTACGAGTCCCGAACAAAAAGTTGGCAAATTCGTAAATCCTGCACAAATTGAACGAAGCGATGCTCAGGAAATTTCGATGTAGAAAGCTAAATGACGCGTAAACCGTATTACGCCAGCTCGGGAACTTTCCGAATGTAAAGTGGAAATATACGGAACTGTTTTACAGCGCGACTAGGCTCGCGCGAGAATTCATGCGGATTGCGGGCAGAACTCGAAGGGCAGTGCGACGCTGTCCAAAGGATGTATAACGCGTCTCGTCCACATGGGAACTCTATTCGATTTCCATATGCGAGCGGAACAAAGTAGAATTACCGTGGAAACCGTTCTTGATCCTTGCGGGAGCTCAATCGAGTCGCAGGACGCGCCGGGCAATTTATTAAGAATCCGCTTCCTTCCAACCCGCTACCTCCCGGCTACCTCGAAGCGTTGCCGTTATCGGACCAATCCATCGTCTACAAATTCCGCGTCATTTTTTTCCCAATGAAAATCCGCTTCGCGTCCTCCGCAAAGCTGCCGGAAAACAATTCCTTGCCGGCATTCCGGTATCGATCATTTCTCGCGATACTCAGCCCTCTCGTACGAAAATTTATTTCGCCAGATAATCCGACTTCCGGGACGGAAACGGTGGGAGGAAGAAGTCGCTCAGCGAACATTCGTCAACCGTTCGTTACAGTTACATACCGTACAGTCCGTTCGCTCGCCAGATTCGGAGTTCCTTTCTCGCTCCGAGCGTTTAACGGCGCTATCTCGAATCGTTGCTCGGCCAGGATGAAGAACATATTCCGGCGGATGAGAAATTAAGCATCCTGATCGTTGGCTGGCCAGCGATAAGAGGTCGGGAACGAGCGCTTACCTCTGCCGATACGGAGTAAGACATATCGTCGGCGGAGTCGCCGGCTGAAAATCGCAAGCTTCGACCTCGCCGCGGTTAAAGGTGGACGTGAGATCGACGATTTTTCGATTATCGCGGATTTCCCCACCCTCTCGCCTTTCCTCGGCCTCGGCGGGCTTCCAAAGCGGCTCAATATTTTCTCACCGTTGTCGCGACGTCAGCGTGCCAGGAAGTTACGTGGGACAATATTAAGTTTCTGCGATTTAGACGTGGGAAACAATCGGATAGGTTCGGTGGAAATTGTCTGGCGAATCGGTTCCCGCGACGGTGACTGGGCGTCGATTAGAAACCGCTGGGTCTATTGATAATCGATAGATATAGTTGCACCTTGCGTGCGCGCCTTGCCGGAAACGGAGTTAAAAATAGGAAGAACGCTCAGCTTCTGAAATTTCCGTTACGCTCAGAATTATTCAATTATCGGAAACTATTTTTTAATACGCTCAACTAAACTCTGGGACAGGCCTCTGTTTTATTCCTGCCTGAGACGATATTAACCGATGAAATTTACCGGGATAATATCGGACGGGCATAAATTTCGAATTATTTAAATGAATTCCACGCGGAGTTAATGGCTTTATTATATTTTCGAATCGTCGGTTAAACTTGACCGCGTAAAAGCGACCGCGCTTAACTAATTTTCGTCCACTTTACGTTACAATGACGTAACCCGTTCATTTGCAGTGATCACTGAGCAGAATGGATGGATCGGGAGCACGCCATTTACGCTTACAATCGCGGCGCGTCGAAGTAGGGCAAGTTACTTTCGTTTAAAAATAAATCGCGTCACTTCGGGAACAATGTTGGCACCGTTCGAAAACGGCTGAAACTGTTATACTTCTATCCGGCGCGGCGACGTCTCGGGAACGACTCGATTTTTCTCATCGCTCGTTTCCAGTTGCCCCCTCCCCCCTCCCTCCCCCCTCCCTCCCCCTGCCCCTACCCCGCGATAACTATACAACGAAAGTGCGCGACAGCGATATTGAATTTGAGGAAGTTTAAATCGTCCGGAGTCGCGCGAGAATTCCTTTAACACTCCCCGCTCTCGCTGAAAATCCCCAGGTTTACCGAAACTACTTTTTGCTTTATTAATCAGCGAACGAACTTCGCAGCCGTGAACTTTTTTTCCTCCCCTCACCGCCTCCTGCCCCTCCCCTTTAGCATCTCCGCCATCTCCAAGGCTACGCGGTCTCTCTCCACGGGTCGCTCGCGAGATTCGACTCCGTCGAAAGATCGATCGTTTAATGAAATCGCGCCGACGAACGAATCCTCAACGATCTTTCGTATCGACGAACGAAAGCGGAAATGGATATCGGTTATGTCGCGACAGCATTTTTGCGGGCTCGAAAAGTTTGCCTTTAATCCGCATGAATCGATATCAGGCGGCGAGTAAGAGGACAGGGGAACTCCGTCGGTGTGCGCGCGTGTGTGTGATTCATCGTTCGATAAAGTGAGCCGCAAACTCGGTCTTTCGTCGCCCTGAGAACCGTATTTTCCCGGTCCGTCGACCGGCGGGAGAGAGTTCGCGCGAGTGAGGAGGTCGGATAACGCTGGAGATGGTTGGAGAAGGTTGGAGAAGGTTGGAGAAGGTCCGGTAGGTTGAAGGGGGCACCAGGCAAAGAACGAAGCTCGGCGAACGTGAGAGGCAGAAAGTAGTGGAGGGCCGTGAATCACCGATAACCGCGACTGTCACTCCGTTAGAAGAGAAGCCGCGGCTATCTATCGATCTGTAATTGTGGCTTTTCGCTCGGTGTAGCCCACAGATTGAACTTCTTAGCTTTGTGCTCTACCCGAGCTGACCGACCGAACCGACGTCGACGGCGATTCAGAGGATTATCGGGAAAGCCGCTTAAACAGCCATCCGATTGTGTCCGCGATTTAATGCACATTAGCATTTTAAACTCGGCCACCTTTTCGCTCCCTTTCGCACTGCAGCCCGAAAGTCCGGAGAAAAAAGCACGGATTCGAACTCGTCCATTTAACTCTAATCGGTTGACTTCAGACTGAGGTCTCGGTGTAATTCAGACTGCTAACATTTTATTCACTCCTCGAGGATAAGGAGGATTTTTACGGATTTTGAAAAATTTTACTCCCGGTTAGATCTTGATGTTTGTTATCTACAAACGCATTCACTCCGGTGATGACAGAGTAAATTTTGCTTTTATTAGACATTTGTACTGTTGCATGTCATTAATGGTATACAAATTTTTAATTTTCCCAAGGGCAAAAGTAGGTATGATTATTTTATGCGGGTAAAGCGCATACAAGTCAAGGATAGGAAGCTGGTAGAATAGAAAAGGAAAAGTTTTCTTGCATTGCATCATATGGGTGATTTCCTGCTAGATGCTTTGAATGAAGTTTTCACCTACGTTAGTTTTGTATCTCGAACAACTCTTGATAGACCTCGCAAAAGTATACTACCTTTTGACCGAAACATCTTCTTTGACAAGAAGCGCGGATCTTTGCTCTACTTAGCCCCTTTAAAGGTAAATCTTTACAAAGCTGGGTTTGTATACCACGACGTACTTTCAATTCATAACAGTCAAAGCTGAGTGTAATCTCATCATACATGTCATATACAGGGTGATTCTAGTAACTGGGCCAAGCGATAACTCTTTTTTAAATAAATTTAGAACAAAATCGTAGAGGAAAAGTTTGTATTAGGTGAAAAGCTCTATCATCCTATGCACCGACTTTTTTCCCAAGTGCATTGGTGCATGTGCAAAGTGCAGTTGCACTGTTTTTTTAAATGGAACCACCCATTTTTTTTTACATAAACACGTTCCTTAAGGCATTCTGCAATAAAAACGTATAAGGGAAATCATCGAAAAAACAATAGTTTACGAGATATTTCACTTTATTCAAACAGGGTGATTCTAGTAACTGGGCCAAGCGATAACTCTTTTTTAAATAAATTTAGAACAAAATCGTAGAGGAAAAGTTTGTATTAGGTGAAAAGCTCTATCATCCTATGCACCGACTTTTTTCCCAAGTGCATTGGTGCATGTGCAAAGTGCAGTTGCACTGTTTTTTTAAATGGAACCACCCATTTTTTTTTACATAAACACGTTCCTTAAGCCATTCTGCAATAAAAACGTATAAGGGAAATCATCGAAAAAGCAATAGTTTACGAGATATTTCACTTTATTCAAACTCTTATAACAGATGCCCAAACCGTTCACTATCGCATTATCTAAACGTTTTTGGTCAGAGTTACGTTCCAATCATGTTTACTAACATCTCATACTCAAGGATAGGAACGTATTAAAAAATGTTTGCAAGCTAACGGTGAAACGTTCGAGTATCTGTTATAAGAGTTTGAATAAAGTGAAATATCTCGTAAACTATTGCTTTTTCGATGATTTCCCTTATACGTTTTTATTGCAGAATGGCTTAAGGAACGTGTTTATGTAAAAAAAAAATGGGTGGTTCCATTTAAAAAAACAGTGCAACTGCACTTTGCACATGCACCAATGCACTTGGGAAAAAAGTCGGTGCATAGGATGATAGAGCTTTTCACCTAATACAAACTTTTCCTCTACGATTTTGTTCTAAATTTATTTAAAAAAGAGTTATCGCTTGGCCCAGTTACTAGAATCACCCTGTTTGAATAAAGTGAAATATCTCGTAAACTATTGTTTTTTCGATGATTTCCCTTATACGTTTTTATTGCAGAATGGCTTAAGGAACGTGTTTATGTAAAAAAAAATGGGTGGTTCCATTTAAAAAAACAGTGCAACTGCACTTTGCACATGCACCAATGCACTTGGGAAAAAAGTCGGTGCATAGGATGATAGAGCTTTTCACCTAATACAAACTTTTCCTCTACGATTTTGTTCTAAATTTATTTAAAAAAGAGTTATCGCTTGGCCCAGTTACTAGAATCACCCTGTATTTTCTCTCTTCGAACAAAATAGACCCCATCCAAATAAAAGTACATAAAAACAAGCTCAATTGCGTTCGTAAAATAAATATTTTAAGCGCATTTATAAACGCGCCATTGAACTACTGACCTTCTAAAAAAACTCATAAAATTACAGATTTATAAATACATGCAACCTATTTACCGTACTTATACTTGCTGATGTCTGTAGAAGTGGTTTAATTATAAAATTTGCGGAGGGGATTAAATCAGGGAATACAATTTTTCCATTATTTTGAGTTAGACCACTTCCACAATTATTGGCACCTTATTATTCAATCAAGTCAATTGTTCACTATAACAGCATACTATTCTTTCAGATATCCCAACGCCAACTACTGAGCCAAGAACAACGAGCACGACTCCACTCCCCACCGTGGACAGAGGTCAGTGTGCCAAAATTACACCCCCAGCCTCTCCCCATCAGCCGACCAACCGCATTTCCGCTCCTACCGGGGAGCATGCCAATTATTCATCGCCTTCTGTATTTTGCAGTGGAAAAAATCGAGAGATCGCGGCAGAGAATATTTCCCAGCCTGGAGCCGAGCTCTAATGAAATTACGGACGCCTCGCTGTCGACTGTTATCAAGAGCGAAGGTAGGTTATCACCTTAACCGCGTCAACGTCCGTTGCCCTCCCCCCGCCGAAGCTGGCTGGAAATACATTACGAATTAATCTGTCGAGATCGATCGCGAGATCGATGCCGTCCGTCGGCATAGCGACCTTCGTCTGTACGTCGAGAAATAGGTGTTTGCCCTGGACCCGAGACCGGCGGCGTCTCATTAATTCCGATCCGCCTCATTGCTGGGAAACAAATTTTATTCGCCGCCGTTTCCGCCCTTCCGACGGGAATCCGCTCGGCGAGTAATGAACGGCCGTGTCGCTCAGCGACAATTCTGATATTCGTTTCATCCTCACAATCGTCCGAACCAGTCCTTGCTGTCCTTTGTTGCTTCCTGTTGTTCGACGTTGCTCGCTGTTACCACTCACTGCCGCGGTACTCTACCATTGTTGTTGTTGTTGTTGTTGTCGGAACAAGTTTCGACCAGGCAGCCGTACCTGTTCGGGCTTACATCTGTCGCAACTTCGTGGCGGGCAAAAATTGAGTTATCCCAACTCGGCGAGCATGCCGGATTCGTGTGGGAACCCGATGGAATCCAGCGGATGTGGCGAGTATCGGATGGAATGGCCATGAATGAGGGGGGAGAACGTTAAGCTTCTTTTTCTCAGCGTTAATTCGAACTTTGGACGGTTTCCCTGTGCCGAATGTGCTTTTTTGTTGTTGTTGAGGTTGGTTCATGATGAAAGTGGTCTAAGTCAGACATTCGAGGAGCTCGAAGCGATTGTTTACTCCGATACACGTGTAGTATTGTAAATGATAAGAACACCGTGTGTAATATTTTGATTTTAGCAAGCTTCGTAATTTACGGCAGATGTGCAGATTGTGTGAGAGAATATGTGGTTGGGGTATACTGTCACTATAACGCACATGAAAGTTCTGTTAATAGCGTCTGCCGTATGCAATGGCAATGACACAATTTATGGACGCAAATTCTTAAGATACTGTTCCGACGTGTACGTAATAGTATTTATATCATGGAGCAGTACTGTCATCCAAGGGATGGAGACGGCTTCTATCAATTCGTCTTCTTATTTATCTTAGATTTTCCCTGATCGATCTGTCCCGGCTGACATGCTTGACATAACTGAAATTTCATTCCTGAGTTTCGGAAGCGTAAAAATTTCTGTCACTAGATTTGCTTTTGCCCTCCAATATTTTCAAACGATTTCACGAAGTGTCCGTATCAATTTGACGTGCACGCACTGTAATTTTTCCTTTAATCCATTGTGTAAATTCGTTAGACAACGTTTGTTTTGTATAGAATTCTGCAATGTCGGTTTATATCGATTGTTGCGAATGTTAACGTTTTAACAATCCATCCATCATCAGTTCTTTCTACGAATCTGAATTCTATGTTGTGTTTTCCTGTTTGCGTCAGATTCATGACATTGTTAAATTTCTTTTCCGTTTCGATTGGCGGTTTGCATGTTCCGAAATCTTTTGTCGAACGCTGCTCGTACGTGTTCGTATTCGCGCGTTGTAGCCTTGCCGAATTTTTGAATTTATAGGCCAACGCTGTTTGATACTCTAGCGTAATGACGCTTTCTTTAGCTGGCATTAGCATCTCTTCGATCCACGATCTTTATGTTTGTAGTTTGCTAATAAATGCAATATGCGGAATAACGTTGCTTGAAATCGCTTGAACGCAGGTCTACCTATAGTTTACCGTTCCCTCTACTCGGTCAAAAGTTACACCCCACATAGTCTCTCGACATGTATACGCAAATACATTTAGCGTACCAAATTCACAAAACAATTTATCAATATTCATTGATCGTAAAGTACACGTAACAAGTCAAGTTAAAGTAGATTTTCGCAGAGCAGCCAAAATATCGTGTGTTATTAAAGGGGACGCAGTACAATGTAGTCTTCTATTATAAATACCATACCCTATATATCATGCAGTAAACAACAAACTGTATTTGCAGTGTTTGCATCAATACTATCTTTGAAAACAAACCGTAGAGAACGCTGCGTGAAAGAATTTCAAAAGTAATTGACGCGATCGAATCACGTGCACAGAATGCATACGCGAAAGTAAGAGATAAAAGGCCTCTTTACAGCAAACTGTAAAGGCGTGCTGATGGCCGCGACTGCTGATAGTTTTATCGTTCATTTCCACGTTGCGGCCCTGTAAACGTTACAGTCGCCGTGCCCGTCGTTCATAAATCGTCCGGGATTTCATCAAAAGCCCCGTGAGAGGCTTAACGTTTGTCACCCAGGATGGATGCAGGTATATCGCGGTGAACGTGACTGGCAGATTTCGGAACGACGTAAAACGGGAAAGAACTGACACGAATGCTACGGCGGATTCCTCTAATGCTCTCCGCGAATCTTCAAGACGATCGGATGGAGAGACTGCGCGAAAAATCCTACCGCCATTCCAGACAAGTAGAAACAGACGGAGCGGGTTGATTGATTCTGTGTGAACGTAACGATTGAGCAGTGGCCTCTGGAATTATAATGGGTCGATATATTATTGTATTTTCTGCGTAAATCCTTCTCGACGACGGATCGTGCTGGGGTGAGATTTAATGACAGGATCTGCTTAAGGGAGGGCCGGTTTCGCTGTGTGTAGAGACATTTTGCTCCTCGGATTATTAGTTGCAAGGATGCGTTACGTAACGTATGTGTAGCGAGCAGAACTGCAAATATGACGCTGGAATTGTAACGGGTTAAGTAAAGTTGAGGATAAACGAAACGGATGCACGGGTGTTTACAGTACAGACTACTTTTACGATACAGAACCTTTGACAGATACAAACACATTCAGAATAGTTCGGCTCGCGTAAATAAAGATACAATTTTTTAACCAATATTATTAATAATAAATTAAAAATTTGCTTGCTGAAGAGTAAAATGCTTTTTGACGCAGAGAACGTGATTTTAGTGTTTTGGTGAATGCATTCAAGAATTATATTCATGATCGAATTCGTATAGGAGAGATAATATGTAACTGACTCACGCTACAGTAGTCTAAAATTTCCGTCATTCACAAGTTACACTTTATGTAACTGGTAATATTCAGACACGATCGAAACTCTGTAACGACCTCGATAGAATATAAGGACAGAGACTAAATCCAGACGGATGTTGTAAAAAGAGACTATCCTCGAACGTGTCTCTGTTTCACCATTCTGTCTTGAACACGTATTAAAATAGACATATCGTAAGAAATTCCGATAGATTCGTTTCACTGATCATAGCGCACTATCTATTTTAGCGCTAAAACAGGGAATATTGAACATGAATCGATAGTCCAGAAACACCAAACTTCCCCAACCAGAATATAGACACAGATATTCAACAAGCCGAGATATACACCTCGCCAAACAAGAAACCAGGAAGACCTTGAACAAAAAGAAAACGTTATCCCTCTTCGCACCCCAAAGAGCATCACCAAGCTTATACAAGTAATCTCAGCGACCCTCATGAAACTCGACTTCCGGTCGCGGATGTCCGCGCTCAGCATCTGGCCGTCCGTTAACGGAACCGGACACCTCCCCGAGCGGGTCCCAATAAATTCGAAAGCGTCGCTCAGCCACGCATGCGCGTCCATTCCCGCGCTTTTATCCCCCCGGCAAAAGCGAGCGGTAAAGTTTTCGGCCTCGTTCGACGAGTAGATTGCTCTCCCCTCAACAATCTCCGCATCAACGTCCCGGGCTCGTTCATAAACCGCGCAGGGATTTCATCAAAGCCCCGTCGAGAGCTTAGCGTTTGTCGTCCTAGCCACGAACACGCGCGAGATCTACGTCTCCGGCGGCTCGCTCGTTCCGCGAAAGTTTGCGGGTAAACTTCACGCCTTCCCGCAAAACTTTCCGTCCGCGAAAGTTCCTCCTGCGCGCCTCTCCGCCCTCTTCGGCGTCCTCCTCCGCTTCTGGTTTCTTGCCTGCCATCCTCGCGCCCTATCCCACCCCCCCCCTACCCCCTCCCCAGCCCCCCACGGTCGTTGCTCAGTGATCTGCAGGCCTCGCGAGCGACTCCCGCCGACGCAACTTCTCGCATTACGGCCCGGCGAAATGATTTAAGAGCGGCGTCCTGCCGAATTTCGAGGAGCCGTAACGTATTTACGCGGGACAACGCGCGACGGCTGTATGTCTCCTCGGCGAGCGGCCCCCGAAACGAGATTGGCTCGATCGATTTCCCCCTACTCCTCGGAGGGCGGCGCGGGGGGGTCGCAGGGGAGAGGCCGGATTATCAAAGTTTGCCGCAGTCGGCGCGAATCGCAGACGATTCCGGGGGAATTACTCCTGACAGCATCTGCTCGCCGAGACGACAGGCGTACGACCGCGAGGCATGCGTGCGCATGTAAAGCGCACCGCGAGCAAGGAGGCTTGATTTTATGACGCCGATCTACGACTTTACGACGCTCGCGATGCGTCCCCGGCTTCTTCGCCTCTTATACCGATTTTTGGTACGTGAGCGCTCCATTTTTGTATGGAAGCTTCGGTGAAGGAGTACATGGGATTTTTATGAAAGTAACTGTGTTATGCGAGGAAGGGTAGTGGGTATCGTTCGATAGGATTCTGTCTGCGTCAGGGAGGGATTGCAAAGTCAGTTGCAGTTGATCGGGGAGAGAGTGACCGTTCAATTAGCCACGGAGAGGATGATATATCCCGGGAAGCCTAATGTCGTCTGTATTCTTGCAGAGAACCGGTTCCGGGCCAATCCGAGCAACGTGGGTTACATCGAGAGCGAGAACAATATCGGGACGGTCAGTCGGAAGAGCATCGACAGCAAGGCAGGACCGCGGCGGATCGACAATACACCGCAATCAATGTCCTCGAAAGGCACCGCCTCGGATTCCCTGCTGTGCTCGAGAGCGGTCATCTGCATAATCCTCCTCTCCGCCCTGTCGTAGTCGCGTCCGCTGTCCGAGGATGCCCGGCAAAGTCGCCGCAATCCGACGCGAGTCTGACGACTCGGCCACTTCTCACCGTGTCTTCTCATCTGCGAAAGGGATCAATAAGTAAATCGCGCCGAACGAGGAAGCCTCCTCGCGGCAGTGAGCTAGACCGACGTTTCCGGGAGAACCCCGTTGTCGCCTGACCTTGGACATTTTCGTTCGGCCTCGAATCGGCCCCGTACGTTCAGCTGCGCTGCTCTCAGATCCGCTCGTTTCGGCTTTCCGATCTGTCGCGCCAAGATCCGCGTTCGGAACGTTTGTCCGACTCTTCGCTCCGATGACGGAAGTGGGTCGCGCTCGCCTAAATCCATCCGGAAGGCAGCGGATACGAGCGGGGCACGTTCCGGCGGCGGTGCGCGGGATTTAAAATGACAAATGTCCCGCTTCCGGGAATTTCCCTCGGGCGACGCTCGTTTGGCCCTGTCAAAATTCGGCCCGCACGCAGGAATCGTCGCGCAGCCCGCCATCGCACGCGATCCGGTGTTTAGGCCGAAGCTTTCGGTCGGAAGTTGTACATTACCGTCGTACGGAGTATCCCATTGTTCGGTTCATTATCATTCGCTTTTCGCGCCTCGTTTCGAACTTTTGCTGTTAACGACGCTGGGAAGATTTCACGTTAGCGGCAAACTGCCGGAACCTGCGGGCGACGATAGATTGAGTTCTAGCTGTGAGACAATAGTTCGACCTTGATCGATGCCAATTTTAAATCGGAAACGGATCAGATTTTTAGTACTTAAACCGAATGTGAAAGCGCACGTTTTTAAACTGCGTCTCATCATTCGATCGACGCTACTCCCACTTAAGTTGAAGAGACGGATCATGGTTACGACGCGTTCTTGCAGGGCAACAATCGAGAAATAATCAAGCCCGTCTCACATCTTGACGACGACAATGTAACGAAAGTTTCCCCCTTGCCAATGCCATCCCTCGCCGTCGTCACTATCCGTCAGAGCGACAGCCCCATCTCCGTCCGCTTCTTCATCCTCGAACGGAGAGCCATTGAAATCGTACACATCGTTAGCCAAATGAGAGGATCTCATTTCCGTTTACGGGAACCGATCGAACGGCTCCCTCTTTTCAAGTCCGCGTAAGGCGGGCAAAATCGATAGACACTCGACGCAGCAATCATTTATTGCGCAACCCGCCCCTGCGTCGCGACGTCCTCCGCGAGACAAAGGCAGATTACGCCAATTGTACCGGATCGAAAACCATTGTCGCGAGCGACATCGCTACGCTCACTTTCTTCGTGTCGAGGAAAATTTCATCGTTATGCGCTAATCCCTCCGCGTTCGTCAGTTTAGCATTTGAAAGCTTGCGTTTCGTTGAATAATCACTGTCTCTCGCTCTGAGCTGTCGGGAAGCACAGCCGGCCTTTGTTTCGACACTTGACAATGACAAGTTCAAGTGTCATATTCTTTGTGGAAACTGTTTTCATTTCAGTTTGGGCGAAAACGATTATTCTTTTGACCGTTGCCGGGTGGATTAATATTTTGTCCCCACTGTTTCACTCGCGATTCGTCATTATTTATCTGTTTTGTTTATTTTCAGGTTATAATCTGTTAATTTTCTTTCTTTTTATATTGCATTAAAGTGCGTAAAATATGCGTTTGTTGCTTTCAATGTTTGCTGACGACTTCAAATGTTTCACTCGCTAATGTGGAGGATAGGTGAGCACAAATTTTGTAAGAATTATTGAGTGAGCCGACAAGATGAAGACAATTATGAAGATGACACGTGATTGCTCAGAAGTTTATACTTTCGTACTTTGCGTTGTCTGTCAGTTCCTCGGTGCGTTCTGGTATTATCGATGCACGATCAATGAGACGGAAGTATTTCACGTACGACGTTGTTAGTGATGAACGTTTGCGAGTTATAGCAAGTACAGATCGTTACCGACAATCCGTGAAAGTGTAATTTTACTATCGTCGCATAAACGGTGTAGCTTCGTAAATTGTATTACGTTATACCTCAGTTTGTCTAGTCATTGAGTTGGATAAGTGAAGGTACTTACTCCTCTGGCAACATGAGTACTGACATAAAATAAAGGCATCCAAGATTGATATTACTGCCAATGACATAAGAAATAAGAAATAAAGTAACAAAATGTCACGATAATTCAATATTTTATACTGATATGTGTAATTGAAATCATTACCTAAATATTTGAAACACGCAATCATGAATTTAACATCGAGAGTAAAGTGATTCAACATACATTCAATTAATTAACACTGTATATTTGAAAATTAAACATGAGTCACGCGTAATGGCGGTTTACACAGAGGTGTCAAACGCTTTTAAATTAAAATATGCCAATGGACTAAGCACCTTTATTTCGACTACTAGTTCCTCCGAATCAATGTATTTTTTAGGTAATCTTTGCATTTCTCACTTGTACAAGTACGGCCTATGCGTTCAATAGAAGTTGCTGGGTATTCTATGTAAACTGAAGTATTTATTGACGTAGTATTTATTTGCGCAAGTAACAGAGGTATTTTACATTCAGTATGCACAAAATACATTCTTCAATAATTCGTACACCATCGTGATATTGAAGCGACCTGAAGCGAGGGTTGAATCGTTCTTCGTACCGATTATTGAAGGAACGACGATGTTTGTATCAAAATACACATTTGAATGAGTGCCCGAACGGCACGGAATCGAAACTTGTACATTTTCAAGAACTAGTTGTTTGCATATACCTGTAAATAATGTTAAGGTTGTATGAATCATCGTATGATAGCGTCCCTGTACTAACTGAATTGGTAGGAAGTATTTTGTATATATTAGGTTCATTTGGATGAGCACAGGACGAATTCATCGGTTCCTCAGAAAAAAAATATCATTCGTCCTATTGGAATCATAGTGACCATTCTGTTTTCCACAGATGGCATGCCACAATACTTTTCTTCGTTAATCCAACAACATCCATTTTCATTGTTTACTATATGTAATAAAGCACCATCTTTCACGAAGATCAATTCTTTTAACATAATTACAAGTTTTCGTTCTGTGCTCAGTCAAGACGAGTAACGCAAATTAAAGTGTACATATAAATTACGTCAACATAGTTCGTAAACTTGCAAAGACGCCAGAGCCGATTGTGTACTCGGCCGATGGGTGGGAAACTTGTAAATAAGAAAGAAAAATAGCGTAAAACACCCTTGCGAAACACGTTGATTTGGACTTAGCAGCATCCGTCATTATAACTGTCTATGTAACTGAAAACGATCTCAGTGAGCTTACTACCGCTTCCTAGATGTATGCATTTATTATAAACGATTACCTGCAACCATGAGGCGTTACTTTTTGTAGCGAAATGACGGGACGGTGGAGGAACGAATTATTGCCAAAGCAGACTACGTTTCAAGGTGAAACGTAGTCGTAGAGGTATATCGTATTGTAATTCGCGTGAATGCTGGTTATTGACGGGAATGAAAGTTGTGGGTTGGACGAGTGAAGACTTCGTCTTCAGTGTATGTGAGACGTTCTACGTGTATATTCGTAAGTATAATTATTATCCGTTACCACACGTTACTTGTATGTGACAGTTGAGTTTGAGGTGTGGATATCGACCATGTGGTTACATTATGACTTTATTGTAAGTATCATGAGATAGCGGTGACGTATCAATGTAATATTAGACGCGCAGTGCGATGCGAGATGAAATGTTTAAATCGTACTATGCAATTTATATCTGCATAACTGCGGCGTATGTACATAGTGTAATGAACTTATTATTTATTTGACAGTTTCTCAGGAAATTATTTTTTAAAGTATTTATCATGATTGTAATATTTTTTTAAGGTACTTTGGTTGATTAGCTACTGAGTCGAGCACATAAACAATTATTTCGGGATTTATATTCCTTTAATAAATTAATTTTATTTGTGCAATATTTATGACGAAAACAGGCAGAACAAATTTTCAGGGAGGAATATCAACTGACCTTGATTTGAATTGGATGGCACTGTAAGTTAAACTGCAAATAGTCGGATAATATGCGAATAATTCAAATATGATTTTTTTTATTCGTCACAATCGTGTAATGTGTGCTAATGTTGGATAATAAGAAAACCTTGATTTCCGGAACTTAACGTAACATAACGGAAGTTAGCGCTATTCATATTCAGAGATACTGTCGAAAATTGTTCTAAACGCACTGAGACTGGTCGTATGTGACGTTAAGTTCCTTGAAATATGAACTGTCATTGGTTTGATGTAAAAACTGCCTCTATTCCAAATACATAATTCAAAACAAAAATAGAGTTAACTTTCTTCTTAATTATATATTTACGTAATATTATAACTATGCACAATAACCTTAACAGCAAATATATTGTGGTCGATACTGGTGGGCAACACTTTGAAAAATAAAACATGGATGAGAATTCGTAAAATTTGTAGAAAAAAGGCGATTACCGTGACGCATTAAAATACATAGATTTTCAAGTGATAACATTTTGATGTTGCCGACAATTACATACAGTGGGTATCGTAATATTTCTACATAAACTTAGTAGTTGGAATTAAACGTTTAACCTGGTGATCATTATGATCCCTTGTTAAAACTGAAAGCCAAACTGATAATACTTTAATTCTGATGATCTATACGGTTCTTAGTAAAACGCTCATTTAGTTTCCTCTCAATGTTCTCGAGTTATCAGTTGCAATCATTTTCTGCAATCAACCATTTCAAAACATAGAGTGCGCTGCGCATAGAGTAAATTTTCACGACGTCGGTACTTCAGACTCTCCAACGTAAAGTCTTGTACGCCTGTTCCTAAATATCGCCTGTAGTTATATCATACGCAGATTATCTCTATTGATTAATGTTTTTAGGTTTGCAGCCTTATATTTTGAAATCCGCGAAGAATATTAGTAACCTTGAGGTTAACACTAAACTGGTCGTAGAGAGTAGAGCTATAGAGCTTCTTAAACGTTCCGTTTTCAGACCTAGACTCCGATGTTACGCTTCTCAAGTTCAATGCAATATTCACTACTCGGCTTCATAGATTACCTACAGATACGAAAATATTTATAAAATCCCGCCATAGCCGAAATCAACAATGGAGTTACTCTCCAATCTGCTAGATGGCTGTCCAACACGTTTTTCGTGTCGGCACGAATTGCACTTCCAGTTACCATCCGAAGAACAAAGAAGCGTGCTAAACGAGTTATATCGACTTTCTTAAATATTCGACAGTCTTGGAAAGTTTATACCTCCAATCTTGTTACACGCTCGCAAGCTTTGCCTTCGCGGACTCGTAACGAGTTCGAGTCTGCCAGCTTGTCAAATTATGCAACGACTCGCTGCTGTATTGTAATGTACCTTTCTTCACCGTTCGTTCAAAGCTGCATGTGTGATTTTGTGTGATTTAAAATGAATAAAGGCCCATAATAATCGTATAGGTTTATTAAATACATATTGTACACAGTTCAATACAATACTCGCTAAAGACAGTTAGAATCGGACAAATGCGTATGAACAATGTTAATCCTCGATGCTCCTTGCATCACGCACAAAATGATAAAATTTCCAAACATACCCCGAAAGTAACATCACGCTCACACCGCATTGCCAATCATAAAAACAATCAATTCCGATATGAATTGCTGAACATCAGTATCCATAATCCAGTATTGCAGCATCATGCTTACATTCTGCAGCTACGAAAATCACAGTACGAAAACTAATCCACTCGTTCGCGTGCCGTTGTAATCATACATAAAATTAAAACACCACCGCACAATCGTTTAATTCTATTTCGTCCAACTCTAATCGCATCACTATAATCTACACTTCCATCGCATAATTGGAGAAAGAGGTCAGAGCGATCATAGCTAATCGACGACAACTCAATCTTCCCGCGCCACCCTCTCGGCAGGCAAGATCGTCAAGAGAATAACCGAAAAATTGCGCCTCATATACAACGACCTGCCTCGTACGTTTCCGTAATAGGAAACCGCAAGCGGTCTTCCGGCGTGCGGCCGAGATAACGTCGACTTATTCGGACGTAACATTTCAGCAGCAAGCGCACCCCCGTGTCGCAGTGCCGTGCGAGCAATTAATTCCAACGCCTCGGCCCTGGCGAGGAAACGATAGGTCAGCGGCGGGCGAAAATTATTTCGGAATAGCCAGCCGTGAGGATGCGAAATTTTACGGGGTAATTGCACGGGGTGGGCATGTGGCAATAAAGTAAGCGTCGCTCTATGGACACGGAGAGAGGGAATGAGAGAGACGGAGACAGAGTGGAATACAGTGAGAGCCGAAGTGCTGTCGTGAACTCGGCCCGGGACATAAACTGTGCAAACCATGCTCCTGGGGAATTATAAATGGATTCCTGCTCTTTTCTTCGGCAACGCCCGCGAGTCGGTAAGCCCGGGAAGCTCTTAATAAATATTTAACAGTCACGGAATTCTTACGGTGCGCGCTTGTTTCTTTCGACGGACCGGCGAAAATGCCCGCCTCGCCCACTCCGAGAGGGACACTTTCGTCACGCCGGCTTCCGCTTTGCAATTTAACCGTCTATCGTTCTGCCGCCCATAATTTATGATATCGCCCACCACCGCCACTGCTTTGTGGAAAAATAAACCTGGAACGCGTCTTAGCGCCGCTTTCTATGAGGCTTCGCTCGGAGGAGAGTCTAGAATTTATGGTTCCTTTATGTTATGCATGGAAACTGTGGTACACAGCCCGAATGAACGTTCAAAGCAGAAATGACATTATAACTTGCTGGAATGTTTAAAGAGGACTAATTTCTCATGCTTCTTTAAATGATTATAGCGCGAGACCTCGAGTGAGACACACCGTATTATATACTACATTTTGATTCCCGGTAGAAGATATTATCACATAGTTTAAACAAAAAAGACAAAGTCGTTGGATATATTCTTAGATTTTATGTAATTCGATTTACGGTCGTTTTACATATAAACTGATCAGATTACGTGCAAAAATAATTCGCCCAACAGTATATCATCTTTTCGCGCCATAGAAATGGGCCTCTTACACGCTGCGTGACGAATTACGCGATGTGGCAAACAAGATCCAGACTTTGAAGTATTGAAGGATCAAGAAATCTCCATAGTGGGGGGAAGGCGATGGGCTTGATATAGTAAATGACGAACGCTCGATAACAACGCGATCGTGCGATGGCATGGGCGTCATCCTTGTCACAGCATATCGACAACTCGAGACTGAAGCGTCCGACACGTGTAACGCGAAATCGATACGCATCGACGTTGCCGGTTGATGTTCTCTGCCTAGCAAGTGGACCTCCATCGTGATTAGCATTTGGCGACAGGCTCTATTCGAATGACGCATGCCGATGCCGATGGCATATTAGGACTATTAGGAATGCATTTTAAATGGACTGTGTCCGCGGCAATTACTGATAATGGATGTAATGCCAGTAATCGCCTGGTAATATTCCTCCATTACATGTCTTCTGACAATTCTGCCGGATTCTACCTATATTGTTTCCTCGTGCTCACTTGTCTCAGAACCAAGAGTATAAATAAGGACTTTTGCAGTCGATCTTCATGATTTGTGTGTATCACTTCCTTTCTCATGGCATACTTATATCCAGAACGTTTCTCACGATCGAATATTCGGTCCAGAAGAGGGTCTCGCAATCGAGAGATATAAGTCACTTCAGAGCTAAAGTTCTCGCTCAAGCTATGCAATATATTTCTATTCATATCCTTACTGATCCTTTTATGCGTTGCATATTCATATACTAGGGGGTGTGTTTTCGACTTTGGCTCCATTCTTATCAGCGACTCTTGCCGACGTAATGGAGAGATTTTACGCATGCCGCAATTTACGTATATATTCTACCGTACCTAAAATTGTTACCCGTCATGAATATTGCTGATGAAAATATTGGTTTGGCATTTCATTTTCGAGAGTATTCCGATCGAAAGAAACAGTATGCTAAACACCTGCTTCAACCTCAAGTAGCTGATAGCTCGCACAAAAGGACCTCGCAAACAACTACGATTTTACTTTCTTTGTGCCTTAGCGCTTAAGATACCCGAAGCGAGAAAGTTTCACGGAGGTAAGGAAATTTCAGCCTTCAAAGAGCGGCCATTTAAGATTTCTCGCTGTCGTCGGCCACCGCGATATGCGGACCACCCTATACACGATACGCGTCAGACGATCTTCTCCTTTGATGTAGACGAACAAACAGCATCCGCGCGCCGCAGGTAGTTCTCCCGGCGAGCGCGTGAAATATGAGACAGATCTTTGCGTGTCTATCGAAAGTTCCTTTCAAACGCCGCACTAGTCCGCCGTAGCGACGGTAATATGTTACTCGAGAATGTGTGTCACCGTTCGCGCAGGAACCGACCGACATTGCCGTCATGCCGTATTCCTTTCGGCCAACGCATAATTCCATTCGTCAAAGTCGATGCCGGGCAGCCCACGATCGATTTCGGACCCTTTGTCTTCGGGCACATTCAATTTCTTCTACCCGAGGCGAAACTTACGATATTCGATCTGGCTTCTGCACGACCGCATGGTCCCCTCGCCGCTGCCGCCGTTTGATGTGGCCTGATCCATTGAAATCGATGTAATTTAATGTTTCCGGTCAAACGCTTAGCAGAAATGGGTCGAGCGGTACGAAATTAAAATGATTTTCGCGTCAAATTGTCGTCGCTGCTTATAATTAAAGGGTGGAGTAATTATCGGTGTGCGGTATGTTGAATTACCGCCGGCTGCTATTGTATTACGATATATTGCCTCGACGCTTTGAAGGCATTTATTTAGCTGCTTTGACTTTTGCAGGAAAGATGGATACAGGTTAAACATTTCTTATTCGACTTTCTCGTCGTTTCATTAAAGTCGTCTTCTGCAGAGAGTAAAAAATAATTGTATTGTATTTGAGTCAAACTTTATTTTGTAATGCACGGAGGTGCATACATTATTTTGTTTAACGTTAATCACAAGTAACAGTTTTTTAAAATATCTGGCTGTCTATCATATTTTTAATGACGTACGAAGCTCATATCTCTGGTATACATAATATTTGCATGTCATAATCTCTTGAAGGACCCAATTTCCAGATTTATAATTCCACTCCCAACTGGGCTCTCACTGATCACGTTGCCATTTACGAAGTCGTCAAGTAAAATTCCTTATGTTGCATATGACAGGTCAGAAATAAAAAAAAGTATGAACAGAAGATTTTTTGAAGAAAATTGAGAAAGAAAACCTCGAGAAAATTGCCAATAAAGTAACAACTCTGATCGTGGCATTATTTTTTTTATTTATAATCTTGCTTCTTACTCGGTTCCGAGTACTTAAACCTAAAACGCGTGCAAGAAGCACGAGTAGTGGCACAGTGGCAGAGTGCCTCTAATACATTGCGTCGACACATGTAGCCTATCGTCAATCGATCAATTACCAATCAACTTTCCGTCGGCGAGGACAGTAAATTCATAAATTACGTTTCGAACCCAGTCCGGCAGTCAATTACCGAGAGCGATAAGCTCGAATTGAACGATGCCGGTCGAAAAGTAAATTTTGTTGAATTAAATTATAGCCTCGTCGCGTTATTAGACCGGAGTTAAAACAATTGCCTTTGATGTTGTCCGCTCATTTTGCCGACCATACGGTAGGCCAATGACTGCTGCTCGAGGAGGGGGCGGATGGGCGGAAGGTAATTATTAAATGCTTTTGGTGTATACACTAATAGAGATCTCAGCTCGTCTCTGTTCGACGCAAATTTAGAGACAAACACAGCTACGCCACTAATTAGCACAGGGAATGCAATCTATCTGTACACTACTGTATCCTCGTATGCGTGTTCTCGTTTATATACATACGCGTATTCCTATTCACCTTTAGTCCGTCGCCGCATTTACTTACTCCCTACTGACAAGCATTCAGTTATCGTTATCCTTAGTATTATTAATAGTATTATTACTATTATTAATATTAACGTTATTATTATCGTTAGTGTCATTACTATTAATATCATTATCATTACCATCATCATCACCGTCATTATTATTATTATTATTCAGCTTTGTTACAAACTTCACATTTACTCATCACAATTTGTTACACGAAATACTTTTGACGTCGCTACGATGTTATCTACAATGCTGATGATACAAAAGTAGGTCGCACTCTGGATATAACTGTGGTTATGTTAATTGTTTAATTACCGCGCTCGCTAAATTACTCTTTATTAAAACGGCGCCGTTCCCGAAAGAATGCGCCGCCGATAAATAATTATAAATCGTTAATAAGCGCCGTAATGAGCCCGACTAATAACTTTATGAAGGGACCACTCAATATACATGAAAGATCACCTCATGTAATCATCTTATCGCGTGCCTTATTTAATCACGCCACGATATCGTATAATTCCTAATTAAAAGATGCAAAATTAAATGCATTCTGGAATGTACTTTTTCTTTTATCGCTAAAGAGATGGCCACGTTATGAAAATATCTCGGTATTACCTTCATCGTCACAAACTAATTTTGACCTACTCAATAACGTGCGTTTTGTTCGTGTCATAACTGTGCCCATAAAATATGATATTAGTAACGCCAAATAAGGCGCTGATGTACACAGTCGAAAAACATGTATTTTAGAAAAGCTGGATATGATTAAGTACGGATATGTTTAATGTAACGTGTTTCGCTGTTAAAGCGCGAGCGTGTAATACGGAAAGGAGAAGGTTGAAAAGTTGTCACCGAACATTTGCAAACATATTCTTGGGAGACGGTACAGATAAATTTACGTCATTAACAACAGCAATAACAATAGCTTAGCGCAACGTTATCTTCAACCAAAGAGAGTTGTCTCGAAGGATTAGCGAAAACAGTTGAACGAAAACTATGATATTGATATCGACATGAGTGCTCTGATGTACAAACTATTTATCCATTTCCTCGACGTATACGTGTATAGAAGTATCTACAGTAACGATCAAATGACAAAGCTTCATTTCTTATCAACGTTCAGCGCAGTGCTACGAAAACGATTACATCTTTCAATAAACCATTTCTCAGCACTATCGTAATAGTAAATGCATCACGCCATTTTTCCGATTATTTTTAACATAAAAATCTTCGCAACTTTGTTCGCTCCTCGTTCAGTTCGATATTTTTACACGGATATGTATACATGCACTTACGTGCTAGTTCATTACATTCGCCTTCCCTTTCTTACCCTCGCTCATTCTGTTAGAGCTTCGGATCGTCCTATATGTCTCTTTGTCGTGGGAACGAGCGTAAGGAAGAGAATATGAATTCACCTATTTTTGGAATCCCCGAATTTTTATCAGTTGACGCCTGTACATTGGGAAAACCAGTTTTTCTTTTACAATAACTATTACGGAACAGATCGGTGTGTTCACAAAGCATTGAATCTCTTATGTACACTGTTATATGCAACGCTTTTTGAACGTTATTTGACGAGACGCGGGGGCAAAGGAGCTTTATCTGCATTATTATGGATTTCACTGATTTCTTTATACCAAACACTTCCTCTGCATGTATATATTACTCTTTTATATAAGTATATATATTATATATATTCTGTGCAATGTTACAATATATAATAATATATATTTATATACCTTACAATGTGTTAGAATAGTTTTTTTATGTCCAATTACTTAGCAAGAAGTAATCAATGAAGGAGCTTATTAATAGCTTAAGGGAGGAATGAAAAGAGGGATAAAATAACAGAAATTCAATTCGGTTCGGTTCGGTGTCAACTGTGTTAAAATAACATTTTCTCAGTATAATAATATAACAGTCATATCCTGTACTCATTGTCGAATTAATGCGTATTTAGAAAGTGCGCTGCAATTTTTAATTTTCGTACACGCACTTGTTTTTCGTATTCCTGATTATTATGGCTAAATAACAATAACGTCTCTCCGCTATTAATATGTTTCTTCGAAATTCATGCGCAAATAAGCCTACTGCAAATAGTATTATAAACTGCGACGGAATAGAATTAAATTTGTAGTATGTCGGCGTACTAGTGCGAAACATTTCCAACACATTGTAGACTGTCATAAGCCTCGCAATCATCAGATACTCTGACATTAATCTGCGGACGAAAACACAAAGCAATGTGTACAATCACATTCGTTGCCTATGCGCTGCAGGTCGTTTCTATAATGATAATGTTGATTAGAGAACATCATATCAGTTTTCTTGAACACGAAACGACCGAATTAAAGTTCACTGGTATTACATGCCAAAATTACATTTGAATGCGAAAAGAGACATAAAGAACGATCACCAAAAAAGAAATAAAATAAATATCGACTTCAAATGCAAACCTGGCGAGTATATGACGCTTTCGAAAGTACAAGAATACGAAACAAAGAAATGATTGTTTTCTTGAAGAAACCGTAATAAAACGATAAAACATGCAGTCACGAACTGTCTCGCAAAACGACCTGTATACTGCTATGGTGGCTCCCCTGCGACATTTGCCTACTCTAGTATGTACAATACGTGTATGTGAGAGCATTATAAAGCCGGGACCCGAAGCAGCACCGGCGCGTCGCATCCTGCTTTCTGCGCAGCCATCGATCACTCCTCGAAATAATTTAAGGGCACCAAAGTCATGCCAGCAGTCTTTGAGTAATACTACGATACCGTCTAATGAACATTGACCTCGGTAAACTCGAATCAGGGTCCCGAAGGGTTGATAGGAGACTCGCGAAAGGGCAGCGGCAAGGATTTCCATCGATATTTCCTGGTGCCAGCTTAAGCGCTCGCTATTATATTCCGTGCAGCGTGCCGGATTAACGCTAGATGCCTACTTTCCTACATCGCGCGCATCGATTCTCTCGTTAAAGTCGAAACGCCAAATTAAAAGCCGCGAACTCAACAAAACCCTTTACTCTTCTCAGCGCCAATTAACCGAACCCTCGTCTAATTTCAACCTTGAAACTCGGAGAATTGAGAACTTCGTTATTTGCCACGGAGCTATCCGCGTTTGCAACCTCACGAAATGAATCTAGGACGGGTGGACTAGCAGCAGTGACGTACGGCAGAGACGCTTTGCCAGGTTGGAGTACGGTCACGTTCCCAGCGTGGATGTGTGTTGAAAAATAATTTGACATTAAGGATACATCGCTAATACGCCGGCAAGACCGATGAGATGTCTACAAACGCACGACGACGACGACTGCGCGATCGACAAGCCTCACGTTAGAAATTAAAACGAAACTACATCCCTCCCTCAGCTAAGATCGACCGCGACGGAGTCTTTATTGACCCGGAACCGATCCGTGCCCCGCTCCCGCCTATTTATGTATAACATTATTGTTCTGTCACGTTTCGCGGCCGCAAATCGGCAATCATCCGACTCGGCGGATCATTGCTCGCCCACGCGCACGTCTCGATGACAGCAAAGATCGCGTCGGTCAGTTAAACGTCTATTCTTCCCGCGACAACTCGTCCTTCGCAGGATCAGGCCCTCAGCACGGATGCGCGCACTTCACCTCGACTCTGTCGCCCATCACATCCTCGCTACGCTATTGTATCGTAATATTAATATATATATTATATTTTTTATACAGTACGAATGGTCAGCGCGGTTCTCGACGATAATTATCTTCGACTGGAGTCCCTGAGCGATGGATTTACAAGTGGATTTACAAATTTTCGATGGATCGCGGTGAATCGACGTAAGGATCCGATGATGAGCCGGCCGCGGAGAGTATGGCTCTCAGGCCGGATGTAGCGTCCGTAACTGTGGATGATGATGGAGGCACACCGACACTGTAACTGCAATGGCGAGCAGAATTATGGAACTCCTGTTGACCGTCGAAGATGACTCGTCGTAATCGTCGCCCTCGCTATCCTCGTTCTCCTTCCGGCCTCGCAGCTTTAAGTCTGCAAGAGAGAGTACAATTTTCCGCTTCAATCATTGCCTTGAATTTTATGGTAAAAATCGTTTGATCGTCACTGAGCCATATGTACGTTGCTCGAATATAAAAGAAGAAACGGAATGACGACGATACGTAATGAATCATTGAACTTGTATACGATCATTTTTCGAAATACTTTTTTCCGTTTGGAAAGTACTGTTCAAAAAAGGTTCATTTAACATTTTCGGATCATTTTTCACGTAGAAGTGTCCTCGTATCGATTGCATCCCGAATTACAGAACAGTTTATACGTGCGATGCGAAGGAGAGAACATACTGAAAATATAACGTCCGTTTACGCCCTTGTTCCAATTTTCTTTACCTCTATCCAACGTTTCCATTCTACACAGCATTCAACGGTAACGCCTACGCAATAAGAAGGCAAGCGGAATAGCGGACGGCAGGAAAATATGAAAAGTCATCCGCAACAAAAAAAGTAGTTAAAAGAAGTACGCGAAAGTGTATGCATTTAAACCGTATCCTTAATTCGGAGATAAAATCCGAATGTTAAGCGTAGGGAGAAAATGCACGGCACAGTTCCGTGTGCGCATTGCGCCGTTATCTAACTTCATGCCTACCTCGTTCCTTCAGCATGTCCTGATTCCCTTCCAGTATATTGTTACCGGCGTTGTGCCTGAGTTTACCTACAAGCACATAAGCAGAGATAGGTTGGCAATCAGTGCTCATAATCTGGCCAGGTTCGATTCGGCGTCGAAACAAAGTGGCACAGGACGTTATTGCCCGGCCCGTCAGAATGGCGAAGGCGCATTTTGCCAGGAGAGGTTAAACGTACACGCGGTGCCATGACAAATAAATTGATGTGCCCATCGCATTTACCTTAACTAATCCGTATCACAAACGCGAATTTCCGACCGAGCGCGTCACGAATCTACTAATGACACTACTTGTTAAATCGATTGCCATGGAAGCAGGCGATGACAGGACGGCGTGTACACGTTCGCCGGACCCGCTATTTGTGTGACGTAACGTCTGCGCGTGATACGACCCATTCGAAAATGTAACAAAATGTTACGTAACGCCAGATTCGACGGCTTTGCGCCGTTATTGTCGCGGACAAATTTCCCGGATATAGCGCTCGAAAATCTCTCTGCCTCCCCGCAAATTGCCAATTGTAACTAAACTCGTCTCCTGCTATTCCTCCATTCGCCGTTCAGTCGCAGTACGCTTCTGGTTGCCTAGTATATTTTCGCTTGAACTACAAAGTATTCCACTAAATATTTTTACATTTTTAAGGCGGCACAGTACTGCTCGGGTATACTTCTTTTCGGGTGGTGTATTTCGGCGCACGCTACAATCCGTTCTCAGGACGAATGACAGTAATTAGAAAATGCGAGTCGCAGACGGGCGATTAATCAAGGACAGTTTCGCGAGTGCATTCCTCGTCGGGTGCAGGCGGGTAGTAGGAAAAAGACATCGGAGAGCAACGCGCCGGTTGAAAAATACACACTAATGACGTAACGAACATTGTTGCCGTGTAAGCGGGCGCTCAATTGTACACGGGCCACTGTATTATTTAAGGGGGTTAGGAGAGGGAGGCATGGGGTGGAGGTGAAGGGTCGGAGCTGGATGTTTCATTGCCGCCCGGTAGAGAAACGGTCCGGCAGTTTGCTCGACCCCGGGGCAACGTGAGTTCGTTTGTCTCCGTGAAAAATGCTGTTTAGAGCTGTTAGACTCCAGACACTCGGCCGTGTGTTCTCGCGGATAATGAGAAGAACGAAGGTGGGGGAAGGTGGGGAAGGTAGGGAAGGCGAGGCTCGCAAGAGTCCCGCGCCACCAACGTTTGCCCCTCGATTGAAGAAAGTGGCGCAGATTGTTCAACAGCTTAACGTACGACCAGGACGTTTGTCTACGAGTTGCTGCTTGTCCGCGCAAATTTCAACCTCTTCGACCTCGTGCTCCCCAGACATTTTTCATGTCATTAAAGCCGGTGGCAGCGTACTGGCCCTGCCGATTGCGTTGGACGCTCCGTCATCACTAATTTGCGGTTTGTTTCCAGGAATCTAAATTAGCGGCCTTATTGAGAGTAACACTAATTTCTGAATGTCGAACAAAATAATAAGCTTATACTCGTTTGTAAGAATTTGTTTCAGATATATCAGATATGTAGTGATTATAAGTTTGAGATATAATGAAGTTTCTTCTCGATGGAACAGAACTTATTTAAAGAGGGTTTTCTCCTGGTAATAAGTCTGATTGGATATGTATTACTCTTTCCGTCTAGTATCGCTTCGTCTTCGGCTCAATGGTAATGTAATCTACAGGTGCTCGCCGAGGATAGTAATTATGTCTCAATTCATCCCCTATAATCCCTTCTTCAATCGGTCCCTACCCCCGCACTCCCATCTTTGCCCCGATGTAGCAATTCGGTCGACAATCAGAGGTAGGTCATGATAAGGTTCCTCAATGAGCGTCAGAGGATGAGGACAGTAAGCGACGTATTGAGGCATACGGGGAAGGAAACTCCGACGAGTGTGAGAGGAGAATCCCTATCATGCGCCATAATTGCTCGCCACCGTGTTCGCGTCGACTACCACAGTAGATTTGCTTTCGATTATTCGTACATTGTCTCCCGGGAGGCAGATCGATAATCGATTAGACCCCTACTTGTTAGATTCTAGACGGACGCCGCGCACTTACGAGGATAATGAGAAGAACGATCAGAAGCTTTTTTCGTGATACCATCGAAGAACTGGAAAACGTCGCAATTTGCTCGCTTCTTCAATTTGCAACCAAACTGACATTGAGATATTGGTTCAATCCCGCGTTATCACTACGACGATTATCGAACGAACGCAATACTTTCATCCGAATGAATAAAAAGTGTTTGCGCAGCGAACGCGACGCTTTCACGTGTACGCTGACTATTTCATGTGAATTGACAATTACTAATTATGCCATTCCCTGCCACCGTTCGTCTTCGTAGCATGATTTATTATCACTGAATGGTAGCTTGATGTCAGCGGCGCGTCATCGATCGCAATTCGATTCGTTAACCGGTCAGTCTTCGTCATTTTTAGCCCGGCGCAACAATTTGCATTTTTATTGTTAATATTGCGGATGCTTTACGCCTCGCCGCCAGCATCATATTTACTTTCGTATTTGGCCGTGGGCTGACGATATTACACTGTTTACTCGCGCCGCTCGCGGCGCGTATCTTCGCAGAGACGGGATGGAAAGAGTTCAATAAAATTGACCCGTGACACCGAGCCGGTCTATAAATCTTCCATTGAACGCAACGTCGGCTTCCAATCTGTTAGCATCAAAATATTTTGCATATATCGATTCCGAGCGTCGCGGCGCATGCACGTGGGCGCCGTTAGAGTGTCGGACCGAAGGCGTTCGTTCGCGCGATAAATTCCGACCCTTTCATTACCGGCGCGACAGAAGGAATTTACGAAAGTTGGATATAAAGTACGATCGCAGTCGAAAGGTTGCTCATCGCGAGCGTGGCGTGCCGCGATGAAAAATAAGTCGTATTCATCTCGCTCCGGCGTAAGCAAATGTCAGCGTTCGCCGTAGCGGCGAACCGATCCGAGAGCGAGCGAGTGACATCGTGGCGATAAAGGAGAAAATTATGGCTCTGTTAGCACGAATATTTTGCTGCTTTAGCAGTCGCTGGTCGGGCGGCCGCCGTATAAAAACGTATGCAGTTCGGACGGAAAAATCGGCGACGTAATGCGATGTACAATGTTTTACGGTTAGCGGGAGTAACGCGGTCGAACGGTTAGGCGGATATTGCATAAGATATTTCGTTGAACGCTGATTGTCAACGATCATTTGAATTTCATACAATATCGCATAATTATTTTAACTCGTTAATAAATCCTACAACTCGATTCGTTTAATAACGCAAGCATAAAACCGGCATTTCAAACAATGCTCCGCCTACCAGCCATCAATAATACAGTGAAATCCGAACATCGAACATTCCAATTACCCCGCAGAACACGGTAAACGAACGCGCTGCCGATGAGGTCTTATTAATCTGGACCACGTGCCACCCCCATACAGCAGCCAACCTTGCCTACAAGAAGCGGCGCACCACGAGCAAAATATGGACTATCCGAAGCAGCATAATTACTTAACGTAAACGTCTCCCCTAATCGCGCTCACTCGCTGCCGAGCAAACAATCTCGAAGACACGTCATCATCGGACGTAAAAAGCGGGACCCGAAGCGGCGGCCAGTCTTATTAAGCTTTACGAGGTACCTGGGCATATCGATCGGTCGACTCCGAGGCGGGAAATGCATGGTAAGCGCATCTGCGCATTGTTTGAGAGAGCGCACGACTCGGCCGCAAAGTAATTTCGGCGGTCGTTCCCGACCCCGTGAAACATTCCGAGACGCTGCGCCGGCGTATATCTGGCCGGATGCTAATAACGTTGTCCGTGCAATATCGTAGGCGTGCGCCTCATTTGTGCCGCTTACGTGTTAGCCGAAGCAAGGCAAGCCTGTCTGCGCGAGGATTTGCGTCGGCGTTCACGGCCGCGTCTCACTCTCTCTCTCTCTCTTTCGTTCCTTCTCTCTCTTTCTCTCTCTCGTCAGTCTTGATAGCCGGCCAATAGAGGGGAAACTCGTGGCAGGCTCATAAAAACATCGATTAGCCATAAAACGAAGAGGGCCTGCCGAATGAACCATTAAAGCGGCGAGCGAAGACTTTCGCGCACGCGAGATGTATCGAAGTGGCTCTGAGCATTGCGGAAAGTGTGTATCAGAAGGTGCATTCCACATTTTCGAAGAACTTCTGCCTTGCGTGTTGTCCCATGATCAGAGAGTGCCATGATTGTGGACGAACGGTGAAGATATGAATTTATTGATGTCTGTCATAGGGGGAAGATAAAATATTGTCGAGTCTGCGATTCTTAGATTTTTATGGCATTGACATCCGCCGGAATGTTATTTTTTTCCGTTGTAGTAATAACTCTTGAGCTCTTCAAGCTAATGTTGGACGTCTGACAGTTCTGTGCATGAATATGTGGCAATCTGCCGTCACACACAGGTCCTGCATTCTGGTGGACCGTTGCGTGGCAACCGCATTTTGATAATACACAGCTCCAAAAAGAACTGTCTATATGTCATCTGCCGATGAATCAATAACATACATTTCCATCCCAATACTATATTACGATGCCCAAAAGTTGGGATAACTTTCGTGAATTTTGCATGCGCCCCAAGCTCGAATAATTAAACTAATAACTTTATAATTAAATACAGCCAAAGCCGTTTTACAATTGAAATTACCGCGACAATTACTCTTCGCCCGTATACCTTCAAATGGTCCGCGTACCGTGGAAACCATAAATTCCTGCTTTGAGACAAGCTAAAAGCTACTCACCCTAGCTCTGACACATAAATCGTAATTTTTTTCAGAACAAGATGTGTCTGAATGGGAAGCGTGAAGAAGGAATTCATCGTAACTACGAATAACGCTGTCTCTCATACGGCATGTTGGACAAGCGTATGTATTCAAAGAGATAATAATATGGGAAGAGCAGCGCAGAACAATACTGCGGACTTCAAAGGGGCTACTAGATTACATGTCAGTAGAGGGCACTGCGTTTCACACAGGCATTAACCGTACACGACTCGCCGTAGCTAATTTCTTGAATTCGTGACACTGTCTGTTTTTACTTAATGGCTCATTATTTCCGCATTTTTACTCACACTGACCCTCTTGCCAGAGTGTCACGCAACATTATACAGTGCGGGAAAGTCACGTTTCAAGCGGCGTTGGGGACAACTCCTCTTTTTAGAAAAAAAGGAAGGATCCTGAATCGTTGGAAAAAAGCCGTATCGTACAAAGCTTTGTTACCAGCAAAGGGAGAAAGAGAGAGGGAAAGAGATGCAAAACATTTCTCGTGCTCATTCGTTCCACGAAATCATCCGGAATAATCGCGGAAAATTTTCTCGTATCAAAGACTGCTGAAAGTGTTTTCCGTGCAACTTTTCCGTTTGATCGACGACGAGAATTACCAGTTTTCCGACAGCAACGACATGGCGCGGCGTACTAAACGTTTTCAAATCCCCCCACCGCTACAGCTTACATCCGGCAGCCTCGTAAATCATACGGTAGCGCCATGAGCGAGACTACAGTTAGACTCCTCGACACTCTCCATCGGTAGCCTGCAGGAGTCAATTAACCGGGCAGAAAATTTGGCCGGCAGACAGAGGCGAACGGTTGCACGTGTTCTCGATCGATGCGAATTTGCACAGCGGAACAAGGCAGCGAAACGATATTTTGGACAATACGCTCGCGTACCTAGAAACGATAATACTGAGAGAGCGAGCGAGAGAGACAGGGAGGAGGGGGGGAGAGAGGGCTGGCAAGAGCTTTGTCCAACGATAATGCGCGTCCGCGCTCAAAAGGGACGGCAGATTACACGTCACAACAGGCGGTCCTTGTATCGCGCGAGTGCAAACTGCATCCTGCAAGAGGTCGACCCGTCACGTATCGAGATTGACGCAATTACGTCGCGTTAATATAATCGATCATCAACGCTGCCCGCGTCCGTTTCCGGGGCCGATACGAGTTCTCCTACGATACCTGTCCGAATCGCATCCGATACGCGTCTGGCCAGCATTCCCGTCAGACTCGAGTCGCCAAATCCGAGCTAAGCTCGTCACTTTTTGTCCCCGGCGCGGCAATCCTGGCGGACAATGCTCTTGTCGAAGCATCAATCGCGGGACCGGGGAACAAACGTCGATAGACAACGTTGAAACTACCCCGGGGCGTGGATCAAAGGAGCTTAATTGCTTTGACCGTATCGCTTCTGAGAAAACGAGGGGATCCACGCGAACGGATCAACAATTAATGCAGCAGGCACAATGGCTTTCCGCACGGAATGGTCCATGCAATCTCGGGCCACGTCGAACGACCCGGTAAAATGATTATTCGCCCGGCCTTGATCGATCTCGCCCGGAAAGTAAGACGCGCGAGTGCGCCGGATGTGTGACGAAGGAAAAGGGCTTGATATACTGGCTATGCTCGAGTTCGGCTGGCGCGGAGATCAATTCTCCATTGAGAAATGTGTTTAGCCCGCGGAATCTGGAAGCGACTTACTCAGACTTGCCAGCAATACCTTTTCCCCTTTTTTCAGTCAAATGTAATAAAGTACAATCTCTCTTCGGTTTAGTTATTACACAGAGTCAGTTTACATAGAGTCAGTTTGTCCCGTGAAGATATGTCTATTGAACTTGAAGATGAAGGTGCGACTGAGTAAAAATCACAAACGATTTTACCGTCCTTCTCAATTTGCTTAATGGTTACGGTCCCACTTTGAAGCTACATTGCAAATCAAACTGCGCCCACCCACGTTCCCGGCAGCCCGACGGAAATTCGAACTAGACGACAAATTTTACGGCATAAACCCTACTTAAACATTGCGCGTCAAAATATTTGCTCTCCGGCGAGTGTAACTTGTAACTAACGAAAGGATTCGCACGCTTGTCACACCGCCCTGACATACGTACATGCACATGGGCATACACTCTCGAAATTAATGCCTTGGCGAAGATGCGCCGGTACGCAAACTCGGGAACTCGTAGACTCACGGATCTACACCTCGGCAGTTCGGAACACGCCGGGGGCCCCTCATGGCGATCGATTCGTCCCGCCTACTTCTGGTCTTGAATTATACATTTAATACGAATCATCCGTGCCTGCCCCGATTACTCCTATCGCTGCCGGAGCTCGCCATTCATCGCATCTTTCTGCGTTCCCCGAAAGGTCGAAGCACCATCGTCTGTCTAACAGAGCGCAAGACACTCGCCTGCTTGAATAGAAAGTGAAGGAGGGAACGTGCTCTTGGACGAAGGAGTAGCATGGGCGACGAGCAGGGGGAGGAAGTAGATTACACATTAGCAAAAGACGGACGCGCCGGTGTCAGAGAGCTCCGGAATCCTCGGTGAAAGCGTCTTGCCTGGCCAGTGTCGGCCGGCAGTGTAAGCGGAAAGGGAGAAAGGAGAGGGCTGGCATTGGGTAGGGTGAAAGACGTCGGGGTAGGCGTCGGCGGCAGGTGCAAGGCTTCGGGTCGAAGCTGTATTCAAGCGGGGCCTTTTTCAAGAGACGTTTCTCTAAACGTCTATCTCGCGCGTGTCTCCATCTCCGTTTATCCACCCTCCCTCCCTCCTTCTCTCTCTCTCTCTCTCTCTCTCTTTCTTCTCCCTTCCAACTCACACCCTCCTCTCGAAGCAGGGCTGTTTTCCGCCGTTCCATTTCGTCGCTCTCGCGCTTGAACGTTCTTGCCTCCCGCTCCTCATTCTTGGCTCTCATTCAGTGTCGGCCTCTAGCCGTCTACGCTCGACTCGGCGCGCGCGAGGCAAAGCCTGACTTTTGTATGCTTTCGCAGCGGGCCGGCTGTCGAGCAAACGAGAGACGGTCGCGCTGGATGCTGGAACCGCGCGCCACGACGTCTCCCGCTATTCATTCACGATTTCACGCTGAAATAGTGCCTGGCTCCCGTCGCCTCCTCTGCCTAAGCGAGCCACGGCATCCGTCCTCGGCATCGAACGAGAGAACGAGCGAACGACCGAATGGGCGAACGAACGAATCTACCTGCCGCGCGTGTGAGAACCTACGAAAACCGTACCCTCTCTCGGCGAGCTGCCTTTTTCCGGGGCCGAGGAACGGCAGTCGGCGATCGAAGCTCGGCAACGGAAAAACTCGAAGTTAGTCGGTCGGAAAACTTGAAATGCGGGGTGGAATTGCGGTTGAAGGAAGAGGGGAGGGAGGGCGTTTAGAAGGGGGTCGTTATTTTTACACCGTGCGAATATTCCTGAGCACGACGATGAGTCCGTGCACAGACGTAATGCTACGTTAATCTGCTCACGCGTCTTATCACTCACGCAGGATTGCTAAGGCGATGCCAGTGTGCGGTAGTGCTGGGTAAGTGAACGGTTTCGCGAGCTCAAGGTGTTCAATGGGTTACTGGGAAAGCACTGAGTCTAGGCTTGATACTCTTCGTACTTTCAAGCAAATTGCAGTCGCGCAAGGAAGTCAAATTGTCTCTGGGGAAGTCATTATGGAGATGTCGAGAAGCGTAGCGGAAAGATCTTCCACGTGTGGAGAGAGAACTTGTATTTGATTAATTCTGGCGATGGACATTTATAACGGCGGAGGAATGAAAATAAAATTAATAACCGTTATTAATATTTCCCAATTCTGTTTAATTTCATTTAATTATAATCAACCTAAAATTAATGAAATTATGTCGAAACTTTAATTAATACCTTCTGCCTTCGGAACAATAACCTCCGTATAATTAAAACGATAACGGAGGTCGAATCGGATGTTAGCGAAAGTTTGGCGCGTTCCGATTTTTTATTTGGTCCGCTGTTACCGTCGGCAGTTAATTGTCGCGGTGGCGGATCTCGGTGATGTCAGAGAAAATCGCGGACTTTGCCGGCACGAGGTTAATGCAGGAACAAATATGAAGTGCTCCTAATCGTGTTACAATATCGGGGTAACATATGCACTGCGTGCACACGCTATAAACGCTTAGGCAGGCACGTTCGGCGTGTGCTACGTGCGCATGTAAACGCCCGGCATTCATTTGCCTATTAATCGCTCGAAGATGACCGTAGCAACATTGAAACATGGTGAAGCATTAAGTGCTTCCGGCATCATGCACAGTGAAGACTCATCGTCCAAAAAGTATTAAACTTGCTGCCATTACCATTACTGCATAATTGTGCCGTATCCGCATTACAGAGGCAGTGAAAGAACCTGATTCGCGCACTAACAGTTTCGCGCGTTAAAATATGACAAATATTTAAACAGTAAGAAGAAATTTAACACCTCACAATGTTTGCCCGAGAAAATTGAAACATTTATTACATTCTGTTTCTGCTTTAGCAGGATGCGTTGGATTTAAAATCTAAAAATATATTAATTTCTGTATTGTATAAACAGAATATTGTATTATGAAAATGATATTATAAGAATTAGTCTGAAGCGTTCCGACGACTGAAATGAACATCATGTCAAATTAAAATAAACGTGTTCGATGACTTAAGCTTTACTGCGGGCACTATTCAACATTCGATGTCGCACTCAGCGCCCTCGAAAATCGGAAAGATGGCGGGAAAGCGAAGTGCGGACGAAATCACCGGAAAGAGCGAAATGTTATAAATGACGAGTAACGGAGGGGAAAGGTCTCTCTAACTGATTTTCTCGCCGTAACGAAAAGGGCTTCCCCGATCGTTTGCGGCGTATATTAGCTCGGGCCCGCTCGTGACTTAAAAGTGTAACTCCGCGAAAGGGAAAATTACGTACCTACCGTCCGTTCGCTTCATACTTTACGCCAGTTGTGTAACTAATGAACCGCCTCCGACGGCGTTCGCGAGAGTTATTTCTTTCCGCGGAAGACACGGACGGCTTTTCTAGGGGCGACCTACGGAGGGGAAGGGCGAAAGGTGGTTTTGAGAGTAGCTAGAACGTAGTCGTAGGTGGTGTGCGAGAGTTGAGGTACACTCGGGAAAGTCCGACGGACGATGCAAACTGCCGGCTCTCGGTCTAATTGATCAGCGACCTGTTAATTCGAGACGAGTACGTTTGGCGCGGCATCATTCGGCAGTTCCCCCCTCCCCCTTCCCCGTCACCGTCACAAAGTGAACGACAACGCGAAACGAACGAACGATCGATCTCCGCGCTCGACGTGCCGAGGAGCGAAGCATCGATCTATCAATATGAATTTCGCGGCTGCCCGGATAGTCGAGAGGAATCGTCACTGACGCATCCTGAAACGTAATCGGCAGAGAAATTAACGAGCGAAAGATTTAGGGTCGTCGATCGCGGTGAAGAGGAACAAAAGTGCGCCGAAAGACAATGGAAGTAGGCGGAACTGCGTTACCTTTGTATTTTGTCCCGTTCCCGCTGTTGCCGTTCGAACTGGATCCCGTAGGAATTTCTGGAACATACGAAACAGACTGGCTTATAAAACGAACTCTGACCGAGCGCTTACGGTTACTCCTCAAAGTTCGTCTACACTTTCGCAATTACTGTTGGCCTCGGATTCGCCAATTTCTCACTTCATGCAGACACACACCATTTTTGTTTTAGCGTAACGCGCGGTCGGTAGCAATTGATGGATGGGCTTTTATTACCACTGCGGACAGCATGATTTTTTCATTTGATTCTACCGCGCGAGTTAATTACTTCTGACGGAAAAATGAATCATATAACGATTTTTCGAGGTTGGCGTTTTACGCTGGTATTGAAGTGATCTTTTTCAACTCACGGTAGACTTTGATGCTGCCATCGGTGTCACCAAGTGAATTCCTCGACACACATTTGTACGATCCGAAGTCGGCTGGACTGACCGAGCGTATCGTTAATTTCATACGAACTTTGTAAGCGTTGTCAAGCAGCACGGGTTCATATTTTCCACCTAAAACAATAAATCAAGAAATCACGAACGCGTCGAAACTGATAACTGTCGTTGCTGTAGCAGTTTATCGGTCCTATCTAATTCAATTGTTTAGTTTTGCCTTCAAAATGACAGTTATTGAATAAAGGGTCGATAGTAGCTTTTGACTTCTGTTACCATACATTACTTATTGAAAATAACTTTCTACAGTATTTCACTCATTCGGTCATAATATACGGTTGTTGAAAAATGACCGTACTATTGAACCGAATGTTTTATTCAGTGCGGATATGATAATCGGAACCATTATTTACCATCGCGTATAATTTATCTCTGATCGTTTTTATTATTTACGAAGCATCAGCACCTGTTGTTTTGCACCTTTGTTATCAATACTACTGTATCGTGCGCTACTTACATAATTTTTTGCAATTCTAATTCATTCACTCTCACGATAAAACTTCAGGTAGACAGTTCAAATTTCAGCTACGAAATCAAACGAAATTTTCCCTAATTGTCGAACTATTAATCTGTTTGAAGTCCGTTTGAGCAAAAACTTTATGATTATACAGTTCCGTGATCTATTTAGAATCTCAATCGTTTATAAATAAGGTTCATCTACATTTGGCCTTTCGGGGTCGCAAAGGCCTCGAGCAATAAAAAATTACACCTCTCTGATATGTGCTGGCATGACATCCGAATAATCTGGTTTACTTGTCAGCCTCTGACATGATTTACCCTATCGGGGCTGGGATTCGGAATAGAAGGACAGTTGAATCTCGAGAATATTTTTAACGTCAGGCGCGGTTTTAAATGGATCTCCAAAATTATCATTCCCGCCTGCGGCAATAATCGGATAAATAGGCCAACCGTTACAGTGGTCACGGAGAAGAGCTGCTGAAAAAGTTTTCACATTTTACATACCTATCTCTTTTATTTATATACGAATCAACAATATTGTCGTACCGTTGGCCTAATCAACCCGTTCATTACTGTTGATTCGTCCAGTCAATGTTTCCATACATTTGTTCATTCTCGACCTTTACATTATTCAAACGTTTCGACCGGGTATTACAGGTAGTACTACAATAGATGTAATTCGTGCATTTTTCGAAACATTTATGTTCGAAATCTTTCGTCGTTGGATATTTATTATTTCTAATGCGTCCGCGGTTTTCCAGTAAAATCTGACATTACTTACTCTACATTATTTAAATAGAAGTGTTTATGTGAGAACACCGTACATTTGTCGCTAATTATTTGTCGGCAGACAGAGATTGAGAAAAAACAATTTACACTTTTGGTAGCGGATATCCGTTCTCTCGCATAACCCGAAGCTCACCAATATATGCAGACATCGCTTTTAAATACATCTTAATCGACAGTCGTGATACAGATCAGAAGAATTCTCCTGTTGCTGGAAATAGACTTCCTATAATAGTAAGATCGGAACGTGAAAGTTTTCTTTGCGATAATGTTTCGATCCCTAATACATATCAAGTCTCCCAGGATATACCTGTCCAGAATATGTGCCTTTTATAGATATCCGTATTGCATGTCTTATACGTCTAATAATGAAGCTATAGGTACATATCACGTAGCTACACTTCTTGTCCCCGGTCCTTCCGTGTTCGTTTCTAGGGGACACCGGTTCTTATATTACCAATCATAATCATTGGATACACCCCTTAGATCATTAATCTGAATTCAAAACAATTTCCAATAATAATGAATTTCTTCGAGATACGTTTGCAGTACCAAAAGAAAATTAAAAAACGTTCTACAAGTCAGTTTCGGCTCTGCGAATCGGCCATTGATAGCGCATTGTGGAGTAACGTTTCCTTTCGCACCGATCTGCTGCATAACTACAGCGCTCGCGCATGAATCTCCGACGTAATGGCCTAACATTTCACGTTTAATGTTTGCGAATCAATACGCGAGGCAATACAAATGGGGCCAGTCTTATAACACGGATGCCTCGTGATTGAAAGACGCATTACCGGTCGTTAGGGGCAACATTGTACCCAATAAGAAATGCAACTCGTACAGTTCCCTGACTCGCGTCGGGATGCTGCCTGAGGCTATGGAAGCCGAAGGCAGTGTAAGCCAAAGGCAGGGAGGTGAAGGAAGGGGAACGCGGGCGTCACGAAGGAGTAGGAGGATGAGGCAAAAGAAACGTTGCATCCGGCGGGAGCGGTGAATTCGAGGACTACCAGAAAATCTTTTACGCTTTCTAACAAATAGGAGCGGTGAATTGTGCCCGCCAATTGGCGCAATAATAGATGGTGCCCTATTCCTCTCGTTTCGGTTGGGAAACGGTCTCTCTGTACGTAGAGAAGCGGAAGAGGCTCCGAGGGGGATGAGGATGCGAGAGAGGGAGAGAGAGAGAGAGAAACTGAGGGAATGATAGAAGGCTTGAGGCTGCCCGAGCAGGGCGGAAAGATGGAGTGTAAGAGGGAGAAAGAGATAGAGATAGAAGGTTGCAGAGAGAGGGAGAGTGGCCCCCTCGAACGTAGTGGAATTTCAGCGGGTACCGAAGGAACGTCACAATAGTTCAATCAGGTTAGGAGATGGTCTGCCCCTATTCCGCGTGCCTGCCACTCGCTTTGGTATTCGGCAGGCGGCAGCCTAAGTTAACGTGATTTCTGTTTAGATCGACACCATTCAGAGACATTTCCGTCCTTGGAAGCTTGTAAGATTCCCGGATTCTATTTGTAGGCAAGGCACTAGACCAGCAATGGGCAACGGGGGAAGGAAGAGAGACGCTCGAGCGAGGGCGCGTGCGCACGCGCACGCTAGGATGCAAAGTGAGAAACGGCGGAAAGAACGGTCGGCCGAGTGAGAATAATCGAGCATCGTCCTGTTCAAATGCGGAATTATGGCTGCGGGAGAGAGAAGAGTCTCGATCGCTCGGTAAGCCTCGGTCTGCTGCTCGGTTTTTGTGCCGTCGTTTTGTGCGACGAAACGGCCGGGTGGAGAACTCCGGCGAAGCGAACGGAGCGTACTGCTCGTCGACAAATGACGGGCCAATCAGGTGGCGGGATCCTACTGTTCTGCCGCGCGTTCGCTTCAAGCTGGCGGCTAGGCGAGTGTATCGACGGAAATGGGAGGTAAACAATGCGCCCGACTTTGACGAGTCGGCTTCAATGAATCTATTGACGCGTACGCGGCTCGCAGGCGTTTGAGGACATTAACTTTTACAACCGACCCGATATGTTTGGGGAGACGTTTATTGGACTTCTGAGCGGCGCACTGAAATGCGCCGGTGAAAGGAGTGGACTCGCGGAGCGACCATTCGAAATCGAGCGAACTTTGTTCAAAAAGACCTTCAGTTCGCCGAATGGCTTGAGATGTTTCGCGGCAGGAGGAATTCGACCGGACAAATTTAAGTAGGTATGTGCTTTTTAATTCGGTTGAGTGATTCTTTGAGAAACATGAAAATACGTCTTTGCGTGCGTACAGTCCATTTTTTAATGTCGATTTTTTTATGCCGCGCACGAACGACATCGCGCGCAGACGATACCATCACCATAACAATGCGTACGGTAAATACCATCAACAGTTAATGAAATGGATACACTCACGGTTTTAATTACAAATTGATCTTTGCACGACCGCAAACTTTCTATGTAACTTTTCTGTTGACATAAACATTGGATATGAAACATTACATACAGTGTTACTCAATGAATTAGTCTGCTTGGCTAATGATATTTTTCAGCTGACGCGGTCGGCATTTTGCTGCCGATGATTGTCAAACGTTGCTTAAGCGAACACGCATAATCCTGTTTACCGGCAAGAAGTGAGCAGCAGATACCACGAAATGAAAGAAAGTGATGGCCGTTCACTTTCAATTAGACGCGAATGGAAGCCCATCAGGTATATGAAAGGAATCCGAGTAGAAAGAGCTTGCGGTCGTGGCCATATCGACAAATGTGCGCCGAATGAAACGAATCTATCGCTGCGAGCAATTCTCTTCGGTCGACCGTTGAAAAGTGTGCGTCCCGTTAACGACTATATGGCGGTCAAAAGACAAACAGGGGCGCCGCTTATTGGCCTCGCATGCAAAAAAATTGACCGGTCGCACACGCACGTCGACAAACGGCAGTTTCTGAAAAAGCTCGCTACCCGGGCTTTTAATCCAAAACGGCGAGAGGCTAGGAATTCCGATCCCGTAATAATGGCGCATAACTTTTCATGCTTTATGCTTTATGAGCGTAGAATGCAGAAAACAGCGTAATCTTCGTGCCCGAACGATTTTTCGAGAAGCTTTGACGGCGTCGCCTTCGATCTAAGGTTTAAACTTTAAACGCCGTATTTTACGTCAAACGTCACGTAAAAAGATTTAGAGTCGCGTTCTACAATAGGGTGGAACAGCCTTCAACATAACCGTCACGTGGGCTTTCCAAGACCCCTTCATCCTCTGATGGCTATTTCAGAATCGCAGACACGAAACTATTTGACAATCACTCGTGAGAATTGTCTTAATAAACTCTAATCCTTCACTTTTTTTCCAGTTAGCGAACAATTCTATTACCAATCAATATCATAATTTCCTGTAATTTTCCCATTTGGGAATAATAATCGCAATCGCTGCAATTACTTTCCTCGGGTATGTAGAACCTACTCCCAACCTGTCGATAGGCTTACTGACACGCGATTCATAAAATGGCATAAAATTCAATTTCACCGACCGAGCGTACGTATAAGTTACACATTCTTTCCTACGATACATCATCACTCTATCGAACCTATCCCGAACGTCGTCGTCAGCTCGCCAGCGCTGCCCATCGCAAAGAACAACCTCGCACGTGACAAATTAGCGATAATTTCCCCGAGATACTCATACGCAGGTTCATAAGGCCAAAGCGGTTAACGATCCTCGCGATACAACCGCGAGACACGCGATACGCCGCACACTGCAAGGTATAATCGGCTCGCATAAGCGCGTTCAACTTCATCGCCAAGTGAATTAACTCTTATCATCCCGATCACCGATCACAAACGCCATCGCTACCCAGTACGTCGAGTTCATCTCGGCCTATTGTCGGAGTTCCACTACCGTCGACAATTATTTCATTCGAGTCGGTCGCTCGACGATCAGCCTCTAATTAGGTTCGCTGGCAATTAAAACCGGCCGCAGTTAACATAAGCATTGCTGCGAAATCCTGAACGGAAGTGATGTGGGCATGAACCGCAATGTTGTCGGCTGCGAGCGGAACTGTTTGACGCGAACAGGAAAGCGCTGGCCGGCAAACGCGGATTACAGCCTGCGTAATATGTTAAGGGCCCGATCGGCCCTACGCTCCTGCGCTCAGAGGGCGGGTGTATATGTACCTGGCGGGCGTGTATACTCTATGGTTCTCAGTTGCGTCGCGCGGCCATTCGCGCAGATCGCTGACCGTTCGTGCGCGACGCGAATCGTTGCCTCGAATTACACGGCAGTCTCATTATTGATGTGTAAATACTGCGGAACGGCGGTCGCTGCGACGAAAGTGCATGCCGTACGTGACGTTATACCGCTTTCGGCACCTGGATGCACTCTGTTTAACATTGTATTACTCTTAGTATTCGGACGCTGTGTCGTTCCAGCTACAACGCGTTTCGATACCGAGAGTTTCACTCGTCTGTACGTCGCCGTCGTCGGCGTCGTTGGCGTCGTTGGCGTCGTCGGCGTCCTCGTTGTCGTCGGCATTGTGCGGTGAGAGTTGACCGATCTACTCTTGCCGGAGAAATGTGCAGCGCGCGTATTTGCCCAGAACGAATTATCGGATCAACACCGCAATTTTAGTTTGTTCCGTTCAAGCGCGTTTGGGATAAGCATTTGTCGTCGGACGCAGTCGATGCTACTCGGCTTCCTTAGGTTTATTCGAACGGAAAGCTGGTTTTAGTTATGAATTGCAAGATCGGCTTGATTGTAAATAATTTGGGAAGGTTCATATGTTGTTCGATATTGGACGATAGATCTAGGTAGAGGCTGCTTGGGCAACTTCTGATTTTATGCTGGCCAATGATTGAACTTTTATATAATATCGGGAGACGTGTTAATCACTGTTTATGACGGATGCACATGTAAGTTATTTGATTTCGGAAAAATCATGTTTTAACTCTTTCTACATGATAATGGCAATGTATGAACGAAAGTGGAAGACGTGAGCGCAGAACTACTGCTGCTAGTAGTCGATATCAATATTAGTCAGACATTATGTACCTGCACGTATGTCGTTGGTAATACTTGTTCAATACGTCATGTTCTGCTCGGATTAATTAAACCTTTATCCTGCCACGAAAATAAAGCACACTTTAAGGTTACTGAAGAATATTTCACTTTGCCGAATGAGCTAAAGGGGTCGTAAGGAAGGTAGGTACACCCATGAGGAATACTGCTGACACAGGAAAGTACGGATTTTAGCAGGATAATATATCAAGGTTCCGCAGTGTTCCTTTGTTTACCCAATTTCTGTTACCGCGCGATATATAACAACGGCTACGCTTACAGAATGTTAGTAATACTTTTCAATGAATTTTAGACGGAGACAATTTCAATTTATCTGCTTTATTTAATATAATTTTCATGACAGACGTAGATTCTAACAGAATATTTCGTGCCACGAATATTCCCATTATTTTTACGCTACCGTGATAAAATGATTTTAATTGAAACTACCTTGAATCCGCTTATTATTATTGTCTCGCGACCGTAAAAAGTAACAATGGCAAACAATGCAATGCGTAACATTGCAATCTAATGATACGTTTTTCGCTGACAAAGCATTCTTACGTCCTACATATTTTACACACATTTTGCACCCAAAACGTTCGCATAACTGCGACATTCTTACTTACACTTGCTACCATATGAAGATAAAATTTTAAGCATCGAGAAATCCGAACACGTTTTCATCGTTCGCCATCCTTTTCAGCGCGTTATGAACAAATTTCAACGAAATATTTCGAAACAGAAAATTAACGCACACAAATTAAAAATCCAGTCTCATCAACTTGACTTCCCTGCTAAACGTAACCGTGATGCACCACATCCTGAAAGCATATTTTCTCCATCCAACCCCGAGAGAGATCCATATTCCGACGTCAAAACTTAAAAATGTGAAGCCAGACTATATTTCCCGCACTATTACGAATTCTCTTCTGACATTTTTCGATATTCTGATAAAAAGTGGATACAGTTGATCGATTGACAGCGATCCTTGGTTCTGATCGAGCTGCGGACTAACCGAGCGAAGCATCGCACTTGCCGCACAGAGCACTGTGCTACTTACACGAAGCTCTCATTACCGTCGCGTAATCGCATTTACCGCGTTACACGGAATTACGCTCGGATCAGAATCACGGTTTGTTCCGTCGTCCAGCGAACAATGCCGTCCCCGAAGGAAGCTTGCGTTCCACGTCGGCCACTATATTGCCTTCGATACAGATGCAAAGTGACTGGCCGTGTCGACGGTGTAATAACGGTCGGAGAAAGGGCGTTTCGGGGGACGTTTCGTCGGTGTCTCATATACATATATACATACGGGCCGCTGCCTTAGGCGCCCCCCCTCATAAATGCCAGATAAAATCATGTTATACCTTTAACGTTCGATCCGGATTCGCATGCATTATTCAGGAGCTAATTCCGTTCGAATAACGGCCGGGCAGAAGAAACGGATGGAGTCATGTGCTCCCGCCAAGGGAGACCCAGTTTCACCTAATCATCGCGCGTGTCCACCTACGATCATCTCACTCGACGGATTCTGAACTGTCGTCGGGCGAGCTTCGCTCGAAAATCAGGACTTGCGCGTGGCAAGTCTGCTCGCTGCGTCCCTGCGTTTCGCTCGCTGTTTATTTTTTGCGTGTCTCCCTTTTTGCCGAGTTTTATAAAACTACTGGGATTTACTGGAAAGCGTAAGAGCATCGAAAAAAGAACCCGTGAATTTTTTGGTACCAAGGACCCGTTAGCGGATCGGTTGGCCATAGTCGAAATGTATTTGTTTTCTTCCTGCTTTTACTCGCGTTTTCATCGGCGACAGCGGAGTCCATTAAACGGCGTCGTGAATAATTCTGACGTGACGGTGGCGGTAAATATTTAACCGATATCGGCGATGGGCTTGCGCCAATTGGCACCGGCTGTCAATAAGTATCCTCCTCCCAGTCAAGGTTACATCCTGCTCAGAGAGGGGTCGCAGACTCAATGGCGGTACTTGATCGCTTTCAAAAAAGTTCGCCGTCACATGACGGGATCGATATACCCTCGTCCCCACCTTGTCTGTCCCCCCTGGCGTCCGTCGCTTCAGAATGCAACTTTCATTAACTCAGCATTTTCTGGAAGGCCGCACTTTTCTGTGCCAGTAGTGCAAACACAGGGCGCGCGGAGGGAACGATATATATTACGGTGCCGTGGCGGAAAAAGTGTCGCATACGCGATCACTGTCAACAAGCAAACAGCCTTTGATCTTTCCTCATTCTTATCGCCGTCCCGATCCGACCATTGCACAAGCGTGCAGGGTCATTAACAGGTGGTAATTATGCCGGCGCGTGAGAGACGAAGCGATAAAAAGGAAAACTGCGCAGCTTACCGTTAGCCGGTGAAAGTTACGATGCGGCTGCGGAACGTGTGAAAGAGTGGGGGTGGGGGGACAGGGGTGAACGGAGGAAGCGACCTCTCTCTCTCTCCCTCTCAAAGCCACCCACGCAGGCCTCTGCACGCACTCACATTGGCGCACTTTTAAATATATCCAGGACGAGACTCTTGACGGCGCTCCTTTGACGCGTGAAAAATATACGAATATGAAAGGGACGGCTGGGATCGATGGAAAGTAGTAAACCTGCCTTTTTATAGACGAGGCATAAAGCAGAGCGGAACGTTTATACTCGCGCTTCTGCTCCGGGCGCGTGCGTGTTTATACGTTCGACGCGAAGGCCTTCATTATTCAGAGGCGATACGCGTCCGGTGCCTCGCACGGAGGATACTCGTTAGAGCAGACTGTACTTCCCTTCCCGGGAAGTGAGCGTTATGCGGAAGAATAACCGGCGTGGGTGTAATTGTAGCCCTACGATGTGGCGCGACTTATCGGAAAACGTGCGATGCCTTGCCGCGCGATTCAATACGACGAATGTGCAACGCGCGTCCCTTTGCCGATCCGACAGTCGGCATCCTTGAGCACTTCAAGCGGCTGTTGACTCGTTCTGTGCTACTTTTTAGACTGCCATACCCGATCTTCTGCATTCTATGCACACGCACAGAGTTTCATGCTACCAGGCCGATTTCATTTAACCGACTTTTCGTCCGTTATATTACATTTTATGCGTGACACGATTTCTTATTTAGTTTTGCTTTTTCGATTCTTAATAGAGCTTTGAAACTTATGCATAGTATTCGGGTTTATAGGATAAAGTTAATTTTGTATAAGGTGACTTGCTTTAGGGATATGAATATGTCCTATTCATCTTCAATTCAATCACGATTAAATATATAGGTAATGATGTAAAAGCATTCAAAGTGTTACCGAAAACAATGAATAACGCGGTGGCACGGTGAAATGTGCAATTCGAGAACAGTGGCGCTGGAGAGACTCACTACACTTTGGGGGAAAAGTATCGATTATGGCACGCTAGGGCACAGCTCTGCCAATCGGAACGATCGAACGGTACACCTGTTCCTATGTGTATGTCGAAACACTTCTAATCCTTCAGACACGCGTTTCCATTAATTTCGATAAGATCTCGATCGCAGCGCAACCACTTGCTACGACGACTCCAACGGAATTAGCTAGTCAGTATAATGAATCCTCTGTCAAGCGCCGCCTTTCTTTCTCGTCCATCTGTCTCGACCCCTACGTTAACGATGTTTTAATGTTAGAGTGATTTATAAGCACGTTACCTTGCGGCACTATCTCGTCCTTGTCCCTGGTCCAGTAGTTGATGGATTTCGGATAAGCCTCCGAGTGACATTCCAGAGTCATTTGTTGCCCTATACGCGCTCCAACTAATTGGTTCGGAACCCAAATCATGGGCGGGACTGCGGGGAACGAAAAGAGCTCTCAGTGTAATTAAATGAAATTCACGCTAATAACGCGATTTGCGGTTAACTGAAATTCATTTAGCGTGCGTCGGCAGCGGCTGTTTACGTAATAGTATTTAATAGTATTTTCGACCGCGATTCGGATTAGGTTCAAAATTGCGGACATTTATTATGCGCTTGTACGTACAGTGAACTATCAACATTATTCTTTTACTGACTGACGGTGGCACGCCGTTGGACGCTATGCAGAGATACGAGCCCATGTGCAGTCGGTTCACTTTCGTGATCGTGAAGTTTGGACCCTCCACGGACATAACTGCAACAGAAAAAAGACATCTTTACTTGTTCAATAAACGTATGTCCGCGGTGGATAGTGTACTCGAATTTTCTACTTTACTGTCGGAAACGTTTATCCAGCTGTGATTTATGTGAGGTACAAATATATTTACAACGTAAATTGAGAATGAGTGTAAACTTTTACGGAAATGCTATATTAGTAGTACTTTGGCGTTATCGATTTGAATTAACCATTATTCGGTGTGATTTTGCAGCTTATAGGTCAGCTAATTGTAATATTGGAGCAACGCAAGTTTCATAATATTTATCTGTAAATACGACATGTCGATTATAGAGATCGCAGTAAATTCATGTGACAACATTGACGACAAACATACATATCGAAATTACTGCGGTCACTATTACTCTGCCGACATTCTGCAGCTATATTTATATCAAAGATTACGCACACTAGAACCGGAGCGTTAAATAATAGTGTCCCCGCCGAAACCGAAAATGTTTCGTCTATCACCGCCCGTCGCTTCTCAAATCCAGAAATAATTGTTTTTTGCCCAGACAAAAAAAAATCCCCTACCGTTATCTCGCGTGTAACTGGACGATTTTCCGTTTGCCCGTAGTATCGACGGACTTGCACAATGCCGCGTAACAATGTGTACGATCGCGGAATACAAGGCACAGGATTCGATCTTGCGGCGTATTTTTTTCTATATTTCCTTTTTTACACCGCACACGCGCGCAAGTTTGCCGCTGTTGCGCGCACCACGACGCGGCCCGTATGCGGGAAACGAGTCGGGGGTGTAAACGCGTTACATCGTAAACGTAGGAGCGCGCGAGCGCGCACAAGGAAAATCCACTAAAATATAGAGGCCACTTTGACGGCATAGGCTCACAATGTGGCGAGCGAGAGTAATACTTCGAACGATAGGCACTAGCCAGATGAGTCTACGCGAGCTGTTTCGAGACTTTTCCGTTCGCATCGACGATCCTGCCGGGCGTATTTGATGGATTGCAGAGTAAATAAAAAGAGCGGCGCGAAAACTGATCAATACTCCCTTTTCGCAGCTTTATTACCGAAATTGCGACTTGAGAATGGGTCGCGTAAGATTGGCGTGTAAGCGAAGATGGGACAGTTATCGCGAGATGCGAAGGGAAGATTCGTCTGACTCTGCGGGGCGCGTGCGCAAATGACAGAGTCCACAAATGTTTTAATGACACGGCCAGCGTCAAATGCATCGAGGTTAAGTGCCGGTCTCCCGCGGAGGAAGAGTCGTGCGCCGTCTTTTTCTCGAATTCGGGGAAAAGAGACGCGGCTCGAAAAAAGCTGCGTCGCTTAATGAGTCATTAATTCAGGCGCGACGAGTATTTTCTCCAGTTGCGCGTCGAATTGAATGCAATTAAGGCGGGCGCGGGAACGATGTAACCGGAATAATGCGCAGAGCGGCCCGATCGCGTTACATTAACATTACGACTGCGACGTAACATAATTTACGACCGCACTCGTTATCCCGCGACTTCGAATCTTTTGGTCGCCCTTGCGGACTTTCATTATCGGGGAAAAAGGCGTGCAATGCGCCATTCATGACTCCCGAACGAATTCCGGCGCAGAAGAAATGATTGCACAGAGGCGCGCGCAGTACAGCTCTTTTGACAAAGGGAAAAAACGCGGGAAACCGATTTAATCGGGTAGAGAGTTTTTTGGTGAGAAGGCGGCAAGGGCCGGAGGGGGGAAACAAACGAAATCTACCGTAATAACCGAAGGCCGGAGAAAGCAATCGCGGAAAGGCAAATGGAAAGAGAACGTGGGCAAAATGGTACGGGCAGTAATGGTGGAGGGTCGTTCGAGTGGGTGAGAGCTCCAGATGGAGACGGAGAGGGAAAGTAGTCGGGGGATTCGAAATTTTTGCCTATGCCAGCTCGAGATTCAAAGAGCAATTTTCGGCGACTCGTTAACTCTAGTAACACAGTTTTGATGCTACGGTCGACGGCGGTACATGGCGGCAAATTTAGTTTACTTATTCAGAAGTCGGACCCGTCTCCCTTCGCCCGTCCTGTTGACCACAATTAAATCCCTCGGAATATTTGCAGACGGCTAACAAACTAAATGTTGCCGAATAACGCCGGGAACGAGAAGCCGGTTTTGTGGGATTTAGACGCTAAATGCGACGGAAAAATTCTGAGCGTGTCGGCCGCGTACGCTTCTCGAGACGGTCGGCTTCAATGGGAAACGGGACTTTCGAATTGAAGTGAACGTCGTTAGACTGCCTCGTGTTACCTTATCACTGGCCGCGTACAAACGTTCATTTGACTCATGGAAGATTCAACGGCGTTTGAGCGTAAATCGTCGGGACAAATGTGAATAAAATTACGCTTAACTGAATCTGTCCCATTTAAGCTTAATCCGCCTGTTCGGCCCCTGTATTCTTCCCATCTTTCTTCAGGTTCGGTTAAGAGTTTCAAATACTCGGTTTTTCTCTAAGTCTGCGCGCACGTTACTGATATCATTATTAACTTTGTTGCTACAGAAAAATTATGCAAATTCACGGGACAAGTAATGTAAATGCGGCATTTCGAATTCAAAGCATTAATTTCCATACGAAAATTTCCTCCTAATTAATCCAAATTCCCTACGGCAAACATTGGCAAAGTATCCAAGATTGCGGAAACGTGGTCAAACAATTAAGCACATTCCCATTGCTTATCGTCCAAACTAGCTCGCTTGACTCACGAACATTTGACAAGGCAAACATCGAGGAAACTTAGGAGATCGTGACAACATGGTTGCAGAATTCGACGCCGTCCCGTTCCCTATTAGCCCGGCGCGTTTGCTTGATTCGCCTAATTCGCCGAGCGAAACGTCGGGAGAGAAACGATATCTGAGAGCGCCATATCGGAACGCTGTTCCGAACTGCGAATAATATCAGTACTCGTGATGAACTTCGCGATCCAAATTTGAACCGTCGAACCGCCGACGCCACCGACGCCGCCGTCCGCTAACAGGCATAGACAAACAAGGCTCCATCGACAACGGAACAGTCCTAATGACTGACCGTGTAGCCCTTTACTGCCGCGAAGTAATGCGGTAATGACGTAACAGTGAGCATCGTAATCACGGTGTAAGGTTCAACCCAGTTATTCATCGGAGCGGAAGCCGGTCATGAAACTCAACTCACTTGCATACCCCGTTCTCCATTTCTATTCCTTCGTTGCTCTCTCTCTCTCCCTCCCTTTCTCTCTCTCTCTCTCTCTCGCTCTCTCTTCCTCCCTCTCCAGCTCACTTGCTCTCTTGCCAAAAGCCCACTCCGTGTTTGCCAATTTCAATGCAAATATAGGAGATCTGTCTTCGCAAACGTATCACCTGCTTCTAAACCATTGGCCTTGTCCGAACGTACGTGTATATTTACCTTCTCGAGAGAGCCGGCGAGAGCGATGCATGCTAAGAGATTTCCACCGCGTCGGCCGACATTCTTCGCTCTCTCCACGTTTTTTCAGTTTTTCGCGCGGTCGAGAGCGTGCAGGGGGGCAACCTTTCTCGCGTGCGCGCAGGATATTGAGCCGATTTTTTCTGAAAGCTTCGACCGTGTTCATGTGAAATTCATGAGCGGGCCGGCATTAAAATTTTTCGAATCCCTTTTTTCCTTCCCTCTCCTTTTTTTAACAGAATATTTTTCTGCTACTAACGTTGTTAATATTACACCGCTGCGCGACGACGGGGGAGGTGGCACGGTGCGGAGAAAGAACGCGGGAATAAAATAAAAGCGCTCACCGCGATGGATATTTCATGCTATATATTCAATGCGCGTTCGCGCACCAGCGGCAGCGGCGGGAGAGAACGAGAGCGAGAGGAAGAGGGAAAGAGAGTGAGGGGGGGGGGAGGAGGAGGAAACATGCAGATAGCGCAGTTTGTCGCCCGACATTTACGACGCGCCACTTCCGTCGTCGGTTTCCGTTTTTTCGTTCGTCCTGCGACGCCGAACGCTTTGACGCGAATCCCAAAAAACGGATATGATCACGCTAATTCCGGAAATTCACGATCGGCGTACCCTGCTCGCGCGATGATATACGTTCCGCGTAATGTCGGGTCTCATTAAGATTCGTCGGGATAAACTGTTGTCGCTCTTGGCCGAGTATAGGCGGGCGCGTTTTTCGGGTTGGATTTCGACGAGGAGGAACGGGATAAATATTGAGAGGCAGCAGCCATTTATACGTTATGAATATTTGGCTTCGGTACGTGTCGCGTCGGCGTTACCCAGTTTCGTGGTACGCTCAGCCGTGACACGTTTGGACGGAGACAAGGAAAAGGATTAAAAAACATGCATGCCGTGCAGTTGCTGTATGACGTTTACGACCAGTCACATGCGGCGCTGGCTTTCATTTTTTTCCGCCTGCGGGTCAAATGTACATACTCGCCCGACTGCCGCGTAAGGGACGCTGGCCGCGGTTCGGTCATCTTTCCACTTTTGCGTTAATGAAACTTCATTCGGATTTTGAGGTTGCCGCGGTTAATCGATTTTAACCGCTAGCCATACGCGTCGGTAGAAAAGTAAATCGTATTATCATTTTTGAGATGCTTTATTTACGCGACAGAAAAAATGTTTTGCAGTTTTGTTGTAAAGAATATTACCTAGACTGAATGCGATGCGCGTGATTAATTGTTCAGGATAAAGAAGTGAAATTATGAACTCCGTTTTAATATATCATCCCTTTCAATTTAGTTGAATAAGTTTCTGGTTCGGGTAAACAAAAGTGATATTAATGAATGTCGAAAGCTGCTTTCAATGTAGAGGCGAGTGCTAGACAGAAAGGTAAGTGAAAAGAGAGTGCGCACGGCGTATCGTTGTCAGATGATATTTTCCGCGCGACACATTCAGCGTCACTTGCTGTTTTTCATTCAAAAGCATCATGTATTTTGACACAACCAAGGATCCTAATGCAATCGTACGAATTCAGACGGACTTTTCCTCTCTCTAAATTAGTTTTGCGCGCTACCTCAACGCAGAGAACAACTTGATATAGTCAACTCGATTTACGTTAATAGATACTGTATTCGCAAAACGCAGTAAGGAAAAAGCTTCTCCCTTAAGCTTACCAACATTTTCTCAGAATCTTCGAATTGTCATCAGTGTAAGTGGGACAAACTTAAAATTTCAACAGTCGCAATTCAGAAACAGAACATTATTCTGCCTTCATGCAATGAATAAAATTACAACCGCTAACACCACAATTTATGAACGTTGCAGCCAAATCCTCCTTACATAAACTCTGGAACTACGAACGAATTTACACAAGTACTTTTGAAAGCAACGAACAAACCTTATAGTCATAGTTCATAACAAGCTCATACTATGTTCAATATTGTCTAACGAAAGGACGCGTGGAGCGAAAAGTGTATGTAAGGAGGATTTTAATTCGCGGCACCAAGCGTTTTGACGCCGTTGGCCGGCCGAATATCATTCCCTTAATTCGAGAAACGAGCTGGCCCTCGGCCGCAGCTTCCGTGCTCCGGTTTCAAGGAGCGACTCGTTAAACTAACCTTCCTCTCCGTTCCCGAGGAGAATTAGCTGACCGTCCTCACGCCGCCAGGTGATCGTAGGTGCTGGTGAACCTGTGACCGCGCACCGTAAGGTCACGTTACTTCCCTCCCGCACCACCATGTCCGTGCTCGTAGGATAGTCCAAGATATCGGGCGGAACTGCACAAAGTAAAGGTTCGTTATGTGTGAGAAGAGTATTCTTCCTTTACGTTGACACGCCGCTGAAATATGATTGCAACACATGAACGTCGTCTGGAAGTATTAAATTGTACGCAAGTTACTGATAAGGGTTGCAATGTACACGTTGCAAGGTTCGTTATGTAATTTAACAGAAGCCTCGTCTAGGGAGATAGAATCAGTGAGTTGAGATTAATTACAAATAATTGATGTGATTTTAAATGGGTTTTGCAGGTATCAGATTAGTCATCAATACGGGTGGAGTGTGGTTGATAACACAAGGGTTGCCACTGATTCATTCTTGATCATGAACTTTATTGACTTTTCCGTTTCTGTTGAATAGTTGGTAAGTAGTTAATATTGTTTCTGGGTGATATATTGAGCAAACGTTGCTGTTATTAATCGATGTATTGTATCATTTGTTACTGTAACAATGAACTTGGTTGAGCAGACTGTACTGAGGATTGTCGTGCATTGTCCTTCTTATCTTGCTATGATACAGTCCAGAATGTTGCCCGCAACTATGCAGAGCAATTGGTAGTTATAAATCAAGAATACCTTGTGCATTCTGTGTAACTTGCTGGTAAATTGTAAGTAAATAGTCGGATGAAAATGTATTGATAATCACAGCGAGTTTTAGTCAAGTAATTAAAGCAATAGGGTTCCAATTCTTTGGATACTGATATTGTTTTCAAATATCAAAAGTAGGGAAAACTTTTCCTGAAATAGTGTTTGGATATAAGTTTTACGAGTGGACTGACGAAGATTGCACGAAGACGAAAACTCATTTCTGCTCATTCAACGTGGTAAAAATGTGAACTAGGTCGGGCATAACGTGGTAAAAATCGCAGTACGTGTTCTCCTTGTTGGCCGACAGAGAAAACGAAAAGTTGATAACAAGAAGCAAAACGGTGGCGGGACGAATAAAGACGAAATACAGCGAAGGAATAACTGAAGACAGCATGAAAAGAGAATCACAGTGAAAGAAATCTTTGCGTAAATCAGGGAATAAATATTACCATGTAGATAAATCTGCTAATTGAAACATCTAATAAAAAGATTTTTCAATCATATTTGTTTCTTGAGATATGTCGCGTATTAGTTAATTTTGCATAAGTAGACCTACATCGTTTGAGGTTCACGGAAACAGCTTAGCTGATTGTAGTTAAGCAAATATTGTACTTGAAAGACAAATTGTCTACGATGGTCGCACAGTAAAACTGATACATTCAGTCGGCGCAGACTGTCAGAAACAATTGCCAAGAGAGTCAAAGCAAACTGAACTAGTTTTGAATTTCAAGAAATGGTCTCTAGTACGCTGAGTAAGGTTCACAATGAACAGAGCAAACTTCAATACGTATACATACGACAAATAAGTGAAACGCACGATACGAAGCATGTTATATATTCGCTTGAGTCAAGAATAATTATTTATGAAAGCGGGCATGCATACATGTACACATTCAATAAGTATTATTATCAACAACGACAAATTGGAAGCCTTTAATAAATATAATATACATATTGAAAATAAGGTTGGGCTCATTTAACCTTCATGATATGCTGAAATAAATCTTGGAAAACTGCTCCATATTAATACGAGAGCCTACGTACACATAAATAATATATAGTGATCTGTGATTGCAATGAGTTACGCGTGAATGAATATTGACCAATGTGTTAATATTTATTCTTCATTACCGATCGATTTATTGTTAAACGCATAAGTACAAATAGTTACAAAGTAAATATCATATACACTGCCATTATGCCTATAATTTGTAAAATGTTAAGCAATTGCACTTCGCAGAGCAGATGTTTCGATGAAATACAATTTTTATGGAACGATCAATAATGCATAGCTTCGTAATTAGGCTACGTTGCACGACAAATTTCACAATATTCCATGTCTCGTTTGGCAGTATAAACTGGTCAACTAGTTATACACAATACCGCTTTACGTCAGTTTAGGACGGCCCATTGTCCTTTGATTTACCAGCAATATGATTCCACATCAAAGGGTTAATTCAATGTTCATCCCGAGCCAATTTACATCTCAGCACCATAACTCGTCCCTTCGTTTTGTCTCAGTTACCCAACGACCCCGTATCTGTTTCACTTTGCATTCGTTAACGTGTACCAGTTTATCTTGGCACGGCCTAAGAATTATGAGGGGTTCGAACAAAGTTCCGGACAAACAATCGGCCTGCAGATACATTTTTAATGTATACCGTGCGTTTTATGCTGTCGGGACATTATGGAGAACGACGATTTCGGATGTCACGCGGCAGAACGACACAATGGCCTGATCGATGCAAAGCGGCGGCGTGGCATATAACGAGTCGTTGATCCATTTAATCAGCAAACAGTGGCGCTTGCCCTTGCAAATGTTTCCGACAACCCGAAATTAGTCGGAGGGTACGCGACAGCGTACGTCCGAACATTGTAATCGACATAATGCGCATATTTCTCCCGATTGGCCCGCGCGTGTAATGGGCTGTTTGACAACGTAAATGTTGTAGATTTTCATAAATATCGTAACATTCGCATGCTGACCGATTCATGAGCGGGGCCCCCGATTATTTCCGATGAATTATTCAGCGGGCGCCCACGGTTATCAATGATTAATGAATGTTTATTATGAAACGTCGCCATTTGTTTTTGCTGGCCGGATTTTCGCCGCCGAAATGTTATTCGCGGAGAATCGCGTTCGGCCACGAAACGAGAGAAATCCCGTCAAGTGCGAACGGGTCCGGAGCGCCCGGTAGGTATGAATGCCTTACACGATCGATACGTACGCCGTGCGCGAGTTTTTTCCAAACTGAAAATTCCCCCGGAGAACAATTACGACTCTACCGTTCTGCTATTCCGTGTATCCTGCTCGCCGACCGGTCCGGCAAAGGAATCTTTTCGGTACGCGGGCCGTCGATGCGAAATTGTCCTTTCTTTCACATTCGCCGCGAGAGAGATTGCGGACGTGGGTATACAATGAGCTCCCGGCGAGCATCTCGTGTGGATTCGCACGACCCAAGCCGTGATCTCCTTTCCGGATTAATTGCGGGCAGGGGTGACATCGTAATATTCACTTTAGCGCGGTGCTTGATACATTGTCAGCGAAATCCTCGATTGTTGAGATAGCACCATGGGACGATTTTTTTGCAACCGCATGGTACGGTTGCAGAAGGGTCGGGGGTAAGTGGGAAGTAAAACTAAAATGTAATAATTATTCGTTCGTAGTCAGTTATAAGTATAAATTGCTGTAAAAATTCAATATGAAATCACGTTGTAAGCTTTTGTTTGTTGTCCGGAGGAATTTTGAAAAAGTAATTTATTGAATTTTAACTGCTAAGTCCTTTAGAACTTCTGTGTGGAGATACCTTGTTTGTGAATTGTATTTAATTAGAAATGTGAGTAAAACGTAGTACATACAAAATGGTATAAGAGGACTGTCTCGTTCACCATTGTGTGCGTCTAATTCAATAGAGTCTCTGTGTGTCGACATTAAATTGCTGACAAATACCAACGTACATGCGGAAACGGGGTAGACTGCATGCACAATAAATTCCGACCCTTGCGGGAACTTGATATCATTCGCAGTCATCCGGTCATATGAGGCCAAGTTCGTTCTGTTGTCGTAACACTTATCGCAACAATAACACTGCCGCGATACACTGGCTACCGGCCCTCATATCCGTTTGCTGATAAACGCGCACTAGGTAAACACCAAATTCGCTAAGGATCAACGCCAGTTTACTTTTCCCGAAACACTCCCTCTACTCACATATTTTATAAGGTACCTAATATTTCATCCTTCCGGTCTCGTAATAATTAAGTAAGGAAAGTAAACTCATGTTCGCACGTGAAATTTTGTATAAACGTTACTTCGAAGGAAGCCCATAAGCAGTGTCAAAAGATTATGGTTTAAACAACTTATGCCAAACATAAAATTATACGCTCTATAAAAAAAACACGGCAAAAGTTTATCGATAAAATTACAGCAAACACGCTAGATGAATAGTAGGAAACATAATGTTGCAAAAGAAATAGAAGACTTCATAATCCCCGTCATCGATTAAATGATAAATGTCACGACTAATGGACACGGAGTCTTTCACGCGTGACAGCCAGCAAGGAAACAAATTGAATAACCGCAAACGACACGTATGACGCACGGAAAATTGGTACTTCCGTCGTTCACTGTTCTCGCATCGACCCCTTACGATGCAGAACGATAAATCTTGACCCTCCGTTGCGCCGGGCACGACGCGGACGTCCTCGCCGTCGTCGTTCTCATTCATCCGGCAGCTTACATGACCAAGTTCAGCCGGTCGTCGTAACACTTAACGCAACAATAACGTTTCCACGTTACGCCCACTACCGGCTGTATATCTCTCTTCGCTCATAAATCAGACCGCCTCCTCTCGAATGAACTGCGCTCATTCCCCATGTCTTTCCTCCTCTTCCCCCTCCGGCTCTCTGTCTCCATCCCTGCCTCTCTCACGCCTACCGTAAAGAGACTGAGCGCGCACGGAACAGTGTGTGTGTGTACAGAAGCCAATGTCGTCCGCGGACGCTCGCAACGCATGGGTCCGTCGCACAGTGGGGTATTTGCTCCGAATAGGCGGACAAAAATATTTTTTTGCTTTTATTGCATTTAATCGATGTAGTTGGTCACATTATGAGGTTCTAAGTATATCATAGAAATTTTATGAAAAAAAAATCATTTTTTCATGTAAATTGTCAAAAAAAATCGTCGTTTTTACACCTTTTTCAATATTTATTTGCACCTGTATAGCTTGGTATGTGTTATTTGAAAGATAAAATTGTGTTAAAGTTTGATCGATAAGTATATAACTATCATTTATTAGGAAAACATTATTTATTAAGATAAAGTATGCTTGAGACACGCGCTCGATATAGTAAAGACTGTATGGCCTGTCTCGAAAGATTACTTTATTAAATTGTCTACACACTGTTGTTACAAATAATGTTTATATACACGATAGTGGTAGGGTAGCGTGGCATAGCTACACTTTAGGTATGCAGATGTGCATACCAGTATGCTAGAGATGGAAGAGTTCTGGTATGTCTTTATTGTGTCTCATAGTGACCGATGAGTATTGGAAAGGTCAGGAAAGGGCTGCTTTATTAGGCATTTTAACCTATTCGCCATACGTGCGGTTAACAATAACCCCAACCATAAATAACGGGTTTGGCCAGCAAGGGTACCGAACAAAGTACATATTTAATCGGTAACATAGTCTTGGTTATTGAGTGGCAGTTCTCCGGAATCTTTAGCTTCGTCATCTTCGTCATTGTTACTTTCGACTGAAAATGTTGTTGATGCTGCAGACTGTAATAAGTGCTCAGCTTCAGCTGAAAGGCTTTTGCGGCCGCCCGAGACGGTTTGTCACTACGGGTAGCTCAACGTTTCCTCGGAGCCATTCTTTATTTTGTTTAATAAAATCTTCATGTTTTCTATGCGCTGCTGCCCATTTTTCTTTTAGACGCTTCATAAAACCCTTAATCGTGTCGATTATTGCAATCCTCTGTTCGTCTGAGCAATTTTCACGATTAAGTAAGATATTTTTCATATGTTCTAATTTTTCATCATTATTGCAGTCTTTTTTTTTGTTGCATAATGCTATATAACTCATTACGAGTAACTAACTTGACTTCTGATGACCCTAGTACCAAACATAACTGGTGTCTTTGAGAAAGAGAAAAAACTTGAAAATGACCGTTTGTTACAAAAGTGCTTGTAAAAGTCGCACCTGCAGCTACCTGCAGCTGATTCTTTTTGCGCTCGAAAGTAGAGGCTTTACTCTAATAGAGGACACCAAAATCATTTCCGGCCCAGCCCGGCCACTATATCAAAATCACTTTTGAAAATTAACATTTGTGCGAAAACTTCTTTCTTTACGTGCAACTTTTCCAAGCCCTCTAACTCTTTCAATTTTGAGGATATTTCAAAATTTCTTTCACGCCAGGAAAGTACATACCTTGCTGAGAAGATTCCATGCTTGACATAATAAAAATCTGTTTTAAAACACTTACAAGGCACAAACAAACTTGGTGCGTTCGCGAGACTCTCCGCGAGCGATGCGCCCACTGAAAGCGACCGTCAACTTTGAACTGACCATACGGCCCTACCGGGCTTATGACTTGAAATTCCTTACTACCTCATATTCTCCCACTATTTAGCTATACCCTCCAAAAAAAATTTTCACGCTACCTCAAAATTGACAAAATTCAATTTTGTCCGCCTATTCGGAGCAAATACCCCACTGTGCGTCGGCCGCGTAATAAAGTAGAGAATGATAACGGAGTAACGACGCATCTACGACGTCATAGCAGCCGGAAAGCGAGGATCTCGTAACGTATTCGGAGCACTGGGTATTCGCGGAAGGAGCTTACTGTTCGGCCATTAAGTGCCGCCCTATTCGGTACGTACCGCTCTCCTCGATTCTGTCCGACATTATCTTTCCAGATTTCCAATTCTGGATAAATATAAACTTCTATTTCGCCTCTGACCGGAACGGCGAGCAGGGACGATCGCTACATGCGACGGTGCATTAGGGTAGTTTTCGTTGAAGCTATCCGTGCTTCGTTTCTAACACACGGCAGCGGAGATACGAGTGCTTCGGGAGCAGAACTGTCAACGATTTACGTCCTAATTTCTCTGAAGCGACCCAGTTCGACGTAAGCAAACGTGTCACATCGATATCGATCCATTACGTACACGTGTGCGGACATAAACATTCATATATCCTATTAGATATCAGACAGCTTTACGGGAAATAGATAATTTCGAGAACGTGCAACCGTAAATGACCAAACAAGTCGGTCCAACCTCCTGACTACGATGCGAGTCCATCTCGCGTCAATCAATCTTGTACGCGGATTAGAAGACCAACAGCTATCGCAAGCAGTATATCCCTGCGGAGAACTCTCGATACTTATCACTTCATCCAATTGTCGTCCGCGAACAGCCATTTCGAAACCGTGTGAAATCGTGGCCGTAGAAGCAACGTTCCACATAGTTGATCTCACCGAAGTGACGACGTCAAGCGTCGGCGTCCTGGAAACGTTTGAGGCGCGGGATGACGCGGCGCCGGAAGTGGAATCGGAACATTCTCCGGCGGGCCGTGTGTTCACCCAGTGCTCACCGACTGCCAGCCGCCGGTCGTGAATAGTTCTCTCCGTTCGACTATGCCCATTAAAGGCCCGCCCGCTCTCATCCTCATTCTAGCTGGCGTCTCTCCGGCTGGCAGCCCACTAGCCTTTCCAGCGTCCGCCGCCCCTCGAGCCGTCCCCGAGCGTCGAATAAACGCGTCCCTCGCGAGTAATGTCTTACAACGGGTTTCTCGCCTACATGCGAATCGGCCCGAAGGCTGCATCCGTGGCACGAGCGGGACGAACGAAGAGGCCATCGGAGGGCGAGTCAGTCGATGGCCACCTTGGCCACCCCCTCGACCACCCCCTCGCCTACTTCTCGTTCGAGAGAGGGAGGACCGTAGATGAGCATCCAGCGACGGCGGCGGCGGCGACGGCGGCGGCGGCATCGGAGTCGGCGAGGGAGGGTCGATTTTATTCCGCCCTACGGCCGGAACTCGATTTGCGGTTGAGTGCCCGTATGGGTGATGCTGAATTGGCGGGTCAAAGCCACCCCGACCTCCACCCTTGCTCCTCCACCCCTTCTCCCCTCCATCCCCTTCCTTCCTCCGACTCCTTTCGCTGCCTCTCTCGCTCCCCCGAAATACCTTTTCCACCTTCCCTCTGACGATTCATCCCCCACCTATAAATAGACTCCGACCGCTATGTAGTACACTTCTCTTTTCGCCTGGCCGCCTACCGTGCTCTCCCACGTACGTTCATTCGACGACCCCTCGCGCTCGCCGACCTACCCTCTGACCCAGGCCGATTCGACTGCTCCCAACACGCACGCACACGCACGCACGGCGACCACCGGCCTACGTCCGTCCGTCCGTTTGTCCGACTGTACACGTTTGCTCGTCCTCTACCTGCTGCCCCTGCGTGTCGCATCAATCTGGACCAAGCACGTCTGTTCTAACTTCGACCGCCGCCGACTCCTCCACTAGGGGCAGGACCACGTGCCGCGCTGGATTTAATGCTTAGCTTTCCGCTTGCGCAGAATGCGATGCATGTTTAAATAATGGCCGAAGATTTCGAGTGTCGCACTTTGGCTAGAGCTCCGATTTCAAACGTTTAGGCGACCGACCGATCGCTTGTCGGAATGTTTCATTAGAGAGAGGCTGAAAATGATCGGCCGGATGGTTGTCGATGCGGTGTCTAGTGGACGGCCCAAATTTCCGGATAGACAGTTCGGATTAAATTAGTAGTCGTTCGTGAATCATGCAAGCGGCCTGGAGGCCGGCTGTCATGCTAAGATGGCGTGCTGAGTGCACCTGTCTTCAGGAAACTGTCCTTGCATGGTTATGCTTTCTACCAATCAAGCGCGGTTATTCTCCATTCTGAATTGTTTGCGATGGATGAAGTTTAAGATGCCGGACGCCACTCGGGCCGTACATCAATTTCGTGATATCCTATGATGTATTTCAGCTGCCATGAGACTTGAATAGAATTGAATACCGTAATATTTTTAGCTCAAATTATTACAGCGTTTCTGTATATCTGATCATAAAATGGCAATAGTCAGAATTACAATTTGTATCAACGCATATTATATGCGGTAATTCCTCTCCATCATCCTAAATATAATTACTCTCTTTGATGGTTTTAGCCGGAATTTCATACGTAACACGAATTTCTAATTACTCTTACACCCTCTTTCGGCAAACGAATCGTTTTCTGCGAAAAGTTTTCTGCTCTTACTGGAAAACTGAAAAAATAAGATTACAGTGGAAAAGAACTGAGCGCTATCCACACTTTTCCAGTAATATCAGTTATGGTTCAATGATAGTTACAAGAGCAGTTAAGACGCAGTTAGACTTGCGTTTTACTTCATCCTGGTTAAAATAACGTTAGCTGGACGGGAAGTATGCACAGTGAGATCTCGTCAGTGGTATTAACCTGCTCTGGCAAGCGGTCCGACGTTTGCGTCTGACAGCCTTGCTTCTCACATCAATCTGTGTCTGACTCCGTCTATGCAGACTCGCAGCCACCGACCACAGTCGACGCAGGTGTAATCTGCGACTATGGATATCATACCGCGACCGCGGATCATCGTATTCGGCGACCATTATTTATTTAGCTCGTCGATCCTGGAACGTCACTAAGATCCAAGTGCGAGCAAAACAAAAACTGCCGCTGTCCATATTCATTTCGCCGAGACGGCGGGCACGAACTGTGCTAACAATTAATTCAGTTTTCGATCCGTTTAATTAAACTTTCTCTGCTTAAAAAATATTAAATTCATCCTATTTGAATACGTTCAAAAAGTAGGTTGATCAATTCCATGTCTTTCAAACTGTTACAAACATTCATATTTGCTTATTCAGAAAAACATGTGGAAACCCGTGCCTTTCATTCGATTTTTAATGTAATTTTGTTGACCCCGCCGGATCCAACAAGTAATCCATTTCTCCAATCCTTCGCTATCGCTGATCAAAAACATTTGCTCACTGTATAACAGTAAAAATTCTGAATTTCTCTCCGTTTCAAATTTCACGGATCCGATCGGCGGTCCGAGGGACTCGTTTGAAGTGCAGCGTTTAATCGCATGAAGCTTCGGAGGCAGAGCGAGCGATCGCTGGGAAGCAGACGCCGCTGACACTCTGACGACCGCACGAACGATATTCGTTCGAAAAAGCGGCTGGGCAAGAAACGTTTCTCGCGAGGGCCGCTCGGAAGATTGCGTATCAAAACACGGCATTGCGGGGCATCCAATCTCCCGATATCCCTACATTCGTTTCTTGCCGCATACCCCACCGCCCCTTAACTCCCCAGCACCACCTCACCCCCTATATTACACCGAACGAGACGCCGGCGTCGCTCGCATATATTCGAGCCTCTCACTCCGCGCTCGCTCCTGTGTTTCGCATCAATCCGAATCTGCCCCGTCTATCCGTATCCCGTCTGCTGGTCAGCTAGGGCACCGGCTTCGGCCCCGACGGCCCAACCCCCTCCACCCCCTCCGTCCATTTCAGAGATTTTCCGTGGAATCCGAGCGGTCCATTCCAACGTGACCATGCACTCGTTTCGGGGCGGAACGTCGTTTCTGCCGACTGAGTCGGACGCGGCTTCGGGTCGGAAGACGGGGGTGAGGGGTGAGGGTGGAGTTAAAAAAGTGCTCTGCGCCGGACGATCACCGCAAGCCGAGCGTGGCTTAATTTCGATGCGTAAATCGAACGGTCATTGGGGCCGCGCGTCCCGAGCACGACGTGACCGTGTGAGAGAGAAGCTTTTTGCCGGCTTCGCTGAGGAAGAGGAAGGGATGAGCGGGGGGAGGAAGGTGGCTGGCTAAGAGGACGGAGGCCGTAACGAGCGCCCGCGGCCTCGACTGGTCGGGGCGGATCTTAGTAAATCAGGAAAGGAATAAAGCGGGGGCAGGGATCGGTTCGTCCGCTCGGGGATAAGAATCCGGCCGCCGGAGGTGAACAGTTACGACGCGGACGGGGAATTATCCGCTTTTCTTATTGCGCCGTCGGTGTTTCGCGGGTATTGATCCGGGCGACGTGCTCCTGTCAAATTTTTCACCGCCGGATTACGAGACTGTCCTGCCGAACGCCACGATGGCCGGCAGAAGACATTTATGTCCGGGCTCCGACTCGGACGATACTGTCGCGTACGTGGAGGCTGATCCGTTTTTAATGACGTAAATGTGACTGTAGGTGGGTTCCGCCCGTGAGATGGGAGCTTATTAAAACCTTCTCGTACTGGGTCAATGCTTTAAATCTGCATCGGGGGCAATCGTCAAAGCGCTTTGCTACGACTCTGAAAGGTATCAGCTCATCAGTGTGCAAAAAATACTTTTAGAATGCCCTGTCCCAAATATCGTTGAACGTCGTACAAAACAAAGACTTCTCGCTGAATAAAAATGAGCTGTCGCTAATAACCCTTACTTGTGGTTGATGCGACACTAAATAACGAAATGAAAAATAAAAAAAAATGAGCGTTTAAAATGTTGGAATACTGATAAATAGTAACAAGTACGGTGAGAAAATGAAAAAGTTGAGAAACTGATGAAATTGAGATTACAGATCGAAAATAACACGCGAACTTTGACGAAACAGACAGGACGAAAGTTTTCAATAATTTCATGCCACGGTATCGGAATATCAGCGGCACCCAGCAAGCGTTCATCCTTCTCGAAGGGTAGCTCTCGCTTCCAGGCGAACGATCGAGATTCGCCGTTTAAGCGTTTTGTTTACGAGATTAGGAGCGCGTAGCCGGGCAAATTGCAACGTCGCTGGCGTAAGACGCGATAAGCGGTAACGAAGAATTATCTCCGAATTTCTGAGAATCTCGGTTAATTGTACACTGTTAACCGCGATCGCCCCCGGCGAGTGCCGCGAGAACGGGTAAATCAGACGGAGATTAGATCCGGACGGGGGAAAAGTTTGTTGCGCCCGAATCCGAATGCCCCCGAGAGCAATAAGAGTTCCTAATGAGGCGGATCTGTTTTTGAATCAGCACTTTTCCGAAGTTATGGCCAATGAGTTTGTTAACGTAACGACTTTACCGATCGCGCCTTGCTCAGTTTGCTTCAACTTCCATCGAAATCATTTGCATACAGATGACGCCCTTTCAAATCTTTCGCTTAGGTGATCAATGGAAATCGTAAAATTAATTGGCTCCCGAATTGGGAAGTTGGAATGCTTTAACGGGGTCGGGAGAAAATCTGAAATTGGAACAAGAAAGTATAGATCATACAGAATATTAACTGAAGAACGGATGACAGTGTATCATACCCTTCCTTTCTGTTCTCTAAATCATCACCCTACCTGCAACTCATCACATTGTTTTACTCCCTATTCAGATTCATTGTCGTGGTATAATCGAATGAAAGCGCTGCGTAACGATCGATCCTTGCAGTTCGATTAATTTCCATTTATCGCCGATCCTTGAAAGCAGCAGGAAGATGTTTCTCTCGCGTCCAGTTTCATTGCCGCACGCGGCCCCTCTTAAAGCGAACGGTTCCGAAAGCGGGAAAGACCAAGGCCGTGCCGAACGTTCGGATACATCGGCTTAAAGTCTCCCGTCAAATGATGCAACGGGACCTGCACGCCTTGGCATCCTCTCGTCCGGGACTCGAAAAAGCAAGAGTCCCAATTGCCGGCGAACAGCGGAGACGAGCGTTGCGCAATTTATCGGGGTATAAAGTATGCAGCTTACAAGTTCGCCAGCAGCAACGAATCGCAGTGTCCACAGGGAGATAGCACAATTGCCAGAAGAGATTGGTTCGCGGGTTTCGTGAATAGTGGCCCAATATTGAGTCTTGGCAAACCCAGGTGGTTTCCACGGAACTCGAATGGCGTATTTAAACAAAAGCGATATCGTCGGTTAGACAGCTCGAACCCAGGCCGTGTCCCACTGTCGCGAGCTGTCGAATCATCGATATTTTCTTCGTTCCTCATAACTTTGCGAATGTTATGAAATCCGGCGTGGATCTCGGCGGAATTGTCGCGATTGCGCTGCGTGCTTGGCTCGATGCGAGTTTTCGGCCTTTACTCTCGTTTTGAGCCACGAATGTTACCGGGACAGAATTTTTTGGATGCGGTGATCAAAAATGTGACGTAACAGTGATGTGGTTTTTGTGGTGTAGCTGGAAATGTACAACCACACTCTGCGGTGAACTACCATGGTATTGCGGGGTTCTCTATTTTCTGATTTCCAAAGAATCCGATTTCTGCGAATCCGTAACTAAGTAAGTGAATCCCACCTAAGGAGCGCGGTTAAAATTCTAAAGACTATCTCAGGAGTCTAAACCAACAAATGCTTTTAAATTTCAAAGTACTATTTATTTCTGTTGTCGTCCAACACCGTGACCAAACTGACTGTTCCTCCAATGGTCCGAACGCAGCGAGATCCCATGCGTCCCAATACAAAATACTGTAGGTCTTCCGCTATCGTTCAGGGGATGTAAACCTATCGCCTACTGTATTGTTGTGTTATTTGTGGCTGGGAGTAAGTTTTTGTCTTTTCTTTATGGTATTGATGTCACAGAAGTAAATTTTTGTTGGATATCGCGCTTCAGAGTATGATGCAATAGCTTTTATCGTAAATGTAATCTTAATTCATATGGAAATACATTTAGTGTGTGACATAAGCATGACCTATTGCCACGCATCATGGATAAAGTAAAAGAGCAACTACATGCTAATGGAGTTTCGCTTGCTTGGACGGGTTCAATGAGTGCGTAATTTATTGTATCCAATTAATATTATTATTCATTTTTATGTAACTGATTGATTATTTACCCTTAGACCGTGAACCCTCCTACTCAAATAAATGCGTTTTACAGTAGGCGGGAGTCACTTTTTGACACTAGAAAATGATCAATTATCGACAAGCATATTTCACCTATGTCAATATTAATGACATTTCATTGCCGGAGTTACTTAACTACGCACCTGTAAAAATGACTGATCTGACCATGTCATAATGACTTTTCTCTGCTAAAATATTTCTTTTTTTGAAATATGATATTGTATGATTCACACATTGACTCGTAGAGTGCTAGCACGCTGACTTATATCGATCTGGGAACCTAATTGGAAAACGCGAATATATCTCATAAGTAACTGTAGTGTTAAACGTGAATATACAAACACAATGACTAAAAATAAGGATATATATATTGAACGAAATCATTAAATTGCCAAATCAGCTGAAATTAACCACACGTTAGATGCGTCTAACGAAACAATCGGAGTTCTTCGCAATATTCCGAGAATGTGGAATTTGACTGCAGAGGAATCATTTGCCAAACAATTCGATATCCTGTCGCGATACGTAACTCTTCGGATCGGTTTAAAAATTTGTCAACCCTGACAGCGTGTCCAGTCCGCTTTTGGCGCGCGGTCCCAAAAGTGCGTCGGCGGTATAGAATAATGCAGAGAACGCATCCAGCGTGCACGTTTTCTAGTGGATCAAACGTAACACGTGACGCGTCGCCAAGCGGATCTAGGCAACAGAGTTAACGGATTCGTTCGGAAACGAGAAATTGCCCGGACAAATGAAAGCGCGACCAACAAAGCGTCGCGGCCTGCTCTGCCTGCAGATCGTGATAAAAAAAAAGTGTAACTTTTTGTTACCGGAGAACCCAGCAATGGGATCGTCGAGCGACTCTTAAAGAGCATCGATAATCTTCGACGGAATAATACTCGATTTTTGCAAGTAATACGTCTGACACTTTTGCGACTGCAATATTATTGGTTGGCTCGAAATTGTGTTGACTTCCACTGTTCCAAAGCTGTTGACCCTTTCGCTGGCACGAACTTGGATATACTCTCCGTAGAAGTGGACTTTTATTTGAGATGAAAGTAAATTCATTCCCGAAAGTGACATTTCATTTATTATAGTTTTGTTTTGGACGTATTGTTATAACGCTTTTAGAGACAGCAGCGTACAACGTGTGTACAAATTGAAATCATTCCATTAAACAAATACAGAACATATTTCGCATAACAAATTCAGCAGCATCCACAAAATTGACTGTTCGAACAATTAAAAAATAAAACATTTTGAATCTTTTCATGGGCATACATACAACGCTTAAAATTAATAGTCTACATCGTTAGAGTGTCATAAAAGCGGCAGAACACTCGATACTCGCACACTGCCGCCAATTATTAACAAATCTACTCATATTATAGTAGAGCGATCAGCCTCAATGATCGGAAACGATGTCGTCTGTTGAATGGCCAAGTTTCGCAACGCTTGCTATTAAGAACGATTATCCAGTATAAAAGGTCAATGGATACGGCCAAGAAGCGACCGCGAATATGGGCAACGTGTCACCGTATTGAACGAGTTCAGTGGAGAAGCTCGACGTATGGTCAGACGTGGTCGCCCGCACAGTAGACGTACACGTTAAACCGACGCTTGCCAACCTGACCCGTTCGACGAAATATTGAAAAGCCGAAGACCTCCTTTTTCACCTGGCGCCGTGCAAATTGAATTTATAAATAAATCGCCGCACGTTTATACCCGATGTCGAAAAGGACATTCAGCTTCGGGCACGCGAACGAACGCACGTCCTACGTGCAAAATGAACGGAGAATATTCCGGCATTGAGAGAAGGGATTAAAAAGTGTGGAATGAGATGGAAAGAAGGGCGGAAGCGAAAGCATGTGAAATACGACGGAAATGTTAAGAAAAAGGAGCAGTGGAAACGATGACCTGTTAATGCAAGCTTTCCTCTGCAGTCTCATGTTTGATCGGATTTCTATTTTGAACTTCCCTTTTTTTAAAACAGTTTTTCTAAAGTGACCTATTTGCTGAATTAAACGGCTTCGCGAATTACGCGCTCGGAAAGTAGGATAAATTCGATTTGAAACAACAGACAGCTCTTCATTTCTGGCTACTTCTCGTTCGTAGGGGATATTCAATTTTGCAGGTTGTTAGAGTTTTAACGTGGTTTCGATTCTAATTTGGTGTGGAAATAAAAATATATGTTTGTTACGGAAATTAATTTTCGGAGTACTCGCGCTAAAAGCATCAAGTCATTGCAAATGTCCGTCTTATGACAATTAAACATGTCGTGTTACAATCTAAATATTCAGTTGCAATTTCGAACAGAGTTGCATTATTAATATTATTCCCAACATTAAACACGGAAGTGTGTGACGACAATAAGTGTTTAGTTATACACACAGCTGCTATTAAAAATATCTAATACTAATTTTTAAGCGAAGAAATGTGATAGTATTTCATGAAAATGGAAGGTGGTCATGCTGCACCATGGTGTGTATGTGAAAAGGGAAATACACAGTGACAAAGACGGTTAAGGGATGACGAGATTTTGCACAGTTTTTTCCAACCTCTCTAGGGCAATGTTTCACACGTAACGCGACAAGTGCGGGACGTTGTATAAACGTCGCGATGAAATCGCACTTTCTGAAATCTGCACGCCATCGTTGAGCGACGTGTTGCAAATCCAAGGTATCGTTAAAATCAGTTGCTAACAGTACCGAACTTTTACGATCAATTAGGTTACGCCAGCCGATATTTAATGATTCAATACAAATCGTTAACTCCCACTAACACGAATTTGTGCTCAACGATTTCGGGCAATAACTACTCCATTGAATCTTTGCAATATACTTTTCAACGAAATTTTCGTTAATTCAATCAATATCACCATCTAGCCTAAACGAGTATAATTCGAATCGAATCCAATATTCTTCTCTCATTCGCGTCAGGAGTACTTACTTCCTGTGAAACCAGCATACTTTACAAGACCAACAAGTGCTCTAGCAAGGTCTAATCATACAAACGAGCTCGCAGTCTCTATACTGGACAAGGATAATGCGACGGCAATAGAGGTACTCAACGACAACCTCAATACCCGATATCTCGCGATCCGTCCGCCCCATCGACAGAGTCGTTAGCAATCAACATTAGCTGGAAATTAGTCTGTCCGCCGGCAATTATACTCCGCCCCGGCTGCGTAGGATGGATTAACGGTGCGCGGCCGGTCGTCATTTCGCTTTTCCGCGCACCTTCATCGCGACGATTTTCCCTGAAAACGACGTCGCTCGAAGTCGCCCATTAGCGAGTAACTCGCGGCGAACACTCCTCCCTCTCGCGGCGTGAGAAAAGTTTAAACCAACCGAGACCCGGAGGCGCCCACGGCGGCCGCGCACGCGACAATGCATGCGATTTCGTTGCATGCTCGATCGCGCTAACGAGCGAGAATAGCTACGCATTAACTCGCGATCAGTTCTGATGCCTGCCCGCGCTCGCTAAAGATAGCGTTCGGCTATGTGTGCGCCGTAGTAGGAGTGGAAAAAGCGCGGGCGAAACTTTGCTCGAACGGAAGGCTCTCGTGGCTTTCGACGTTGCACGCTCGCGAGTGCTCGAGTGCGCCGCCAACTTTTACTCGCCCCTGACAGCCCACCTAGGGCGTATAAAGTCGTCGTTGTCGTTGTCGTCGTCGTCGGTGCAGGAGCGAGCGATCGTTTTCGTCTAATGACGCCGAGTCGCTTTGGCGCGCAAGAAATTTTACGCACGCGGGCAACTTCGAGCGGGCCTATCGGTTCGTGTATGTTGGCGAGAGAAAGAGGAGAAGGGAGAGAGGGATTGAGCGGACAGTCGTGGGTGGGAAAGAACATGACTAATCAACGTATGTCCCGGAATCGGAATTGTTCGGCTAACTGTACGGCTTTCGTACCGTTTGATGTATGTGCGCGAAGTTTTTCGTCGATGTTTTCCTTGCATTTCGTGTCAGTTGGCAATTGACGGTTGGAATGATCGAATGGAATTCGTGAAATGTGACTAGGTGAATTTAGATTTCTTTTGGAGACGCGCGTCGGAATTTGAGGCTATGTCCAGGAAATAACTAAAGTTCGATTTACTATGAATAATTTGGAACTTTAATTGTATCCGTACTCGTATGAATGGCGGATGTGTTTTTCATTGAGGTTGTAGAAGAGGGCACCGTGAGCATGTTTTGCAGTACTATTTTGTCCTGCTTTTTACCAAAGAATTCGCTTTTCAACCTGCGGCGGTCAACGGCTTTTTTGCTTCCCCCGACGAGAATACCAAGCCCACAAAGTGTTAAACTCCGCATACAAAGTAAACCTTAGATTTACATGAAAGATACTGTTCTGTGTGGTGTTTTTCAAAATAGAGAGCAACACGTAAATCGAGTCATTGAAACTCTTGTCAGTTTCTATGTTGTATCGGTGGACGTGACATCAATGTTCACCGTTTGACACGGTTGCCTGGTCATCCGAAAATGCTGTACAGCGTTGGGTCGTGTGTTCTGCCATTGCACTTTGTTCCGCTTTTTTAGCATCTAACATGATATCGAAGGTATCAAGATTCCGGTATAAAAATAACCATATGTTTCGATTTTAGTGCGTTTCTCAAATATCGTACCGCTACGCTTCTTCCAGTATGCACATATATTTCCTGAAACTTTTTCTCGTCATCCATAACATTCAATTCGGTAAACACGTTGTTAGCGTTGGAAACAGAAACGAAATGAAAAGAATAATAAAACGCATTACAGGAATTATTTCTGAAAAATGTTAATTTTATTTTCAAAACAAAGTTACAGGTGCTATCGATGATCGATTGACGCACTCTGATATTTGATTGTGTCACATTCCGCTTATTTATTGTAACAGTCGAAGCTTTATTTTTGTTAAGCAAAGAACGTAAAAGAATCAATGTTCCATAGAACCAAGAGACCGTATACTGTAAAAATATAAAATTTAATCTTTTCGGAAGAAAAGCCTTGAACGAAGAAATTCTGCTCCCCATTTTGGGCTCATATTTGCTTATAGGATCACGCCATTCCCGGTTGCACGATCCACCCGGGAATACTCTGCACATAATCGGGGGAACGTCTGGGCACGTATAATTCGCCTAACTCCTTCTATCGTTTACAGAAGTCCATCGTCGGAGCGGGCCAGACGGAAACAGCGATTGCGCGAATCACGTCAAATCGCGTTGTCCACTCGATTATCCGCCGGAAACGAGAGGAAAAGAGTCGGTGCCGATCGAAGGCTAATCCGAACAGGGGCGCAGGCAGTTTTGACGTTTAATTTCCCGCGTAATGAGAAAGCTCACGTGACAACAGGCTGTCGGTTAATTAGCACGTGCGAGCTCGGTCCCCGGTGTCGTGAATAATTCAGAGTGCCTTGCGTCCACTCATGCTCGTTCTATCGAATGCGTGCGCCAGCGTGAGGGTGTGCGTGCGTAAGCGCCAATTAAGTTGCGTCGCGTGTGTTACATACAGTCAAAAACGCCAGGACGCATATTTCTATGCTCGCATGACGGTGTGAGTGGGTTTATGTTGATTCTCGAGGTAAGCTTTGATTTTTGGCAAATTGACTGTGATTCGAGTCAAACGTAGACAAAATCACAAAGGGGTGAGAGTGTTGTTAAATGTAGAATGAAGAGGATATATGGGTCAGATATATTTGGGTGTATAGATAAAAAGTCAGGAGATGGACAGAATGCAGTTAGGAGACGAAGTATGAATTGAAGTAAGGATGTGCAATGCGGTTGGTTTACCGAAGGTTGACAAACTGTGTACGAAATAGGAAGTCTGGGTTGTATGCAATCAATCCATTTCATAGTGATGGATTCCAGTCCCGGTTCCAATCCTGATGGAAAGCGACAATTTGCGAGAATCCACGTGCCTGACGTGTGTGTCTCTTATATGATGGCCTACGATGGATCGAATGAAATAATTCTAATTAGCGCTCTAATATTAGAAGTGTCTGCAACGTTCGATTGGCAAGCTTGTTTCTGTCAATCAGATAAAATTAACGCTTTCAACGTGTCAAATCTGAACAGACGATGGCTGATTCAGCTGTTGTGAAGGGAAGCCTGAAATTGATGATTTAACATAGTGAATGGACGAAATGGTATTTTAAAGTATATTTGAAGTTGTTAAATTCAACAGATATATACTCGTTTTAACGTTATGATTATTGAAATTGCAAGAACTATGTTTACAACATTTTTCTTTTCTCACTTGTTAATATTAACCTGTACCTTGTCTCCATTTATCGTATATAATAATAAATTGCTGAAAACATCTATTCATCCCTTTCTCACTAATACAATACACTTCCTACGTTAAATATTGCACACGAATTGTGTCCTCTGCCACAAATATTAAAATTTCTTTTTCGATAACAAGAACACGATAGCCCATTTCCCGGCAAAGGAACAGAAACATTAATTCCCCACATCTCTCCCCTACATCTAGCATGCCCATAGCATTACCAAAACGTCATCAAAAACCGTGCAATTCGCTACAAAGAATGACGACAGACAAAGAAATGTGAAACATACTACGCATTTCAGGCAGATGGCGGACGCCGCGTCAAAAGCGCGGATTGTCAAAAACGTCCCGGTCGTTCTTATTAAAGCGTCCCACCGCGATATTACTATTTACGTTTACAAGATTTTCAGCGTACCACTTCCCTCCCTTTCCGACACATCAAACTCGCCCGCTCGTCCGCGAGCCTGCTCCGAAACTCGTAAACCAGAAAAAATACGCGACCGCACACACGCAAGGCCGGAGATCTATGCGCTCGGTAAATTTTCACACACGCCGATACCCGTGCGAGATCTCGTATATCCAGAGACACGCAGTGATCGTCGTACGTTCGTCAGTTATTCTTTCCACCTGCTCGGGGGAAAGGGGGGAAAGCTGGCTACGGTCAGACCGCAGAGCAGTCGGCGAAACTCGCGGAATATCAGGAAGAATTAACTTTTTCCACTAAATCTCTTTGACTCGCTCGCACGTAGTATGCCACGCGTGCGGCGTCGTACGCGCACACACGCACGTGCCGACACGCTCGGCGAGCAGTGCCCGCGCGGATATCGATCTTACACGCTTCTGACATTTATCGTTTTCAGTATTCTCCCTTCGTCGGCGACGATAAACGCAGCCGCGCGCAGCTACGCGCTCTGACTCTATCGAATGATCTTACGTTTTTTTCTAGACTATGTCATTCTGTTGAAAGGGAAGGATTATCCCAACGTTTCCGAAATGTATCTGATGATAATGAATGTTCCAGGTCACAGTCGATAGATTATTTAGGGAGAAAGTCAATTATTGTTTCTGAATACAGAAATTAAGAAGTGCGATTCAAGGATGTTCTATTGGTGTTGAATAACTCGGTTTTTGTTCGATGAACGATGATTCGTAAAATTATCAAAATATGTGCTGTGGACTAGCAATTATTTATAGCAGGTTAACAGTATTTGCAGTTCATTTCTTATAAGACTACTAGAAGTGGGAAGATTGAAAATATAATTTTGCCGAGAATTTCTCAGAAGGATAATAGATATGACTTCAGTATCATGTAATACTGATGTTACGGAACAGGTGTAACAGGTTCTGGAGCAATGAGATAATTTCAACAGTAAAATATTGTTTAAAGACCCCCGGATGTAATTAAATGTTGAACCTTCCATAACGATGGGACTGAACAGTGCACATTAAGGTTTCTTGTTTTTAGAAGGCACCGTACGTCCGAATTAGCTCGCGGCTAAGTTGTTACACGATTCGAATCACGGAAAGGGTTCGAGAGCTCATTCGGTTTCCGAGATTCGCGCGCGAGAGCAATGGCGAAATTTCGTTGGAAGACAGAGAATTCGCACGGCAGAGACGGGAAAGCGCTTTAATTATCCGCGTAAACACGCTTATCTCCGTGCATAGACCGTCTAACGTAACATCAAATTCGCATTAATATCTCATTGTCTCTGGCGGGCTCGAAATCGAGATTAAGGCTTTGCGGGCATTGAGACGTTAACACTCAGCCGGTTTGCGAAACTTTCCGCTCGAAGTTGGCCGCGCGAGCGAGCGCGCGAACTGGTAACTAGTGTTTATAGAATTAAATCGCGCCATGCACTTGCGCTTCTTAAGCTTCGGAAATTAAAACGGCCGCCGAACTTTCCAGTGCCTACTCAGACGCGGTATTTCAATTGTTTAATCGCATCGCGGATTCGCGTAATTACGCTCGGTATACCGAAAACGATGAAGTAATGAGGAATATCATGAAAGGGGCGTTGGTTGCCTTTGGGAAGACGTGCAAATTTCCTGTAACTGGAAGTTCGACGTTTCCAAGGCGTACCGAGTATGTTGAAATCGAAAATTCTTGTTAATATCGCTTGCTTGAGGCGGCAAACGGGTTGCTTGGTTACGACTGAAACAGTTTCCGAGTGTCTATTCAAAGTCAGAAAATCGATTAAATGTAATGCGTTCGATGTTTCGATGTAAAATACTGATTGGTGATTTGCGCTTGCCATGCAAAGTCTGGCAGAATAATTTTGATAGAGTCAGCCACGAATAAGAATACAATTTCAATTATGGAATAACCGGGATTTTGAATGTTAACATTGATATTTTCAAATGATTTTTCAACTTTCTGACTCACCCAAATGTAAAAAGTCTAACTTATAATATTGCCCTGTCTAATGCGGAAAAATAATCATAATTGTGCAATCATTCAACAGGCTGTTATTGCCGAACCATTGACCAGCGATTATCACAAATGCGCATATTAATCACTGCACGTTTTATTTGCAGGAAATAGTGCAGCTAATTAATTCCAGTGGACAAATCAATTGGATTTACACAATGACGACAGATTGGTTTAAGCAAAAATGATATCTGTTACATTTCCGTACGGATAGGGTCATTAATAATGTACTTACTCCATTTAACTGATTTAAAGTTTCTCTCGCCAGGGTTTTACTTATCGAAATCTTATCAAATATTTGCAATGGATTTTATCCATATGTAATACTGGACCAAGATTAATTGAGATCAATGAAGACAAATTAAATCATAATGAACTTCATAAGTACCTTCATCTAAATGCGCCCAACTCTCTTATTTCGCATAAGCGCATAACCTTTTTCGAGATGCCCCGCATATACCTCAAATTACAATTGTACTTACGTGACCTTTGTAATTACGCGCACGTACATTCATAATCATAGTTAACGCCATTTCCCTGAAATTTTTAATGACGCGGTACACCGTCGCAAGCGCGCTGACTTTCTTTCGCCCAATGCAATTAAAAACGATGAAGTTCCAACACTGTGAACAGACGCATTCAGGTCCCTGCAGTCTTTTAATCCCATTAAAAGATGTCATTTTCACTTAACATCTCACCGTCGGGTAATTACATTAAGTTATTCATCGATGGTGCAGCGTCTGGTCACTCTGACGAGACAGTCACTTTATGATTCTATGAAACGTTAAGTTCGTCGCAGAAGGATTAACAGCAGCATGTGGGATAATTTTGTATTTCCAGCAAGTTCAGTCTCGGGTTCGCGAACTTTTGACTGGTAAATCATCCAATTGGTCGTCAATTTGTTATGATGCGCAGAAAACGCATCGATATTATATTTCGGATCTTGACATATGACGTCAGACGTCAAGTCATCTTCGTACATTCTTTACGACTATTAAATAGTCAATTGAAGACATTTAAAGACGATTATAAACTGATTGTTGATTTCCCTTCTCTTGGAATATAATAGTTTACATGTTACATATAATTACGCAACTTTTACACGTGTAGTCGATTAAATTCGCACTTAATGAATGACTTTACACAACTTCCGTTCAATCTTTACAATAAGGTCGACATAAAGGTCAAAGTTACAACGCCATACCCCGCCACCTACTTACAACACGTGGTCCTCTGCCTACACAATTTTATCGGAACTTAAAGATAGCTATTAATAATTATACTATTATTTTTATCCTATAAATTGTGTACCTCAGTAATTGGACGCATGCCGCAAAAACGTTATAGCACTGAACAATGACATTTAACAGTTTTATAATAAAATAAATAATGTATTACTTTTCTGCATTTCCATACATTGCCCATAACCGTAACAGAACAACATATTCAATGACAGAATATTCAACATGACAGCCTTGATCTTTAATTTAACTGAGACGTTCCTCCAATAAGTAAAACTTATTTATTCGTTAAAAATCGTATATTTTGTAGAAGCCAGATAAGAGGATGGATCATTTATAGCTCACAAAGGCTCTCATATTCGAGAATCTTTCTCATCAGCACGCTATATATAACCGTATCCCGATCATATAGCGCCGTCTAAATCCGGTTTAGAAACCTGTCAACCTGCTCTAACAGAGAATACACCCACGTTACATACAGATTGAGTTACGCTAAAATTAAGTCAGCCGAAGTACATAATGAGTTCGGAGAGAGGATTATACTTCATTGCTGTGAGGTATAATTTGTATCTCGCGGTCCCCCCAAGGGATGACGTTGCCGGACGAAAGGGATAAGACCTCAAAATAGGGGGGAACAAGGATTTTGCACCAACTTTAAAGTCCGCAGAGTGATAGAGCGAGGGTGAAAGAAACGTGAGGAGTGTAAAAATTCTTACATTTTCTTTCTGACGGTCAAAAATAAAGTTAATTACTCGAAAGCCGTGGCTCTTGGCCACATTTTATGTCTGCGATTATATCTGGCTTTAAGCTGATATATATATAATAGAGAGAGAGAGAGAGGGAGAGAGGGAGAGAAAAAAAGAGAGAGAGAGAGAGAGAGAGGGAGGGGGAGAAAGAAAGAGAGAGAGAGTCCAGCTTCGTAATAAAGTTCAACGACTCGCGACTAAGAGAAACGTTTTCTTTCTTGCCGGAGTCCTTTACGGTCATTACGTCGCGCAATTATTATAACCGTTCGGGATATACTTGATAATTACTTGGCAAGTGGTCGGCATTCTGTACCTTTCGGAAAAAAATGCAAAGGGAGAAGTTTTCCGTTTTGAGATATGGAAGAAGTGTTTCATTAATTACTTAAAAACTTGGCTTTGTCTGTTCAGGATCAATGATTCGTGGTCTTTTCGAGGATCAATTACAGGGAAAAACTCTCTTAATCAGTGTGTTAATTGGTAATAACTGTTTCAATTCGGCACAGTATTATGGAATGCTACGACATAATCGACGTCTTGTAATTAGTATTAGTGTGATCCTTTCACGATCACTATACAACCTGACTTATATCGCGGCTATTGTGGATCAATTAATTCCTTACATGAAAAGGTAAAGAAATTGCTTTATTCGGACGAAGGAAGGCATCGATGCCCGACATATTCGACTTGGTTAACTAGCACTTCGCGTGGAACGGCGAGAAGACAAGGAGGCTACATATTTAGTTCCTACCCCGCCGTCTCGGCATTAATTGGCCGAGAGGTCAAGAGCGTTGACCCCTCAGAATGCCGACCTACGCGGATGCTCGTATCAATGGCCACTCGTCGCAATGGTCAAACTCTCCTCCGCTCGGCCTGACACCAGTAATAACGCGACGCATAAGTATCGTCGAGTCCGACAAAGTGTAAAGGGTTGTCCAACGCGGCGTGTAACGAGCGTCGCCTATATGTGGCCTCCATTATGTATTTGGCGGGCGCCACTTCTCAGTGTGGCCGGCGGATAACGAGGAAAAGTCTTCCCATCTGGCGACCGTCAGACCGCCGTCACCTTCTCCCTCTTCGTTGCCCGTGACGAGTGGTGGACAATTTTCCCGTGGAAGATACTTCTCGTCACGGTACGTTGCTATCTTGTTATCCGGCGGAGTCCGCGCGACTAGAAGAAAGGAAAAAGGACGAGGATACACGAGGAGTCCGGGGAGGATAAAGATAGATGGACAAATGGCTGGTACGAGAGTGGGAGGCGGAGGGGTTGGAAGGCAGAAGGGAGAAGAGGGAGAGAGAAAAAGGAGCGAGGGGAAGATGGCCGAAGGTTCGGATCGCTTTACAGGGCAACCCTGGGCATGCGGTACAGTCCGACGCTTAAATCAAGCGTGCGAGTTCGAAAAACAATAGATCAGCCGGGCGACCGGGACAGACGATCACGCCGGGACAATCCGGGAACCTAATCGAAACTGTACGGTCGCCGGCAAAATGGAGCCGGATGTGCGGTCGTGCTGCTTTATTTGCTCGGTACATAAAGCGGGCGGCTCGATTCCTCGGGCACGGCTACCCTGGCTACACTCGAATTTTCAAACTGCCACTGGAGGAGAGTTCCAAGAATACACCGCGCGCCAATGGAATTCCACGACAGTGCCGGAAATAACGATCGCCTTATGCTTCTCGTGTTATTCGAGCACACCCATGCGCCATCTCCGGCACTGTTACTTTATGTATCGTTGACCATTTCGTTACTTCCGATTGTTCGACGGCTTTCTTCCATCAACAGCTTTTTCCTAGCTTACGCTTGTCATAAATGCTCTTGTCGAGTGTGGAACTATAAAAACGAATCTGCGGATTTAGTCCATCGGAAACAGGCAATTAACGATCAAATAAAGTAAAATATTATTGAATTTTTGGTTGAGATAATGAGTCGCCTATCGCCTAACATGCATCCTGCATGACCTTTCGGCTTCTGTCCGCAATCTTGAGATCAACCGTTTCTGAAAGCGGCCAAACAGATTCCCACAATCTGTTCCCGCTTTGCTGTATTCATGAACCACCCAGCGTTGTATAGAGCAAGACGTTCATCCCAAACGTGGCAAGAATCGCACTTCATTTACATCGTCATTGAGACCGACCAGTTTGTCGTAAAACAGCGCTCATTACGTGACGCATGCCAGGTACAGTCTCTTCAGCGATGGCTCTCCGCCTCCGCGTTTCAGAACCATCAGCGTGTCAAATGACGCGCGCGCCAATTAAGCGGCGTAACGAGAGAAAGAGGGAGCGAATGTTTATCCAGCGTTCCTCCGCTCGGCTCCGTCTGGAGCAACGTCGTCTCACGCTTTTGTTATTCATTACGCGGCTGAAGGAGGTTTAGCTCCAGCTAACCACTTCTCCTCTTCATCTTCCACCGCTGCCCTACCTTCTCGACGCCTCGCGTTCTTCACCGACTGCAGCTCTTTCAGCGTCGTCATCCGCAGCCTCTCGCTCGGCACTTCGAACCTGACAAGCTCCCTTTCTCGCCGGCCTTCTTCTCGTCTCCGCGCACTCCAGCCCGCCCCGGCCGCCCCTCGGCATTCCGGAACTGCGTCGGCTACTCAAGGCCATTAGTTCTCCTCCTAATATCGCGAAATGCTCGCAATCTCGAGCCCGACGCCCGGGGAAATCGTTCTGATTCCCGGCGTGCATGACTGGCGTCTACGCGTTCCGCGCGAATTCTCGCGAAATTCTCGCACGTCCTCGAACGCCCTCTTCAAACATTTCTTCGCCGAGAACGGCGTCAGGGTCGGCGTCGGCGATCGTCGAATGTAGCTCGGTGGGCGGCAAGGCCGGCGAGAGTTGCACGTTTTAAAGGTGCAAATATCGCACCCCGGCAACGAGCGAGCGCGCCCTCGTAAATCCACCGTAAACCCTATCTTCGGGAATTCGCCGAAGAATGGCGGAGTCCTCGAATGCAATACAGCCATTCCTCTCCGCCGTAGCGATTCCTTTCTCCGCCTCGGATCCGACCCGGATTCAATCGGGAAATCCCTCTATCTAATTCAATCGTAATATTAAATTCGGCCCCAGGTTTGATGAGAGTCCCAGAAGTTTATACATTATGGATCCGCGCTGACTGCTGGCCTAACTCGCGCTCTACGCTCTCGACAAAAAAAGTCCGTCATTTTGCAAATCCGCGATTTCGCTCCGTGTCATGAAGTAATTATCAACGGCCGGACGTCATTGTTACCGTTAGCGTCGCCGAACGGTGTATCGCGAACAAGACGCTTATAAACCGTTAGCGGAACTGAAACATTTAATTACCCCCATATTTATCCGACGGAAACTTCCGCCCCTAACGAACCGAACTTTCCGTCCGGCATTATGTCCGTATAAAACTGATGCCTCGCACAAAGCCGCCGCTAATAAGAACGCGTCGGCTAAATGCGAATTAATCATCCCGTTCGCGGCGCGTCGGCGGGGTTGCCTTCTTGATACGCGGCACTAATGAACTCGAAAACAAATTAATTTGCCCTGCCGTGCGTATCGCTCCGCGATAATCATCGGCCGGATCGGATCGCGCGCGCGCGCACGCGCCCGGGCGCCCACCACTTTCAAGTCGAGCCTCGCACCCACGAACACGCCAGTCGACGAACGAGCGATAGAACGCACGCGTCGTTCGCGGAACATTGCTCGTGCGCTACGTGCGATGAAATCATTCCAGCGATTCCGTCCTTCCACCCTCCCTCTTGCCCAGCGAAGATATCCAGCCAAGAGGTACCGGGGCGAATGGACTTGCAAAGCGGCCCCCGGCACCGAAAGTTACAACAAACTTGCCGCGCCCCCGAAGTGGGCTACAGGGGCAACGAATTCAGAAAAGGGGAGTTTAAATTCGCTTTCCTACGCAAAAGTTCGCGCGCCGCCCTCGGAACACTCGTAACGAGAGATACGGAGCGCAATTATGAACGGGCCGATATTGTTTACTGTAAGGGTGCGGAGGCGTGAATGGGGGGGGATCGGTGTTTACGCTCAGTGTCGGATAAGCAATTGCAATTAAGATCGCGGCCAGCAGAACGACAGTCGGAAGTTGCGCTCGCGTAGAAAGGAGAGGCCATTGCAAACGATCGAAAGTCTCGCGGGCGACTTTACGATCTGCGCAGCGGCGAGATGAAAGAATATTACGTTGGTTAAATACCGTAAGGAGCGGTCGAAGTCTTAATAGAAGGTGTATGTTCCCCGAAGCGAGCAAGAGGTCGTTTGTGCGGCAAGAAGTGCGGAATGTCGCCTTTCAACCGCCAGCAGTTTTCAACTTTCGTCAAAGACTCAGCATTACGCTCATTGGAAATGCTTTGTTGGGACCGTGGCTCTCTTTCTTAAGTGCGGCTTTCTGTCGATTGCCGATGTAAGCTCCTTTTGCATTTCTGCCGTTGGCAGCGACCGGCGCAGAGGATAATACTTTTAAGTCTCCGGATGTAAAGCTTCTATTTTTTCTAATGCCATGCTTATTATTGACAAATTGGTGCCCTTTCGGAAAATAATTAATTTGCTGTTTTCGCATTCGTTGAAATCGGAACTTATTGCGTAACAGCGATGTCGATACTGTTTTTACCGATGTAAAGAAAGCAGCTGCAAACTGCTGTTTAGCAATACAATAATATTTGTTGTGAAAGTAGAGGACGTAAACAGTATACATTATGTGAGGGAAAACAAAGTGATCTTCGTGAAATAAAATCTACAATTTCTACTCGTAAACATCCACATAAAAATAAATTTATTCCACCAAGCGTTAAAATTTAAACATATGCTCCTCACATTTTGTAATATTATATGTCTACTTAATGAGAGAAGAGAAAAACAATGTTTGAATGCTAATGCGCCCATTGTATACCGCCTAATGCTTGTTGAAGTTATACATTACGTATACGATGGGCACTTGAATACGTGCACAAGTATCTGGAAACGGGGAAAACAAAGAAAAAAATGGAAGAAAAGTAAATGCCCCAGCGTCAGAGTAGGTATTTCTTTAACGACGGCACGATGAAAGTGGCCCCGTTTGCATTATAATCTACTTCGGAGTGCATTCGTGCAGCAATATACATCTGAAGGTTTGCCGGTTCACGAGTGGCTAGCCGGTCCTGCGCAACTACCATAGAAGCCACTTTGTAAGTTGGACCGCGGCTAACTTGCCCGCCCCAATAATTAGCTTCAGTTTGGCGACTCGGCAAGTTGACGTCAACATTTTTCCGCGTTACTCAGGTAAGTCTGACGCCCATAGGTAATTACGTTCTGTTTATTTCTCATTTCATAACAGCGTAATCTGAAGTTCGCGACGTGACGCCGCATACAAATCAGTATGACAGTTAACTAGTCCAACAAACTAATGCCAATCTCCAGAGTTCATAACGTAATGCGGCGCCAGAAAAACGTCCATCGTCTGAATCTATCAGCCGAAAGCATTAACGTCGAACCGTAATCAATTTATTACCTTGCCCGACGAGAGACGTAAAGCAACGGAACATCGAAATCAACTCGTCCGACGTACTAACGTTGATGGCTGAGGATCGAGATTCAAGAGACGTGCCGCCTGAAGAGTCGAGCGATCGAGTGCAAAGTCATCCCTGCAATGCCATAAAGATCGGAAGATCCGCCAAAGCTCTCCGACATTCGCTTTGGTCGGCAATTAAAAATATTACTGGGAACGTTTTAGTAGAGTCACCCGACGTGTACAAACGTCTGTCTGCGTCTCGGCCGGTCTTAAATCCACGTTATCGCATCTCGACATCCTCTGAGAGTATGAACGGGTTACGGCTGGATCGAGAAGGAAAAATGTACCTTTCCAAACATCATCTCCGTGTCCCTCATAGGTTCCGCATCCACGATCTCCTTCATACCACTCTTTCCTCCTCCACTCGCCTTCACTCGCCTTCACTCTCCTTCACTCTCCTTCACTCTCCTCCACTTTCCTCTCCTCTTTCAAACTATCCCATCCTTCTGCGCGCCGTCGTACGCAACCCTTAAGGAAGTGCTTCCGGTAGTCAGATCTGGCCTCTTCCCCGTCTAGCGACGTAAGGTTCGTTGAACGCGTTTGTTATATACTTTACGATCCTTCCGTCCCTCGTTTCTGTCGTTCGTACCGAAATCAAATTGGTATTCTCGAGATACGGGAGGCTCTTGCATCCCATCTGTAGCAATTTAATCCCGTGAGTTTCGTCCGTGCAACCTTCACCCCCTCGCCGCGTCTCACCGGCAGACCGACCCGCTGCCAACCCTCCCCTCTCATCCCCTTCCCACCTACCGCCACTCATCCCTCCCTTGCTCGCCACCCTCCGCTGCCATCTCCTCAAACCTCGCTGCGCTCCAGTTTCAACCCCACCCACGTCACTGCCGGTGCACTTCGAGGTACAGACCGACCGGCTACTTACTAGCAACTTCATCTCCCTCGTGAAATCATTTTGCATCCCCTGCGTCGTACCCTCGTCCGCCTCTCGTTGACTCTCGGAATGCACTTGGCTGGAGAGTCCGTGGGGTCGGCGGGGGTGGGAAGCGCGAGGCAAGATGTAAACTGAGAGTTTCTGTCCCGACGTTGCGCCGACCTAAGAACCCTCGTCGCCGCTTAAGGAATCTTCCTCCTCACTTCGAACACGAACCACCCAGTCAGCGTGCCTTGATGAAACTGATTTTCCCGCGACCGCGAGCCTCGACGCGCCGGGACAGCAAAGGCACTCGCTTTTTGCTCCTGGAAAGGTGTTTGCGCCTCGTCGTCTCTTCGACAGATAGTAGATTCTTGACATTCGGTGAGGCTGGTAACAGTTGAGGACCTCACTTTCTCCAGCTTCGTCCTCTCAGATGTTGCGGGTGCTCGGTATTTTCGGATGTGGGTTTGTCGAACGCTAAACCACGTGGAGCGAGTTTTCGGGAGAAACGTTGCTCTGCTAATAATACCGTAAAACTGGTCGGAAAGGTAAACAGACAGGAAGATATAACGCGGTAAATGTGGATAACAATGCGGATGAATACGTTGCGGGTAGTTATGCATTTAAAGCGAATCCGTTCGGGCTATGTACACGTTATGTAATTGTAAGTAGTGGCTGAATACATTTATAATGTACGTATTACCGAAACGTTTACGGAATATCAATAATTTTAGTACTTTCGTCTACGTATGCATTGACATGTGTAACAATGATTTATGTGTATAACTCAATTAGCTGCGATTTTCTGTCACAGTGAAATTGTCTATTGCACGCTCGGCAATTAACAATATGTCACTCATCAATGAAACCTGAGGTTGTTATTTCGCTTCTACGATTATTAAGCATAACACGTTTAGAACGTTTCGCTGTAGATATTGTAGGATAATTAATTCAACGCTCGTAACGTATTACGATCAGCACTGTCAACATGGCGGAATAAAATGAACATTTCAATGTTTGCGCTGCTATGCAATTAATGACACTGTTTACCTTCCTCAAGGTATTACTGAATTCAAATTGCGCTGAATTGACCTTTTATCGTATAAGCTGATCATGCTACGATTTGCAGATACTATACACATTGGATGTACGTATTGCTGCAATGTAGGCTGGAAATTGCAAAGAAAATATTAAAAACATTTTTATTGTAAGTTTGTCGATTTTTATTAGTATACTAATTGATAGATTACTAAGATAATAAATGTCTAAAGTAAATAATATTGCAATTAAGATAATAAAAGTCATATCGTCAATTAGCTCACCTAAAGAGCCTATGTCTACGAGAACGTTGGTAGTAACGATAGTCTTATGTGTGAGGTTGTTAGTTACAGCTTTACGGAAGAATACATTTAATTATTAATACCACTCGTGTGTGCCTTTGTGCTTTTGATTGCACAGAGCTCGCCCTTTGTTATTAAGCGCCATATTGACAATCCGATCCCTCTCATCCCTTTATTAATTAATCATTCTAACCACATCACCACATATCATCCCATTCCCCTCTTCTCTCATCATTATTCCTTATTCTCCCCTTCCTTACACATCTATACATAGCCCGTTCCTTTACGGTTAACCGCCACGACCCCTGCACATCCGACATCAAAGTTAGGACGTTCGAACGACATAACAAAATCTGTTACTTCCGCAGTCATCCGGTGTTCCTCCAACCGTGACTCGGCCAACAAATTTTAGAAAAATCCTTAAAAGCAGTGCGACCGCCGTAATCCGAAGCTCGGCCGTCCAAACGAGAATTTTCCCGACGACGAAAATCCGATGAATTTACGGATGCAAATACAATTTGTGCGACAAACAAATGGATTCGTAAGATCTCTCAGTGCCGGGAATTTTGCCGTCTGCCGCTACATGAGTGAAGCCCCGACAAAAAGTGCGCCTGAAACAAGAGCGGCGGGCGGAAATTTTTCGAAAAATTCACGGCATTCCGCGAGCGAGAGAATGAAGTCCTTAGCGAAGTTCAGCCACCGTTTATTTGTGCGGGACCCCGAGCCGACTGACGCGGCCGATGTTAACTCAACCTTCCATCCTTTAGCACCGAGACTCAACGTCTGTCAACTAGGTATATACGCATTTACATTCAGCGCACATCGTTGGACGTCGATAATTCGATGACTCGGCAGAAAATGTTTTCGGATTCCAATTATCGGTTTCCCCGTGACTTCCCGCTGCCTCCTGCCCTGACATTGTGCCCCACGTATAATCCAGACATTCGCCGACAAATAACGTTGGCAATCCCGCAAGGAAGTGCACACTGACTTCAGATCGATTCTTTCTGCCCCCTCGTTCTCAATGTTAATTAACGTCGCTTCTATCATCGGGCAAGGCATTATAAACCGCAATTGAATGTTTACTCGATTCCGAATAATGTCCTCAATCAGGACGATTGACCGTCCGGACGGGAAGGATCGCGTGGGTATAGGGGTCAATGTTTTTGCTCGCCTTGGGGAGCGTTGCCTGGCGAGCGGAATCGAGAATTTTGCGCGGGTCAATATCGCGAGACGTAACGCGTGGAATAAATTACGAGCGGACTTCGCTTATTGGGAGTGCGACGCTAAATAAGTTTTTATAACGCAATCGCGAGATGTGCGGCGCGTGACGTTGGGAGCTAAATTGCGGGAGTGTGTTAGCAGGCTTCTTAATATATTAATCGCCTGTTCCGAGCCGCACGACATAGCTGGAATGAGCGAAGTACGTTTCGAACTCCTGTAAACGCGTCTCAAAAGGCGTTAGTCCGTACCTTCGCGTTAACGTTATTTCGCGTACGCGTGCCTACGTGTCTCAGCATTGTGACTCGTTAACGTCGTCAGCGTTCACGACGTACGTTCCCAGGCTTTACGAAGTTCGTCACACCTAGTATCTTGCCGCAGCACTCGCCTGATCCGCGTAGAGAATTCAGTTACCGTAACAATGCGCTCCGCCCGCAAGACTCGCACTCGTCGCATCAAGATTCGTCCTTCGGAACTTTTACAACTACCGCAAGTTACACTTTATTCATGCCCTTCGCAAGGAAACGTACTACGCGGCAATTGATAACGAAAGTTTCGTAATCAGGAGGTCCGACTCGCGGCGTAAGGCAGATATAATTAGGATTCGCGGAACAGTGATAATACACAGCTCGGTGAACAGATATGCTCATTGCCCTTTGAATTGATCATGTTCGATCGATGATGATTGATATTGGCATATTGGACATGTGTAATAGGTATAACTTCACTGTGATTTTATTTATTGGAAGAAGAACTGGACCTGATTGTGGGAAAATTACAGATACTATTTCGGTGGACGCTTGTTGCAGTCTCTTGTTGACATTGTGTCATGGAACAGAATCGAATATTGAACGAGCGGTAATAGTGTTGTGAATAGAACGGAATAAGTGGAAATTATTATTGAACGACCCTGCAAAATTTGATACCACTATTTAAAATGCCGACAAAATTCTGTTACATCCCCGAAAAAAGGAAAGCCATAACAAAATGTATATCGAGCATTTATCGATAAAATCATGTACACGCGATCGTGATAGTAGCCTAAGTAGATATAACACAATATCAGCATCATAAATTTTGTCACAGTAACTTAGTAGACCGACAGGTCCATTTGCTTAATGGTCTACAAATTTTTTGCTTAGGCCGCCACTTACAATCATCGTCACGATTATCATTACACGTAGCCTTAGGTCCGCAAGGGACCGAACGCGAATTTCAGCCCAGACTAACAGATTGACGGGCCCCGTTAGCCGCGTGTCAATCGATACTTGAACCGCATGTCGCGATGACTATCGAAGTTGAACGGTTTGCAAGGACCATTAAACCTTCGTGGTCGTACGCCGGGAATTTCCTGTCGGCATATTTTTCGGCATCCCGTTTCTGTCGACGTGCGCGCGAACGCGCATCCGGCGCTGGCGCCGCCAGCTGTTCCTTTAATCTAACCGCCGATTTGTTGTCCGCTATCTTGCATCCGGAAGATGCGCTTCGCAATGTCGCCTATCGTCGAGCGCTAACGCAAAAATGATTTTGCACGCGGACGCTTGATAATTTACTGCTTTGCGGGAGAAACTTTCATATGAGAAGGTCGTTTGTACCTGCTGGTATGTTCACTGTGCAGGTGTATCGTTGTATAATGAGCTAAATGTAATGAAGAATTTAGGAATGGCCTGCTGTAGGTTTGGGTTCTTAAAAAAAGTGCGATTTCGTTAGTGCTTATTCTGCAAAGGGTTTTAAATAGTATGTATTGTTTTTCGACGATTCAAATATAATATATTGGACGGTGGAAAATTATCAGAATTAATAAATTATGGGATGGTAAATGTAAATGGTGTTTCTTTAGACAGTTAGAAGGTTGTTATAACTATTAAAAACAAAATATGCGTCCGACGTCTGCCTGATGTCACAATACATTTAAATTTCCGATAATTCAAATATACGTCAATAACGCATACATTTTTCATGCCTATCATCACCCCGATTATTCGGTCGGGTACCTACCACTACAATTACAAAATTCCAGCAACTACATCAGAACAACTTAAACGCGCGTGTCTTGCCGCCTCATTCGCAGAAGCAGAAATTAAAATCTTACTAAAACCAACAAAAACCGACCGTAATACTTTCCCACAAAAATATCGTAAAAGGAATAATCTTAATGCCACATCTGGAAAGTAAGGAAAAAAGCACATACACGAAACACTTTATACGAACACCCCCAGTCTGGCCGCAAGCGCATATAGATCCAAATCCCTAACATTATTACTCGATTATCCTACGAGCGTCCGTAAAAGGACTATAAAAATCTGAGCTATCGCAAGACCATCTATAACCATCCGTCGGGCGCTCTAAAATAATTTCGATCAATGCGCCGCGCGCGTCCAAACGCTCCACATCCGTCAGCGTAACAACCTCGACGTACGCCGACTGACGTTAAAAATAAAGCGATTTGCAAGAGTCCCACGCGCGCGCGCGCGCCTTCGAGCGAACGCTCTAAGGCAGTAAACGCGCGTGCGGAGAATGCACGGGCCGGGAAATAAAGAGGAAAGTCGCGTCGACTCAAAGACGACGAGGGTACCATAGACGGAGGTACGAAAAAAAGGTGAGGAACGAGGCGCTAGCCTGAGTTCGCGAAAGGGCATATACCGGCTTTCATTTCCGAGAAGGGCCGTAAAGATTGCTCGCGTGCCACTTCCCATACGAGCAAGCCGCCCCGTCGGCTTCCTACGTCTCCTCCACTCCTATCCGGCTGCCATATTGCCACCATAATAATAAGGTTAATGCCTTGCAAATTGAGCGTGCGCGAGGGGGGGCGACCCTCCGAGGCGGTTTTTACGTTCGTTTAAGCGCTAAAATCCGATCTTTGTCGTCGGCGCAAAGTGGGACGGATAATTACGGCGATAAGGTGTACTCGAGATGACGACACTCTCTGCCTTAACGAACCAACTCCCCTCTCCCCCTCCCCCTCCCCCCATCCCTCTTCTCCGCTCACCTCACCCCGCGACGCGCTTCCTGGAATTGTGCAAGTGGCGTTGCCTGAAAAGCTTCTCTCCTTTTCGGTTGATACCGTTGTTAGCTGTGCGGCGATCGCAGTCGAGAGGATGTTTACCTTTTCCCGACTGGGGGGATTGACCCCGTTTTCTTCTACCTTTCGTCCTTTTCAATCTGCGGACTAAGTGGGATCGCGGCGGAAAGTTTTAAGTTGCCGGTATTTGGGCGTCTGGCACTTTGCGAGAAAGTAATTAGTCATCGAATCGACACTTTCAGAGAGAGCAGACGTCTGGACGATTATTTTCTGCAGCGCAGGTTTTTTCGTCTTGCGAGCAAAATGCAATTTTTTGTCGCTGCCGACAGTTATGACTTGTCCAAGATACGTTCGAAAGCCGGTTATTGAACGATCAAAATTGTGTTATCAGTTCTTGACAATATTTTTAAGCACATATGCCGGAACGATCGAAGAAAGCACGATTCCTCAATAGCTTTCTGAGAAAAGCGTCTGGTAGCGAACTGTACGTAGGGGTTCGTGATAGTTGTCCAATTAGGTTCGAAGTCAGAGATTGCCCGCCCATGTATATAGCAACATGTCTGAACGTCTGGATACCGGATAGGCAAATACACGCCCTTAAGTAAATAGGTGGGTAAACGCGGCATGTCCATTTGGCTGTACGCGCAATTTTCGACGCTGCGAGGCCCATTCGATGCAATTGGACGGGTCATTTAAAAGATATAATCGCCGGCCACCGGTGGCACGCGTCGGGTCGAATTTTATAGCGGCGTAAATCGCAAACCAAGAGCATCCTGGCTCGCCTATGGGCCGCATACTTCGGTTATCGATTGACCAATTAACGTGTTTTACGAATACGCGCTCTGATGAGCTGTTTCTATACGATCTTTATGCATTATCGGCAGACGGCGCCTGTACGCGCCGATGAAATATTGCATCGCATTGTCTCCAAGAATTGCGTTGCCCGAGCACATTGTTACCGTGAATGGCTTTCAGTGGCACGCGCGTCCCACGTTATTCTCGACGCGAGGGGTTAATTGATCGTCGATGAACGTTAGGCGTGCGTGACGATGCTCGCTATCGAAACGATAAAATCTCTCTCCCTCTCTCTCTCTGTCTATCGCACTCTCGATTTCCGTCTCTGTCCTCCACCCATCTCTTTCTCTCCTCGCCTTTTCGCTCGTTTTCTTTCTTCTATGCCCTCGCTTTCCCATGTTTTTTCTTCTCTTTGTGCAAATACAGCACTGATAAGGGCTCGTCGATTGCCGAGCAGCCTCGGTGCAACTTTTTCCCCCACTCGTAAGGCACTCGTTCCTTCCGTCCCAAACGACGTGACTCTATTCAACGATAACGCCTCGTTCGGACCGCGGACAATTACTGGGCGCGATCATAATTACCGGGACGGGACTGTGCTCGGGGACTGATTGGCGTGAGTTCAAGCACTTTCGGACCCGGGTACGAAACCGATGTCAATTTGTTCGCGACAAACCGCGCGTACCCGAGTTTGCCCCGAATTCACGCTTTTTACGGACAAGCCTCGCCTGATGCGCATACATTATAAAGGCGGTTTTCGACGCTGGAACGTGTTCGCCTTTTTTTTGCGCATCGACCACCGAGCTTCGCCGAAGGGAAGCAGGAGCCAATTTCAATTAATTTATGCGGGCTTCAATGCCATTGAATTACGTGCTCACTTCCTCGCGCTGATATTATTTTCGTGAGCTAAAATAAATTGCAAATATAACATACCGTAAATTATTTTGCGGAAGCGAAGAATGTTCCAGCACCTTGTTCTGTGCTGTTTTGCGGGTGTCATAAGTATCACGTTTTCAAAAATATTTATCTGGATACACACCTTCGGAATAAACGTCACTCAACACTCGTTCGGTCGAATCGATAGACAGCTCAGGGTAGGGATGCAAAAACCGTCATTTCCTTCAGTCCCACCCTTGCTTCGGCCGAAACAGTTGTAAGCCAGTCATAATTTAGGTAGCCCCGCATTTCTCATTCCGCGAAGCGGCGACGGGGCGCACATTATTATGCATGTTATTGAAAATCGGCGGGGCATGCCGGGTGTTCGCGCGGGCTCGGGCGAAATTTTATGCGCGTGAAAAGTAACAGGTACGTGCCCGGCATAATCGCGGAGGAGAACGTCGGATGGAAACAAGCGTAGGTAGCGGGCCGATGATGATACATTGTGGCGCGAATGTGTTAAACCAATCTCCGAATGCCCGCGCGAGGGCCGATCTGTCTCAGGCTGATTAATGACCGATCGAGTGCGCTCCGTCGCTCGTCACGGCGACAGAGTCAGAAGTCCCATCCGCTTAATTTCTTTTATCCGACGAAATCGACGTCAGCGTCCTATTCACACTCTATGTCACGACACGCCGAGGACGTCACGAATTATGCCCGTATATCAGGGCGTAATATCAACGTGACGTAAACGTTCCGACAATGGTTGTTCCGGATGAAGCCGATAGGCGTGTGACATGCCAGTCCGCTCTGAGGGTCGGGTGAAGCTTATTCAAAAGGATGAGCGAATGGTCGTCGTATTAATCACAGTCCCGTGCCGATCGTCTAAAGCCTCGCCAGATACGGTTTAAAGTATGCACGCGCCCCTCGAATCAATCGTAACAGACTCAGTACCATGACTCGTATTGATCGCCTATTTCGCGTGTGCCGCTCAAGTTTTGAATAGAACGCCGACATGCCAGCGAATCTTCGCTTCCTCGCGCTAACGTGCAGCTTTTAAATGAAAACGGAGTGAGGTTGTTCGAAATTAATGAATTGCGCGGTGGTTATAGTCGGAAAGGGAGGAAGATGTGTACTCTTGGGATTATTGCTGGAATTCGTGCGACCTTCTTCGTGCCACTTTTTCAAACCGCATCGCGGTCGTCAAAGTTATATTATTATTAATCCTTATTATTATTGAGGTGATTTAAAAACAGAAAAGTACTACCATAATTACGGAAATCAAGCTATGGTTATATGTGGCGCTGTATCGTTATTCTTTTTGAATACAATGGCTGAATAATCGTGAAACAAAGGCACTTTAGCTTTCGCGGTATTGGCTTATCGAATTTCTTGTAAGTCAATTATGTTTCCCGTCTTTTCATCAGCAGCGTTTATTGTATTATAACCGAATGAATAACCGACACTTTGAGTGAATTTTCAAAAATTCCTTCAACACCTTTTTCGAAAACAATGCACGAAGAAGAAGTCGCATGAATACGTCACTTACACAACGTTTACATACAAAAGTAGATGCATACGTAATGTCTGGCGTAGAACGTGAGAAATGCGTTTTTTTACAGCCAAGCGCGCTGTCACGCAGGAACGTACGACTATTACACGACACACGCAACCAGACACGCGGTATAGCGTTCAAGATCAGATTTACTTCATTACATGAGAGATCGTGAGACAAAGGTTACGAATTGTGACGGGACTCACCGACAACGTCAAAGTATCCGATCTGACTTTTCATAGGGTCAGTGTTGATCTGACACATGTACCATCCTCGGTCCGATTCTTTGACCTCGCGTATGTGAAGATACCAAGTCCGATGATCGCTGTGAGACACTGTGATCCGGTTGTTCTTCGTGATCACGTGATTCGCTATCGTCAGAATCGTTTGCGTATCTACTCGTAGCCACGCTACCTGAAATTAATAAAAATCAAATGTTTATCAGCGTTCAAATGATAGCCTTCATTCCGACAAGTTTGTATCAATGTTTTATTTCTTTCGAGCTACTCTAATATTTAGCCAACATAATATTTTTTGCAAATTCCTTTAACATTATTCTTGAATTAATCACAGCGATGCTGAACATGAGCATTCGTTACAATATGCCGTGAGCATACAGGACTTTTTTTTTAATTTGTTGCGTTTGATCTATGTTCGAGTTCCATGTGATTTGTGCGACAGATAAAAGTGCAATGTGTAAAATATTCTTTCGTATGATCAATGACGGGAAAGAATGATATTGTTACGGCCGTGAAGAAGGCGTATATGCCGCGCCCACGTAACAATATGAAACGAGCAATACGTATGTAGTGACACCAATGTTATAGCAATATGACCGCAAACGCAATATTTATGAAATTTCGTTACTACACACTTTGTATTAACTTCCCTCCAACGTGAGCATTATTGGCTGCGGCACGGAAAAATGTCAATAATTCACTTTTGAAACGTTCGGAAGTCGAAACGTATTTTAGTTCGGCAATTTTGCGTTCGAACCTACGCAAATTGCGGCGGCGCCGCGAGCGTACTCAATTTCTACAATTTTACATACCCTCGTACCAACTACGCACAATGTAACCCGCACGCTTTGCCGGCGAAATGAGTGGGTTGTTAAAAATAACTAACCGCGACGACGGTAACTAAATAGCCATCGTAGGCAAGGTGGAAAAAAAGCATCGTCACGCTATTGTTTCTTCCAGCCCGTTTAATTGGACGGGCGAAGAGGAGTAAATGAAACAAGCCGCAAGGTCGCCGAGGTCAGAGCTGTTAAATCGTCCCACTCTCATCTTCCGCCCGGACCGATGGAGCGCAAATGAGCCCGGTGACGAGCGGATAAGCCGCTTTTAATTGTCACATCCTAAATGTACCGACCGGCCACCCTCGCCATTAGTCGGGAGAGCTGAAGAGCGGCCGAAGAAAACCGATTCAGCGAATGAAAAAGGTGAAGCAAGAAGACCGTCTACGACCTCGTTCGTATCGCTTCATTAAAGCCGCGCCGGTTAAGGTCTTATGATAAAATATATCTCCCGCAAGAAAGAGCGAAATTTCTGGGAGTGGGCCGAGCCCGCGGAGAGACGGAAGAGACGTTGACCATTTCCACTTCCTCCTGACCCAGAAACTCGACTTTTCTACTCGCCGACCTCCGACTGCCGACTCGCCACCGCGATTTTCCCTCCTCGCTCCCTGCCTCCCTTTCTTCGCCTCCCCGCCTGCCCCCACCGACCACCCACCCCTTCGCCCGGGATGCTTCTTCCCCAGTTTCGTATCAATTATAATTTCAGGTGAGCGCGCCGGCGTGCGAATAAAAAGGCCGTGAAATCTCATGGCGCGGCGGATTGCATCGCTCCGTACGTTCTGCTCGCCTCTATTATTCTATTATTTTTGGCGGCACGCCGCTCTTCCCCCCTTTTGTACGCGCGTTAACCGCCGTCGGCGCGATTCCTTTCGCACTGCGATTCTGGCAGCCGCCTCGTAACGAGCCTTCGTCGCTAATGGTCCCGGCGCATTTCCGGCCGCGGACGCTTCAGCCGTGCACGAGAATCGATTGAGCTCAGTGGCTCATTCGGATTATTAATTTATCCCCCGCCTCACCCCTCCTCTCTCGCGACCAAAGACGCGTGAGAAAGATTGGGATTTATTGCGCCTAGCCCGCTTAATCTTCGTCGCGGCGCATCTCGCTCGATCATCGCTTGCGCGCGCGCGCGCGCGCACACGCCTGTCGCATCGCAATTTATCACTCCCGCAATTCGTCGGCGGTACGCTACTTTAACTCTAACCGAGAGAGGAGCAAGAAGAAATGGCGCGGGAGGGAGAGAAAGGGAGAGCACACACGATCCTTTCATTCGTCGTCGACGTAGTCTTCTTTCCCGCTAGATACTCTTAATTAAAGTAATATCGGGGAGTTCGTTTAAAAAGGAGGAACGTAAGTAAATGGAATTGCGCTCGCCCGACGATTACGTAGCCGCCGATGTGTGTAACGCTTTTATTACTGTAATTTGCGGTGCGCCGAAAGTGAGATGGAGGCCAGCGGATGAAAGTAAAGATCGGGAATGTGGAGTGTGATTACCGCGCTGGATGAATTGTTTTTTCGGGGGGAACATAAACTGGGCTGGAAATTAATCCGATTCGGGCCGCTCGCGTGTTTGTGGGTTTCACTGCCTTTGAAGGTTTTCCGTTTTTATCCATTTCTGATAAAACCTAGGGAAACGTTTCGATTTCTACATTCTGTTCGTTTGAATATGTATATTTAGCTGCCTTTTGTTGAGCCGTAAACGACGCTTTTAACATTGCAACTTCATTCTGTATTCTGTAACAAGCACGATGCGCAATATCGACAAACAACTGTTACACTGTAGATACGCAGATCTGTTTCTTCGATCGAAGTAAAAGGAGCCTTGCGTAACCTCAAAGAATTTCAACCGGCAGTACAATTACCGCCTGCAAGTAAAACGAAAGCAGGGCGCGTCCGGCAATGAAAACAGGAGGAGTCTCGAGTACGCGGAAAGTGAAATTTCCGTTAGTCGAATGAAATCGAACAAACAGACGATCCGTAATGAGCGTTAATAATTACGTTACGTGCTAATGAACTTCGCCAACTTTCCATTGCGCCCGCTCCCCGTGTAATTAGTCTCTCAGCTTCTATATTTCCGCTCGCCTTCCGTTCGCCGCCGGCAAATTTTCTACCATCTACGAACGGCGCACAACTTTTGATCCGTTCATTAGAAGACGCGATAAGAAGCCAAATCGTTCGGTACACAGTCGAGCAGAAGCGCGCGGAAGCTCCGCGTCAGTTTGGAAATGCATTAAACATTAGCCGCAAACAAAGATCGAGTGAGTGGGGGAGTGAGAGAGAGAGAGAGAGAGAGAGAGAGAGAGAGAAAGAGAGAGAGAATCTTTCTGGCGATGCAACTCACGCAGACACGTCGTGGCACTTAATCACCCAGCTCGTGCCAGGTTAAAGTACCCGAACGAATGCGTTCCGAGAATGCACCGGCTGCCGACAAATTCGTAATCAGCATTAGGTACGGTGCGGAGAGACTGATTAAAATAATGCAATGTGCCGTCCGGCAAAAACGCATAAACACGGCTTTCACCTTTCGCGCGCCGGACGAGAGAGGCGAAAAATGCGAAACGGGGAAGAGATCACATACGAGCCGCGGGAAAGCTGGCGAGAGGGAGAGAGACAGAGAGACAGAGAAAGGATAACGACGGAGGGAAGGGCGGAATGATGGAGTGGTGGACCGAGGGACGGACAGATTTACAGGCGGACGGAAATTTACCGAGAGCGGCCAGATAGACCGTCCGAGAGAGAGAGAAAGAGGTTCGAGGGTGGCAGAATGGTTCTACCGCGAAAATTCGTGCATGTGCACATAGGGGTGGGCGCGCCGGCGCAACACTGGCAAAGGATGTGCCTTGAGGCGTTCACTAAATCAAGCTGTTAAGAAAATGTGATCCCGAGGTCTGAAAACCCTGAAAGTACTGAATGCTATTCATGCAGGGGCCGCATTGAGGCCGCGTTCCGTCTGCGGCCTGCTTCTGAATCGCCGACAAGCGTGTCGGTATTGCTACCAACGTTTCACCCTGTCCATCTCTCTCTCCTACACATCCTCTTCCTCTCTTTCGGTTTTCCCTTCTCACCTTTACAGTTTTTCTCTTCCGACGTTCCACACTCCCATTCTCTGCTTCCCTCTATCTCTCGATCAAAGTTTCTGTCTTTCCTCGTCGCGCTTTCTCTCTCTTCTTCTCTCATCCCATCGCCATCTCTCCCGTTTTCGTGTGCGCACCATACGCGTGTTTGATGACGCACACGTGTGGGCGCGAGTAATATTTGCGCCCGCAGTGCGTGAATCCACCTTCAAAGGCAGAGGATAATGGAATTGCTATTTCGGTGCTCAAACATTTATTCCCGGATACCTTTCACGTTATAATTTCTCGAGTGACATGCCCGGGATCTCTGCCCGAGGGCGCACAGTGGTTTAATCAGTTACATAACAAGGGAACTGTTTCCGCTATTGTTTTAAAGGATTCGGGGAACCCGCCATTTTTATCCGTTGTCACCGGTTACACGCGAGTACGCGTCGCTTTGTAAGGAATGAGAGCGCTCGATGAAACAGTCGATCCTTTACTTCAGTACCGAAACACGCGTGTCTGACAGAAATACGCACCATACGTACGCCCGGAGAGGTCTAAATGCGCGACAAATACTGTACCCCGCTTACCGGCCGTATAAACAGCCATGGAAAGCTTTCTGAAAAATAGCAATACCCTCCGCAGGCTAGCAAATTAACTCCTCCCATAATCCGCGCGGAAGCCGAAACGTGAAGGCTAAAACATAGTCATACATTTTTAACGGCGGCTCAGGCCAGAGTGGCAGGCAATTTAGTCGAAAAAATGCAGCAGCTTCCCTCCGCCTCGCGCCGCCTCTTCGCTACCTCCCGGAGGGTAGAAATTCACCCGTCGGCGCGCGCAATTGTTTCTCCGACAGAAATCCTCGGCATCCGGCACGTATTTACTTCGATCCAGATACGGGAGCGCGGCGTGACCGCACGTGCACGCGCGCGCGCGCGCGCCGTATCGATCTTGCCGACAATCGCGCCGCAATCCGACACATAATACAGCCGAGTTAGACATCGCGTAACGCACGCAACTTCGTTAACGCGGAGGGGGTAGGCGCGTGACGGCTAGTGCGTGAGGCACAATCGGTTACCGGCGCGTTGCTAATGTATGCCGTCCGAAGTGACGCGCAATCGATAACCGATTATCTCGCCGACTACGGGCCAGTCGGCGGAGGCGGGCAAAACGCAAGTTTGACGGAAAGTGGAGGCAAATCCGGGATACGCGCGACGTCTGCCGCCCTTACTCTCCTACCTACCTGGCCATCCCCGTCCAGCCCCACCCCATCTACCCCATCTCGGCCAACCCCCCGTGACAACCCTCCCACGGATGCAGATATCAAGCCCCGCGCGCCTGTAAATCTGCCAGGGACCGGTGTGAAACGGTGGGTGGTCGGATTAGGAGGTAGAGGTCGAGGACTGGTCGACCACCTAGTCGGAAGTGCGCCATGAACTATTGCATTTGATATCCAGTCCGATGAATGGAAACCGTGAGGCCATATCCACCGGCAGGAGAGCTGTGGCGCGCGAGCGCGACAGAAGCCCATCCCGGCACCGTGAATGTACGTATAATGCCCCCGCCGTGCTTCCGCTAAGTATGATAACCAAGTATTTACGGCCGGCCCAGGCGAATTTCTGTAATTTACGGAGACACAGGCTACGCCGGCCTGCGTCGCCGCCTATGCGTCACCGTGTGTTGCCACGTTCCCGACACACGACCCGTTTCGCCACCCTACGACACTACGGACAGTTCTTGCTCGCGACGTCCTTACTCTTTTTTTTTTTTTTCCTAGACTTGGCTAATTCCTCTGTGCCTCGGAAATTCCTTTCCTCGCTGCCGCGGTCGACGGGACGGTCTTTTCAGTTAAGTTGCGGGGCGTCTCTGTTGACTCACTCGTGAGATGGGGGACTTTGATACGATGCGATGATAGGAGACTGTGTGGGAGAGGATGATGAGTGGTCGAACGCGACTTGCCAGGTAAGCTTTTTGCCATTTTCTCTTTCTGATATTTACGTCTGTAGCGTGTAACTGGATTATTCCGTTACAAGGCCGCTCGCGAGGCAAGGTGCCAGCCGCCTTTGCCGACAGAGCGAGGACTACCATTGTTTCCCCCTCCAAACCCAAAATCTATAAAAGGGGGCAATTAGCGACGAGGAGCTCTCGTTGTGTCGAAAGCCAAGAAGGACCAAAGATCGCTGTACGCTGTTTCCGAGCAAGAAAACGAGGAGGAGACGACGGGCGTCGGAACTGCGGACCCCATCCAAGGACAAAGCGCAACCGGCCAAGCCTCAGGCGGAGTCGTGTCACCCTCGAAGACGCCAAGAAGGAAGGACAGATTAACCACAAGTAGTAAAAAGAAAGTACTCCTTCGCGAGAAAGTAATAATAAAGCATTTTCGACAAGTGAATTATCTCACACTCGGTAGCCCAACTCGATCCCAGTCACACAAAAGTACTAAATACAGTTACAATTGGCGCCCAACGTGGGGCTATCGAGTTGAAGAGAATAAGAAGCTTGACGAAATTAAAAGCGGATCATGGCGATGACAGGCAAAACGGGCAACGGTAGAGCAAAGTACGGCGACAATACGACGAGCGACATCGACCTTCGCACGGATGAACACGCGGTCCAACAACAAACACAGCGCGTAAGGCATTCGCCCATAACGGTAAAAACATCTAATATATCCGCACAAGCGCGAATCAGCAATATATCAGACAAAACGAATGTATCTACAACCTTCGAAGAATTAATACAAATTCAAAAGACAATGTCGGATAGGATAGAACAATTAGAACAGAGATACCGCGACACTATAAGAGTATTCACGAACATCTTAAACGAAAGGATTTATGTTCACGAACATCGGGTACACGAGGAGATTGAACGAATTAACGAACGACTAGCACGTGAAAAAGTGGAAATATCCCGCGAAACTTCGGGGCACATTTTAGAAGCTATAGAACCGATCCAGGAAACAATGCGAGCGTTTCGTAAGGAGACTCGAGAACATATTGCCCGGATAAGGATAGACCAAATCCGGGAATCCGTGATGTTCAACAATAGCGCGTCCACACAGGAAAGGCGAAGCGAGCCTGTGAATTTCAACAACAACGTGTCGGTAAACGAAAGAGAGGCGCGAATGAACACCACTACCGCGATCCATACAATAGCAGATACTCCGAGTCGAACACCGAGACAAACGTATCATAGGTCAGGGCACGGACACGAGTCAAAGTTCCGTATGTTTACGACTTTCACGCCACCGATATCGCAACGGCCTACAGAAATGTTCTCCAACCTGCCATCCCTCCAGCGCGCCGATCCGAAATTAGGCACACATTGTAACGGTACCCAACCCGAGACAAATCCGCGGCGCAAACTTGTAAAAGGAGTACTTTGTTTTAAGGAAAACAATAATATACGGAAGGCGTGTGAATTAAGTGAAGTGAACCGCCCGTTAGTTCTCGAAGTGCCCGAACTCCATGCGCACATCGGCAGTGGGAATTGCAAAAAACTGATAAGTGAACATTCCCATTACCCTCGGTTAAGGACAATCATCCGGCAACCCATCATCTCCCGTGACACATGCCAGCGAACCAAAGTGATCCTCACACTGGGAAGGAAGGTGCAACGGAGGCAAGCCCACCAGCGACAAAAGCGAGCGAGACGAGACAAAATCCCACTCACGTTCCACAAGAGTGACCGCGTCCGGGTGCGGGGTAACCCAGTGGTACACGCTGAATCGCGAATGATAGCTAAGTTCTTTCATTTATACGAGGGACCTTCCATAATTTAAGAACAAAAGGACCAACAACCGACCTGTTAGTGAACCCTAAAACGCATTAAGACAAGGGAATATATTATGTAACGCGGTAATAAAAAAAATGTTTTATCATCCTCCTGTACAGTGTCAAAATAATGAAGCGAATTGTAATACTTTAGTTTAAAATGTACTGTTAAATATTGTAAAGTTTCGCTTTGTATATAGTCATAAATAATAAAAGTCGCAAATTATCCTTTGCTCCTCTCACAGAGGAGGGCATTGTAACTGGATTATTCCGTTACAAGGCCGCTCGCGAGGCAAGGTGCCAGCCGCCTTTGCCGACAGAGCGAGGACTACCATTGTTTCCCCCTCCAAACCCAAAATCTATAAAAGGGGGCAATTAGCGACGAGGAGCTCTCGTTGTGTCGAAAGCCAAGAAGGACCAAAGATCGCTGTACGCTGTTTCCGAGCAAGAAAACGAGGAGGAGACGACGGGCGTCGGAACTGCGGACCCCATCCAAGGACAAAGCGCAACCGGCCAAGCCTCAGGCGGAGTCGTGTCACCCTCGAAGACGCCAAGAAGGAAGGACAGATTAACCACAAGTAGTAAAAAGAAAGTACTCCTTCGCGAGAAAGTAATAATAAAGCATTTTCGACAAGTGAATTATCTCACACTCGGTAGCCCAACTCGATCCCAGTCACACAAAAGTACTAAATACAGTTACAAGCGATAGGCTAGAGTACGATGTTTCTTTGTGGCACGATGACTGAGACGCAGGAAGAATGTTGCGAGACGTTGCTCATGGTTATTGGCTGAAATGTAAGAATATCTCGTTTTACGCTGCGTTTGAGGGAAACCATCCTTTATATTTCGTAAGTAAAAGTTTAGTCGTTCGCGTGGAAAGAAGACTGACGGATATGTTGATGGAAAGGTAAATGCATTTTAAAATAGTTATTTGCAGTACGCATCCTTTCCTTTGGCGGCTCCATTTTGAGAGACTTATGCTCTCTTCAAAGTTAAGTGTTTGCTGTCTGTCTTCTGCAGAAGATGTTTCGTTTGATTAATCTGCATGGTATCGCTTTTCCTCGGTCGTTATTCCTTTGATGCCTTGATCGGCTGAGGCATGGAACCTTTTTGAATCAAACGGCGCTTGATCGAACTTATTTATGAAGGGAAGATGCCTGCTTGACATTTCCTACCTTAAAAGCACTGTTCCCGTCGATCTTCATAGCCAGTCAATTTTAATGTTCTTTAATTAGCAGAGAACTACTTTTGCTACATTGCAACCTAGATACATATATACGTATATCTTGAAACGTAGAAGCGGTATATCCGTTCACTGTGACGTTTGAGAGATTATTCATGCACACGTAAATATGCAATACTGTCGATAAATTCATTGCTTAGATTATGTCAGAATTACTGGTTTTCTATGCATCTATCTAATCTAAATAACGTACAGTCTTGATGTTATGAAAAAAATTACAGTGCATCGTATCCAAATACTGCACAATATTTGCTATACAATTATAATATCCATCTAATCGATAAACTGTTCTACGTACTAACATTTTTAAACTATCCTTGAATATTAACATCGGACATCGGACGTTCTCGCTGTGGCCTGAAATAACTTCGCAGTTAGCGTATCCGCTCTCACGGTAACTTTTCCAAACATTCGAACGTCAAATTCCGACGTGTCCACCTGTCAATTCAGTCGCGCGGAAATCTGTAAAAGATCGCCATGACGTGACCGCGATCTGGACAATGGCCGGTCCGTTTAAACTTTAAAACGCGGTCTTTTTCCGCTTATCGGCGGGTCCGGTCTCACGCCCGTCCCGACTCAAAAGGCAAGTAGCCCGAATGAAATTTTAACCGGCGAAGGACGGGTAAGCTTTGTGGTTCGCGTCCGAAGCTTTTCGTACTACCCTGTCCCCAATCGCATGCGACAAAGACGAAGCGATGGAAAGAGAAAGGGAGAGGCCGGCACAAAGGAGGATAAAAAGAAAAAGCGGAAGGAGCCGCCGGTCAGATCGGAAGTCAAGAGCGCTTTCCGCTTCCGGACAGGGAACATGCGGCGGATCAGTGCAATTTTTATTCATCCCTCGCGTACATTACCGTGGAATTAAATGCGAGATAGCGTCCGACCGGAAGCGCGAAAAGAGAAGAAGGAGGGGAAGGTTACTCACCGGACGCAGCCGCGACCTTGAACCGTAAATTCGCATTAGTGACGACGCCTCGTTTCTGAGCGAGGAGAGGAACGGAAAACACGGGAACAAGGAAAAGGGGGTAAAAAAAAATGGTCGTCGGGTTTATCAAACATTTAATGTTTCACGGACGGAAGTTTCGGGCCTCTGCGGACCGGTGGCCGCGCTTTGTCGCATTTTCGCCGCGACAGGGCCGTATATTCGCGCGTCTCACCGGGGGCTCCACGCGGAGACAAGTTCTGGGCGACTTTTCAGGCATCCTGCATCTCGGCCCGACACGAACGCGACACGCATACACGCGAAGCTAACTCCCTGCCATGCATTCTCGGGCACAGCCGTCGCCGGATCGGTCCGTTACATCTGATGCACGCGGATGTAACTCGGGGACGCACTCTCGTTTCTCAATTTCCTGCCACGGGAACTTTTTGACAGGCCGCTGGCGAGCCTTACTGCCTGCCGTGTCGGCAGACTGCTAGGCTGACTCGGCACGGTCGGAATTTCGAAGGAGGGGACCCATTCGGTTTCCAGTAGAAGGCAGTAGTAGCAGCTAGCCGTGAGCGAACCGAGAGTCGAAGTTCCCATTGAAGCCGGCCGAGTATGCCTTTACGGCCGGACGAGACAGTCCCGGATTATATTCGTTTCCGGCCGAGATTAGACTAGTCTCGCGAGATTAATTTTCCAGGTCGTCGGCAGTCCTCGCGAATGGGCGTGTACGAGAGGTTCAGAAAGGGAGATACCCGGGTTTTACGACGGTACACGAGAAGTCCATCATGGATCGTATATTCTCGCTCGTCTCCCTTCGCTTCCGCTGCAGACTGCATCGAAGGCACTCAGGCTGCATGAAAAAACGAGCGGGGCCCTGAGTAGAAGGAGCCTGCGAGGAGCTCGGGGGATGAGTACAAAGGGGGATGAGAAAAGCGGAAAAATCGTCAGCCGGCGACGGCGAACATTATTTTTGATTAGATTTGTTATCGTCGTGCGGGAGTCTGCGTGTGATGTATGGAGGTGGTATCGATCACCAATTCGGAGGAAGGTGAGACTTTAATGGATGAACTTTGCGTGGCTACTTGTGTCTTCCCGTTTTGATCGGAAAAAGAATTACTCGGAGAAGTAGCGGGATTCAATCGAATCAAATAGTTAACTGCGGAGGATTGAGATTAATTAGTACTGCTACCGACATGGTTTATCGTCCGCATGTTACCGAATATATGGATTGCATTGACTGAAGGTAAGAGTTGGATGTACGAGAAAGTAAAAATAAGTAACATATGTGTCCGTAGTGAAATAAACTCGGCAAAATACGAGACGGTATCCCGACGTCTTTTCGACCGAAAGTCAAATACGTCACACGTTTGTCAGGCATTTCTCGGATGGCACAATTAAGCCTGACTGAAGTATACGTCTCAAACGTAAACCGTCAGAAATGAATGGCTCGCGACACTCGGCCATATCTTTCTCATCGACACCGGTGGCACGTATCGGCAGAAGTGTCAAGGTTTATGTTCATTTTCTCCCGCGGCGAGCGGTTGGAATTCGTCGTTCGTGCGAAAATAATCAAGCGCGTGACCCCGACCGATCGATGGGAAATATTTCCGCCGCAACGACTTCCGTATATCTTCGAGGAGCGTAAATAATGCGGCGATGAAACGTCCCGGGAAGGCTTCGACGATTGATTAAGTGGACGAAAGGGAGGCGAGCGGATGGCTGAGCGACATAAATCGCCGCTCTGTTACGCTCGACGCCTTCGATCGATGACTTTCCATTGGCCAGACAGATGTGTCGCTCTGACGTTCGCCGCATTGAAATAAAGTTAACGGTAACCGCCGCTGTACCCGACCGACGAGTTCCTGCTACCTGTTTGCTTCCGCTACCCCCTTTGTGCTCATTCGAAACAGCTTTCACTCTTCGTCCAACTTCTGACCAGCGCAACCCCTTCGTGTCACTGTACTTTTAGCGCCCTGTAACCTTGGCGAACTTTCTGACGATTTCGGATTAATATGTAAAGGCTAGAGCTGAGCAGTACGTTGCAGACGTATTGTTCGAGTTCGGTGCACTAGGAACTTGTTCCTACCTGAGTTTAGACTGTAACGCAGACACCGCGTGCTTAATTGTATTACCGCGATTTTGGTATTGCACGACGTGGCTCGGTAATTCACCTGTACTTGACGCGCTCGTCGCTATAAAATAAAAGCGTAACGAGTGGCATAGAGTTTCGCGGAAGCGTCTGCCGGCAGTTTCAACTCTGACGCACGCAACAAAAGTCAGACGTAACCGCGGGCGAAATAACGCGAACAATTTCCATGCGCGCAACGAAATATTTGGCTGACATTATCGAAGCTTCACTTTGGCGGGCAATGAATTTTTGCCCCGGCCGTAATTTCAATCGTCCCGATCCTGTCAAACGCGGCCCGTGGGGGGGAGAGATTTTAATTGAAATTTACCCGCGCGCATCGAAATTGGATTTTAATGATAATTTTGATATTCTCAACTACACGGAATTCGACGAACTTGGTGCCGTTTCAACGGGCGACGGAGACTCTACGGACGAAGCGGAAATCGGACGAGCATAATTTTAGCAGTCATTGTTAATAGAACGACAGCGGGCGTGCGCGAGCGCGCACTTGCGCACTCGGCTCGTATTGCCGGTATTGTGTTTCGACGCCGAACGTTATTCGATACATTATTTAGATTCTATTTCGTCGCAGTGATGCAGCCCGTCCGCGCTGGGCTCTGTTGATGTAGCCACTGGCTTCGTAGAGGATTTTCGATTCAGCTTAATTAATTCAGAACTTAACGCTGAATGGCGCGTATCGCCGCTTCGACGCAGACATTTTCCAGCTCCGGTTCTCTCTGCGGATTAGCACTTGCCACAGTGGATATACTGTCATTGACAATACTATCGACAGGCAATATTTTGTATACTGACTTATTTATACGCGAACGGTCTGTCATTAAACTACCGTGTTTATTGTCGTTATTCGAGTAACTTAGATATAATTAAATGGTTTGCGAGGATATGAATGTCTTTACAATAATGAGCGTATGAATTGTTGATATTGTATATCGATATGCTGCTTAAAAAAATGTTACATATCAGGGTCACGATATTAATCAGAAAGTCTTGATCATAAAACGTCAAACTCCATTCGTTTGTTGATATCGTGCGCGTAATTACCGGCTTGACGTTCCTGAAATTTATAACCACTCACGAAAGTATCTCGGGCTTCTCGCAGTACCATTTTAACGGTGGAACGTACAATTAGGAAAATATTACCGATGTTGAAGCTGCCAACGCGAAACAGCATAGGCAATGTATCACTCATTGTCCGCATTAACGTGCACGTCAGTTTAATAACATCCTCGGTGCCGCCTTTATGGAAGTCCTTTGAACAATAATTCCATTATATCGAGTGCCATCGAAATGTCTCCAATCCGCAATGACCATGGTCCACAGTCGCATTCGAAATTAGTCCCATCCCCATGGCATGTCGCCGCACTCGTCTGCGAACTGTTCGTCGACAGTGTCCGTTCTATTTCGATGATCGCGACATTAGACGAGAGGATCGTATAACACAACAATCGGCGGAAGGTCGTAAATGCCTGGAAGGTTCGGGCCATGAGCTAACGAAATGTCTGGTACGCAATTAGCGCGGGGGTCGTATGCAAGACGTAGTAACTCGGCCATAATGACGGGGATATTAAGGTAATTAAGGCCTTCAAAGTAGTCCACGGCTGGTAGAGCATTAGGTGCGATCCCGTGAGACTCCCTTCCTCTTTCTCCTCCTCCTCCTCTTCCCCATCTCTCTCTCTCTCTCTCTTTCTCTCTCTCTCCTCTCTCTCTCTCTCTCTCTCTCTCTCTCTCTCTCACTCGAACCAACTTCTCTCACCTCTCTATCTCTTTCTCACGTTCTCTTGAAATGTCAGTACGAAATGTCATACGAGTGTGGTTCCGGCAATATCCTCCGCTGCTACTCTCCAAGCCCTACACCGCTCCCTTTACATCCCCCTACACCACCCTCCCGTTATCTCCTCCGTGTTCCTAGTATCGGGGATCATCCTTTATGCACTCTTGCTGTTACTTCGAGGATGGGTCGTGCCACGTGGTAAAATAGAATTCCGTTAATTGAAAAGCTTATTTGTAAAAGGTCTTTATGTTTAATAAATACATTTATGAGGTTTCGATTTTTGTAGATACAATTAGATAATAAGGTTGCGACTTGTATAGAGAAGTTAACGTTCATCGGATTCTTTTATGAGTGTTTATTGAACAGCATAGGCATTGACAAGATTAATACAGCACATTTTCAACTATTTATGTAGTCTGCGTTCTTACTTAGATAAAGAATGCTTTTGCATTACGCGGGTGAAAAAGATTTTACGAAGCACTTGCAGTTTAACGTGTCCTTTGATTCTCAATGTCCACGATAGTAATCAGTTACTTTTTAATACGGCATGATAATCGTTTTTCTAAAGGCAGGTTCGCGTATCAGGGATCTTCCATTATAAAACCTCTTTGTCTTTCCCGTCCATTCCTCGTTATCGCCCTCCCTCTCTCTCTCTCTCTCTCTCTCTCTCTCTCTCTCTCTCTCTCTCTCTCTGTCTCTCTCTCTCTCTCTGTCTCTCTCTCTCTCTCTCTCTCTCTCTCTCTCTCTCTCTCTCTCTCTCGTTTTATCCGCCACTCTACTATTATATAGCCTCCCGCTTTCTTCATCTCTACATCTACTGTTCAGGTGCGCGCTGCTCTCTGCGAACAGATTAGGATCAAACTTACCTAATTGCCGCGCTAATGTACGATCTAAATGCATATACGTCCCAGGTGTATCGAGAACAAAACGTCGGTACGCTCGACGGCGCAAAATCCTGCGGACAATTTGGAGGCTCTTGTTCGCGAACGACTTCCCATATGTTAATTATCAACGTAAATTGCGATACGTGCTCGACACCCGGCCGTATTTCGTTGCAATTTTGTGCCTACCCCCGGCTACCGATACAGCCGCCGCTTCAAAAGTCGGACGAGCATTGAAACGACGTTAAAACTGTGCCGAAACACCCCGCTTTCAAGTAGTTTCCCGCCGGTACAATTTTAGCCCCTCTGCGGCTCGGAAATTATGACGGTCAATTGCGCTTTTATGGTTCTCATCGAAAAGGCCATCGGCGAAGCGAATGTCTCGCACTTGTCGAACTGCTCTGATCGACCGGGGTGAAAAACTCTTAACTGAATTAGTTACAGAGTAATCAGCGAAGCGTTCCACTTTGTGAATCAAACGTACTATCCTCCTCCCATCCGCGCCTGTCTGCCGATGCAACTCTTTCCCTCTATCCCTCTTCTCCCCCTCTATCACGGTATCCTCTTGCGCGTCAAAGAACACTACCGTTAATGGATTTTTGTGAAAGCAAAGCGGGAAAGTTCGCCGCACTGCGCGCGATCGCGATCCTCGCCGCTTATTTTTACATTCGATTAGCGTCCGTTTGCTCTTTGAGCTCCTACCGATACGTAAGCCACCTATAAGGCGAGGCGCAAGCGTAGAGGTAGGGAAGGGATGAAGAGGGCGATAGGCGAAAGTCGGAACATCGCGTTGCCCATCTCCGACATCGGGAGGGTAAATTTAATTAAGCGCGGTATGCAACTCTCAGGATGATTAAAGCGATCCGCGCAATTCGACGGCTCGGCAACGCTCGCCATATCGGAAGCGAGTGAGCGGAACTGAGCGCGATTCCGTCATGAAAAATTGCCAAACCGTTCCGGGCTGTCGACATTTGAGCGAACGAGGACTCGCAACTGTTTACAATCGGTCGCGGCAAAATTCGCTTTACGCTAATAACGCCCCGTGGCTCTCGTTCGTTCTCGTCCGCTCGCTGTGCCGGCCGAGACTTTTCGCTCGCTTTACTCTCCTCCCCTCTTGCCCTTTGGCCGCTGCCAACCCCTCGTCCACCAACTGCCTTTCCGTACTTTCCATCACCGGGCAGGCCCCCGAAGCGACTCGCTCACTTTTCGCTTCGGAGTTAACGACTGCGTCGAAACTTTCCGCGACGCGTCGTTCCGTCCCATTAATAACTTAAATCGAGACCACGGGCCATCGCCGATATTTTCGGTGCCGTGACGACGCACGGAAACGCTTTCGTATCTTCGTAGAAGGTGGCCGACGATACTGACGACGGAACAGACCGTTGAACTGGCGAAGAGCGTACGGAAACGGTGCCAGGTGACTTTGAGCGGTGATATTTGTTCGCCGTGCTTGAATGCGTTATCGACGGATTTGTATGAGGACGTATGTGTTATTTATTTGGGTGCAGCGGATGCTTGCGCAGTTATCACCCTGCTATTATAAAGATGTATTGGGAAGGCACGAAATTATATAGAGGTCAAAGAGTGGGCGAGACAAGAGGATGTATAACGATTACTTTTATCGGAATCAACACGCTTTGACATGAGACACATTTACACAGTTGCACATAAACAAGTGCATTTCGTTATTGTTTGGCCGGTAAGACTTATTCGAATGATCTATCGGTATTTCGTTCCTACCGTCAATTATTTCATCAGCCATTCTGGAATACTCGCAATTGAATACATTAATTATATATTTCCTTACTTTACAGTTAATTTTAGATGTCTCTACCGGAACGGCGTATTAGATTATTTACACGTATGGTTTGCGCCTTCGTATTAGCATTGCATTAAGTAGGTTTAAAATCGTGAACTGTTCGGCTAACACCATGTGTCGAAGAAGTGCACATCAGGAATTGTGTGCGGTCCCCGGGTTCGAAACCGCGTCCTTGGGATTTAGTAAACCGACGTTCGCCAACGTAACAGTGGGTTTCGTCAGGACCCGAAGAAAACACTGATACTTCAGTTCCAACCCAGAAACCGCAAGCAGTTCCAGGTGCATCGACGACCGCGAAAGTCTTAAATTCTTAAGTGCGCTTCGGTTCACTGAAAAATCACAGTGTATGCAAAGGATTTAGAAGGACAACCGACATCCTAGCAAAGATCGTAAGCTCCACGCAAGCCGTGTATATAAATCCAAAAGTCAACAGAGGATGAAATCCAATAATGTACAAAGATAACAACCGGTCCACGAGACGTCTGTTATTCAAAGATTAGGAACCTATCGACATCCTGCGTATCCTTGAAATCTTCGAAACACTACTTTGACGATCGACAACATCGAAACGCACCTACATACCATTGACACTTTCAAAGCTTTCATCTCCACTGAAGACGAACATCGCGCGTAAGTATCGACGGGCGGAATCATCTTACATTTTCCGCGAGACACGCAGAAGTCTCGTTTCTTTATTCCACGACGACGCACTAAAACTCGGATTATACCGACAAGACAAATGCAAGGAAAGCTCGACCGTAACCAGTCTTAAAACTCCGCTTCCTCGCCTAAGCTAAAAGTCGTCGGCAACTCTTGGACCGTCTTTCGGCGCGATATAACTTTCGAGAATGTACAACCGACTCGTTCCCGGAATATTTGCCGGCTGCGCCGCTTAAGAGATCAAACGTCGTGTCCTCGCAGGTAGGGGGGGGGGGGGGGGGAGCGGAGATGAGAGTGCTGTGAAAACGGCGCAAAAGACGTCGTCGGCCTTTTGTCCAACGCATCGCGTTTCAATCCATTGAAAGTCATCGTCCGCGATGCTCAGGACAATTAGACAACTTATTACTATTGCAAATTACCCGCCATTGATTCGGCAAGCGATAACGTCCATTCGATTAATCGCGTTCGATTCGGACGAACTTGCAGTCGTTCGCTTTATGGCCTCGCGACTTCCATTTAAAAAATATTGAACAACCAATTTTTTGTACGCTACATTGGCGGAATTTTTCGGCGTAGAAAACTTTAGTTGGAACGTGAAAAATGTAGAAAAGTAATTTCGTTCAACGTTTATTTTATCGGTACTTCGCGTCTATTTTTGCGGTTTATCTAATTCTGTTTGGTGCTCAAGCTGAGAAAATTGAATTGCAATAAACAATTCCGACGACACTTTTCCCTTTCACTCGCATTGCACGAAAAATATTCTCTTCCCTACATCGTTGTTTCACTTGAAGTTTATACATGTACTAAATCCTTAAGCTTGGAAGGCGAGAATTAACGCAGCCCATCTCGCCACGATCCTTCACAGAGTGGACAAGCATATTCACCCAGGATTCGAGGTTAGTCCTGAGCAAGTAATGGCCACGCGATCGTGTAAATCTGAATGAGGAGCCTGACGAATCCGGGCACACGTCAATGCGTTTGAACCGTTACAGGGTTAATAGTTTGTGGATTTAATCCTGCAGAGCCGCTCCTCATTATATAATGGCAAAGGTGGATCGTTTCGAGAGAAATGGTTGAATCGAGTGAGAGCCTGCCGAATTACCACGTGCAGCGGTGCTTACAGAGAGATTGAGCAAGAGACAGTGTAGGCAAGAGTGAATAACCGCAAGGAGGAAGAGAGTGGAGAGGAGAGGAACGAGAAGTTGGAAGGAGAGGAGTGAAGAGACGACGATGAAGAGAGACTCAGATATATAGGGATACATATAGGGGTGCACAGGGACAGAAAGAGAGGAAGTGGGAGGATGAGTAAGAGTGAAACCGCGAAAGGAACATAGGCAAGGTGAGGGTGAGTGAACGAGAGAGAGAGAGAGAGAGGCCATGATTAATTCGGCCTCGTGGCTCGAAAGCCGATGAGTCGAACAGCCTGCAGGCGAGGCGGAATGGAGACGATGTTGTTTGCGAATTCAGATCGATTTGAGGTTGCCGGCCAGTCGGTCAGCACCCTGCGCCATCGGCCCAAAGTCCACGGCTGTGACCTCGTTCTTTGGCGCTACGCAGGACGAGGCAAGGTGAAAGGACGAAAAAGGACGAGCCAGCTACCGTTCACCGGACATTCGACGATTTTGAGAAGCCGCCCGGAAGTCGCTTGAGGATCGAATCGTACGTACACGTCGCTTGAAAGTACTTGATAAAAGTTTCAACGGCGACATTTATATGTTTAATGTTTTAGGTCTTCCTTTTAACGGATCCTCACCGGCGGAGATTTAAATTTAACCGTGTCGCGCTTGAAAATGTACGACGCGCGTGGAGTCGAGAGGGGGAGAGAGAGAGAGAGAGGAATGTGGCACGACCCATAAATACGGATTAGTCGCTAGTCTTATCTGCGTCGATTAATAAAAGACAATTTATTTCGGTTGTCCATGTACTGGAGATATCTGAGGAATAGAGTGAGATGGGGTAATATATATGGATGAATAAATTGAATAAATAGTGAAATAAACTGATTTAATATGATATGTTATATATAATGGTTACGGTTACATGTTGGAAGACTACTCAGCTTACAAACTTATTCCTAAGAAGGCAATCAGCAAGTACTATCGCATTTATTGTGTAACTCCTATGCAGAGACACAATTGTTCCATCAAAAAACGTTGCCGTTTATTCATGAAATATGGCGGTACGTTGAATAATTTGATCGAATCACCTTTCACGAAAATGCATGCTTATGCTGAATGTAAATTTTTCCGTAATATCTGAACTACATTCAGGTAAAATTCGGTCGATTTTACATGCGTAAAGAGCTGCGCATTATTGCGAAAACCAGCCTGTCACGAATTAAGCTTCACCATCAAAGTCATCTACAGGATTACGCGTAAATACGTAAAACGTATTTCAATCTCCCAGCTAGAAATTTTCAATTCATTTCAACCCGTAAAGCATTGAATCTTCCCAATTTCACTGCAAAGCCTGCAATGTGCCAGTGCGCTGCGCATAATACGCTTAATGCAGGAGGAACTTTTATAATATCGAAAAAAGGCGGCCATTCGATTAATTATCTGTACCAGGACATCGTAATAAAGGACCGACCAATTACGCCAAAATTACACTCGTATTGGGGAGGGGCGTCGAGCTTGGTTACGTATTACGAATCAATTTGCGATCGGCAAGCAAGTGGCATCGAAACACCGAGCGCGCCAAGTCTTGAACGAACCCCGCTGAGACGCGACATCCGTCGCTACGGATCTCATTCCGTAATTAGGGCAAGCCCAACGAAAGCTATTTACCTTCGAACATTTTCGCCGGAGTGCCGCGGTGAAGCGTCATTCCCGAGACGAAATTACGAGCAAAGGCCGAATAAGATCGTCAAGTTCATTTCAGAGACAGAGTATTTCCAGTTTTTATTCCGCCGCGTAATTTTGCTAATTAATTAACTAACTGCTTCGGACAGGCTCTGGAGAAATGGCTGTACCGTAGGTGGGCTGGATGAGGGCGGGGGAGGGCTGAAGAGAAGTAAGGAGTATGGGCGTGGAATAAGGAAGGGGACAAAAGATCTTGAAGTCGAGAAAAGGAGAAATTCACTTAACTTTTTCGTGACCGCCCAACTGGGTCAACGGGTTAGGTAACCTTCGAGATGTCCACGGTCTAGGTTCCACTCCATATATCCGGCAAATATTTCGCGACGTATCCATCATTCGTACGGGGTGAACGTCGGCGTATGTGTCATGAATTATTGGGTGGGGGATGCCTATCGATCGGCGCGGACAAGACTCGTTAAAATATACGGAACAAGCTTTGACTGTGTTACGTCTCGTATATTTTCACCTGTCCCCCTGCCATGCGTCACGTTCGATTCTGCAGCTAGTCGTAATACGCGTATGTGTCATTGTAACGGCATCCGTATCAATCGCCTATCTCCCGCAAATGTTTTCACCGAGAATATTAACGCTTAATCGTTCGGGGGTGGTTATTTCGCACGTACCTTCGCTTTTTTCTGACCAATACATGCACTCGTATCAATTTCAAGGGAGATTCATCAAACCATAGTAACGATTTTTCCATTTTAGCCCGCATTCGGCGTTGGCTACGATTTCAATTTACAAGTATCAATTTTTTTCTCTTTTTTTCTCCCATACTCGCCGCGAATGTGCACTCTCTTTTTTTCTTCTTTTTTGCGACGGTTTACTCCGGCAGGACCACTTACGCTATCACATAGGTGTCCTTCGACGCTTTTCGTTGCCAGGACATTTGATATCGAATACTGCGAAGTGTAGGGTACTGATATTTTCGTAGCACAAAATTGTTCGTAGGATGCGGTGATGGAAATATTCAAATGCTGGAAGATAGGTGTTGGAAGGACAGAACATGAAAATAACATCCTGACAGTGACAATGATAAAATTAGCAACATGGAAAAATCAGCTGTGGCCAGAATCACACAATGTAATGATACGCGCTACGCAGCAGAGAATATAGCAAATAACAATATTAGCAAGTTGATCTTTCATACAGCTGTGTATATTCTATTATATCGTAATCAGAAGTTATTAACAAGGCAGACACTATTGGAGGTATAATAGCATAAATCATTATTCCGAGATTAGACCTTTGCACACCCACATAAATCAATAGCATACCAGTACTAAGCAGAGACCAACTGGTTCTACCATAAACAGTAATTCCATGTACTTATAAACAGAAAAAAGCTCTTTTGATATAGAGATGGGAAGCATTGAAAACTGTGATTGCTTTCGCAAAAACTGAACTCTATATTAAAAATTTGAGAACATTTAAATTTATTCAAATTAACATTGACTGCTATATTATAATTCTGCTACGATTACACTTCATTAAACTGTTCACGAACCGTAATGGAAAGTCAACTCTCACACAGAGAAAAACCCAATAACAGTACGTCGCTAACGTAGAGAATCAAATACGGTTCGTATTTAACGTCCACTGACGAACGTAAGGACGAAAAGGACACGTAATTTGCGTCAACGGTAAAACTTGATATGTACGCGTGCAAGGTTGCGAGTCAATAAATGATTGTTTGACGCCGTGCAGAAGGCCGCTTTCGCGGCGGCGACTAAAAGCTCATTTAAACGTCACCTTACGCCTCAATCTCTGCGCGTCACATTAAGTCCGTTCCATTCAAGGATCACGTGCGCACACAACCCTCGCCACGGGCGTACGTAGCTATAAAATACATATAGCCACAGCCGCGGAACACGCAGCTGGTGGTCGTCTGCTTTAATCAACCGCTAACCATGACGCACGGCCCGGTACGTTGGCCGATCACAGGATTATTATTCAAGCCCGCCGGGCCGTTTGTTTAAAGTGGAAGAGCCAATGCGCTTGGCCGATATCTTCCGACGTTCTGTTTTTTACACCCCCCCTCTTCCTCCTCCCCTTCTCACGAGCTCGCGACCCGCCGGAACTTTTCCGCGTATCTGGCTTCGCCCAGCTATTTACAGTCTGTCCCAGCACTTTTCTCCCGCCTACAGGGCGTGCGCGCGCACAAATTGCAGTAAACGCACACGTACGTCCCCGGCATAGCGGTACAAATATGTGTACGTGCGCACACCGCGCCGGGATCCGAAAAACGTGGCCGCATTTGAGAAAGAAACGTTTAGCTCGTGACTAAACTAAGTATCAGAATCGGGGGTAATGGGGCGCACTGGATCGCTGCGGGAGAGAAGAGTTCAAATGGGCGAAAGGCGGAGGGAAAGAGAGGCGAACTGAAATGGGGAGAAAGACGGGGAGACAGGGAAAGGTAACGAGAAGGTAGCGAGGAGGTAGGAGAAAGCTGAGGGAAAAATTAAAAGTGTCGGAAGCGGTATTGGTTCTGGCTTCATTATGCATTGGCGTAAATTAAATGGGGGAAGCCTTAGCAGTTTTTGCGCGTACGCGTACGCCTAGAAAATATTGCCGAGTACGTTCACACGGTAAGTCCCATCGGGGTCGGCGACTGGGTCGGCGTCGGGGTCGGCGTCGGGGTTGAGCAAACTTTTTAAAATTAATTCTGTTTGTTGTCGCACGTAGCGACGATATCGTTTCGCGCTTTCCGCCGATGCCAGGGGCGTAGTGTATATATCGGGCGGATTCTCCATGTGGGCATCGACGCTGTGCACTGTTTTCGAAAATCCGCCCGGCGACCGGCTCCCGAAGGATTCCAAGTTCGTGCACGCTCCGTCACGGCGGGCGATTTCCTTCGAAAGGACATGTCCAATCCATTTCCATTTGCGGCACGTTATAGTTACGGGGAAGCCATGAGCGGCTCGTGGATTTTTGTTTCGCGAATGTGCGCCACTAAGTTGACATTGCACCTGGATCGCGAGATTTAATGCCTGCAAGCGAAAAATATGGGCGCGCGTGTAATCAAATAGAGCTGCTGTCGTCGCGTGTCACGGGATTTACAGGTTCGGGACGAGCAAGAATTGTCCGTTTTCCACGCCGGACTGCCTTCACATTTTTATCGAATTTTTGATGTATTCGTACCAAGTTCGAGGCGTGTGTCGTTTATAGTTTCTTAAAGCTTTCAAAGTTTTCACTGATGGTTGTTTTATATTTTCGAAGAAAAAATCAAAATGTGCTTTGTATATTAATGTATATGTGTTGTGTTATTTTTATCGCCTCGTTTCAATTGCACATCGAGACTGTACCTATCCTGTTATTTCGGTCGTCTCCATAGCGTGGAACATTATATTTCAGACGAAAAGGATTGAGTACATTATTTTCATACGCTAACGCGTTGCAGTGTGGAATGACAACTAGCTCACAGCACCTTACACGCGGAATTAGTTTTACCGCTCCGTTCTATGCAGTTCGCAGGAATAAAACGCATATACCTTCCGTTGTTTTATTGTTATACGCTTCATGAAAACGTAATATTTCTCTCGGTCAACATTGCAAAAATGTATGCGTTGCGTTGATGCATTAAACGACAGTACCGTAAACATTCCGCGCTAACACAGTCGGCGACCGCGAAATCTGTCCAAAAATCTCGCGAGCCATACGTCCGCCGAACAACGCAATTGAATTCGTTCTTAGCGAATACGTTATTGTTATAAAAATTCATAACCCACCCGTCAAGAATTAACGGGCTCCGCGCACTTTACATTATTCAACCGGACAACGATAATCCGGCAGCGGCCATAATTTATTGGCAACGCTTGTGCATAACTGTCATGACATCATATCGGAGTCGGACGAGACTCGGCGTCATAAAAAGATAATGCCGCGCATAACCCGCAGCGAATTCCGAATGTTACCTCTAACGGCCATCGCATGACAAACGGTCGGCGTGCGGTAAAAACTTAATTGCATAAAACGCCCGCAGCGGCATCTGGGCAGTAATTGAATTCCCAAATAACGTCTAATAAAGTACAAACGATCGTGTCAGCCGCGGTCGGTTCTTCGGCATGCGAACGGCATCGGCGACGGCTCGATAAATTCGCGAGGCGGGCCGATAAATTTAATTAAGAAAATCGGCCGCTTCCGCCGGCCGTTCGGCGCGCACTCGATTTCCGATAACAAATGGCCGGGGCTGTCGCAATTGTGACCCATCGAGTAGCAGACACAACGAGGCCCCTTTGTTCCCTGTGTTTCTTCGTAAGGGTATCTCGCACAAAGGTGGAAGCAGCTCCTCGCCCATTGATATCGGAAGCTTAATCGTCTTATCGTATAATAAGCCCCAGAGTTCGACCTTTTCTACATAATCGCCGCCGACGTCGGAATCCAATGAAAAACACTGACGGACACAAAAGAATCGAGTTGTTTCGCTCTCCCTCCATTTCTTCCGCTCTTTTCCCTCATCCCTTACCAGCGTTCTCTCCAACTCCCTCTATCGCCACTCTTCCCTTTACCTTTTCGCCAATTAAATCTTTTCTATACTTGCGGATCATCGAATCGATGCTCTTTGTGCTCTTTACAGACTTCCCTATTCACGGTCTCTCTCCGTCTGTGTATACAAAGAGTACGTCGGTTAATCATTTTCCTTTTACAATTTGCATTTAATTAATTTCGTTACCTCTTTTGCAGTTTCATTAGTGACGCTTAAATCCATTTTCCGCAGCGCCGGTTTAATCGATATTCCGTCGAACTCGGGCGAAATATGCATACATTAGAGACGTGGATGTCGTTCGGTCGTTCGATGCACTCATTAGAGTGGATGGCAAGATTCGTTCCAGTCTTTGTTTGTCATCAGTCTTACATTCTTTCATTCCGTTCCTTGGCAAGAAGAGAATGTGATCTACAATGGCTCATTAGGACCGTTTAATCCTCCGACGGGTAATAATGTATATTACGGAGTTCCCACAATAAGCAATTTCGTTTGTGAAACACGTATTGCCAACCTACTTCGCTCAACCCACTTTACCAAAAGTGCCCGTAAAGGCGACCACAGCCCGCGAAGAGATATGTATACAAGGGCCATAAGGGTGACATTTCAGGAAATTCCGCTTTATATTCGACCTTGTATGTAAAACGGTTATTATGCTGCTCGTGCTCTACGCAAATTCATTGTACACACAATTCCATTGGTTTCGCGGCTACTTGGCATCTTAAGCGTCGTTATGCGGATGAAATAAAGCGCCGGATTGATTTAGAATCTAGATGTGTATTGCAAGAAGAATCTTCTGAGATCAGACAAATCTCAACATGATTCTTTGCATATGACATAATAACTTGCCTAGATACTTATGATTTCTGTTTGGTAACTACATTTTCGCAAATATTTCCTGAAAGGAAACGTAAGCGACATGAATATCCTGGAAAATATAATTTGGCGGTGTAATACGTAAATTTGTAATCGATAACTTTGTAAACAAACTAGGTATAGTAAAATTAGTACTGTTTTTTTAGCGTCGTCAATATGCAAGATTACATGTAACTCAGAGAACATTGATTCTCATACGACAAATATAAAGTCAAAGAACTTTAACGCGATTTGTGAAATTAATCTTTTATATTCCCATTTTATTAAAGGAACAGGCCATGATAAACAGTTCAGACTATTTCATTCTTGAGATCTGACAGTAGTAAAGTTTCTGTCACAAGCACGCATTTTCTTCGTCGCCCGCCATTTTTCAGCTGACCGTACGTACCAAGTTTGTTCGCGGTAATGATGTGCTCGTAGCAGAGCAGTCTCTTTGTACAGAATTAGATTAATTATGTGCACGAATATATAGTTATTCATTGCGTCAGTGTTTCGTACGTTAAAATATATTTCAAACAGAATTATAACTTTAAACGTAAATGATGACTTTATGGTATCTTTTTTCCACGTCCATACTATATTTTTTAATAAGCGGTAATAATTTTGACGATAACATTAATATTTTATGCCATTAATCTAACACAGAAAATGCTGCATAACTACTGGCATAGTTATGAAGTAAACAGAAGAAACATAACGACTCGCACGTGAACGTAGAACAAAACCAAAGTTTGTTGTTAAGGCAAACAATACACATAGCACTCTGTTTAGCTAAATTGCATACACCAAACAATTTTGTCTTACTTACTTCACCCTATGAGTAATCAACTTTACCCTAACTCAAAGAATCGTAAAATGCCCTGCAATTCTCTCTCTCTCTCCCGTGCAAAACTACGCACCAAAAGAAGTCAGAAAACGCAACCACTCGCGAGATAGAATGCCGCCAACAACGTTCCGTGCCACGCATTCAGCGGCCATCAATTTAATTCCCCGATAGCCGCAAATCGCTCCTGAAATTTCCACCGAAATTCCATGGAATCCCAGTCGACGCTCGGAGCCGTTCGCGCGATTGCTCGGCCGAAAAAAGGTCGATGCAGGAGGAGGAGGAAGCGGAGGAAAGGGAGAAGGAAGGAAAGAAGCGAGGCGGGTCCACGGGTAGACAAAGAAGGATCTATCGACAGGAGGTCGCCGTCGTCGGGCAAGATGAATGCGTCAGCCGCGAGAAGCGCGTCCGAAGGATTCGCTCGGATCAGGACGCGGACGGGCTGGGCGGGATATTGAAAAGTATTCCCGCCGTCGGCTTCGCGGCTGGCATGAAATTCAAATCGACGTATTTACAGTGGCGAGCGGCCATCCGATGGCTTCGGGAGCAGCGGCTGGCAGAATCGACCTGGACGCGAATCCGCGCCGTCGAACTCGACGTCTTCGGAGGACGATGCCACGGCGACGATCGGTGAACGACGGGACGGAATAATCGCGCCGTTTACAACCCGGCGGTGCGTCGCTCGGCGTCCCGACGCTGCATTAAGATGACGGATAACGGGCTCCAACTATGCCGGAAGCTCGGGAGCGTCGCGATGCGAAGATAACGGCGCCTCCGCGCTTGCCTCTGCGCTGCCGACGCACGACCTCCGCGCGACCTCTACACTTCCACCTGCCCGCATGTACTTCCAGTCCCCTCCGCCTTCCTCCCCCTCCTCCACCTCCCTCGCCTGCTCGCCATGCGAACAGCTTACGCGTAATGCGCTAACGAGACTTACGTTCGCTGCGGCAGCCTTTCAGTGGGCGTAAATTTAAATTCACTTCGCACGACAAGGGCCAAGTGTTTACATACTGATGATGCGGCTGATTAGGGAACGTGGGGTGAGGGGAATTTGTGGGGGAATGTGAGGGGTCGAAATGTGGGGCGATAAGGAAGGAACGGTGGTCGATGTCACGGCGTGCACTTTTGAGGCTCGTGACGCTTGGGGCGCTGGATGGGAGGGTTGGGATTTGATATGCGTTGTGCGCAATTGATGTTGCAGATTAGCTTGAGGATACTTTGTCCTTGATGTATCAGTGTTTACGCTGATGGCATGAAAGGTTGGAGAGTGGCGGTTGCAGGTGAAGTGGAAACGATCGAAGAAATGTGAAAAGTTTATATGGGTCGGGATATCGAACGAACATATGTCTCCAATTGTAAGATGTGTATTCAATAAAAAGTGATCTGTCAATGCACGAATATCAATCATAGATTTGGATTTCTGTCACAAGAAAGAACCATTTTTACTCTCATAAAAATAACAATGACGTCCTAGGTTCGATGGAAGATGCAGCGTAACGCGAACAATTGATATGTTAAAAATTACACCTTCGATACTGATTGATAGATGTATCAGAACTTCCAAAAATCCTTCGGGACTCCTAGCACATAAACAGAGGCTCGTAATCGATATTGTGCAATGTCAGGGACTTGAAACTTCGCCAATGTAACGATGATGCGAACGTTCATAAAAGACACCTGTATCCCTGTCCGAGGGTTCGATAAATTTTCCATTGCAGCCAAAGCCGGTCGTATTTTTCTAAAGTGCTCGATTGGGCCCGAAACTAGTATCGTCAGTTTCGAAACTACTTACGAAATATCCTATCAAAGGCCCTGTATACGTGGCTGGAACGACGATAATCAAGCCGGTTCACCGTCCTTCCTCCATTGATCCCACCCTCTAAAGTTCATTAAGTTGGTCGGCCGGCGTATGGAAACGTGTTACATTGAGTGCGATCGGGTGTCGTATACCTACGAGTCACAGTCTCGAATGATTGGTCGTCTTTCGGAAATTGATCGTGTGGAATTGCATGTAATATGCAGCAGGGGTATGCTAACGAGAGTTCGCATTTGCCACGGTCAGGAGAACTGGGTTAGGACTATCCCAGATGGTCCCGGGTTAGACCCAGTGATCTATCGACTCTTGGCTTCACGATCGATGATAATCCCTGCTTCTCGAATTACGATAAATTATGGCAGGCGTCTGGTCTTGCCATGGAAACAGACGTGCCAGAAAAGTACATATGCTAATCACTTCTATTATACAGTTCAACTTGGTACGGGTAAAGCTGCTCAAAATTTGTTAAGAAATAAATTGTGATAAGTTATGTGTTAACACCGTCTACAAGAGCCTTCTAACAAAAATGGCCAGAATCGTCATGCAGTCCCAGAGTAATAATACGCCTCGCACCATAATTCATAAACTTGTCCGAAATGAAGGACTCATAAATTATTAGAATCTATCGCCTGGATATATTCATAGCTCAGAGCGTGGAAGAAACACTATTCGTCCGTCAGCGTATGAAAGATAACTGGGTCACGCCATCCCGAGCTTACCCATCTCGATCAGTCAATTTCCAAATTTTAATCCAGTATAATGCATGCCGATCGTATTACAACAGATTATCGAAACTATTCCGCTTTTCCCTGGCAAATCTGCGAATCCGACAAAGATCCAACCATCCAGCCAGACAGGCTGACAGGCAGGCATCGAAAACATTTTTTTGTCCCAAACCGGGTCACGCCAGTTTACGGGACAAGCAGCACTATCAGTCTCCTCTTCCATTCGATAATATCTAACCGTGTAACCGTCTAAATCATTGTCGCTTATCGACGGCCGCGCTCATAAGTCCTCGACCCCTAACGTCGTAAGTCAATAAAGGGCAGCGTACGACGATAGCCGATTAACGGAAACGTCAAAGTGCAGTTCTCCTCGTCTCTCTCGGTCACACACAGGCGCGCGCACACACGTGCGGTCCATTCGATGGTAAGCGGCCCCCTCACAACTCGCCGAGCTTTTCCGTACAATGACCAATAGCGTCAACGTGCGCGAGGGGCACTTTGTTACCGCTTTCGGTTATAAGCGGCCAGTTGGTCTTGGCTTTTCTCCTTCTCCCCACGGTTTACGGGTTCGACCGTGCTCGAACTATCGTCGCGGTTTGAATTTTAATTGTGAAGTTACGGCCGGGCAGCGCGTTCCCCGCTCGCCGTTCGAGTAAACAGAGGGCGGCTGTTAACTATGGTCGCGCTTAACTCGAGTCTCTGGCGACCGCGTCGGACCAAGTTGGACCGTCGATTATCGCTCGCCTGTCGTTCCCTGCGATACGTACGGACGCTTATACTCACTTAATCCGACGCCGCCTGTACATAATAATCCTCGTTTTATAATCGAGTAATCAAAATTACGAAAAATTGAGAGAAAACGTGTGATACGATGTAATGAACGGCAAGGTTTACGTGTACTGTGCGGGAAGTTGTTATGTATCGGATGTCATTAGAGATGATTAAAAGTTGTGAAATTCAATTATTTTGTTCGTCATGCGTTGGTTTAAGGGTAAATCATTCAATAGGATAATGCGGTCAAGAGACGGTTAGAATGTATTGTGAAGCATTTAAGGATGATGAATGTTCACGGTATTATGTTTTAATTCGTTTTATGGTAATCTAGTTGATTCTGTGAATGTCTTTTTTGTAAGGATTGACGAATGGAATAAAGTGAAAATGTCATTTTAGTTGACGTATGTAAAATAAATAGGGAGACAGTATTCTTAATGATATAACGTACTGCAAAGGAGAGAACGTTAAGCAAAAAGTTTTAAATGTAGGTATAATACAAGGTCATTTACAAAATTTCATTCATGGACATCCTTTATTACATACTGCAAACGTGATTTATTAACCAGCTTTTTGCAACCGATGAGGTTTTGCGCTAAGGTGCAGCATCTTAGCAGATTACATTTACCGTGACGGCTTACATCAAATATCATTTTAATCAATTATCGCAGCAAAGAAAGTTTCAGAATAATAATTTGTTGTAGAACGTATTTCCCAGTGGTAGGTATCACGTTCCTTGCAACTTTATTTAATAGCAATTACGTTTCGATCAATCAATGGTAATGTTAATAAATGTAAAAATGTTATTTGCCAAACCCAATACAACAATTTTCATTCACGTACGTATTGAAATAATTGCAACGTCGAAACATATAATTGTTTTATGTACTTTCATTAAACCAGTTACGACTGTAATTTTTGACCAAATCGCTCGATATTTTTTACTTTTAAGCGTATTGAAAGAGTAACGTCCATTAATTAAACAATTAATTAAATGCAATGCGATGTATTTTATCGGCCAATACTTACCTTAATATCTCATAACAAAGTTTTTCAGACCCACATTTCATTCTATGCTTGATCATTGTCCTAAATAAAGTAATTTTCGACTCTCGATATCTTCGCATGCCTTTTCCTCAATTTGCTTTTTTGTCTTGAACACAAAATGCCGCGCTAGCCAAGTGAAAAGACTGCTAAACTCACACTAACTCTGTTCATCAACATCTGCACCGGCAACTCAGGCACCCGAAAGTTTTTATTGGCTTTACCGCATCAATCCCGTATATTCCTCCAACAAATTCGCATGTAATCGCATGAAATTAAGGGGGTCAGTACATGTAAACCGTTCAAAAAATCAATTTTTTTTTTGCATGAAATGTTTGTATAATGTCTTAACAATATGTCAGCGAATTTTTAAAACTTTAATCAAAGTATTTCTCATGTTATAACGTATAAACGTGACCCACCTATACGTTGCGTTCGAGTCAGAGGTATAGTTGAGCGGTAGACTTTGTCTACCTGTTTTTTAAACACAAGATATAAATCGATAAGGTGACGATTTTCAAGTGGTAAAAAGTGAGTGTATTGGCCACGTGCAGAAGAGGATGGCCAGTCGTCTCCGAAAAGTTGAAAAAGATCCGAAACTTACTGGAAGGGGAAACTAACCGAAGCTCTATTGAACAAATTGTCATTATACTACGAATTTGTTATTCGGAGGAATATCAAGAGCCTCAAGGTTATGAAAAAAGCTGTAACGGCTACTTTCTATCATACGTGCTCCGCAGATAATAATCCAAAATATGAGTACTGTCCGGCGGGTCCCGACAGCTGATGCCCAGCAAATAAATTGCCAACGTGTAAGCATGGAGCTCGAGTGATTAACGAAAAAAATTGAACAGCACATCCGGCTAATTTACGAAAGGCTTTCAAAGGAAGAACTTTTAACGCGTTGTTTAAGCAGACATATGTAAAATTCCAACGAGCTCTTCAATTCGACTGTGTTGCGGTTGAACCCAAAATATCTAAACTTAGGAAAAAAAATCGTGGAATTGTCTGCCTACTTCACTACTGGGTTGTCTAACAAAGGTTGTTCATCTATTTTAATGGTTATGGAACTGCTTGAGTTGAAAATTGGCCAGAAATGTAAAATGTTCGCGGATAATGCCGACAAGAATCGAATCACAAGACAGGACAAACGGCACTCACTCAGCATCAAGGAGGCTAGAACAGCCAGAAGACTGGAATAAATTAATACAAACGAAATGTACGAAGAAGAAGAAGGTCTACTGTATGGTCCAGAAATAGTGGCCTATCCGAAAATTGCTGTAAGTAACCAATAATTCATAGTATCAGCATCGAAAACTTTAAACCGCTTTTTCTTCACTTCCTATTTTTGCGTTTCTTCCAAATTGGCGTGCAGGATTAAACAAAAACTATTCAACCGATCGGAACGATTCAAAGTTTATTCTCTTTAGCATGAAATTCTCATCTATGTGAACCTACAATTAGGTAACAAATATATTTTTTACTATTTTTTACAGCAGGCTGAAGTCAAATTTTTTTCCCGGAAATTCGCAGTTTTCGTATAAAACTGCATAAAATTTTTATTTCGCGATTTCTTCCGCGTTTTTGAGGTTCACATAGAAGAGAAACCTTTATTATTAACAAATAACTTTGGATTTTTGATTTCAGACAAAAATTACGAGCTGCATCCTGCACGCCAATTGACAACTACGGGGACGAGACGCTCTCTTAGGGAGCCCATAAAACCGCCATTTTGTAATATTTTTTCACAAAAAAATTTTGGTAAGGTCTTCGATAGTACTTTTAAACATGTCTGCAATTTCAGGAGGATAGGTCATTTCTTTCCGTTTTAAAAAAAATCGCGAGAAACAGCTCGATTTTGAGCGTTTACTTGTACTGACCCCCTTAATCGGATGGCCTAACTCTTTCGGGACCCTCCGCCTCGTGCCTGCTGGAAACAACCAAGGAATCAAATCGGAATTCAAATCGATCTGAACTCGCAAACATCGTCTCCATTCGGCCCACCGGCAGGCCGTTTGACTCATCGGCTTTCGGACTACACTCAAAAGCTTTTCCGCGATCGTTTTCGGTAAAGCAGGTGCTAGCCCATCATTCGCGGCGAATCTATTTGCCTTCCTTCTTTCTTCCTTTATCGCGCGCATGACGATCTTCGTCGATTTCGTACTCGTCGGGCATTCGTTGTCAATGGATTCTGAATGGTTTCCCGTTCTGAGATGGTTTGCCATTCGAGACTTAAATTAAGCAAGATTGCGCGAGAGATTTGTCAATGGGTTGTATATTTTTTAGATCGTGCAAATACGTCCGGACTTCGTATTATCGGCCGTGAGTTATTTGAGGATGATACGTCAGTTTCCCGTTGTTGCAACGGATATATGATTCAATGGATCGTTCGCATGCGGGATATTGCGAGGATCGAATTACCAGTCAGAAACATCCGGTAAACTGGAATGAATGATCCACAAGTTTCTCAGAATTCTGCTGTCATTCTATATTCGTAATCCTGGAGCGCGATAAGTAATGATAAATCAACAGTGCGTCCCTGCGCGAGCATAAAGAAGCCGCGTATGCTCTCGCATTCATCTCACCCTAAATGTGAGCACGCGGAGCATAAAAATATTTAGTTATTCAGCGGGCGCAGACATAAATGTAACAGCAATTCTTTACAGCAGCATAAAAGTATAACCGTCACCGCGACGCGCCTCAGTAACGTTATACGACCGTAGGAGGTTAAGTTGTTAAGTGTAAATGACACGCAGAATGTACACGACGTTAGGTGGTTTTTGTCAGGGGCGTGGGTCGTCGTAAATATTAATATTTCGCCGCAAAGCGAGGAACTATCTACTATCGCTGGCTGCCTGATCGTAAAACTGTGTTTAACGCTGCGGCAAGTTTATTGCACTTCGAGTTGGATGGCGCGGAATAATTGATGAAATTTGACCAGTTTCCAACGGCGCCGTGCCATCGACAGTTTATTAACCCTCCGCTATAATGAACCGGCAATGTGTTTCGGTTTACACCGGTAATCTTTCAGTTTCTACCTACGTTTCGTCATTATTTATTGCTATCGATTGGGCAAAATTACTCCGTTTCCCGGCCTCGCCCCCCGTTATTCCGCGAATCACGGGCCCACAATCTCTTATCTGATATCCTACCGGGTCAGATATGTTATGGAATTTGAGACATTAGTCAAATTTCTGACCGCTGCGAATTTATATTGCCGTTATTTACGGTGGATAGACTTTTGTGAAGTTTCGTTCGACGAATTTCGTTTGAACGTAACTGTGGATGTGCACAGCATCCATCATTATTTTCTACGCACACGATGAAAATACGGCAAAGGCAGTACTGTGAACAAAATGACAGTACACAGAATTAACGTCTTTTTATTATTATTATCATTGCCATTAGTCCGATACAGCGTAGGTAATTCCTATTATGAAAACTAACTACAATTCTGACAATAACGAACAATCGTTAATTGCTGAAACTGTTCATTGTGTCAGTAACCAGTTCGAATAAAGTGGCTTTATTCCTGTGAAATTTTAATTACGGGAACAGTGTCAAATTATGCTGCGAGCGGCGCAAGCTTGCGGAGGATCATTTAAACGTTGCAGCGTTACTTTATAAACTTCTTGCGCGAATGAAAACCGTCGAGAAATTAGTCCAACCCGTTTCCCATTTCTTTCCTCTTTCAACTTCTTCGTTCCTTTTTCCCCCTACCTACTTTCTCTCCACCCCCGCAAAAAAAAAAGAATGTGCGCCACAATTCTTTTCACCTTTGCGCCACTTTCTTTCTTTTTTTTACTAATTATAGGAATTCTGTCGCGTAACGTTTGACAATCGACGGTGACTTTAATCAAGCCGTCACGGCGATAGTAAAAGGACTTCGAAGGACGTGCCAAATTTTATGACAATCTTTTTTCTCTTAAACCTTTTAGGTTAACTGGCGCGCGTAAAAAAATTGCTAACTAAACTCTTTCGCCGGCGGCAGTACATCAAATTACGAGAAGCCAATGGCATCGTTTCGGACGATCAACTGCTATTTAGGCACTCGCTTCCGGCTAAAGTGTAAACACTGAGAATGGCAAGCAGAGTTTTACGGCAATTCTTTAAGTACAGTTTTTAAGTTGTTAACCGGCACGCGTAATCCCGCGGAAAGAATTCATGCACGATGCTATCCGAACGGAAGCTTTGCGAAACATCAGGCAGCGAGGCGAGCAAACTCTACCTCGGCAAGATATATCACCCGAAGGCATGTCTTCTATTATCACGCCGTGACAGACCGAGAGTCTACTGCATCTGATAAATCCGCGCATACGTATTCATTCATCCGCCGAGTGACGAATATCGTGTAAGATAAGCTGTTCCACGATTCATTGAATAACCGCGGCTCTTTCGTGTGAAAGTGCCGGATCTATCTCGCCATTTTTTGTTCAGATTAAAATGTACATAGATGTTTAATCATGTTGATTGATTGATTGTTTAACTCCTTCTGGGTCATTATTGCTTAATGCAAGAAGCCAATTCTCACGCGGGTGTAGAATACAAATACTAATACACCAATTGAATTGATATGAATTCGACGAATAAGAAAAATGTAAGATACTAATAACTTAAGTAGAGTTATGTCAAAGGTTATTTTTCAAGTTTATTTTCGACATTATTGTTATACAAAACTCTGTTAGCCACATATTTTATGGGTGCAATCACAATTATGACTCAGCCCGCAAAACTAGTTCCGATTAAGTATTTTATTCCTGTTCCACGTTCGATCAGTGCAGACATATACCAGCCTATTTCTTGAGCACGAAATAGGGACGCGAACGATTCAGTGTTCTAAAATCCATACATCAAGCGTCATCTGATGTGTACCTAACTTATCAGCGCAACATGTGCAAGAGGCAATACTGTACACACCTTATACCCTGCCAGATCCCTAACCACGCAGGTCAGAATCGCTTCTCTTCCAACGGGCGCAGTGACATTAGCGATCGGCTGATGGAAGTTCGGATCTGAAACAGAAATTCGAATCGATCATCAATCTCTCAAAAGTGCAAACTCAAACTTCACCGGCTACGTCAACGATATAAAGAGCGCACCGTCCGAGACATCAAAGGAGCGCGCTCGTATACGAAGTGCGGACAAATCACCAATTACTAAAATCGAGAAGTTCGCAGCATCAATCGTGTGCTGCGCATCGGCCCGATATCACTGGCAGCACTCCTCGAACGTCGAATTCTCCTTCCTTTCCCGTCGTCGAACTTTTTCGATCGGCCGCACAACGCCTCCCAACAACTCCATTCCGCCGCTATTCATCACATTTGACATAACGGGGCGATACACTTCGTTCGATTAACTCACTCCGAATCGGGAGTCGAAAGGTCAGAGCCGGCCTCTCTCGGGGTCGAAAATAGTTGGCGCCGGTGGGTATCGACTGCCGTTGCCGGGATTGTTTGGCGAGAGCATGAAAGCGGAACGCGGGGTGGGACGCCGAGTGTGCAAAGGGATGGGTAATGTAGGGGAGGCGGAGTGGGCCGTTATGGCCGCTGGTAATGCCGTATGAAAAGGAACGCCCTAGCGCAATATCCATATAAGAAACAATAACGGTGACACTTTGGTGAGCGCGGAATTATATGGCAGTACACTGCCGTCCGGTGCAAATGTCAGACATCCGACGGGAGAGACAGGCGAGGATAAGGGTGAAACGAATCTTGTCTCCTAACATCCGAGAATGAAAGTGTTCACCTGTTGAGCGAGGGAAAGAGGGATTAAAAGGAGCTGCTCAAAATTGTGTTCAACCGTTTGAACGAGGGCAAGAAGAATTAAGATAAGCGGTTCAAAATTGTGTTCAACCGTTTGAACGAGCGACGCGAGAACGAAAGTTGACGCTAAGGAAAAATCGTCCTCCAAACAATACACCAGAGGCTATGCGACGCACGTGGGGTGAGGAAGGGTGGGAGATCGAAGGAGAAGAAGGAGGAGAGGGGGGATGAGTGGGAATTTACCGTGCGGAGCATTTCATAGATGGCTTCGTAATGGGAGCATAGGGGAACCATAATTCCATCGTACGTGCCTATCCATCGGCTGGTACACGACCCTGGGGTGGCCCTCGCGGGAAATTCAAGCGTATTAAGACTCTCGTGGTCCGGCCTGTGTGCCACGCTTGATAGATCGGCTGTCTCGGAATAGGCACTGCCGTCTACCGCCTCTATCGTCGCCCGCCTAACCCACTACCAAAAACGGTTCCATGCTCGATATTTGCCATACATCCTCCCGGTAAGGTCGGCTGATAATCGATTGACGGATAGGAGCCTGTCGCGAAGTGTCGAGGGAGGACTTCCTCTTCGATCGCCTGATTCTTTACCTGATTGACGGCTGAAAGATACCGTTAGCTCCTGACGGTTTTGTTTAAGGAATGTGTTCAAGAAAGAGATCCGCGCTGAATAGATGATATTATGTTTGGCAGTAAGAACAAAGAGATGCGAACAAAATAGACTAGGAACTATAATGAAATAGTTTAATATGCAAAATATTCCTCCGAGGAAATATATCTTTATGGCCAACAATTTCACCTCACCCAAATAGTACCAAACACTGCGCGAATGCACTGGTTAAACAATGCTCATCACAAGTGGCCTGAGCAAGCATCGATTCGATCAAAGCATTCCGATTAAATTTTTCCCAGCCCCCAACACGAGTCCCAAATTCCCATCTCACCCCGTCCACACTCGGTCCATTGATTGACCTGTCAGCCTCCGCTAATTAGTAGAGGAATCATTATCGAATCCGTCGTCGTGGCCTACGCTGGCACGATCGAACCTAATCTTAAAGCGACTCATTAAGAAGCAGGCACCGGCTCCGATTAATTAGACAAAATTACGGGAACTGAAAGGAGACCGCAGGTTCAGAAGCATGGCCTGGTCCTGCGCCTGGCCGTGTGCGGTCCACCTATCATAGATATCTACCTACCTGCTTCTGTCGCGAGGCGGCCGATAACTCGCTATTTAATCAGAAAGCTTCGAGCTAAGTGGAGTAATTAACAGCCGTGAATGGAGCGAGTAATTGACGTCCTTCACCCGCCCCCTTCGACCTCTTCTCTCTCAGCATCGTCGAATGGAAGGATCGCGAAACGTTTCGACCAGCAGTGACTGCTTAATGTGTTTGCGTTCTGCCAGACGAGAAGGGAGAGGGCGGCAGAAAGAGGGAGAGCGAGATAGAGACAGAGAGAGAGAGAGAGAGAGAGAGAGAGAGAGTGAAGGAGGAAGGGGCCCAAGAGAAATAAAGTGCTAATACGTGAACCGCGTGTATCCGCAATGAATTACTACTCGGCAAGGGGTAATTGGCGGTTCGTTATATTTTCAGTTCACCCCGGTAAGCGGCAGCTGGTTTTACACGGACTAGCCTCGTTGAGCGACGCCGAGCGGGTCAATTACGAATTAATTAATTTCCTGGCAAGAGGTTATTGTTTAATTAAAGGCGCGGCTGCGGTCGCTCTTTAGTGTCGGAAGCGCGGAACGTCCGCCGGCCGGCTGACAGACATTCACTGATTTTTAGCCGACCGATCGCGACGATAATTAGCTTTGTAATTAGCCGCTTTGTTACGTGTTTCAATCCTGAGCGAACTTTGCCCCCAATGAACGATGCGGACGTGAGCGCACCTGTTCAGGGCCAATCGCGAGCAATTAGGAAAACGACGCCAACTAATAGGATTCTGGGGCTATGTTTATGTTGTACGTAAATCGAGTGAATGTGTGCTCTGCGTTCTTAGTTGAGAATGTGAATCTATGTCTGGAGTCTAGATACAGTCATTGATACACTTTGAAGATTGTGGAAGATTTACATTCATGGATTGAGTCAATTTTAAACTATCAAATTTATTATCGCCAGAATATAAATAAGATTTTTATGAACAACAAGCTGCATCCGTTTTACAAGAATAACCTTATCCTTTCAACATTCACGCCGTGACCTGCCACACAATCTATCCAACGAAGGCTATGGCTAATAAATATCCGTCTCCTTAATCGGAACTACGGCTCAATAATTAATTCATCTTACCATAAATGGCCGAGTATAGAAGATCTCGGCCAAATCGGTAACTCTGCCCGCAGGGGCAAATATTAGTTCAATTACCTACGTCCTCAATCCTCAACGTCGAGCAACCTAACGTGATAACTCTGTGCCAAAATGATCTTTGCGAGTATACTTGATAAATATGTTTCATTTTCTCCTCCACGGTTGTCTCGACTTCCCCGACGGTAAATTACGTTAGGAGGGGAGGCAGTAGCTTATATTTTCAGATAGTATACATTTAATTAGAATAAATGACGGCGGAGGAACGTCGCGTGGCGCCGAGCTGTCAGCTCCGAGCTACACGGCACGCATCAACTTGGGATACATTATTAACTTCTGATTTCGCAATACCCTTCGTCTCGTCGTTCAGCGTTACGCAGACACAGTCGGGGAACATGGAAAGTTATAGCGCTGCTCGTCGCATTAACGCTGAAAACAGCAAATGTGAAATGGCTTCGTGAAAAAAAAGATACGGTCAAGCGCGGTACGGAGAGATATTAAAATCTCAGAAATATTTATGCGTACATGCACTTTGATGCATTGATAAATCTCGATTTTGCGTTGCGCTCAGAATCTTGACTCAACGTTACGCGGAGACAGTTGGAAGCCTGAAAAATGATTGCCTACCTCGTTCGGTTAATATTGAAATAATAGATGATTCTTCGATGAAAAACTGTATTTTTTCGCAGAAACCCAACCTTTCCGGCGTACATTGAAAATCAATAAAGATGTGCGTATTACAATGACGAAAATGGGGTGATCGAATGCAGCGAAGGTACTCGATTGCGCCGAATATTTCGACAAAAAATTCTCGACGTCCTGACAGGAGCTTCAGTTTAATCTCTGGCTCGAAAAACATACCGGCGCTAATCAAATAACTGATCATTCCGAAAAAAAAATGGGCACCGATGTGCGGCCGGAATGGACAAACGTTGATGGGTCTTGCGTCGAAATATGAACTTGCATGGATTTGAAAGCGGCCCCACTGCGTCTGCGTATATTAAAAAAATTCCACCAACATGACGTTTACGATGTCCGCGCATGGAGTTTCATTTATGACCCGGTTTACCCCTAGCGCAGCATGGCATTTTCCTCTTTACGCTCAATGAATGTTTCCAAATAAATTCCGCCGTGACAGGGACGGGCACAGTTTTATGTACCGTTTAGCCCGCTATTTCGATTAACAACCACCCGGGATTGAAATTATGTTTGATGCGACTCGATAGTCCCACCTCTTCGTAAAGAGAATCCCACCCGAAATGTGTCGCACAGAGTGAAGATGGAGTAGGGGCGACGGGGTGAGAAAGAGGGCGAAAATTATTTTGCGGTCCCCATCTGACATTATAACGTGCTAACCCAAGGATCTCTCTCCCTAATCATGATATTTCCCCGGCCGAATATCAACCCTTCGCCGCACCTTTTTAATCGAGCTCGTGAAAGGCAGGAGTGCGAGAGCTCGGCGTGGAGCGCACTCGAAATGTCGAGCCCTCCCTCAAGGCAAGGCCGAAGGGAGAAGAAAAGAGAGGGAAGCAAGGATATCGCTCGTCGTGCAGCTCTCATAAGATTTCGCCGAAAATGAGTAGAAATCACCGGTGCGCCGCAGTCAGATGTCTCCCACCCTCGTGGCGACCCCCTAATGGCGGCAAAATAATAAGAATTTCGTCTGGTTAGTCCCGCGGGTGCTTACATTCCTATTTATGGACGACAGTATCTCGAGCTCTTTATGCCGGCTGCTGGCAAAATATTCGCGAGCCGTGTGATCCCGGAGGCACGAGGAATTTCCCCCCTCCCACCGTCTTCAACGACGTCTCCATGGGGTAGGCCACCCCCACCTCCGCCAGCCCCGCTTCCCATCCCACGTCTCCACGTCGCTCCAACTTCCTTTGTTCCCCCGCCATTTCGCTTCCTCTCGTCACTCGCTCTTTGCCTTCCCACCCCCCTCCCCCGCTCTTTACCCCCGCGTCCACCCCTTCTTCCGTAGCTTCTTTCCACTTCCACTATCTTCCTTCTAATCTTCAATCTCTCATTAACGCGTCAGACTTCGAATTACTCCGCCTCGTGTCATTTACCTTGTGTCCCACCCTCCAGCCTCACCCCCTTCCTCCCCCGACCCCCGACCCGCTCACCCACCCCGAGCCGACTCGCTCTTCCGCCACGTACTCTCTTTGTTTCGCCGCAGCTGTTCTTTATCTTTCCATTTTCATTCCGACGTTCCTGTCATTTCCCCTCGCCGCCCCGCCCCCTCGCCAGCCTCGCCCCCGCGCAACTTTCCATCGCCGAGCGTCTTGTCCTTTTTCTTTCACCCTCAACCCGCAACTCCCGCGCTGCCACGCGCACTACGTTCGCCCATCTCTCCACTTCCTTCTGCAATTGACCGATCGGCCGCTCGATCCTTGCTTCTTTCGCCTTCTATCCCTGCGCCTCTTCTGCCGCCGATAGAACTCTTCCTTCGTTCGTCTCTTTGTCCTTCGGCATCGTATTACTCCGTTCCTCGACAGCTGAATACGAAAGTATCGCGTCGCTGCCGGGTTGAAGTGCCTCGCCTCGAAATCTGTCCTTCTCGCCAAGCCCCATCCTCCCCCCTCCCCTCTCCCCGTTGCACCCCTCCCGCAGCAGACATGCCTCTGGTCTTGCGGCGTGCTTCACGAGGTCGAAGCACCCGTTTCACCCTTACGGGGAAACGGCACGTAGCATAATAACGAGCCATAAACGGTACCGGCGCGCCACTGCTTTATTTTACCGTTCCTGCAGACCTGAAATATCTCAAACCACTTCCTAATACCCGCCCCCGAAATCACTTCGTCGAGCTCGAGACGGTAGCTTCCCTTGCGAGTCCGTTCCCGTCTCCGTTCCTGTCCCCGTTCCTGGCCCCCCCCCCCCCCGCTTCTGCCACCCGTTCTCGTCTTTCGTCCTTGCTCTCGCTACGACTTCGTTCCCCCTTTGTGCCACCCCTTTGTTCATCCCCCTCTCTCGTCGTCTAGGACCCATTCCCCACCACCCCCCTTCTGCCGCTCGTACGTTATTCGCTGCAACTGGCTTAATGCGCGCCTCGATAATTCATTCGATGGTCGTCCTGTTCCGCGAATATTTCGAGGGATCTTCTCAGAAATTTAAGGACAGGATCTGCGCTCGGTTTGTCACAATAATCATATCACCGCGAAGGCATGAATTTGGACCGTCATGGCGAATTCTTGGCGGAACATCGGGTGGAGGTCGCTTCGGGCGGAAATTTCGTTCCTCTAAGGGAGGATCGGTAATTTTAGGGTGTACTGCGGGAAGATTTGACGTAGTTTTATAGTGACACGCTTCACTGTCGGTGTTGCGGTTTACTGTTGTTTTGTTTATGCGCTGTGCTACTAGAGTTTTATTGAACGCTTGTTGTCTTCTTTTACGTTGTATAAACTTTCGCCTTTAGAAAAATGTGAAAGCGTGGCCAACATTGTCATAATCAGAGTCAACAAATGATAAATTGCTATTTTTCGCGATAAGACTGAAATGATTGTCGACTCTACGCCTAATACATTAACATGCACAGAGAATATAAAAACGTTCGAATTAGCTGAGATCATAAGCGCGAACATTAGATCGTAAATGAAAAATTGAATGTAACGCCTCACCATCACGGCGCCGGAGTCTGTCAATTTATCCACGCCGCCGAGAAAGTCAATTTGCACCATCCGATAAGATCCCCCAACTGGCCAATAAGCGACGAGGAGAAGGGGCGGTCGCGTCCGCTGATAAAAATAATCAATTCCGGCAAAGTTGTATCCTCCGCAGAGGCGCGCGGGCCCGACAAAGTAGTCGAGATTTGTCAGCGACGCCTGGGCGCCGAAAAAAATGGAGCTTCGGGAGGCGGGGGAGGGAGAGGATGGCTGATGGTGGCGAGCTCGAAGGAAGGGGGAGGGGGAGGAAGAGTTGCCGAGGGTGCCTCCCGATACTCCTTCACTGTCGCCGTTCCTGTATGTACAACTACGCCCCGCGTGATATCGCTTGTCGCCACGTTCCTAGTTTACCGCCATCAGGATGTGCTGGCAAAGAAACAGCATGTGATACTCGTAACAGATTGCGTTTCGTGCCAAGACACGCTTTGTTATCTGGGTTTACACTTTCATGCACCGAGAACGACCTCACGTTTCCCGCCTCGCGCGCCGCCACTATTTATTTTCGGCCACTTCGGCTTTCGAGAGACACGCTGTCAACGCGTTCGTGTCGGCCGGCTCTTTTCAAGTTCACCGGCGGTCCCCCGCGCTGGAAAGCTGGTTCGCTCGCGAATTTACACACGATCCCCGCCCGACACGACAGCGGCGAGTGTTTCATATTAACGGGACACGCCGCGTCACGTCGGCGGCGATAAATTTTTTCCCGATCCGCGCACCCCCGCCTATGCATAGACTTGCCTTTGCGCAGGATGGTGGCAGTCGGAGGATAGCGCTCGTGTCGCGATATGAATCGATTGTGGCCAGGCTTCGCGATGTAAGTGGCCACTTTGTGATTGATAGTTTCGGCGACGATGAGGGCCTGCGCAAATTTATCGCGCCCACCGTTGATAAATGGAGGTCAATGGAAATTGGCAGAAAATGATCGGCTGGTTCCGCAGGATTTCGGATCGGTGTAACATTGTCATTTTTCGAGGATCTCGGTAGTGTCGATAGCGTGATCTTGACTGATGACTTGGAAGCGAAGAAGTCGTTGTGTCTGAATATCTGCTGTATTTGTGGTCGTGAATGGAGTACAAGGCCTGACCGCTGTACCAACCCGCTCGGCAAATATTGTCTTTAGAGGGTCTCAGTCGGGACGACAATCAGCGTGGTTGGTCACGAGTTCTGTCATACATCCTTTCACGCGCTCGCCTGGTACATAATTGCTCTACATTTTCCGTTACGAAACAGCATTGAGAGTTCAATAATACTGCAACATACACGACAATAATTTGACCAGATACTTTGAATACTTTATTGGATTAGGCTCTTCAATAAGAATCGACACACAACGAACGCTTCTAAGCCAAGATAAGTCCATCATTAACAAACGAGCGGATTACATTGCTGTTTTTTCTTCTTTATCTAAAAACTACTCGTGTTTAACACGCAAAGATTCCTAAAGTCCCCATCTAAAACGCTGTATCACATTTCCGTCCGCTGTTTGGAATTTAAAACTCAGCCACCCCCTCCACCCTTTTCGCTCTCTTCCTTCCTCTGAAGTTCGCTTCCAACCATATGCCTTGATCGTTCGCTTCGCGGCACGCGGATTGTACCTTTCTGCTGAAGACTTCCGCCGGCAAACTTCCCACTCCCAGCGTCGACTCGTACCTTTCCGAAAGTTCGTCGGCTAAACTCGTAATCTCTCTCCGTCAACCGGCACATACCCGTCTTACCGGCTGCCGGCTTCCGTAGGCAAGAGTCAAGATTTATTCGCCGAAGGACGCTCCCTTCGCGCGACTCGCTTTTTTTTTAATTAAACCACCCGCCGCGTCCATTTTCCCACCCTCGATACCCGAAAATCCGCGATCCTCCGACAATTTCTCAGGTGTCGGCTCTTCAAGCGTCCCACGCTGTCGTCGCATCGCTTCTGATTTACGACCTCTCCTCATCGGAAAGAAGGGTGGGGGGAAGGAGAGAAAAAGCGACATAAAGGAGAAGCAATGATATCAGACACGCCGTAAAGTTTGGGTTTGCCCTCGCAGTTTCGCGGCCGAAACGGCATGCGGAAATGTGCAAGGCGAGAAAGTCAATGAGGGTGCAGAACTCTTTCTTTCGCTCTCTCTTTCTGTTCCTCTCTCTCCCCCTCTCTTTCTCTCTCCCCCACTGGACGAGTGACCGAACCGCGTCGTTCGCAGCACGCGGCGCAAAAATCGAGCTTCTAGGTCGGATTGAGGTTCGACGAAACGAACCTCCTTCGGCCTCGGCTATTGCCGTATCGACGATTTACAATATTTCTCTCCCCTACCCACTCTCCATCCCCTGAGCGCGAGCGGAGAGGGTGACTCGCCACTCTTTCGTCCGTACGAAATATTCGAATACCTTCAATTCGATCCGCTGACCGCACCGAACCCTCCAGGTGAAATCTCGCAGAACGGAATTAAATGGATCCGCGCACTTTTTGGACGATCTGACGTCGTGTGCGTGACGACCGATCGCACATGAGTTGCTTTCTGAGTCCGTACACGCTTGGCCGTGGGCGATCTGCGTGCAAGTGCCGTATGCTCGCTCGTTTCGCGTTATGGACAATAAGTTTCCCCTGCGGTCCTTTCGAATATTGGTACGCCCGCATACTGGGTGCACTGTTCAACGTTTTCGAACGATCGTCTTTCAGTCTATGTATCCTTTTGGGAATTTGGACGGAATAATTTGTTCTGTTTTGACGGGTGTATTTTATGGCAGGCGTAGTACGTGTCTACGTGAATGATTTTTGGTGACCTTAGGTCTGGTTACGATTGTGTGGGACTGTTCATAAAACTATTTATGAGAGAGAGGGTCTTTGAAATATGTACTGAATCTAATAGTATACAAGGACAAATGGATTACTGTGAAGAATTTGTCGCAGGATTTTATGGAAGGTTGGATGATCTGTTAGGCATACAGAAAATTAATGTATTGTCCACAGTGATTCTGCCGAACGTAAATAGCAAGGTTGTGTTTCTAGTGGTTCAAAAAAAATAAGCGTTAAGTGACAATAAACAAATAACATATAATGACCATATACGACAAACATATTATAGATTGATGAATTCATCCCGTTTTCGATCGTCTCGACAAGAGGAGTCACGTAATTCAATTTAAACGACAAACATAAGATCTAAAATATTCGTCTACCTATAATACATAAAAGTCACATATGCAAATAATATTCTTGAAAGGAAATGCATACTATTACAAACGTTTACTCAAACGCTGCATTACTTTGAATACGATTACGGCCATACGCATACGCTTGACATCCTGCGCACATTTGTATGCTTTACCTGCTCGGTTTTCTTTTCATTCTCACAGCATCCTTCAGAGAAAGGTTCTACGGTGGCAAGACTATAATAAGTTCTTTCCGCAGCTGTGGGTAGTTCTCGATGATAGAGTTACAACGATGCTTTTCTGCTCCAGCCTACTTTGCATCAGTAAACCATATTTTGCCACACAGAAGTGTAAATGATGTGATTTGGTTCGAAATAGGTAATCAGTATTAACATCCCGAATTGCAATGCAATATCTGCGTACTGAATATTAACAATTTATTTTTATCTCTGAAGAAGAATGTTAAACCGCAAACATCAATTATGTAATCAATATATTACTCGGCTGAAATTTGCTTTTCCGGTTTAAAACCAAAGACGATGAACTATTTATTGTCATTCCACGTGACAGAATTCAAAATATTCCACGTACTTTAAAAAGCCTTTATCAATGTATGGGACGTTATAAATTCCACCTTTCTGTGACATGTAATAAATTCTAACCATTCCTCTCATACCAAAAGCATAATGAATATCCCTCCTATTACCAGATTCTCATTGCCACGATAGCCAAGAAATAAAACAGTTTATTTGTCATTACAAGTAAAATCGACCAGCGTTAATCTCATTTGCTTTACTAATTCATATAATCGCGCATGCACAATAATATAATTCAGACACGATTTAATCTTTACGACAGGCAGTGTGTGGGCTCGTAAAATTCGGTCGACCCATTTTCGAACCCCTCGTTTCTCCTTCTGTCGTTGGCATTCTTTCTCTCTTCCTTGTTCCGCCTCTGTCTGACCCCCCGACCACCCCCACCCTTCTGCCGCTTTGTCGCACGGTCGGTCTCTGTTCGAATGCGTCTGTCGCCCCTAACTATAACCCTCGCCGGCCTCCACTTTGGCGAACGCACGGTCGAGCGATTTTCATATATCGAGGAGAAAATCGCTCTCCTCTCTTCACGGAATTCCAACGTTTGCGACCGCGGATCGATTGACATTTGCCGCACGCCACAAAGGCGCGTATGAAACCGCGCAGAATAATAACTGCGCGTCGCTTTCTTCGCTTCTGTCTCCTGAAGGCAAAAAAAGTTTCACCTGCGACAATCGTGGCCTCAGAGTCAATTCTTTCTAGCTTTGAAGAATGTGATGAGAGAAACGGACTGGAGAATATTTGGAGATCCTCAAGTGTTGTTATGTCGGTCACTTTCTTAATGATGGGAACAAATTTTCAATATAACGTAAACGATCGTATCATGAAATTGTTCATCTTCGAATTGGTCGACTGATTGAGTATGTCACTGCAAATGTTGCCCCGCTGTAGTCGCAATTCAAAAATGTATCGCATATTACAAACCCACGAAGAGGTGCACGGCTGTTCAGGGATTGCGAAGACGAGTGTAGTTCTGCTCTAATTCCTTTTGAATTCCGAAAGTCTCTTCATTTCGCACACAGTCGAGTACGCGCATGTGTGCCTCGCGCTAGCGCAAACTTCTTCTCGTACGTCATTAGCATGACATTACTACGGCTAACTTTCTTACTTTGCGGAAGGAAGTGAGTGGCCGCGTCTCTAATGACGGTTTTTAGGAAGAAAAACAGACAGCGGGTCCCTCTTCTTCGGCAGGCGAACTTCCGCGGCTCCGATCAAGGTGCCGCGGAAAAATACCGAGTTTAAAAGGGTATATATATTCGATACCTTCAGGAAGCGGCGCCAAATTATTTCTTCAGACCCATTCGGCTTGATCGAAATAGCACCCTTCGTATTCGTACGTCTCACAGCCACTGGTAAGTGTTTTTTTTCTACTTTTTTACTCGTACCTCGATCCATTTCCATTTATCTGGTAATCGTCACTCACCGTAGATATAGACCAATAATTTCTGAATCGTTTACATTTCTCATTTGTCGAAATATAAGATTTTTAATACGAATGGTCTTCTCTGACATCGGTCGTGTCATGTCGACTTTTCGGTTGGATTGCTTTATTTGTTTTATTGCTGTTCTGTCTGCGCCGGCGTGGGATGTGAGTGATTCGATATTTCGAAGCGTCAAAACCAATAACGAATATATTGTTAGCATTAGATTAGAAGTCAGTGGGCGTATTGGTGGCGTGTCTAAAGCGCGAGTGTACATGCCGCAAACGAATGTTTGCCCTGCGAAATTGATTGTACCACACCTCTATTAATCTCACAATAACGGGCGACATTTCGGTCAGGAATAGTTTCGCGGCACGGTAGTCGAAGGACCGTTTTTGAATTATTCTTAGAGGTCACAAACGTCGCCGAGCTCTCGCGTCACTCGTCAATTAAAAGTAAAACAAAATTTTCTCACTTGCGATACATTACGATGACACCTTGTTGAAGCAAAAATCTTCGCTCTGCACACAAGCGTATCAAACGGATGAAATTGGATAAAAGAAATAGTATCGCATTAAATAGGAATAATACACACAGTTCATAGTATAATATTAGCGAAACAGCAGCAAATCAGCAGTCGAAATACTTCACAGTAATTATGTCTTACTTTTGCATATTGAACAGTTTGCTCCGAAAATAGTAGCCTGTAATTTTCATTCAAGTAACGTCTCAGTAAATTATGTTCCGTAACGCGAACAGTATATCACACCTAACTAAAACATATCCGTACCGTTGACGCATTACCTGTTTCCGAACACCAACAAAGCGCCGCCTATCAAATTAGAATAGTTTGAAAACAGGATTTCTCACGGTCGATCTCCGCTATAATTGAGTTCTCGCCTTCCGAGTTGGAGGAAAACAGTGCGGCCGCATGCGGATCCGTGGAACATTGCATTATTTCTTTCCCCGAAGTCCTCGACGGTCAGTAACCCCGATATACTTGAATAGTCAGTAACGGGCGTCACGCAATTTTCCACCCCCTGCCGCCCTTAGGGCAAAGTTTCTTTTAGTCGATCCACTTGCTCGACACTCGCTTTTACTCCGACTGTCGGCCTGTGAAGATTATACTAATGCCTTCTCACATTTAGTCTGCACAGGTTTCTTTTCGCCTCTCCTTTCCTTCGTTTCCACCTTTTTTTCATCCTGCCGCCCTCTTCCGCTCGCGCAGGGGCACTTCTTTTACGAGCAATCTGCATTAATACATATCAGACCGTTTTCATCCCATTCCCGTCGATTGTGTGTCGCTGCACTCCACAATGGCGGGGACCAATGAAATAATTCAGGTGCACGCGCAAACGTTCGGCCAAAACGATGTATAATCAATTGGTCTCGCCGGATGTAAAATGCATTATGCGCCCTAGTGTGTTTCCTGTAATAGACTGTTAACGTGATTAGCCCCTCAAGCTTGCATAGAATTCCAATGACGGCGACGAGAGGATACCCATTTTACGGGGAATGCCGTCAAAGCCGCGTTGATAGACTTGAAGAATAAATGAAGGATGCTTGATCTCCTGCCCCTTCTCACAGAACGCACCGATCTGTTCAAATCATTATTCTCTCAATTAGAGTTCGTGGCTGAGTCTGCACAAATGCATTACAACAGTAAGATTGTTTTTAACGTTTAAGATCGTTCGTGTAGAAGGACAACCTATCGATACCTTCGTTCAACGTGAGGATTGCTGATTATTATTTGTTGCTTGCTCTTGTACGAAGCACGTAGGTACGTCTCTGTAAGTGATGTAGATGTGTAAATGAACGGAAATTGGGTCCGACAACATAAAAAGTTGCAGGCCTTTACTGTTCCACCTCTCGGAAGAACTCAGTTAGTTTAATGTTTTCATATTTATTTATTCCCAACGACTAACCTTTCTCTTCTGATACCGTGAACCACGCGACGCCATTTGCACGGGCGCACCAAATGCCCACTTTTTCCCGAATCGATATCGAACTCAGTATCTCGAAAGAACATCTACAATTAACGACACTACCATTTCAGGACAAGACGATGAATATGCAGAATGTATTCGAACGGGAACATCGACCGACTCTCCTTTTATTCAAATTGCCCCGCCGCTGAAGCGTTAAATATGAATATCTTGGAGAAGAGTGCAAAGATTTTACTTCTTCTTGAATACATCACCCTGACAGCCCTGGCCGTTTTACGCGCTTCTATACCTCGCCCCGTTTATTTGTGGCCAAGGCACTCATCGTTCACATCATCAATTCGAGCATCGCCTCCCAAGCCAACAGCTTCTGTAAATACGCGAAAGTGCAAATACGTATCGCGTTACAATACATTAGAATCCAATATGCGAGATCTGTTTTCATACCATTACAGATACTCGATCATCATTGACGGAATGTAACTTAATCTCCCGTGTCTTTAAAAGTGATACACCGGGCGAATGTGGCCGGCCAGCGTGTGCGTGCGTATGAGTATGTGTCCGAAGCTGGCCGAAACGCAATACGTTATATCGATGACGGGGGATTCCGGTGAAAAATATTTTCCCACCTTTCGCTCCTAATCTCGCCTCGGTCGGCGGTTTGTCAAAATTGCAGCACCCTTCTGAAATGTCGTATATAATACACCCTATCTTATTTATACACATTACTTCAATCATGGGAGCAAACAAGATATTTCAAAAACCTACCAATGCCTGTTAATCTCAACCTATCTAACGATAAGTTAATAGTACGTTCTGTGGTTACTAACACTTTATTATGAAAATAACAAATTAGCGTTTTTTGTACATTATTATTGCTACGACCGTTTTCTTAGTACTAAGATTTTTAATTGCGTACAAGTGCTGCAATTCGTATAATTTCCGATCGTTGACAAAGTGCGTTGCAATTACTGAGCGTACGGTCTATCGCCACTCGAATAACTTTTTCCCTCTGCCGCAGCGGGGTTTCCTGCCGCTAAAAAAGCTACCTCATCCTGGCGTGGAGGAAAAAAAGATTAAGCTGAAAATCACTTACGTCAACTGAGCCAATCTGGCCGGCGGGAGCAGCGGTCGACGCTGCGCAAAGAGTAGCGCGTTAGCATACTTTTATTCTCATTATAACCGGCCGGCAAATGTGATAACGGAAGGAAAATATGCAGAGCTAACCTTTTTTCTGTTACATTAAGTCTCACCCTTGCGCCGCTGCTTTTATGCGTTTCAATATTTGACGGCGCGCCACGTTTTTTACCTCCTAACTGAATGCACGCCGCTAAACGATGCTGAGGCTTCGCGAAACGTAACGTGTTAAAAATATATCGTGCCGTGGCATGCTAATTCCGTTAGAGTCAAACGCCACTCGCTAACGTCCAATTTAGAATTTGACTAAATTAGAACGCTACGCCCGGATAAACTCATATATTCCGCAACGAGGAAAATATCATCATCAACATCGTATACTTCGCGGAACGGACAACTTCCGGGTCGGATAAATCCGGAGTCGGGAAAAAAGTGATCCGTCGGAAGAAGGTCTGACTAAAATTTCCCACCAAGCGCGCATCCCCTATTCGAGTAACGAGATCGAGTTACCGAATTCTCTTCATTCGGCCGACACGCGCTGGCAAACGTTCCATTCGAATGCCTTGTCGGTACAGAGAAGGAGAAGTTCGAAGCGTCCCGCTGTTCACTCCCAACGAACCATCCGCAGCTATCCACCCACAATCTGGCACCCCTCATCCCCGCTCGTCCACTCTCGGTCACCCCTTCTGCCAGTTACTCCAGCTGTCAGCCGCTCCCTACGGCGCGCAGGACTCGTCTTAATTGCATGCGGTAATTATTGTTTACGCGGCAAATACGTCGCCCCGTACAATGTGACTGCTAAGTTCTCGTCGGTTAGCGTAAGACCGAGAGGCGAAGGACCGGAAAGCGATCGGTCGAAACGGAAGTGTGCCCGCTGGAAACTCATCGCGACTCGCTCCGAGCGCTCGAGATATGGAAATCGAATATTAAGATTCACCGGGTATTGTAATTTTATTATTTGATCGACGTTCGCTGAGCGACTGGGTTTGACTCCCATCGCGCAGGCTGAGTTCGATCTGCGGAGGCATTTCGCGGAAACGTGGCTTTCGTGGGAAAAGTGCGGAGGAAAGTTTCCGCGACGGTAAGTGAATTTTTTGACTCCGGGGGACTTCTGTCGGCGTCTGTTTAAGGCCGATTAAAATTCAGCGGAAAGTGATGCATACTAACGGGAATCTACTCAATTTAGGAAAGCGGCGATCGATTAATCGGGAGAAATGGGGAATTTGCTTGCGCGGACGTGCAGGGGATCGAGATAATCTTCCTATGCTTATAATAATGTTAACGAATAGATTATGTCTCTCAGAATGGAATCTCTTATCGTGGCTAATAGAAATCTACAGTTTTTTTCGTGCAATATGTATAGTTTCTTACAGTAAATGATATATAATAGAAGTACTACTTTTACAATTTAGCAATTTGATTTTCATGCACAGCATTTACTAACTTTGATGAGATGTACAATATGATTCTAATGCGTTTTACTTTAGAGTCAAGAAAGATCAAGACCAGAAGAGGAAATAAGTCTGTGCGCTACAACATTCCCGAAACAAATAAACATTGAATAGTTGTTTCTGACGATATATCGAATGATTCAAACGTGAGTATGTCACATATCGGCAAACTCGGCAAATACACCAAAAGTCTCTCCGAACTAAGTAAACGTAATTTGCGCGTCTTGAGACTGCTACGGCCTTCTTGATTCGCCAATTTCCAAATATATGTTCGCGACTCAGCCTCAAATACCATAGCATGGCACGTTAACACGAGCAGACGTCATAAAGCACCGCCATAGCACCCCGTCGCGCGATAAACATTCGCTGAACAAACGTTCGCAACTTACGGCGCAATAATAAGATTCATGCGTAAGACATCGGAAGTACTTCCGGGCGGCGATGTGTGCGAGTGCGAAAACAGAGGTGCGTAAAAAACGCAATATAACTTGCCGACAGCGGCATGACGTATGGGGCCCGCGGTTTCTCATTGGGGCACGTAAGGCAATAAAACGTGCACTCCGCCGGAATCCCGGACAGTTTCCGTCGCACACTTTATCCCGGCCGAGCATTGGCGCCTCCGCGCGAGCGCGCGCACGGTTCATGTTGTCTATGCCGTCGACCTGCGCGTGGGACGTTCGTGTTGTCGGTGTTGTTCAGAAGTGTTGAGTGCCCTCTGCTGCCGTGAGTAATGCCGGACTCTCGAAAGCCGGTGAAACGTGGATAAAGGATAAGAGGTGAGTATGATAAAGAGGGGTCGAGTAGACGGAAGGGGCGAGAGAAGGAGAGATCGACAGATAGAGAGAGAGAGAGAGAGAGAGAGAGAGGAGGGGAAAAAGTTGTAGAGAGGAAAGTGACGAGGGATAGGAGAAGCAGAGAGTAAAGACGGATGAAGTAACTGCTGCCTTCGAAGCGACTGGGGCAACAGCGCGGTCGACAGTGCCGATGAAAGAGGTTATTACACGGTTATACGACACTTTTATCCCCCCACAATTCTCGATGCTCTTCGCGGGACGAGCGAGGGCGGAAGTCGAGGCGGCCCGGAGGAGAGATGAAGTGCTCAGGACGTCGTCACTTCCGAAGGACCACTGCTCGCCGAGACGGCAGCGGATCTTTTTCGCGGTTAAAGGCGAGAATTAAATAGATCCCTTCAACGGTAATCGCAGATTTGCTCGGCAAACAAATGGTTCAACTCGCCGCACGGGGCACTCAAACGTTTGCATGCACGACGCCCGGCGCGTTCAGCGAATACGACCTTTTGAAAATTGTATCCCTAGCAAACGACAGCGATGCGTGCCGAAATCTCACCCGCGCAATGGGACACGCAGGTAGAGATATGATGGGGAAGTGAAAATATAAAGTCAGCAGGACCGGTGAAGGACCGGAGAAGTGGGAATAAAAAAGGGCGAGCTAACTGGGAAAGTGGCGCGACCAATGGCGCCGATGAAAGAGGTTATTATGTGGTTATACGAGACTTTCTACCCAACCCACCCCCTTTCACCCTCCCCTCTCGGCGTTCCGCGGTTATCTTGCGTTACAAAAGACGAGGAAGTCGGAAGGGGGGGAGGAATATTACCTCCCGGCGCCGTTGCTTTCAGAATCTATGACGGCAAATTGATGAAATTTGCATAAGCCACTCTTTTCTCGTCTTACGCGACAGAACGGGATTCGATAGGGACGCGCGTGTTTTGTGTAGGTGGGTTTGCATCTGCGATAGCGCGAAACCCATTTCGCCTGACGCGCATTATGGCTTCCGCGTAATTTAATAGCCGAACGCCCTAGCCGATCCGAAACGACGAATCGAGCAAATTTTTACGAAATTTTACCGCCGCTCGGATGTAGCTTGGAGACGGATAAAAATTCGTCGGACAGGAATGGAAAATGGCGCTTCATAAACGGGCAAGTGGAAACTCTAAGATAACATTTATGCTCTCTGCTCGATGTTTCTAAATTTACATTTCATGTCGCGCATGAGATTCTAGAAATATCGTCATTTTAAAAAATATTCTTTTTCCTACGTGCGAAGCCTGGCTAAAAGTCAAAAATAACGTTGATCCATCGTGAAAAAATGAATTTGCCCGTAGTAACGGGATTCGAATTCGATTATTTATTCTGTCGCATGGTCGGTTGGTCGAGCTCGCGGGTTGAGTAGTAAATAATTTAAGGAAACGAGAATTACGAGCAATATGTCAGTATTGATGAGAGTGAGTATAACGAGGCTGTCCAATGAGCGACGATCGACAGCTACCGTCCTTAATACTTTATTAGGCGAGTAATAATTACCTGGCCAAACTAGGCGATAGCGCGTACATAGCCGCGATGCATCATAAATTCTGGAGAAGACTGTCTTGCTTTAGGGACGCGACACACAAGAATCCTGCGGAAGCGTCAGATTAGGCTAGAGATTGCTTCTTCGGCTCCACGTAAAGTCGTCGCGTAATTTAATAATAGGCATTACGCCGTGCGCGCGGACTAGTAAGATCGATACGGTCTTCGTAATTAATAATTATAATGACACTCCGTTGGCATCGCACGCAGAAGCCGTGCATTGACGGTAAAGCATAAGCGAGTGCGGAAGGTCGGCTAAAAACTGACGCAAACTTCACAACGGAAATGGGTTCAGCCCTTAGATCAATTCTTCGGCACGGCTCGCTGGCCACTAATCTTTGGACGACAGTTTCAGCATAACAAAACGAAATAAGGATGACCCAACAGCCAAAACTTTCACTCATAGTGCTTGCAATTTTTATGCGCCTTTTTGTCCACCTGATTTAAACTTTGTGTCTTTTGTATTATCTCGATGTCAAATAACTTGAGGGCACAAATAACGAAGTGGATGATGTGATGATTTACATGGAAGTCAAAATTTGGTCGGTATTTTTTATAAATATTTTGCGCACTGCTCGTTCGATATTGGGTCTGTTCCCTCTGAAATTTTTGCTGAATTTGATTTTGCAAAGTTTTAATTAACGTGACCAGGAAAAAGTTTTATTTGTACTTTCAAATTACGAGCGCTTTTCTTTTCGCGTACCATATTGAACGCTGATATTTTTGCGTCTGCGTCGAAGTATATTTTTCCTGTTCGCGGATAATTTGTTGAAAATAAGTGCAGTAATGATTGTTGAAACTGCATCGTTCTTCACTATTCGGAAAGTACAAGAATAGTTATATCGTTCTCCGACAACGAGCGTCCCATTGTATTCAAAGTTTCAGACGTATACTTGACCACAGTGCCAAGCGTGTCTATTTAGCTGAACTCGATCGGAATGAATTTATCGAATGCAAGTTTGTACCTCTCTCGTTGGAACTCGCGTGTAAGTGTTTGCGTTCGCGAATAAATCTGCCTGTTAGGGCCCGGCCGCCGGGAGGAGTAAAGTTCTCGCATGAGTCCGCCGAGGATCACGTGGCCCAGTTTATCTCCAAAAATTTCATAACTCTGAAAATACGTCACGGCGCATTTCGCCGTACGCGGCGTGTAAGTACTATTCATTTGAACCAATTGCTACGAGAAATTTTATAATGATTTCAACGTGGGTTGCCATAAAATCAATTATGATATAGTCATGCGAGAACGTGCAATTCAAACTAACTCGAATTAATAACATGTCATGATACTATTATCGGTTAATGAACGCCATAGCATAGAGTACTCGAGGATAATCAAGTACAGTGTTGTCTAACGACATAAAATAAATTATAATTGTAAACCGTTCCCAAAGGCAATCTAAATATAACAGCGGAATCTGATTGACAGAAACAGTATTCGTAATTTAACGCTAGATAATTGTTCATGTAATAACATTCTTACCTTTTTCTAATAACATATTGCACCTGACAATGAAAATGCAGCGAGCAAGGAGAACGTTTATGAACAAATAACCTCGCTGCAGTTAGAAAGTAAGAGATCGAACATATTTCAACACGGTCAATTCTACGGATCATCTCGGTAAACCTCGCAATTGTCCCGGAAAAATATCATGTTTGCGGATTTCCTTACGCGCGATTTCGCTCCTTCAGGTCACGACGGCGACGGGGGTAAATATCGACAGAGTGCGAGTATCCTCGAGTTGACAATGAACGTATTTGCCGGCACGGTGCCACGGCGATGAATAAAGTTTACCCCCAGAGTCTATCGAGACGCGCGTGACCCAGTTATAAATTTTTTCGCGTACCAAATTTACGGACACACCGAGAGCGTCAGGAATCCGGACACAATGACACACGCACACACATTCGCTGAAGCACGCGCGCAAGCATGGACGTACGTACGAACTGCTGTAGGTAGAAGAAAAAGTTTTTTGATGCGGGCTATTAAGTCGAGACTTTTCAGGAGACTAGATACAGCGGGGTCAGAAGGTCGTGTTGCGTACGTTAAAGGCATCACGACGTCGCCGGCGAGGAATAGCGCGGCTTTCTGTCCTTTGGAGAGTGTTCGCCGTGCGTAGAAGCATTATGGTTACAGAGCCATAAGGTCGCCCGTCGCGCACCTGCTATGTTGAACGTTATACTTTGCGCCGTCCCTTCCCAGTAGTTGACAGGTTATTACACCTGCGATGTATAGAAAGCGTTATCTCGCGCGATGCTTATGAAATATGGTCATCCATTATATCAGGAATTTCCGTCGAATTACTGGCGACGTCTTTGTTCCTTTTTGCCACCGACGCTCAACCAACGATCTAACGCTCTAACGCTCCACTTTCAATTTTTCCGCAGACGTGAATTAGTTACTTTAAACTGTTCTGATGAGTAGTACCGAATCGTTGACAGTAAACATTTTTTAGTCAACCGTTTCTCGTGGAGTTTAGTACGGATATTTATTTTGGTAACTACGATATCGTTTGTGTATTTTAAAGAAATTTTTGTAAAGGTTTCAGTAAAAGACCTCAAAGGAATGCGTTGTACGTGAAAAATTCGTATTACGACCGATTCCTTATCAAGACTTTCTTCCGTGTGAAGTAATCGCATAGCCGTAACTGTATGTCATTACCTCACACGAGAGGCGAAACTAAAATGTCCCAGTTGAACTGCGACCACTTGCAGAGAGAGCAGACATAATAACCGCGCCCGTCTATTGCGCTGCAAAGTCATTCGAAGGCGAGCGGTCCTAATTTCGTCTAACCTTCCTTCAGAAAATTCTCTTCCCCCTCGCATTACGTAAAGGAGCTGGCGCACGTAAAACGGCCCTAATCGTGTCGCGTGAGGCAAATTCGTCGAGTGCTCGGGTCGCTCTCGATACACACTCTAGAGCAACCGTGTGCTATCAACTTCAATGTTCTGAAACAGGAGAGGAGAGGTGAAACGTATAGATAGAGTCGATTGAAAAAGAGCGAGCGAGACAGAGGAAGAGGGAGCCTAGGATAACAGGCTAGGCAAAGCAAAATTCTGCTCGTCCCCGTCAACAAACATCTCGCCGTATGAGAGAAGAGCGTGCCCGGGAATGTTGTATCTCTTCTCTGTAAGAGAGACTCATTAAGAGTGCTTCTCGAAAGCGCACTTGCCACTGAGACGAGGGCAGAATCAAAGCCGGGCAAGCATTTCCGTTCCAGAGAAGGCAGAATTATCCGGCGACGCGGCCGCGGAGTGAAGAGCGATAATGGACGGCCTGCTTATTATTTCCAGCTTTCCGAACCGTGAGCGTTTGCCCGATGGCCGTGCGTTTCGCGTAGACTCGGCGTCCAGTGCGTGCGTGCGTCGCGTGCCGTTTCGCGGCGAACGTGAGGGAAACGACGTCATTGGGACGGACCCGTGTTATTTGCGACTGCGGCGATCGTCGCCATTATTTACAGGCACATCGACACTATTTGTCGTTCGCCAGATGGCAAACCTACCTGCGACCTAACTATTTGCCTCGAATAATTGCGGAGCGGAGTGTAAGGACAACTCCGGCAGTCAACGCAAATACGAGCCATTCCTGACGTCAGGTGTCGATCAAATCCCAACGATGTTCTCGGACAATAATGTATTCTGTTTGGCGCGGCCGCGTTGCGTTGCTGAACTCTGATTGAAATCTTTGAGCGGTGTTTGCCACGCTCGTTGGCCGATGTAACTAAACAGCGCGCGTGCGCAGTCAAAGGTGAATGATTATATATCCCATCATTCTGTTGCGTCAGCGAAATATAGGCCATAAAGGTGTTGTCGTAATTGATAGATGTTGCGCGGTCCGCACAAACAATTTGATACATAGAACGTATAGCGGCTGTTGTCGTTTGATCGGTATTTAGAGTGTCTTCACGCTGAAAATGATTTGTTCGAATGCAATATCGATTAACGCAGCTGGTCTCAGTATTCAATTCGCGTAATGGCGAACCCCGCTACGGTAATATTATACGTCAACACTCATCTGCATATCAACTTTGATAGATCTGATCAATATAGTAACGGGAAATCGGATTAAACGAGAGCCAACAACATCGAGTAGCATCGATGGGAATTAACGCATCTGAATGTTTCGCGCAGCGTCTCGAAGCCGGTTGGCCGATTACATTTACGGATTGAAGTCGACATTTAATCCGAACAAGGAACGTTGGTGTACGGGGCTAATTACTCACATTAGGCACGCGATGATCTATTTACGTTTCGCAGTTTAATGCTCCGCTACGCCTAATACGCACATAAAGCAGGCCCAGTCCATTAGCCGTGCGTTAGAGTTATTGTACGCGGAGTAACAGTAAACATATAATGGACGTGCTCGAGGCGAAGTCGTGTCAGTTTACGAGTCGCAGAGATGTAATGCGCGGCGCGAAGTCGTATACTAGATTTTATATCGACGCCGATAGCGCATTCAAGGCGATGGCGTTCGTTCGTGCGCGCCCGATGTCCGGCAAATATTTATTGTCCGGATTCGCGGCACGGTTTTCGCGAATAAAGAAAACGCAGCCGCGATCGCGCTCTCGGGAGGGGTAGAGATGAAAATTTAAATCGGTCACGAGCGTTCGCCGCAACTGCGAGCCGCTATTTACATACCCGCGTCTCGATTCTCAAACAATGCGGCGAGAAAGCGCGCGCAGCACTGGCGGCGAAACTTCTTTCGCGGAAAATCGTCATCCGTGCAAAAGCCGCTCGCCGACTACGGAAGGCTGAAATTTCGGTTGCGCAGACGTGCGGTTATCGCTGAAACGCACGGTATTGTGCGCAAATTCAACGGATCGCGAACATTGTTGTGGGAGAATGCGGAATTATAAGGACCGATTAAACCGTAATAATTCTGCCAATGTTCACGATAACTGTGTTAGAGCTTGAACGTTGAGACAAGAAAATAATGGGGATAATCAATATTAAATTCAGCTAATTCTTTCGCTTCAACTTCTATGTATGTCGCTAATAACCGTTACTTGTGGTTGATGCGACACTAAATAACGAAAAAAAAAAACGAAAAAAAAAACTTCTATGTAATATAGGTATACTGTACCGTGCCGACTGTTTGAAATGTATTAAATGGAGAGAACAGATTATGTGCAGTATTCGAGTTAGAGGAACGGTATTAAGTTTCGGAGTAAGACTGGTAAGGCGGAATCGTTGTCGGGCGGGAGATTGATGAAAATAGTTGGACCGAGTATTCCGCCAAGCTTCTCATCCTTTTTTGTCCGTTCGGCTCGTACTGCTTTGTTATTCGCCGTGCTTGCACGGGGATCGAATGCTCAGAATTCGTTACACACTGTAGAACCCAATAGCGACGGGCGACAGAATGCTGTTAGCCGGCTGAACGGTCTTGGATAGGTTAAGCTCTGGATTACGACAATTGATCGTCTCGAAATCTCATTATGCCATTGGTACACTGTATCTTAAGGAATGCAGAAAATCGTGATCGACTGAGATCCATTAAGTTTAAGGTACGCGACACGCTTCCGCAAAGCAGCGACAAATTTCTTGATTAATCGTGAACGCCGATACGGTAGAGTGCATAAAGTGCGGAAAACAAAAGGATCGGGGAAGTACTCGGATATCCGCAAGTAGGAGGTAAAACAAATGGACCTGAAATATTATGACGGCCGTTGCGGTTTCGTCTATGTAGCTCAGGTACGGCTTGCTCCAAGACGTGGTTGGAAGCTAGAAGACGAGAAACGAAGAAGATTATCTTGCGGTTGCAATTACTTTGGCTTCCTTCCGACGTATCGTGTTCTCTACATCACGAAGGAAGCATGTATTATCGAACGGTGACGCATTGTGCCGTCTACGTTTCTTCGTGCCGACAGACTTTTAAGCAGAGTCGTAGGCACGAAGAAATCGGCATTAAGTCGAAAACTTTCACATGTATTGCACGTAAAGCAACGACTCAGATCTCGTAAGCTCTATGAAGCTTTGAAACATGGATTACTGATAAGTTCTTCATTCTGCCAAGCGAAAATTCCTGTATACTTGCTGTTTTCACAAATGTGGCAGAACAATTGACTTTGTGAAAGACCTATTTTATCTGAAAGCTTCTCGTTTACTAAAGGTATTTCTCGTCGTATCACTCGTCAGTAAGTCTCATCGAAGAGTAAGTGAACGCTCGCAAAACCTCACGGTTGCGAACTATTGAGGAGTTGCAAACTTGCAAGCATCAGATTTCAATGGATTCTCGTATGCCATAAGACATGTGCATTTTCCTTCGGAATCCTCAAACAAGATCGCACATAGAACCGCGCAATCGGAAACACATTCCCATCCGACAGATTCAAACTCAGCTTCTGTTCCCCATTCAAGTTTTATCGCAACCATCCACCACTGCTTGAATCCCGAAATATAATATTCAGAGTTCGAGACGGATTACCGTTAACAGACCGAGTATTTTGCACGCGGATCGACGGCATCGGTCCCTAATTTATGCAATATGCACGAGCGACCAAGGAATCCTCTCCGAATTATTCTCTCAACCGGCGTGTATCTCTTACTCGGAGCCCCTATTATTTCCGTAGCAGCTGTCAAGTCAAAAAATCAGGTTTCCCGGATGATTCACTCTTATCCCATTTAGTCTCCGTCACGATCCCTTCCACCCTTCCTCCTTCATCCCCCTAATGTCCTACGTCTGCCTCGCTCCGTTGCGGTTTCCACGTCTACCCCCCAAGATTCCCATCTAAAAATCCGACGAGATTATCTCGTCCGGGCATGGCGTCGAATATCGCCGACGCGTCGAGCAGCCTGCGTTTCGACGTTTTTCTTATTATCGATTGATTCCTCGTTAACGACGCGCTCGCCGCCGAGTTTGACCCAGTTCTTTAATTCGCTCGCTCGCTCATTTCGCCGGGCGCACCGTCGACTTCCACGCTCGTCGTTCCGCAGGCTGGAGACAAAGGCAGCCATGTTGCTATACTTGTAAAACGGCTGTCCCATATACTTTTTGCCCAGCCGCCGTTGTTGCCATCGGCGCGCTCTTTTCAAACGATCGCCCCGCACGAATATTCCATTTTATTCCAGTGTTTCTCAACGACAAGAACAGAATGAGGGACGAGGGAATACTCAATGAATGATCAATGATTTATCACTGAATTATCAATAAATTACTAATGAATTATCAATAAATTACTAATGAATTATCAATATTTGATCAATGAATTAACAATGAATGATCGACAACTCGTAAGGATCGAGACGCTCCAATTGAATCCGTCACGGTCAGAGCTTGAACGCGAGATCTCGGTGGAAAGAACTAAGGGTGGCTATCCGAAGGTGTTGATACGATGAGACGGGGATGACAGGCGGCGAGAAAGGAGTAACAGTCATAATTTCGCGGCAGAGTTATTTCAGCGGCGAGAAGTGGGAAAGTTCAAAGAGCCCTGGCCTGCCCGTGCTCACGATCGTCACGTAAACATAACATCTAAAAGGTCCCGAGCTTTTAAAGAATTTCTCCTTGGGCGCGCTTAAAGGAGGATAGAAGAGGAAAAAAGGGGGCAAGGAAGGGAAAGAGGCGGTGCCGGGGGCGGGAGGGGGGAAGGGGGCGAAGCGCGAAGAGCGGAGATATAACAGCGAACATTCTCCCTAAGTACACGCAGAACGACTTCCCCGCGGAATTAAAGCTTAATGTTTCTAACGAATTACGCAAGGACCGACGCGGCAGCATAAATCCAGGAGAGGGGTAGGTGTGGAATTTAAGAGGGTCGAAGAAAGGACGCCAAGGGACAGAACGAGGGCGAGAAGGACGATCGCTTGACGAGCGAAAAGGAACAGGAGACAGAGAAGGACGGAGGAAGAAAGAGCGAACAACGCTCGGAGACAGCGAGAAAAGGAAGGAGTGCGAGAGAGAAGGGAGAGGGTGAGAGGTGAGAAAAAAAGATGGCAATGAGCTGCGGAGCGGAGAGAGCGGAGGCGCGGGGAACAAAGGCAAAAGTGCAGAAGAGGAAGAGGCGTATAACGAGGAGGCGAAAAACGTTGAGCCGCCGATGCCGTGAAAGGGGAAGAGAAGTGGATAGACGGGCAATGAAGGAGTGCGGAGTGGCGAAAGGGTAAACGGCGGTGGCGGTAAGTCGGATGCGGAGGTCGAGCGACGAACGAAATTACTCGCCGAACGTGAAAGAAGTGCGTTTAATTAAAGCTGGCGAATAAGTACCAGTCGCGGCACCCCACGGCTCAATATTAACGCTCGCCACCCGATCCTTCCGCATTTTATGCAGGTGCAGCTGGCGCTTTGTGTGCGTACGACCGCGGTGCCAGTTCATCGTCGAAGAACGGCGCCCGGATACGATGCCCTGATCGGTGCTGAATTTCTACATCCGGTACAGCGATCGCAGGCGCGCCATCGTTCCACTCGCAGTTTTTTGTCTCGAACTTCGCGGGCGCCGACTTTCTGCCCTCTCTCCTGCTTGCGCTCTCTCTCTCTCTGTCTCTCTGTCCTTTATTTTCATCCCGCAGCTAGTTTACTCCCTTGCTCGCGAAGAGCCTCTTTGTCTCTCCCCCCTCACCCTCTCTCTCTCTTTCTCGCTCTCACTCTCGCTCTCACTCTCGCTCTCCCTCTTCGCCGAAGGCGCGTCCGGTAGGAAATTAAATCGCGTCTTTTGTCGATTGCGGACGGCTGATTACTTTCTGCGGAGTACCTTACTTTAGATTACTTCTAATGGAACATCATTCGCACGTTCCGGTGCTCAAGCCTTCGAACGATCGCATCCTTCCTTATAGCGGCTCGATTCAAAGTGGATTCGAGAAGGTGGGCGAGCGTGTCTGCGTAGCACGTGTCCTTGCACGTACGTGTTGCCGCAGGTGAGAGCGTCGATGTTGATTCGGAAATTATGTTCCGCGGGTAATTGATGTACTCCCGATATCTCGCGTAATACAATGTGCAGCGCTCTAATGACGTGATAACGGCCGCCTTCCGTTATTGCTTAAAGTTTTGCGATAATTATGACGGTGATTATGAAAGTTGGTTACTATAATGATATGAACGACTAAAAGGATTCCTTTATAACTTTCAAGCAAATCACTTTTGTACTTGTTGGTACAATTTTGCTTGGCGGCTTAACTTTGTCAAGTTTCGCTGTTTTGGGCCATGATCAAGCAATGTATACTATTGCCGCTTGTTATAAAGTTTAAGTATCACATATAACAGGCAATAAAAAATCAAGTTTAGAGGTAATAACTGTGTTATGTTAGAAAGAATATTGTGGTATTCGAATAGAGCATAGTTTTGTATTCAGGTATACAGAATCATAATATGAATAAAGTACTCGTAGAAATGTGCTTCGTGTACTTGGCCTATCTTTGCAATTAATATGACGTCAACATTCATATTTGGCGAACCGCAAACAGCGATCCTGTGGCGGTCCCAATTAAATTAACGTCTCCCGTTAATCCAAGCGGAATTTCCATCCGTCCCCTCCTTCCTTCTCCTAGATCACGGCTCTCGTCATGACGGCACTTTATTGTCCCTTATTTCAATTCACTGCCATCCTAGCGACGAAAGTTTCGAATTTACGAGACGTTGGTTACATCAGATAGCAAGCTGACTGTATAACATCCTCGAGGTTAACGCACGACTACCCCAATGTAGATTAAAATTTTCAAATGCGGAAAAAAAGTCTTGCAGCACATCGTTACTGTTCGAAACTTTCATTTCGATCTTACGTAATATTCGACAAATTGTTTTGCCGCGTCTTACAAAGTCGAGCAGCGCCACTTGGACGGACTAATGTACAGAGCGGCACGAGTGAAGGTGGAAGAGTAGACGTTGCTGAAAGAGGGGTTGTCGATGACGATGCCGAAGGTGGTGGCGAGAGAGGTAGGTCGCGCGCAAAGTCGTCGGTAGGTATAACGTGTATACAGTACCTACGGCGGTCGGGGTGAAGAGCAGGCGGAACAGCCATGAGGAGGGGGGGGGGGTGGAAGTTCGGCAGAGCGAAAGAGAGAGGCTGGAGAAGAGGAAGCGTGAAAGAGAGCGGAAGGGAGAAGGAGGGAGACAGATAGATAGCAAAGGAGAGGGGGGGAGGGCGGAAGGCAAGCGAAAACGAGAAGAGAGAGAGAGAGAGAGAGAGAGCGGGGTAGAAGGGGGTGGGTGAAGAGAGGTAGGTAGTTGTTATCACGGTTCCACGGTAAGTGAGAGCCCTCAGACTGCACCATGCTTGCGCCGAAGTGCAGTGCTGCAGCACACTCTCGCAATAATCAAGTCACCCCCGGTGCCTCTCCTCGACTCCCTCCGCATCGCCGACTGCCGCCTACTCCCTCTCCCGACACTGAACACACTCCCTTCCCTTCCGCTCCCGATACCTCTCATTTTTGTCACCCACTCCATCCCCTCGTTCGGCACCCCTCCGTCCCTCCACCCCTTCACCCTCCGGCGCGGCGCGCGTACGAGGAGCCTGCGAATTGCCGACTTACATTACGTTAAAGTATGCCTCTAGCTGGCGCGCGCGCGCGCGCACACGTTGGGTCACGAACGAGAGGGTCGCTTCACATTTCACTGCCGCTCGCCCGAAATCGAACTCGTCGCCGTGCGGTTATAATTGCTCGGATATATCGTTGCCCCGCTTTCGACGAGCTGCTCCGCTGCTCGCAAGAGTCTTGCGTGCCTGCGTGACTGCAGTCGCTGTGATTTGTCGGGCTTGCGGCAATTTTTGTACCAACGGCGTCGGCGAGCTGAGAGTTAAGATGACCGTAGATGTTTGCGCGCAATTCGGGCGAAAGAATGAATGGCACGCTGTAACGAAGTGTTAGTTTTCTCGTTTAAAGAAAGTTCGCTTTGAGAGATTTGCTTGAAGGAAGCGGTAGGTGTCGGGGAAGGCTTTGGAAACGCTGTGCCCTCGCATAGACGGCGTCTTTTGAGGGGGGCAATTAATTTCAATTACGAAGTTTCGCTTTATTGTCAGTATCTTCGCTTGACAATGACTGAAGAAAAACTTCTTGCTCCATCCTGTTTACAAGAATTAACGCTACGGCCTCGCGAGGCTTGCTTTTTTCATCAGGGACGTTCCGCGCACCGGCGAACTTTCCCAAAAGAGCGTTTTGTACGGCGTCCGAAATAGACGGAGTTGCACTAGATCTTGGAGCGACCCAGAAGATGATATCATCTCATGAAATTTCTAATGCATTCTGATTCGGTTTTCGCGTGACTTGACAATAGAACTGAATTGGACTTTGTCTATCACATTTGCATTTTCATTTATTCTCATACCTGCCGCACGGGTAATACATATCACATTAAAGCACCTTTATGAGCGGAAAATCAGTCGACGAGGGTACTTTGCCCGCTGCGGTCTCTGTAAACACAGCCTAATTTTGTCATTTCCTTTCAAACGTTACGGACGGCGTACGAATTGGCAATTTAACCTACTGTGTCCCTCTTCCCACTCTCTCCCTCTCTGTCCCTATTTTAGTATCCACGAATATAGGTACGTCGCATTTCGGCGCACTCAGGACTCCTCGACGTTCTTTCGCAGAAATTATGCCGCCGAAAGGAATCATAGTTTCCATTGCATTTCCGCGTGCAGCCAGTTTTTATCGACTCTCCTTGCGACTCTTACTCTATTTCTCCCTCTCTTTGACCTCTCAGTCTCTCTCCCCTCGTGTCTGCCTACATTCTCCATTACGTCGGCGAAAAGTATGCGTAACGTGCATAATACGCTTACCGCCATTAAAAATAATACATCACTGCGAGGGGAAGGTTTATTCGGTTCCCTGCGCCAGTGGAACGCAGTAATTTGTCAGACGCGGCACTTCTCAAAAAGTTTTTCCCTGAATTATACGGGTGGCAATCCGGTTAGTTCGCCGTCGCGACGCGTTGCGGCCTTTCGGCTTTTCAACTTTAAGGAAATTACGCATAATGTATACGATTCATCAATTACAATTTGCGAGGAGAGGGTTAGACGCGGAAAGGTTCTGTCGGCGAAATAAATGGCGTCACCCGTTATTAGCACCATCGTTAACGTGTGTTTACAATTTCATGCTTTTCCGCGCAATTTCCCGTCGCGGCAATAATAATCATCCCTGTTCTGGTACGAATAACATTAACGGAAACCGGCGCGGCACGTGAGAAATGAAAACGAGATAAACGAATGGAAAAAACCGGTAGGAGCAACGCGAATGAACTTCATTACATATGCATGGTGCGAGCTTGAAATAGTAAATGAAACTGGAATGAGTTGCAGGTATAAAGACAGTCGCTTCAGCAAAGTTCGCACGGCGGGAAAGGCTTGGTTCTTGAAACAGCATTGATAAAAATGTAATCTTTGCACTGATTAAAGCGTATAACCATCAATAGCTGCTGAAAATACTATCAGTCGAGTATTACAATACATTATCGTACGATCATTATAAAGGTGTATTTACAAATGCACTGCATCGGCAGAATGGCCACATTGACGATGCTTATTGAATCTCCCGATTAAAAATGTTCTTTCTTAAGCACGCAATATTGATCCTAATGTTCATAAGCACGAGACACTTTAACAAGTGCTCTCTGAAGGCCCTCGGGCACAAAGTTAGTCCATAGTGACCAATCGAGGCGAACAGGCATGAAAGCCTCGAGTTCCTCTCTCGACGTCTCAATTCGCTTTCATAAAAATATTTCGCCTCACAATTACTCTACTATCAAGTCCGCTACGATGGCGGTAAGACTCCTCTCGACTGTTGTTACGGCCGAGGTATCGCTAAAATTCGTCGGAAACCGTCGTGAGCCCTTTGCCGAAGAAAACAATATAGGCGGTGGGTAGGCCAGTGAGGCGGGGATGGGGGTGGGAAGCAGGGTCAGACCCTCTTAAATCGAGGGGAACCGCGGCAGGGCAAGGTAGGATGAGAGTCGTATTGTTAAAATTTAATTAAAACCTGTTTCAGCCGCCGGCACTCGTGGGGGCCGGCCGGTCTTACATCAATTTTAACCGTCTTCAATCGGCCGTCCCATCCCTCCGCTCCATTCCATTCCTCTCCATCCCCATCGGAGGACGATGAGAAAAAATGAGAAAAAATGGAGGAGGAGAGGGAAAGAGAAAAAAAGCGAGCCCCGAAGAAGGCCGCGAGTGCGGATCAAGTGGCTAATTAGCAGTTGGATACCCTTGGTCGATCGAAAAAAATGTGTAAGTAGTCTAGATTGCTCGCCAACCCCTCGCTCCCTATTTTTCCACCCCACACTCCTCCCTGAAGAGAGCGAGCCGTCGGCTTCCTAACCAACCCATCGACCCGCTCGCGACTGCGGTGGACCGTGCTTTTCCTTGCCTCCTTAATTTCGACGAATTAACCGACGATATCGATCCCATCCTCCGACTCGATGGAAGGGAAACTCGAGCAACTTCCGCTTACGTGCTCCGCCATTCCGCTGATATCTATTAATTTGCGCGCGGCGCAAAGGGCCGACGGCTTGCTTCTGACGCGGAATTCCTGAAAGGGTATGAAAGGGGTAGAGAAGGGGTGGAAGGAAGGGCGACGACAAGGGCCAGTGTCGGCTGAGTTTCGAATACGTCCGGCGATCCCTTGTTAAAAGCGAACGTGAGCTAGTTTCCCGAGAGTAACAAGTGGTATCGCCGGTACTCGCGGCTGATTATGAAATTTAATCTGTGCCCGGGTACTTTAGTGCCGTTCGCAACCGGCCGAATGAGAGCGGCGAGGAAAATTTGTATGGAAATCGCGGACACGTCTTTTTTCGCGCCGCGAGTGGGCGCGTAACGAGTTTCTTCCTTCCCTCCCTTTCCTTCCGGTGCCGTCGGTCGATCTACCGGAATTAAATAATCCATATCGCATGCCCGAGCCATCCTTCGCCATCGTGAATGCGGCCGGGCGCCAGTTTTCTTAACTGCACCTTTTAATTAAACCGAATTAATTGATGATATCGATCCAGGAACGAGGCCAATTTTCCGGCAAAAATAAGGTCGCGGAATAAGAGGCCAGATTGCCAGAGATGAGAAGGTACGAGGTTGGCCAGCTGGCCGCCAAGCTCCGAACGATACAGACTTGTTTAAAATCGATTCCGAATCCGTGACATTAGCGATGAAAAAGTGTTTGCCGACGCCGGATTGTACATATGCATATACATATACCTATATGTGTATATATATATTTGTTAGTTCATGTGAGTACAATTCCATGCTGGCCGCCGTGGGCGTAACGATTCGAGCGGCATAAATTCATAAACCGGCCCCGAGCCCGGCTCCACTTTGTCTCGCAGAAAATCAGCCGGTAATATCATGTCCCTCTTAAAATCACACGCGCCGCCGACGCACGGAACAATAAAGTCCCGTCACAATTGCAAATTGTCAACGGCTGCTCAATCAAACGGTACCGCCATGCGTGCGCGGGACCGAATCCATTGCGAGCCCGCACCCACGCACACCCACCCAGCCCCACCTGCCCATGTGTAAAAAGGACAGACTAGCAAGAGACACGGAGGTGTGGGGAGGGGGCGATGAACATTGATGAAACATATATGTAGAGGGAAATGCGCGCACGCTCCGAGGGGCCGTTGTTAGCACGTAACTGTTTACGATCAGATGAAACGAATGCACGTAATCCCGCTTGATTCGAGGTGGACCACCGCCGCCACTCTCCCCTCCTCACCGCCATCCATTCGTCCTACCCCTCCCCTCCCCCTCCGCCCCTCGCCGCAGGACCCTCGACCACCCCTTTACCGACCCGACGCTGGCCCGGCCGACGGATTGCTGGAAAAAGGAGATAAACGAATTACTCCGTTCGACAAACAAAACCCCCATTATTTGTGCCAGCGTGGCTTAGTTCGTTACGCAAGACTGTGTCCGCCTGATTCGTGAAGCGACAGTACCGATACAGCCGATGGGAACGGCACGCGAATGCAGCGGTGATAAAGAAATTTGATTTCCGCGAATTTTAGTACAATCATTTGATCCACGCGCTCCGGCCTGATTTTCTGATTGCCAGCAGCAATGGGCGGGGAAAGGGTGGGTGTGTTAATCGAAATTTGCCGAAAGTTCGAATAATTTCGACGGTTACTACTAATAATCACCAATCCACGTTGACTGTTATTCAAAAGCATCTCTTTTCCCGATAACGCAGTGTAATTATTTCATTCCGTCAACATTGTTACACGCTCCCCTTAAAATATTCATTCGACACGGCTAATAAATTATTACGCCCGCGCCGACACTGACGATCGGCAAAATATTTTCGTCCTCTCCCATGGCGATCGGGGGCCCGGCAATATCATTCGCGCGTCAGATAATTCCTGGCGTCGTAAAATAAAGTGACCGGCGTCGGGCGCCGCGAATTCGTACGAATACATTGGTTCTCGCGCTCGTGGATCGTTGTCGGCGCACGCGTGCAGAGGAGCGCTCGCGTGATTAGCGTGTCACTGCCTCGGCAGAAAACAAGGGAGCAATCCGTCGCGCGGTGTCAACCGCGACAGTGCCGAATGTAATGCAATGACTGGTTACAGGCGCCATTCCCCTTCTTCGCTCGCACGTCATTCCGTCCGAGCGCTCAACCCTCGAATAACGTTGCCTATCCGGCCGGCGGCACTCGGCCCCGCCGTACCCCCGCCGTACCCCCACCGCGTACGAATCTCCCCCTCCCTTCCTTCCATCCCTCGTTTTCTGCCCGGCGAGCCTCTGTATCCTCCGTCGGGCGAGTGTCATTCCCGCGCTATGATTAACACGCAGCTTATTGGCGGATTGCAGCCTCGTGCGCACTCGTCGGTGTCCGTAACCACGCACCCGTGACCGTCGCTCACCTACACGCACACAGACGCGCACGTGGAACAGTGGGCCACCGTTAGCCAAGAATAGCGGCGGGCGCAACGAAATTCGCTGCATTCCAAATATGCTGAGATCGACAGAACGAAAATGCTGTCAGCTGCGAATGCGCATCGATTGTTCGATCATGCGCCATTGTTGTTTAATTGGTAATCGCTTCCGGGCGCGCGCATCTCCTAGTGTAATATTGATCACTGACAGGTGCGCGGGATGAAGTTTTTAATTGGCTCCCGATGCGCGGTATGTGGATCGTGAATTCCGCGCTGGAAGAGGGTAGGCAGATTGTTCTTATCCAGTTAGACTTATGAGCAGCGTCAGGTCCATGTACAGTAGTTTATCGATTTTTATCGATGCTTCCATCGTACTCATTTACGGTCTCTTCTCGACGAGAAGTGATTTGGACTTGAAGTAGTTAACTTCGCTTAGGGATGTACCTGTAACGAGTGAGCGTATTACAGAAATCAAGTTAGGTAAATCTAAACGAATAAGAACGGGCATAACATGTTTATTAATCGTAATTGTTCAGTCGCGGAACGAAAAGGTAGCAACAAAACATAAAAATAATCAATTTCGGAGGTCCAAGTTTTGCAAACAATCAATTCAGCAAAACCATTGTGAAACTATCGCGCAAATTAAATTCACCGCATGCTGGATCGTCAGTTTCACGTCTGCAGAAATGATATAATGCACTCGTTATCCAAACCGCACACTTTCCAACCGTGTTTTAACCGTGTTCACATGGGCCTCACTCGCACCCTCCCTGGCAGGCCACCCCTACCCTCCGAAAGCCTCCCCGCGATCCACCCACCACTTTCGACCGGCGTACATGTCACATCGTTTTAGTCATCACACGGACATTTGCTGACTGGCATTTGGCCGGGATTGGCCACTTCGTAGTACCGGCGTGCGCGTCCGTGATTTTCATCCCAGAATTACAGCAAGTGCGCAATTTACAAGCGCCAGCTCCAAGCTGGGATCAAATGCAAAAATGAATTGGACGTCACCGTACTGGGGCAGAACGGATCAGAGAGAGTTTTGCCGAACCCGTAAAAGCACCGTGAATCACAGACGTCACCGTGCACGTCAATCAGGTTCGGTTTTGGCAGAGAAGTACGGGGTTTTGCGTTGATTTTTCGATCATTTTTAGCATTTGTTGTCATAGACGTCGAGCGATGCACGAGGCTCGACATTTTCAAATGCTCTGTTTTCAATATTTTTTGTTATAAGGCAGCTACATTCTATGTGTGTAGCAAAAATTAAAGAATGACAATAATTTATGTTGATAAATGGAAAGAAATAAATAAAAAGCGTCATTACTTTAGTGCATGTAATGGTCATCTAGAAATAGTCCATCAATACATGTCCGTAAGTGTACATTGGTATTGCCGACAATCGGGGAGAATAAGTTGTTAAGTATGATAGACAGCATCTCTTCGTCGATGAAATACGAGATGACAGTCCTCGAACTGTCAACGAATGTGAAATTGACTGGCTCCGCAGGGCCGAATAACGGTTATAGCCGAAGGAAGAAGCTGTTCGATATCCAGACCATCGATAAAAGTCTCGAAAAGGTATTTGCGTTGTCGCGCTGTAATCTTGGCCGGCCCCGCCTTATAGAGTTCATGCAGACGTTCTCAGATGACTCAATTACATAAAGTGCAATTACATTGGCATGCGAATGAGGGGAGGGGATCAAGGGGAGAAATACGGTTGGCGAGTGGGAGGACTTTAAGGAGATTCAGTTCGACCTACGTGTTCTCTGTGATCTCGTTTACGCATACCATGCCACCCCGTGGAAAATTTTTCTCACCGATTGTTAGAAAAGACTCGACCGTTTGCGCAACGAAAATTTAATTATGCGCGCAAATATCGCGAAAAAACGGACGGAGCGTGCTCTATATTCGGCAATATTTTAAATTTCAGTTACCCCGGGAATGCTGTTACAATCTCGGCCAGATATACTATAATATGCACGGTAAACTCTCCAATTGTCAGGCAAGACTTATTTTTCGAAAATATCGTACGCAAACACTATTGATTACTTCGCAGGCGCGGTAAAACAAATTACACTGATTGTGAAAAAAAAGCTCGTATCAACTGAATCTAAATTGAAATTGTAAAGTTTGACGAGTAAGACACTTTGAACAAAGCGCGAACGCAACGAAATCGCACGTACAGCGCTAACTGAACCCGATTTGTTGGAAATGCGTCGTGGAAATGTGAAACCACTGTGCTGAAGGCAATCGAGTGATCGGAACTGTTTTAATTGGAATTGCTACTAACGTGGCATCAAACGAGGGGTATTCTCTTAGGGAATGCATTTGTGTTACAATGTGGGGTGGGAAGTTGGCCTTCATTATGTATAGACGTAGAAATAGTCTGTACCTTGCGGTATAGAGGCGATAGACGAAGAAAGAGGATAAAGACGGAGAGAGTTGCGAAGGAGAAAGGGAAAGGGAGAGGGAAGGGGGGAAGGAGAGAGAAAGAGGAGGAGGCACAGTCATGCATACATGACCGCACGTTTCGACATTACTCTGAATTGGAGTGCGAGTGCAATTTGCGAGCATCGGCACGAAACGAACGCAAAAATGAATTGGCTTCACAAGTGGATCCGGAATGGATCACCGCACGAGCACAATGGCGGACGGGTTGCAGAGAAGATCAAGAGGATACACCGCGCCAGTTGAATGCGCAATCTGCACGTATTTCGAGATACGGCGACGATCAGAATGCACGTATCGACCTGGATATATAATTTCAGTTTACGGACGTGAGCGCGGGGTGAAAATATAAATTCTCGACGCGAACAAATCGGGCTTGTGTACAAATTTTAGATGCCTGCGAAAGATAAGATTATTTTCCTCTTTGCACTTCCCACCCCCTTTCTGTCTCTTTCAGTCTCCAGTTTCGAATCCCTTTTTACGTAACTTTCAACTGCACCGCGCGATTTAATTTAATTGGCACTATAATTGCCAGTTACTCGTAAGCGTTAAAACATGTAAGTGTACGAAATCTATGATACCAACGGTAAAAAGTGGCATGAGAGGGTCGACGAGAGTAGCAAATGAACGGTCGCGCAACAAACGTCATTGTTGTGATACACAATGGGATAATGGTCGTTACGACCGAAGTGCGGGGTAATTCGTTTTACCACACTTTGTCGAAAAGCCTGTTTACAAGGGTAGCGGCACTTTAATTTCGCGTTAAATCCCCTTCGCGCGCTACAACATCGGAGGGGTAGGAATACATTTCGCGGGACTCTTACGCGCCGGATCGAGTGGAATCCAGCAATTTTCTCGCGAACGACTTCGAATGACGAACGGATTGATCAAACAAACCGACTGCCGCTACATAAGACAGTTATTTATCGACAGTAGTCCGTCGCGATCGAGTGAAATTTGCTCCTCCTGCGAATGTATCTGATACCGCCCCAACGTTAATTCTGCGAACGACTCGAAACAATCAAGAAAACTCTGCCGCGCGCTCGATTCAATAACCTGTAGATTTGATGCAAATTCCGGGCTTTCGGTCAGCGATCGCACGTTCTTTAATTTTTTTATTGTTACCGAAAGAGAGGAAAAAATACCGATACGTACACGCGCGGATTGCCGGAGTAACGCTGAATCAGACGATAATATGTGACTCCAATGAAATAATTCTGAAAATTCGTCGGAATAATCGCCGCTTGTATCGCGCGGATCGAAACCTACGGGCGAAGGGATAAATTTCGTTATCCGATGCCAGTATGCGCGTGCACGTATCTGTACCACTGGCAACGTATCGGCGTTGTTCGGAGAAAGAGGGGAGGAAAGGGCGAAGGGTGATGGGGTGGAGGGGGGAACGGCGAACATCGCATCGACGCATGCCGAACATCGTGATGAGGATACTTTTAGCATATTGTTAATAACGTTAGCCGAGTGCCCCGCGATTTCGCACACAATAAACGAAATCTCGTAAATAAATATTTGGGACGGTTTAATAACCGCGGCAAGTGCGGCGATGGCCAGGATAAAATGAGTTACGGACGTATGAATTACTAAACTCCGGCATAAAAGCTTCGCGCTGTTCGTGGGTGGTTGAAAAAAAAATACTGTGACACGCGTCCGTCATACGAACGCGCATACGAGTATGTCTGAATGTCACTTCGCGGCATGATGAGTCGCAAATATTTTTAAAGCTTTCATTGCCGTTCTCTCCCGTAATATTTACCCCTGTCAGAGCAAATATTTTCACTGCTTAGTGACCAAATTGTCCGGATGCCGCGGGACGAAAATGCGACGTTTTGATATGGAAGTCAAAATGGATAAAGGGGTATTTTACAAGCGCGGATTTAATGAAATATTACGCGCAGCAATCGGTAGCAATGACTGGACGGTAATGTGTTGAACGGTGACGACGAAGGAAGTCGACGATACTTATTACCGCACGGATCTGTGATCTTATCCTGAGTCAGTGGCGCAGCTAAATTCGATACGTCCGACCTATTTTAGCTTCCACTACTGAAAGTTCGCCAGTGCCTACTGCAACGACTATCACTGACCCCAGATCTGCATACACGCATCGATGTTCGCGTTCGCGAATTACAGCCAGCCGAGGTTCGGTGCTGAACGTGACGTCAGCGGAAAATTTTCATCGTAAATCCGTGTCAAATTCGCCATGACGCTAACTATCGGGCATTAAACTAATAAAGGTGACAATACTAATTTAATCTACCTCTGCGCCGAGCAATTTTCTCGTTCGACGTCGATTCGCCGGCATTCATCGACGCTGGTCGTAAATTGCGATGCAAATTTAAAAAATCAAGAGCGCTCGGACGATTTTACAATTAACAAAAACTGCTCCTGCGCACGCCATGCCCAGCCGACGCGGCTCGCATCGGCTTTTCTGCCGGCGGGCTACGTTCAACGATATGATGTGCCATCGTAATTTATTAGCTCACGTGCAAAACAGCTTTTAGTTCCTAATAATTGCATGTCACGAAGTACCGGTAGCCGACGGACGCGTGCCGTGTAGCGTGTACGGATCCGTTTATAAACACACGTGCTTGCACGAAGATCAGGTTCTCGAATGACGTTCATTAAAACAGATACGGTCGGCTATTGCAAATCTATATGCCGACAGTGTGCGAGCGCGACACGGATAGCAGAGAAGAAGAGAAAGTGAACGAGACTGACAGAGACAGAAAAATACAGCGAGTGAATAGAGGGGGGGGGGGGGGGGGCTGAAAGGGAGATGCGGAAGCAGATAGAGCAAAGGAGGAGAAGAGGGAAGAGAAGTAGAAATGAAAGAGGAAACAGCGAAGAGGCGAATACAGTAGGGAAAGAGAAACGGTCAGGGTGACGAAGAGGGAAGGTTGCGGAGGTTCGAGGGGAGGTCGAAATGGCGGACACTCATTTGGCCTCTATTGTCTGGGTATTGCTGAACCTGGATACCCCGTACGACGTACGCTGGGCGATCGTAACGTAAAAATGAGATTTTTTTTTAGTGTACCTATTACCGGGAGCCGGCACTGCCGTAGCACAGATACGGCTCGCAGCGAAAATACGTTGCATTAACCTTGTTACGATGAAATTGTGCAAAGACACTTCGGCGCCGGGTGCGAAATAAACGACACACGGCTGTAAAGATAACAATTTCAGCGCGCTCCCGCTCGGGGGCCGAGCCGCGGAAACGTATCGACGCTCGAAAGATCGAATCGATCGACTTTTGCCAAGTCCTGCTCATCCTCGTCCTCTTCCTCGTTGCGGAACGCTCCCCGTCCTGGTCCCCGTTGTCGCCGGAGATGAGCCAGACCTTTCCGTGCGCGGAACGAACGAGGTATGTACATTTACGGACGCGATCGGCGGCCATTTCATTCGGGACACGCGCAATTTTCGATGTGAACGGGAGCTCGGGATGCTTTCGGTGAAAAAAAAGTACGAGCCTCGTCGGATTCGGAGCGATTCGGTAACGGTTTTAGCCCGGACTGCCGTTCGGGCAATAACGCGCTTACGACGATACGACGGGTCTTACATGAGAATTTGACAGAGACCTCACGTAGGCCGAGGTTGTTCTGCGAATAAAGTTACGCTCCTCGAATGTGCGCGTCTGGTGGAGATTCGACGAGCGTATCGCGACGGATTTTGTTTTCGTCTCGGGCAAGTTTACGAGATCGTACTGGGTGGTGCGAATCGAATTCTGAGTATGGTTTAGTGCTCTGTGCTTTTGATGTGATTTTTACTGGCATTGAACGTTGTTATCTTAAATGCATAACGTTAAAATAATGTGTTACGCGATGGTTTTCATGGTTTACTTTACTTTATATTTTAGAAAGAGTGGGGGATTACATAAGATGCTGTATAGATAGCATTGTCTAGTAGCTTAAGAGATTATGTTGGTGTTATTTGTTTGTTCTGACGCGGGAAAGGGCATAAAGGTACATGACATTTGTAGTGAAGCTTTGGAGAAAATTATTGTGCTGGCCATATTCGGTATAATAAATTTTACGAATGATAGCGTCTTAACGTCGAGAGCGTAAAACAAGGTTTTAAGAAGAAAATGGATGAACACAACTTCACGGGTCATAGGTATACGAGTTATTATTTGGATATAGAGACGTAATTAAATTTCGCTTAGTACAAAACCTTTACACTGTTTGCTTTGTGTCGAGAATCCTCCCGGGTTTTGGTTTATGTTCAACGTCTCGGGGTGGCGTTAGTGGCGTGCGAAGAGTATTAAATTTCGCGTCGCGGTTATGTCGCTCCGTTGAAATTAGATAAAATTTGCGACTTTCTGTGTTTTTTGTACTCGCGCTGATGGTGATTACACCTTTAGTAATTCTACCGAACGTGTTTAAATCCAAGTGCTTCTGTGAAAACAGACCAGGTTCAAAAATCTACACAGAAAGGAATCGGTTGCCTCCAGGGTTTTTGCAGTTGTTGCGTAAGTGTAAGAATCGTTAATACCAATTTACGAAGAGCTATACCTTATTGGAATTAGTATCCTTCATCGTGCATGTTTTCAATTTCAAAAGGTAAAAAGGTGTCAAATTAGAAAACTTCATCATACTACCGTTAACCACTTTCGAACTCGATTTTTCATAAAAGTCCACCAAATCCGTCACAAGTGACGTGTCCGCAAACGATGTCGAACGCTGCGTCATCGTGAAGAAACTCTCATCCATTCACAACTGCGTCTCTTCCGTTGTAACTACCGATGACAAGGACTCACAAGCTGCAATATTGCCGAGACAATTCAACGCAAAAGATGAACTGAAACTCGTAAAGCAATCGCGTGTAACGCGATCGTTCTTATTCCCCCACAGCTAAGTTTCTTTGCACGGATTTACGAGACTGGCCGACGCACATCCCGGCATTATCTATACAGACTACTCTGAGTGACCGTACTTTTAAACGGCACATGTGTTCTCATGCACTCGGATTATACGCCGGCATTATCTGTAGAGCTAGCCAGAGTCGGTCAGGCCCGTCGATCCAAATCGAGCCGTTTCAGTGGCTCGTCTGAATTTTAAACGGCGAGCGACTCTCGCCGAACGTTTTACGCCAATTTTTTTTCCGCACCACTGTCGGCGTCGGATTTATATCGCAGTCCAACGCGCAGAGTGCCTGAAACGTAATAGCAATCGCGTGGAGAAACGTAGAAACGTTTTTTGGCGGACGGAAATGCGCACGGCCGTTACATTACGCCTGCAGCGGAATTATGAAGCTAAATTCGTAATCGCTGCCAGCGGACACGCGCCGGCGGTTAAGGTCAAGGAAAATCGAGTCACGATGTGAGCGATCGTAAAAAATGCAGCGTGCCCTCGCGTTAACGTTTGATGCCCGCTGCGCACGCACGTCTTCATTATTGCGAAATGCGAAATTCTTGCGTATGCGCCCCGGCGAACAATGCGGCCCTACGGTCATGGAGGCTACCTGGCGAACATGTTAATTGCAGCCTTGCAGCTTCGTCAGGGGAAAGGACGTTGATGACGTTGATGACGTTAAGAATTGGTCGGGCCTCTTTCACTTTTCCACTGACTAAATGACCGTTCAGTATGTATCCTCAGCGGTGATTTATCGCGAAATCCTGTTATGTTACGGCAATAAATCTCAGCTGTCCCATAGCGAGTTGCGCGAGTGAAACGATGCGAGATTAGTTTAAGAGATACGAGCGCGGAACGATGTTAGTTAATGGTTGCCAAGAGTCTTAGGATTGATTCACAGTTACTCGCCCGATGCCGCTCTGAGCATGAAGAATACACGCAACCTTTTGCAATGTCTGGCAGCGAATATGCAATTGAAATCGTTTTAACGTTTTGACGTAAATCGAGATTGAATAATCAGTTATGCTTAATCGATTTATGCTTGCAAGCGTATTACGACAAAAACGCAATACTTAACATGATGCATCGCTTCATTACGCATAAAATATGCATAACGATAAAAAATGATGCATCGGTAGCATCAGATTAATTTACATAAAAAATCACGCTTCACACTTTTATTTCGAGTCACTGCAGAATTAAATTACATTTCTTTACACGGGGCGCATTAAATTTTACATAATAAAGAATGATTTCAGAGGCAAAATATAAGGAAATAAATAGAATTCACCATTTGTTCGAAACCTTACATTAAATGTGCGACGCGTAGTTTTGTTCTTCTCAAAATCATTTCTCATCCGAATCAAACTACCGACCCTATCAAGTACTAAGCTCCGCTTCCTTTACAATACCTGAAACACCTATCGGTGCCGAAGTCGACAATAATAAAGTTTCCGATCCAATACCGCCAACAGAATATCCGAGCACCAGCGTGCTACCGGACATTGCCTATTCCTAAGTCACAGACCCCAATTCAGAGGTAAAGCGTTCCGAGAATCTAAGGATTATCCGGTGAGCGACACCGCGAAGCAGAAAAATCGATAAGAGACGATCGTATCGTAGACCTCTATGCAACAATACGCGCCCCTGGGATGCCTCGAGCGTATTTTCGCCGTCGAGTTCTCCTTTTGGGCGCCAGACAAGATCTCGCCAGCCAATGGAAATCCACAGGGAAGGCGTTCTAAGTGATCGAGTGGAGCAGGGCTCTCGGGTCACTAAAATACGAGGTCACCAGGCGGAAAGAGACCATCTTGCCAGAAATCTATCATTATCCCTCAATAATCGCCGCGACGGGACCCTCTCGCCGAAATTAATTACTGGAGCGTCGGCAGAGGCGAAGCTTCCGCGTCGAAAAGATAAAACTGGCCACCGCTCCCGATCGTATTAACATATTATCGCGACTCTGACTAATTCGCGCGGCGGCCCTGCGTAAACGGCGGACGATAAGGAATGCGAATCGTCGCGCGAGCATTTTTCTGGCCCGCCATCGTCGAATCGTCCATGTTCAGCGAGCACGCGATCGAAAATGCACGACACCGACGACCCCATCGGGCAATTTCGGACAACACAGTTGGCTGAGAATCGTCGCATGAAATGGTTATGCTGCGATTTTTGACCCTCGGTATGGCTAGAGATTTTCGTATGGAGACCAAATGTATGGATCGGGATTCATGCATAACCAATGCCTTTCTCCAAACACTCCGCAAATGGTTCTATAACAGTGCACTCACCCCAAGAAGTCATGATCTCTTGCATCAAAGTACGTACCATCACACATATGTTCTTATCACACACACAATTAAACTAATTGTAAAATAAAGCAGTGTACAAATATAGAAGGTTGATTTCAACTTTTCGAGAACGAAAATCATCGTAACGGATGAAAGACAGTTTATCAACAAAATTTCTTCGACCACCCCGCGGCTTCTCCCGTTTCGCGAGAAAGTTCGCGCAAAATCCTTAAATCATGCCATTATCGCGCCGCGAGGAAACCTTAAACGCGTCGACGGCCGACTGGAAATAATTGGCCGCGGACACCTCGCTGCAAAGTATTTGTAACGCGCGCGCGCCGCTGCCTTCGCGGAAGTATCGTGTAGCCAATTATACCGGATTCCCGCAATTATGAGAGATCATTACTTTCAGCGGCGGGCGCGAAAGTGTACAGAGGGAGTCGGTACGTTCGCGCTGTAAATTCTCTTAGTAAATTCTCATTAGCGGTCGTGGCCGGCGCTCACGTCCGGCCCTGGCGCGCTGCGAATTTATAATACATCCACCCCCGAGTACCCCTGACTACCCCCGTCTACCCCCGACTACCCCCAAGTCACCCCTACCGATGCGCCGCGGTTCGACGAAACACTTCCAATCTAATCGCACGAAAAAGCCGGCTCGCCCGCTAACAAATTCCGTCGCAATCACGCTGCCTGGCAAACAGGCACGAGCTGCCGTCCGCCATTTTCATCGGACCCATCCGATGGAAATCGTTGATCAGCGAAGTCGCATAGGTCGCGGACGGGGTCTCGTTTGTCCCTGAATTAATCAACGAGCCCCGGACGGCCCCGTCAAAGGGACTCAATTACAGGTGTAACACCTAAAGGTGATCGTTCGCCACGGGGATCCGTACTACCCGGTGATTTACGCTAATTGGTTGCCTCCCGCGCGCCGCCCGGGTGCCCACCTACAGTTTTCGTTTCGGTACTTTCTAACTGCACGGCAATTTCGAGCCGCGGCCCTCAGGTCCCGTGCACCGCCGGCGATTTAACGTCCTCGTAAAACATCTCCGGGAAGTGCGCTCCTTACCCCGTTCCTCTTGACGTGGAAAATGGGGAAAAAATGAAAAAGCTGTCGGCTGATCCGACGGTTGGGTATCCTACAGATTGGCGGCTCTCAGCACGCCGGCCTGCGTTCGCAGAAAGATGCGCACGAGAGGAGCTTTGCGCTAGATTGACATGTTGAATCTTCGATAGGTCTGAACTTAAAATATTTGTACAACGATTAAAATACGAACGACTTCCCTCGAATATTCACGCAATTTCTGTCCGAGAGCCGGTATGGAGTAATGCAAGCCTTTTCTTGCGCTTCTTTCTAACGACGAGGAAGGAAAGAGATGAAAGGTGTTCTAGGTTGATCCGCTGGGATTCGGAGGATAACGATGTCCTCAGGATCGGTGGCTTTTTGTATGGACGATCCTCGTACATCGCGGACCCAGTGGCCTCTCAGAGGGAAGGCTGCAGTTAGGCAGGCTGATAGGCTACTATATACTCCTCTTGTATACCCGCTTTAATAACCGCAGCTGCCAATACTCGAATATTTACACCCCGATTAATACATTCATGTCTCAACACTTGCTAACGAGGCCGCTCGAACAATCTGCGCGATGAAACGCTGCGAAATATTGCACGGACCCTAGATAGATACATCACACAGGATACACCTAATAAACCGACCGAGCAAACAAAATCAAAGCATCCTTACCGCTTCATCAACACACAACCGCTTAATCTACATTAAGAAAACTGGAAACGTGTACAACGTTCTATCATTAGCACATGCTGCGTTATTCATATTCATTCTAAAGCCACACTCAGGATCTCGATCAGCTGTACATATCAAACCACTGAAATGATCTCAATTTTCGAAATACAGAACGTGCTTGTTAATGATTGTGAGGATTTGTAATATTCATTTTAAAGCATCAGTGGCGCACGAGTGGCGTCACATTAACAATTTCGATCAGCTGTGTTTCTGGCAAGCGACTGAAAGACTCTCAATCGTCGAGATACAGAACGAAGCTGTTAATGATTGTAAGGCTTTGTTAATATACATCTGAAAACGTCACTGGCCCACAAATGACGTTACACTGAGAATCTCGATCCACTGTGTCTGCCAGGCAAGCAACTGAAATCATCCGAATCTTTGACATACAGAAGGAGATCAGCGATTAACAATCGCACACGTATTTTGATAGAGTCATCGGTACGATAACGATTTTGCTACCCATCCCGTAACTACGCGTCAGATGATCGCTCAATGGCGGTCGCACGGTAATTCCTCTTTGTCAACATTCGCGCATATCAAAGCGTCAACGAGCACGGCGCTGTGTACCTGTACAAAGCCGAGGTAGGGTGCATATTTGAGTGAGCGCGATCCATGCTCGAGCGTGGATTGCGCGGCACACTGAGCAACCCTATTTTCGCGTATCGTCCCCGTCTCCATTCCGGTGAAGGGTTATTGAATTTTTCACGGCAGCGATCCTCTTCCGGGGAAGCTCTATCGAGAGACGCGATTATGGCAGGCGTCGGACGAAAATCACGGCTTTTGCGGCCGGTCGAAACAGTCGCGATGACTCGGCAGGAGATACGGCATGACGGTTTGTTTGTCAGTTCGCTGCGTGGTTGGGTACATATTTGCAGATTGATAGGCAGGATGTTCTGCGAATTTGTGCTACACGTGCGCCGGAACTGTAAGTGCTGGATCATGAAGGCGACTGTTACGGGCGTACCGAGTTTCAGTAGGTCATACGTGTTACGTATGCGGGCTAATGAAAGAAGGGAGAATTTCTCAAAGGAGTATCGGGAGAGCGGGAGAATTCTAGTACATGCAGAAAACTTGGTATTACCGAGAAATAAGAAAGTAGTCCATTGTTTCTATGGGACTCGACAGTTTCCGAGTTAAGAAAGTTAATCTTTTGAATCGAAAGAAAGAATTGTGCGCAACACTGAAACTGCTAACGAATTACCCTTATACCTTTGCCATCTCACAGAAATTTTTGCACCGTTTGTGACTTGGGCAACAGCCTCCTGACATTTATTTTGCAAGCGTTGCCTAGAATACACATGAATACCATTACACGATCCTGCATATGGAAAGATAATTAGATCACTAAACACGCGCAGTCTGAGATAGATGACGTAGAAGCGCTAATATATTTATTACAATATACTATGGCAATATATTACTTACAAAATATTACTCTATATAGGTATATATACATATATACATATATAGATTAATAATTATAAAATTATAGATTTGAATATGTCTCATGTGTATTATTATTTACCACTAAAGTGAAATAGTCACTATATATGTATATTTAAGTAGACTCAATAAAATTACTATATCACTATAAGAATAAAATGAAATCATTTAATAGATATATTCTGTTTGTACATGTACAGATTCTAAATCTATTGCCCTAGACCGCGGACGTGGAAGTATATATGGATAGATAAGTGCGATAAGGTCTCGCGAATTCCATGCACGTCATTAGTTAAAGCGCGCAATCGCGCTAAAAGCATCGCGGCTTCCCGTAAAAGTGTAATTCCGCGAGCGGTAGCGGTCAAGACGGATTTTTCAATGTCACGCATAGGTGCCGAGCGAATCGTCGGCGACGATTGATATTGTACGCGTAATCGGCTGGCAATACAAATCTCGTCGGGGCTAGTAGAGGCGGCCGAGGATCGCAAAACGCGGGAGAAGATTAACGATCCGGGAACGGAAGGCATCGATAAATCACTCAGGTCCGCCTGTCGCGCCACTGCCAACGACGACGATCACCTGAGATTCAACTTTATTGTTAACTCACGACTCGCGGTCGGGCAGCGTGTGCAACTTTCCAAAATGGAGCACGACAAAGACGTTACGAGACTTCGGGAGTTTAAATGGAGTTTCAGGAGTATCGCGCGCGGAATTTATGGTTGCGCCGCCAGAATGGGAAAAATCGAACGACAATCCGGTTAATGTTGTACTCGCGTCGGGCAGGCGATATTCTAATATCGCTGAGAGCGCGTGAGTAGGCGCTTTCGCGGTGGGTTTGTACAAGTGTTACGAGAATATAAGAAAAACATTTATCGACAGCGTGTCTAGGTTCGCGTTAGGCGGTAGACACTTCTTTGTGCAATTTTTCTGTATATTGATTTGTTACTACGCAGATATATACGAATCTGTGTGCAGTTTGAATTGCCAGCACGTTTAATTTTCGTAATGTAGATGCATTTAGAAAATAAATATACTTACGACATTTGTACTTAATATGTAATTACAGATCTGTTCATTGAACGCGCCTCCAATTACGCGGATACGGTAAGTGGCACTATTTCGACACACAATATTACGAGAAATTCCACAAATTCTATTCAACAGCTTTTATCGCATATTAGGCCGATCCCTAATTTGGGTAAATGTAACTTTCACCTAATGATTGTGTATTCGAAAATGTAACGTTGAATAAAGGTACGTACGAAATAGATACGCTTTTTACAATAACTGCAAATGACGACGCAGCAAGTCATTTCATCGATCGTTCTCGGGACAAGTGACAAAAATCTGACGAATATACATGGACAATTCAACGTGGCGCGCAACAAAGATGTCGCGAAATGTCAATTCGGAATCGCGGACAGTGATTTCGACGTCGAAACCGACCACGGCGAAATGGAAATCGATGGGAGTGAAATTTGTACTCGTCGGCGAGCGTGAATTTTGACGTGTCAGATTACGCGTGCGTACGCGATGCAGATACACACGTGTTGAAAGCCCCTCGGGAAAAACCGCTTAATAGGTTCGCCGTTCCAGAGCAAGTGCCCATATATGTATACTTTCAAAATGTTCCCCCTGCAAATTTTGTTACTCATCATACGCATAAGCCGATTGTACGATATCCTCTTATCGAACGCTGGCTGGTCGGTGAATGAGAAGATTTTGTGGCCGAAATTGAAGTGATTATCTCGATGATCAAAAAATTCCACCTTCCTGCCTTCATTTCGACTATTTAATTATGCCGATTACGAGATTTTAATTAAAATTTAAATTATTGTAACGCGATCTAACGTACTAATTAATATACTTATATTTCATACGAACGTATAATTATTTTTGCTTTACTGGCCTTCCTCCACGCACCTTATGTATATACCAAGTACTGCTAATTGCGGAAAAATATATATAGGAAATGATCAAATCCACACTGTGTGAGAACATTTCAACCGCATCAATTAACAAGTTATGAATGCACCGTTTAAAATACGCATATTGGAATTAAAATCCGAGCTAATTTTGACCGGCGCCGATATTTAAACGATATGCCACACATCGAGAAAAAAACGACTATGTAGAGCTCGAGAACGTACCCATAGATCGACGGTACTCCTTGACGATGCAAGAAGCGAATCGTTCAAAATTCATGCTCATCGATCCGTCTGGACGTTGATTAATGGAACCTTACATGCGATGTATTCGTCGCCGGCGCCTTTATTATTTTGCTCTTCCGACCTGACAAAGATTGCCAATTGAAACTCGGATTACGCGCGCGTTAATGTTCGCCGCGTACATGCCGTGCGCATCGAAGAAAGAAAAGAGAAGCAGAAATGCAGATGCGGACGGGCGTAAAGAGACAGAAGAAGGAAGAGAGGGAGAGAGAGGGATAGAGAGAGGCAGAGGTTTCGTCCGGGAGGTAGGAAACTTTTCCCTCAGGCCGTCGGTCGAACAAAAGAATTCGTAATTCACGTTCGGCTCCTTCTATTCGCGCCACAGACTTCCGGCCCCACCCACCTATCATTCAGCCGCAACTTTTATACGGGGCGCGGGCATCCGTTTTCGAGGCAACTATACTTCCGTGACTCGATATTCTATCGGTGGCGAAAAAAACAGTGCCGGGGAAAGGAGCGTTGCAGCGGCGCAAATTGCATCGTCCGCAGGAATGCGCCAGCGAAAAATTGCGCGCTACGCATCCAATACGCATCCTGCCGTAATTACGCCCGTTTTATGATCGCCGAAGCTTTACGAGCAGCTCGATCCTCGCAACGAATCTCCCGTTTCTTCGGGATTGGGTAAAGGTTTCATTGATTTTACGGTTATCGTTTTCGTTTGCCGTGCGTTCGTTGCACGACACGCGTAATGCTATCATTTTAAGGAGTCAAGCCTATGAAGAAGCAAGTGAATAGGAAACTTGACTGCTCTGTGAAACGAATTCGGGTTTTGTACTCGAATTAATAACTAATTATACATTCGAAGATGTATATCGTGTTTATTACGGCTAGGTTATAATCGTAAAAGGCTAGTCGGGAAAAATTTGTTTGACCGAAATGCGACGAAGCGAAAATACTGATATAGCAGAAAGTCGAATGAGATGGTTGTCAGCGAAGGTAAAGAAGGTAAGCAGTTGGTACGCGTTAAGGTACTGACGTTCCGGATTTGGAACGTTGTATTAATAAAATCAATTTGCCGGAGTCAGAGTCTGGCAAACAGCGATCTAAGAAGGAATACACTTTATTCAAATAGGTCATGTTGAAGTTTTAACGTGAGCGAGGAATCACTTGAGAAGATTATGCCGAATGTGTGCGTGCTCTTGGAGATTACGCTCGCTTCGTATTTGCACGAATAGTGTGCGCTCACAGTGGTACAACTACGATTCTTATTATCCTCCGCTGCCCCACATCTCATCATTAAGCCTGAACACCTAGTTTCCAGGAAATTCTGTGAGTCTATGCGGGACTAATTATTAAATACATAAATTATGCGCAGACGGTTTTGAATCAATAACAACGACGATGGAAAATTGACGGAAAATACTCGCTAAAAAATCAGCATGCTTCGGACGAACGATAGTTAAGATAACTTTTTCATGAATCCAAATTGGCCAATGAAAGAACACTAATTATTCATTCACCGGTTGCGCAGCCGCGCGTTGGAATATATGATCGGAAACTGGGTTACGATGCAAACTGTCAACATTCGTCGTTAACGACACGTCGCAAAATGAGCGACCGGCGATTACCGTGGTAATTCAATATGTTCAACAAATTTCATAAAATATCAAATTATTGCCCGTCGACAGCAGGCACGCCGCTTGAGTGCACGGCCGTACCCTTTCATACCTTACCCTCCCTTTTCTCCACTTTCACCTCTGCATTTCTCTCCTCTCTCTCAACCCGACCTTTTTTCATCGTCGTATCTTTCCCGTTTTCTCTTTCTTAAAAGCGGCGGCACCTTTCAACTGGCTATTTTCCTTAAAGCTGTACTTCCTTCTCTCTCGCCCTTGTCTCGTGTCGCGGTAATTTGACAATTCACAGTCTTGCGCGAGCGCGCGCACTGCGCACACGCTCGGATTATTTCGGATACGGCAAACAGAATTTTCAAGGGAGAAAACCACCTGTTAAAACTCGTTAACGCGACAGAGACGGGAGTAGGTCTTTCTTGTTTGAAACTGTGCTGTCGGCGTTAGAGAAAATGACGTGCATTCGGATTACGTCCAACGTCCGACCCCCCCTCCCCCCTCCCTCCCACCTCAGCTTCCTGCTTCAGCTCTCCGCGCGTGCATAATCTAAATTCCACAAAGCAAACATTGCCGGCGGATTTAGTTGCATTTCGATTACGACGCTTCGCGCGACGTTAATTTGTTCAGAAATGAAATTGAGCCGGCTGCCGGATGTACTGGGATGTTCGTGCGAGAGTGAAGGAATAGTGAAACGTTGCCTCTGACGTTGCACGACTGTCTGAACAATATGCAGGGCGCTGTAAAGTGACCGGGCATGACTTCTTTATGATCAGACTGCCTTTTTTATCATGTACGCTATACAGGCGGATATACATTCGATACTCACCGCGAGACTTATGTACATTAATGACTCGGTAAATGTAACATACTAACTGGTACCAAGAAAGCATTTTATTTCTAAGTCCATCTCGCTACACTTGTCTCGTAAGCCCGAATAAACTATCACAGGAATAAATTCTTAAAAGTGATCTTACATTACAGAATATTGTTCTTTCATTCTTCTTGGCGAACGCAATAACCTGCAACAGAATAGACACTACTTTAACCTGGCCTGTAGAGGCCATTTGTAAACGTCGGACTTGATATCCGCACAGTTTTCGGTAGCAGACATCCTCTGAGCCGGTTGAACAATGCCCAGTCATATCGTTATACCTGCAGCATGCGCTGCAACGGTGCATGGCCCGCTCGCAGTCGCAACTTCAATTTCATCCCACGACACCGTAACGGCGCACGTGACTCTGAGACATTGTCGTGCCGCGAAATTTACTATTCCGCCGACGATACGCCCGCTCGAATTCTTTTCAATCTCCCACCTTCGAGATTGCGCCTAAACAAAGTTATCGCCCCATTCGGAAATTACCCGCGCGACGAATATCCCTTGCACTCACGCCCTCGCACTTCGGCTTACGCTCGCGAATAAATTGCGGCCAGAGCAGGGCCGGCCGTGTGCGCATGCGCGATCGCGGGCGTCGCGACGCCGCTTGAGAAATATACGAGCGTCGCTTGTTAAGAGCGGCCTAGTCGTAAAACGTAACAGGATCAAAGGACCTTCGCCTACAATGCGTGATTACGTAGCCATATAATAGACTTACGGCTTACATTTACCGCGAACCGAGAGGAAGAGGGTAGATGGGGTAGGCGCAGGGCTGGGGAGGTATGGGGAGGTAGGGAGCTGAAAAAGGAAGAGACGGGGCAAGGCGACCCTCGTGGAACGATAAGCATCGCTGAACGGCGAATGTTTTACTTCGAGCTTAGTCATTTCTTTGGAAAAACGACGAAATAAGCGTCGGCTGGGCGGAAGGGCGAGAAAGGTGGCTTGCTAGCTGCAGGGATTGTAGGAAAGGCTGTTGAAAGGGGTAGGGGACTGAAGGTAGGAGGGACCGGAATGGGGGGGTGGATGAAAGTTGAATGGCCCGCCAACGTGGCACCCACGTTCCTAATATATTGCAATGCGATATTGCGCCGCGCGCTATGACAAGGTATTATCCTCACGCAAGATTTCCGAGCGCGAGAATTTGGAGACTGTCGAAATTGCGGGTATGTACGGTGCAATTGAGCGGATTGAAGGATTCTTTGACGGAGGGAGAGAAAGAAAGATACGGGATCTTTCGCGGTACGAATTCCGGGGCAAATGTACGTGTTGGGCTTGTACCTGGGCCGATTTAAAGGCTGCGCGACGTGAATTGTAGGGTGATGGGGTAATAAAACGTAATCGACGGGACTTTGACGATTATCTTTGGCCAATGATATCATTGGGTAATCTTGATACAAAAACATATATTTGACTTTGCATTAATTTAAGCTGGTTCACATTATATAATTGCATATAATATTCAAGTACGTACATATTACACTTCAACGTATGCAGATTGTGAACTATCATTTAACCGCAGAAAAAGCCAAAATATCGAAACAGTGTAATTTCACGTCTGCGTACTTAAAAAGTTGCTAACACAAGCGACGAGCATAGCAATCAACCGTACGTAAGTAAGAACGACACGAGGTAGCTCGTAGGCTACGTACGTGCTCTAACCGAAACGGAAAAGTACGGGCATGCACGATCGAGAAATTTGAGAAAAACGACGAACTGGACGAAATAAACGGGCAGGCGAGTGGAAAGGGCGTAAAAGGGAGGCCTCGAGCCGAGTATAAGCGCCGAAGTAGAAGGTGCAAGTGGCTGGCGGGGGAGGGGGTTGGGAGGGGGGGGGGAGATCAAAGTTGAATGGCCCGCCAACGTGGCACCTACGGTCATAATATATTGCAATATGATATTATGCGCCACTCATGGTATGACAGGGTATTATCCTCACGCAGCGCAAGATTTCCATATTGCGGCTAACGTGGTATTACGCGAAATCGGCCGCATAATTACGAGTTTACCATTAAACATCGCTGGCCACTGCGTTCTGAATATAAATTCAGCGTGTATCTCAATCTCGCGATGAGAGTCCCCGCCTTTTTCTCTAATGGGAGCGGCGAATGAATTAATGCGTCCTACGGTCTGTCCGCCGGCTCGACCGATCTCTTCCCGCGCGAGATAATTAAGGAGGACGATGATTGAATCGGGCAAAAAGGAGGAAATTAATCGCCTAACGACGTGATCGAGTTTGTACAAGTTAATCGCTCCGTCGAAGCGCAAACGTAATGTATGCAAATTTTGCTGGCCAGCGCTGAGTTATATGAAAGACGGTGTGTGTTGCCGCGAAACGGGATATAATCGACTATAATAACTGCGCGGCGTAAGTATTATTTTACGATCAAAATGTACGCTTCCCAATATAAATATACCTATATGCGATAATTTATGTTTAATTGAACGAAGTGTGTTATTTTCTGTCATTTTCACACACTGAAAGTTTTACTTAGCAATAAGCAGATGGTAGATGTTAATTTGGTAGACTCTTATATTGAGATGGTATGAATATTCATTAAATCAAACATTGAGAGGTTTCGTTCCCTTTCGTTCGATGTGATCAACAATTCAGCCCACGAATGTGTAAAAGTGTAGCGAACATGGGTGAAACATGAAGACGAGTGCCTCGTACAGCGTAAAGGTAGACGATGCGCTTGAAAATTCAATCCCGACGTCAACTGATCTTTCCGAGCCAACCATTTGTCGATCCAACATGATATACTGCAAATGTCCGACACGAATAAAAAAGCGCTCAGCGGTTGATTCCACGAGTAACGCCGAATGAATCTGACTCTAGGCTAAAGTTTTGTACGATACCAAAATAATCTGTAGAAGCCATTTGTGGGCCAGGATACACGCTACATTCTTATAATTTATAGACGATGTCTTGGTATTGGGCTGAGCGTGTTCGGCAAAGCCGATGGCATACGAAAGCACGCTGGTGCCCGCATTATCCCGACCGACGCAAATTTTCACGGTAAATCCGTCGACTCATCGCTTAATATCGTCCATCGCTTGCCACCGTAGCGAAAAGTAAAACAGGAAAAAAGATGGTAAATCTTTGGATGCTCACTCATATCATGCGAGATGACATATTTTATTACCTACCATAGCTCCATGAAAATTCTAATAATTACAGGTATGCCAAAGACAATATAAAATCTCCACTTTCTTTTCGATTAAAGGCTATAATTAAATATACAACTCAGTCCAACATTTATAAAGATTCGAAATATGCGCGTCAAAAAATATCATTGCTACCCACTCCCTATTCAACCTAATCTTGAATCATCTCAGCGTTATGAAGCCCGTCAAACGGCCGAAGAGGATTCAAGACACAAAACACCCCGTTAACTCCGATTGTCAACCAAAAATCTCCCTCCCCCAAAATCCGAGCACCACCAGACCAACGTAATGCCGTTAATTATGTAAATGTGCAGCCGGTCGTGCGCGCTTCGTCTGCGAACGACACGAAACGGCATTCGTGGCCAGTTCCCGCTGCCGTTTGGAACGGGAACCGATTGGTCAGCTCACGCAGCGACCCCGACAGAAATTGCTATTCGTGTGCGCCACCCGACGAGGGAGATGAAAGGCGTGCCGTCGGGACTAAGTATTTCTCCGAAGCGGGCTGCGAGTTTATGAGACTTAATATCGGTGTTTCGTCGGTAATTCTTCTTTCAACCCTCCCCCTCCCTGTTCGTCGCCGTTCGTCGCCGTTCGGGCACCCTCTGCCCCCCCCCCCCCTGCTGCCCTCGCGGACGACTATCTGAGAAGCAAAGCGTCGATAAGGCCAATTCCACGAGGGACCCCGCTGACTCTCGCGTGCCGTGACGAAGCTCGATCTGGCGCGTATAAGCCGTGCAGGAGGCTCGAGCATCGCGACCGACGGGGAAACAAATGAAGTGCTAATCCCCCTTGTCCGCATGTCGGCTTAACCGGCAGCGATCTCTCCCTTTATACGCATTAACCGATGATTATTGTGAATTGCCGACCGGCGGTGTAATGAAAAGTCATTCGTCGGCCTCGCCGATAGGACGCTCGACGTGAATCGGTTACATGTGCGTTTGTGAAACAGTGCCGCCGGTTGTGAAAGGGAGAGCTAATTTTTCTTACGAGTCATGCTGATGTAACGGTCATTTTGCTCTCACTGACCCGTTCATTTGCACGACGTAGGCGTTGGTCCGGAAATTTTCGTTGTAGCGAGATGTTTGTCGCATGATTGCTAACAAAGGGTAGGTATCCGGAAAGTGAAGCGATAGAGTGCAGGATTATGTTTTGCTTTTCCTAAGAATAGGGTCATTTATAATAAAGATTATATTGTACCACCTAATCGTATAATTAAGTTAGCTGTCTATCTAATATCAAGCGATACATGGCAGGAAAGCATTATTAATTCTATTTTTCTCTCTACCGAATAGAAATTGCACGACATCTAAATCAGTCTTGTACGGAGGAATATTATTTATTCGTCGATAATAAACGAATAGGAAACCTCCGAGACCACTATTACTGGATGACCTGAATGCCGCGGGCCATTGATTGCATGAGGCGGACCGACAATGAAGAATTGAACAATTATAAAGACGGACAGTCGGGAAGGAAAGAAAAGAAAGCGTGTAAGCGGAAGAGGAGCGTGAAGAATAGAAAGGAGCCCTGCCAGCACGCGGCAATTTTCCCTCTCACACTTCACACGTAAGGCCGCCCTCGCATAAGCTCAATGCACTCTCCCGAGGGTGCGATATTCATATGAATGACCGGGCAGTCAAAGTGATAAGATATAAGTCGACGGCTGGTGGCCATCCACGGCTATTTGCATAATGTAGGCCCTCGTTATGTACGCCCATTAACCTCCGCATCCCCTTCCACACCACCCGGCAACCCCCGCTAACCTCCGAAACCCTCCTTCTCTCTCTCTCTCTCTCTCTCACTCTGTCTCACTCCTTCTATCTCTCCTCCGAAACCCGACTGCCTTCCGCCTTTCTCTATCCGCCTCTCTTCCTCTCTCCCTCTCTGTCCTCCCCTCACTCCGGTTCTCCATCCCTTTCAAGTTCTCGCCCTTTCCACGCCCAGCCCCGCTCGAACGAGGAGTTTACACCTCGCTCGCAACCCTAATACAATAATGTTTTATTGCCCGTTGCAAAGTGAGGAGTCCGACTTCACGTGCCTGCCATTTTTACTCATTGGCTCGCCTTTCGCTCCGTCTTCCTTCCTCGGCCCCCTCCTCCCACCCTCCTCGACCACCCCTTCTCACAGGCCAGTCCCTTGCGATCCTTTCTCATTGCGTGGATTCTTTCCGCGCCCCATAATTCCTCTTTCTACCCGCCGAATTTTTGCGGCGGATAATGGCGTTGCGTAAGTGCTCGTCGGGCAAATCGCCGTCGGAGGACACGTTTCGTGCCCATAATGAAGAACGGGGATGTCGGGGGCGTTAGCGGGGTGGGATAAAGGTCACGGTTAAAAGTTCGAGCCTCTGCGCTCTTCACGCAGCGCAGGATACGATTGTTCCTCGTCGGACGAGGCGAAGGGCAAATCTCGCGAAGGTCGGCGGCAAAAATTTCGCGCGAACGCAGGCGCAGTAAGGTGTCGTAACATTTTACGCGATCGTCGAACAGAAATGGGAGTAGAGGGGGGGAAGAGAAAGAAAAGAGAGAACTTTAATCGTCGGTAAATTTCGCGTTTACGATTTTCCGAACCTCCGACGCTTCTTGAGAGCCGCAACATCGCTCATAATCTCCGTAGAATCGCAAAGTGCCACTATAAACCATGCCGTTTGACGCGGTGGAAAAAAAAGCGGCGTGGAAAAGGTGCCTCCGCGTCCGGCAATATTTCGCTTTAATCTGAAATTTCTCTCACGCATAAATGACATCGCGCGCCCGCCCGGTGATTTAATGGCCTAGACGCGTATTAAAAAGAGAACGGTAGGCGCAGAGAGGGATGCAGGCCGTGCGCGAGGGCGGGAAAAAAAGCGAGGCATCGCGGAGGGAAACGCGCGTTTGATAGTGGCGACCGCATGAAAATTAGATGAGATAATCGATTTTGCGCTCCGCACATTCGGCCGCGCTTGACGGTGATGGGACAATTTTTAAAATAACTGCCAAATGTCGAGCCGACGCGCGCCGCAATAAAATCGACACGTTACGGCGACAACTCGCAAGCGATAAAAACGTAATGTCTCATTGTTCCTGTGTCATCGTTTTAATGTCGCACTGCCATTATTGAAATGTTCGAAACTTTACGTTTCTAACACGGGTGGTCAGGATGTCAAGAATTGATATTTATGGCTAAACAATTCTTCAGGCGCATCTTAAAAGTATAATACCTACTCAGAAAGCATTTGAAGAACAATAAAAAATCTATAATCAGAAATTCGCGGTGTATGAATCAGGAGTCTAAGAAGACAATAGGTACAAAAAGAAATGATAGTGTGTTCCAAAAATTCGTTTCGTCCCGGATTCACTGGCGGACTCATCAGTAGGGCTATGCCAGTAGATCCTGCCCTAGAATAAAAAATCTATGTTTATGCAAAATGATTGTCAAACTCCGACAGCGGTGACGGCAATTACAAAACCTAGCGGATCTTATAATTTGATTAACAGTTGCAAAAAGTCGAGTTGTAAACTTTACACCGGCCGAGCACACGATGTGTTTAACTACCTGTTTATTAAGCTTCCTCATCGCAATGCCGAGCAGCTCGGAAAGAAACTGAGATTTATGCATCCATACTTAAATTTAACTTTGCTCCGAAATTTTCCCCCCGAAAGAGGCGGCGGAACTCGAAGATTCCGAAAGTAGCGAAGGAGGGCGTAAAGTTGATAGTAGGAATCTCTATAGCACTCAAAGAGCGGGGTGCGTAATGATTCTGCGTCGGAGTTGCGCATAGTACGCGGCGGCGAAAATCAAATTCATAAGCACCCATTACCGTCCGCCAACTTTCCTCGTATAATTTCGTCGAGATAAACTGCGACCGCGTGTGTCCCCGTAATTCCGACCGTAAACGTATGCGTGACGTTCGCGTTCCCACGTAAAAAGTTCCCAACCTCGTGTGTTCCTGACGGGACCGAGGATGTACGTATCTACAAGGTGAGACAAGAATGTTCTATACTGGTAGCGCCCTCTTGCATCCGCACACCAAATAACTTCGACTTTTCTGAGGTAAGTGACAGTGAATTGGTTTTTTAATATATTGTTAATTGCAATACATTAGAAAGTTTCTTGCACGATATTAATAAACTCTTGTTTGAATAATCGAATCATTGAACTATGAAATATCATATTGGAAAGCAGTTCAAATATCATGCCGACCAAAACGAGAATTATTATACATATATTGACATGTAACGTCATAATAATGGTTATGCGGTATTCTGCTACGATGAGATTTAATCTGCTGAACGATACGTTTCATGCAATGGAGAATCTTTTTGCATTTGGATAGCGAGCGGAGACTTAGTTTGAAAAGGGTCTCACAAATTTAAATTTTTTACGAATCAACTTCGAAACTCAAACTTATCCTACAATGCGAATCTTAGGTATATGCTGAAAATACGTCGTATTTGAGCGGCTCGCTACTCACACGATTTTTCAACTTCTGTGGAAACTTTCTGAACAAATTAACCGCGTAATTTGAAAACTTACTGCACAAAGAACTGTAACCACGATATTAAGCGCTCCTTTTCTCTTGGAAATTCAGTCGACGTGGCATACGTACAGATTAATAACGAGACTAAAGTCAACTTAATTTCGTAATTAAATGATCGTTAACTCCTACGTTTATTCGTCCGTGACATTTTTTTTGTCACACCGCGTATATGGAAGGACGCAGGAGTGGATCGACTATACGCCTCTGATGTAACACGTGCGCAGGTAATAAGAGCCTTTCCGCGAAGGTAAACGACCAGTTTCAGCTGACAGGACATTATCTCGAGTGAACGACTCGAGTATTTCTTCCTCATCACTTACGGCGTCTATCTGCCATCTGTGAGAGTTCCTCATCCGGACACCTTGTGTCCGTTCCTTAAGCGCACGATAGACGCTTACTTGTCGCGAAAAGTGGACGTGCTCCCTTACGAGCAGTCCGGTCAGATGTCAGCCGGAGGCAAGATAGAAGTCGGCGATTTTAAAAGTGCGGATAGTTGCCGGATCGAAGTACCGAAGCAGTCAGTATTGCAATCTTCGAACTTTTTCCTCGGAAATGCTGCGACTCTGGTTCGACATTCGACGTGTTTATCGCGGCAAAAGATTCAATAAACGCTGGGGTGATAAAGTTTATGGAGAAGATTTAGTGCTTCGTAGATCTTTATAAGATGCCGCGCTTGCGGTTACCGGGGCGCTTGAAATACGGGTTTTTAAATGAAAAACTTGAGTCGCTCATCGACGCTGGGTCGAACGAAGACTCACGTAAAACGTCGATTAATAGAATTGTTCGTCGTCGAATGCGAAAGACCCAGATGTGCACCGCGCAACTTAACTCGGCGCAAATGTGTGCGGGTGCGTTTTAGTCAAGTTGTTACGTTATGAAATTTTAGAGGTAAGGTTCTTAGCTGGAGAGAAGTAACGTAAGCTCCTCTTATTAGCGAAGACGTAAATTAACGGGGAAGAGAAGCCCCCCCGACCGAACAGTTTCGTCAAAAAATTATAAGCTTCTCACTTTTCGCCGTGCTCGGCCGAGTGAAATAAGTAAAAATCACGCGAGGAACGCGTCGTGGAAATAGGAAACTCGAGCGAGCGAGCCTCGGCGAAAAAGAAAATTACGAACTTTTACACCGGAGCTCATTAACTACGGCTATATCTCGTGATAAATGTCCACTTTGGATCGAAACTTTTGCTTGCCGGAGATACCGGCTCGAGTTTATGAATAATCGTAACGACGCTTTCTTATTTCCCGGCGAGATGATCGAAATGCTCGGGGCGTATTTAAGATGAGTCGATCGAACATCGATGGCCGACGAAATATTTTCCCATCGTAGGCCGGCGCAGGTCCTGAATTCGTGAACGATACTCCTTTCGCGAGCACCGCCCGGCGCGACAGAGATTTAAGGAGCAAAAAGTCGCTATCATAGTTTAGGAGTCGCGCTTGATCATTTCGAACAATGGCGGGTCGCGCTGAAAGGAATCGGATCGCGTTAGCTCACGGGACGAAAAAATCACTCGCGCCGTTGGACGCCGACGCCTTCTGTGATCGCTTATAATTTATATCCGACGAGGCCAGCTGACCGGTAAGAGAAGAATGGCGCGGCGAGTGGCATGAATCCGGAGAAATGAGAAGAAGAAGGGGGTGGTAGGGACGCGAGGCGAAAAGCGAATTCGAGTCGCGATAAAAAAGTACGTACAGATGCCGCGAGAAGGGGGGGGGGAGAGCAGGGAAACTGGATAGAGACAGAGGAATGGAGGAAGAGACTCCGGCCGCCTACAAATTCTCGCTTGCGGATTTATCAATGCGACTACCGGCAAAAGCTTGCGTTACATCATAGTGGGAATAAAATAGCACTGCAGAATTATCCTCTTTGACTGAGCGAGTCCTCGGGGCACAATTAATCGGACATGGTTGTCTCGCCGTCGGACCTAGCCCATACCTTGTCCCGCGCCGTTCACCCACCTCTGACACCCCACAGCGCCTCATCATCCAGCTCCCCACTCCTCTAACTCTCCCCATCCGCGACTTCTTTTCCTCGTACGTTCGACATAACGCGAGCCTGGTCCATAGACAGCGGAACAATGACAGAGTCAACCCGTTTATTCTTTATCTGCTTTCTGAATCCATCCACATCCCAACCGACTGTTTTTTTCACCCTCCTCCCTCCCTGCAGTCCTCACCCCAGCAGCACTCCACACTCTCTCTCAGTCTCTTTGGCCCCAACTTTTCCGCCCTTACCGTCCCGTTTTTGCCAAACGCTGGCCGTTCGTCATTCGTCTCTGTCCCAGTCACTTGAAAATAGTTAGCAGAAACAATGCTCGACTCGGAGGCGAGGCACTAATTAGAGGGCATACCGGCATGTACCGAGAGGGCGAAACGAGGTCCACCGCTGACGCTTTACACGCACGAATTAACCCTGTTAGACCGTCGGGGCGACCGCCACGTCGACCGCCATGTCGACCGCCGTCATTCCCATCGCATTCGCTCTCCCGCACTTCGCGTTAACCTTGCCGATTCTTACGCCCAAAATTTGCTGCCCTACGCCTTCCGCTTCCGCCCCTTTGACCGCGCCGAGCGCGGCTCGCGCTTTCGCGGGATCCCGCAGATCCGTTTGATCCGCGGCGCCAGTATTTGTCCGAGTGGGCTCACGGATTTTCTGGGTGAAATTAGACGGGGCGAATATTTCGGTCGCCGCAGGCGTATCGACGCACGCTGCGATAGCGTGAACCGAATGCGACGGGGAATAAAAAGCAATTTTGTTACCGGCGTTGCGGCGGTTGCGAGCGCTCACTTTTGGAAAGATCGCTGGAGGCGAAGCGGCCGGAAGTATGGAGTAGAAATCGCATGGGGAAGATAATGCGAATAGCTGGCGCAGAGTAAAGTTGTACTGTAAAATCAGATCATTCGACAGTAAGTTTGCTTTGAGCAGTGTAAAGTTGCTTTCGGCTCTATAGCGCGATTTCATACGTAATCGTGATTTCAGCAGTATAATTAATATAATTGCCACTACATATTCTATTCTGATGATTGACAACGTTCAGTTTGCTAAAACATGAGCTTTTGATACTCTGCAAAATTAGAGGGATTGAGAGTAAGTTGCTTAGAATAGTGCAACGTAGCTTTTGGGTCAATAGCGCAGCTTCGTACCTAATCGTGATGTCGGCAATATGATTAATACAACTGCCGTTACATATTTGATTCTAGCGAGTGACGACGTTTAGTTTGCTAAAACATGAGCTTTTGGTACTCTGCGAAATTAGAGGATTTGAGAGTAAGTTGCTTAGAGTAGTGCAAAGTAGCTTTTAGTTCTATAGCGCGGTTCCGTACCTAATCGTGTAATATGGTTAATATATTGGGCGTTACACTTTGTTTCTCCTTGCCACTGACGACGTTTAATGTACTGTAACATGAACTTATAATACTCTCTTCTAGTTGAATTAACGATAGTAGGGTTAGAGCTGTAATTACGGTTACCAGAAGCGCACATATCGCGTCTTAGCGACACAAATACGCCGCGCTGACTTTTCGTTCGCTCTACTTTCGAAGCAAAAGTTCTTGCCAGGTCCGCCAGGAGCAGTGGTGAAGAGCTCATTATGCCGACAATGTTTACACCTTCCTGCGCTTGAGCAACGACCATAAGGCCAAACGCGCATACTTCTCCGTCATGATTTTTACTTGGCTCAAAAACGAACGGCCGCAAATTATAACGGAAAATTAGCTCGTTCAGCTTCGCCCGCATTATCACCTGGCTCTCGTCAAATTATTTATTAATTAATCAGCGCTAAAGCCACCACAGCCCACACCCCTGCATTGCATACCCGCATTATCCCTTCTTTGTTCGCTTATCCGGCGCTCCCTGCCTTTGTTCCACTACATAGCGTTATATTGTTCTACCATTTCATTGAATATAAAGAGAAGAAAGTAAAATGATGCTTCCGAATTCGGCCGAAGGAGAGACTAAATACGCTCAATTACACAATGAACGGATCCTGTATTCTAACGAATGAATTTCGCTGAGATTTCATGCAAACATCGTCCGTTCGAGTTTGGCGGTCACGATTTTCAACCGGAGAACCGGAAGTGAAAAAACATTCTGGACGTGTGCGTAAAACTGTTGCCGGTCAGTGAGGCACGTTCGGAGTATTCCGTCGAAAATCCGCTGCGACCTCCATTATCGTTCGTATTGTTGTTCGGCGCAGAAATGGGGAGAAGCATACATTTTTTTTTCGACCCAGCTCTGTATTGGACTTTTTACGATGTCCTATACGAAATAGTCATTTTTTATCCGGATGTACCGTATGCGTGAAGCTGAACTTCGAAATCGGTCTCTGAACCTATATCAATCGTCAAGTAAGTAGTTACATTGAACAATCTTGATACGGAAAGAACAGGAAATAGTCGCAATTTCGTCGAGAGGAAAAATTGCCGTCATTTCACTATATGCGATTGGAACGTCATTAACCCTTTAATGTACGATATCTTTTAAATAAACCGGCCAAAAAAAAATCAATTTTTTTTATGTTAAACACACGGTAGAATATTGTCTTGGAATAGACATAAAAAAAATACAAAATTAATCAACATTTTTATTTTAATTTTAGCAGCATCAAATACAACGCCGCCCGAATATACTCGGGTGTGCACGGTTTGGCCGGTTTAGCGGGCCCGAATATACTCGGGTGTGCACGTTAAGGGGTTAAAGACTCAAAGATCGGGCGATCTTTAAAACTGATCTTGACTCTTTCTTACTTGAGTACGCGTAGTATAGGTTTTTTCGCCTATCATCACTCACATATTTCTTCCCAGCACTCAATATGGTCCACTGCCGAATATCGTACTCACCTGAAACAAAAATACCGTAAATGATTAACACACCGAGAATCTGAAAGTGAGCAATGGCGCACAGTTATCAATTTAATCATTGAATTAATTAACTATCCCACCCACGGACAATATAACAATAGCTCTGATTAAATGGCGTGGCCGAAAAATTCAGCCAATACGAGAATTTAATTACTCTGCTCTCCCAGAGGCGCTCGCGCACGCATACATCGATGCACACATATTGATAATAGCGCCGTTTCAATTTTCATCCATCATTGTCCGCTTTTCGAACCGTTATCCTCTTCGTTTTAAAAATTCATTCCGCTTTTCACGATAATCATTTCATATAGTACCCCACAGTGCGATGAGAAAATTGAAAGAAATACGACTTAAATGTCGTTTCAAAGTTTCTATACGAGAAGCTCGAATTTGTGAATACTAAGGCCGATTTATCCTCTGAAACATTGCAAATAGCTAAGTTCCTCACTCATTCAAGTCGTGCTTTTACAAAAAGCAGTTTACCGGAGTGCCTGGAACCCGGCGTAACAGGTAATACACTTTCTAGTCGAAATCAAATTCCACCCAGCTAGGCGAAGTTAAAGCGATATGCGAGCGGAGAGCCGCCGTCAGACGAGCAGGGCTTTTATCCGGAGACAACTCGGGGTCAATCGGGACACGATGATGCAAAGAAGAAGGATGATAGAGGGTCAGGTAAAATTATTTCCCCCCGTGAAACTTCAATAGACTGTCGGCGTCCTTGTATCGCTGCAAACCGTCAAAATGAGTCTATTCGAACTTTTTCGACGCCTTAGGCTTCCTAATCTCACTTTTGCTCCCCAGATTTTTGGCTTCTTCTTTGCGCGTTTGCGCCATAACATGTAGGTAAGTACTTTGATCTGCAAGAGTAAAATTGTAAACAAACGCAGTAGAATTTCCATACATATCTGTAAATGGATTAATATTGACATATGCACAGCATGAAATAATTTTGAATCTTTTAAATGAGATTAACACTCGCCGCTGACTATTAATCGGATGACGCGGAGTTCAAATATCAGATAACATTGTTTCGCATAAAAAATTTTCGATTTAGCCGAACCCGTGAATTGTTATTCCCGTCGGTATCACAAATATATTGACGCCTACTCTATTGCTATTCACTCGTCGACAGCAAGACACGGTCTATATGTACGAATTTTTGTTTCTACAATATTTGCAAGTTGCGCACGTCCGCACTCGCTTGCTTTTATAAATATTCAGTCCACAAGCGTCAATAGTTTCCAATTTAACGACACTCTCAAAAATCGACCGGACTCTTCGAACGAAGCATATCAATTCTTCATAGTTCATGAACCGGAACTTGCGAGCGGATATCAAAAAGGGGTAACTCGCCTTATCCAAGTGTTTGTCTCATCAATGCGCGCAACAGTCTCGTAATTGGACGCATTATTTGATGCAACGCGCGATCCGACGCGAGCCATTAATTTCGAAATTCGGCCATAGAAGCGTATGTTGCCGATACACTGGAATTGGGTGAAACGTCAATGGGCCGGAATGCAAAGTACCGAGTTCGGCCGATCGATGACGTAGCGAGGGGAAGAGCAATTGCGAAACGGCGATCGAAACAATCGCAGGGGCAAAGGTCGGCGATGGCGCGTTCCCAGATCGCGAGCGATAAGAACGAAAAGTCGACACTCGATAATGACGTCGATGAGATACTGCCGGGCCGTTAAGGGACGCCAGTCGACCGAGAAAGCATTAAAGGGGAGGTCCTCGCGTTTCGACATTCCGTTTCGACGATCAAATTCCGACTGCCATCCGCTTCTTCCGCCTCGAGTACGCGGAAGCTTTAACTGCCAAGCTTCGCGTCTGTGCGCGAGGAAAGAACATTACGCGCAACTGACAGAAGGAATGCAACTTTAGTTATGGTAGAACTGTTCTTGCGAAAGTCTAGCGAGCGTTTGATTAGACTGGCTACGTGACTTAGTCCACGTATGTCGTCCCTTAATGCTTCGGCGCGAATTTATTGCGAAACTGTTAAGAATGTTTGCGATGCGACATCGCGAATCCAAAGTTCGCGAAACGACGATAACATGATGACCCTTATTACACTCATAATTGTCGAGTGTGTGGAATAAATTAGTTTATGTCGTTGTCTGATATATTTTGTATTCCCCTCAACTAAACAGCACCAATTTCTCTGACCTTTCCAAATTAACTACAGCATTTAATGCCATCGCGCTGGGTTAGAGAACACTGTCCGTCTCGATTCAACTTCAAAGTTGCATCCACTGTTAATGCCCGCAAGCTTTTGAGCATATTGTAACAAAAAAAAAACTGCGCAGTACGATAAACGGTCCTCTTTACACAAGCGAACGAAGCGTTCAATTCAACGTGCTCACTCAAAGATGTTACGAGATGTTGAACAGGCTATGACAAAGTACCTTTTAGGTCCACAATGACAAACGCTTATGCGGTCGGCTGAAAGGACACGGGTACGCATCAATTACACCGCATAATTACACACGTCTGTACGCAAGTATGTTCAGGGGGGTTGTAATTGGCTCGCGCGGGGACGCAACTTGGTGGAGGGAGGAGGGTTGCTTTGCGGATTTACAGACAGGGCGGCAGACTGCCGGGCGGCCGCGGATGCTAAATTATTTACCTCGCTGTCTGTCCGCATGTTGGATACTTACCGACACGTGTTGCATGTGTATAGATCTTCGTCTCTTGCGATTTTTGCCGAAGCCGGCCGACCTACGATCGACGAACAATTGTTACGCAATTGGGGGGGACAAGTCTACCCGTTTTGTAAGAACATTTTTATTAACCATATAAATGCCACAGTTATTAGTATTTGAGATATGGTAGGCGTAATGAGTATTTAAATTCAAATATTATGTGATTATAATGTTATAATTATATAATTAATGTTGTTACATTATTTAAGACTTTCCCCAAAGGACCAATTCTTCTCACAATCCTCAAACTTACTCTAAAGCGAAACTTTCCTCCTCCTAGGCTTGTTCACATCTCTTATCCGCAAACATACATATTCTCAATCCAAAACAAACGCATTATACCGATGAAACGAAATCAAATGCCACGATTCCAATAGGTATCACATCAGAGCGTGAATGATCGAAAGTCGAGGACGAATAAATCCCCGAAAGTGAGGAAGCGTGTTAAAAAGGCCTTTCACTCGCAAAGGAATTGCTCTCCTATTATTATGCGCGCTGTTCTTTCGATTCTGCATGTGCATTAACTCCGTTTGGAAACATTCTGTCCCCCCCCCCCCCCACCCCCTCCCTCATCTTCCAATCTCGTCCCGAGCCATCTCCGTTTCTCCTGCCTTCAAGACGTCGTTTCAATTCCAGTCGCGCGAACTTAGTGCAGTTTAACGGAATGGTTTCGCAGGCGGTTGCATTCAGAACCACGAAGCAGGAAAGCTCGCGTCTCTGCCTCTTAACGACTCAAAGTGCTTTTGTCTCCCAGGGAAAGGAAACATCAGACGCGATCGTAAGCCCGCCGCCGACTCCTTCCCCCCCTCTCTAGCTCCTCGGTCCCCTACTCCACCTTCTTTCCGCCCAACTAAAGTGGAATCGAATTTTGCGCCGGTAGGAGGAAAAATTGAGGATCTCTCATCGGTGGACGGCCTCGATTTTTCGCGGGGCGAATGTCAGCGGCGACGTTCTTGTCAAAATCGTCGACGATGAGCGCCGTTGAATCTTCTTGCGAGCGCGTAATTTTGCTTGTCAGTCATTGAGGAGGACGGGCCCGTCCTCGGTGTTAATGGATAAATCCCTGCCGCGATATATGGCCCCCTTTTTCCGCCCGCTAATGAATGTCGTCCAGTTCCTCGGGCTTTCAGAAGTTTTTCGCCTGACTACGGACGAATATCGCGGAGGTCGTCGCGGCCGCTTGTTCTTTCGAGCCTATTGAACTTTGTCGGAACTCGGATTAGCTTGTGTGTATAACGAGGTAGCCCTGCCAGGCTGGCAGAAACTATTTTGATTGCTCAGTGGGCTTATTTGCGTATAAATTACGAGCAGCCAGTGGGTGAAAGTTATTCGGTTATGTACCAAATTAGTCCTTCTTTCGCGTCGGAGGTGACACTGCGAGGATTAGATTTGACGTTTAGCGTCGTGTGAGAAAATGACTGAAATGCTCCCAGTGCTTTGGAGCTTCGAAGGGGAGAAAGTTGATATTCTTTGATGTGGCCGCGCTGCGTGTCGAGTGTGAAATCCGGGCGTAGAAAATTCGATGGTAAACTAATATGTTAACATGCCGGTGGAACAGAATGTGAGGGAAATGTAACTTCCTATCGAGTTCGCGCGGTATATTGGATTATTTCCAAACGTAAGCACACGTTAGTGAAACTCACAAAGTTCCGTAAATGTTCTACTAAATGTTCGTAAGTGAAGAATTTTTTAACTGTGCAACCGAAAAGAACCCACTTTTGAATACGTTGATAATGGGTACACACTATGTTTATTCAGGTCATTTCAGTTCTGCGTTATGTTGCCATTCTCGAAAATTATAAACTCTATCTAGTTTGACGTTCATTTTCGCGTGCGGAAATTCATTTCAGTAAAATTCAACTTAGATTATATATTTAGATATGCCGCTGAATGTATGTAATACTGTCCGCCAATGCATTTAGCTAGCGGAAGATGTAAAGTAGAGTGCAAAGCGCATAATACATTAAAGTGTAATTATAGGGCCTTCGAACGAGTGTATTATTCGTTTTAAGTTTCAATGGTACGAACGTGATACGCGTTGAACTCAGCGAAGTAACCGATATATCAACTTTTATAATCCGCGATGTTTCAAGCACCATATAATCAGCCCTCTACATCAGATGATTCTGTCTTCATTTAAATAACAATTCTTAATCGCGTGCATGTAATCATGCACTGCGGCATAAGCAAATTAACGCACTAAAGTTCATCCACTTCCTCATCGACGACGTAAAAGGACTCAGAAACATCTGTAAATGAACCTTTCAATCACCGGTCGGTCCCACAGAATTTCGTTCGTTCATTTCCATCAGAAAATTAGTACAACTTCATAACTAATTCCATGCCACGTTTGAAAACTCGCAGTCATATTGCATCGAATCGAACGGAAAAGTATCACGTTCGAATTTACGCCTCGTAACGATGGCACAATCCGTCATTCTCGACGACAACGAAGCTGCACACGTTCCGAAAATCGCCCGCGGCGAAGTTCCTGCTCCAAGCAGGTTTCCTTCGATCGCAGAGTCGATAGTCCTCGGCGTGACGTTGCTTCACGTTCTCGGCTAAATATTTTACGTGCGCGGCGAGTTCCGGCGCGTTAACGATCTTTGTCGGCCGGCGACTAAAGCGTTCCCCGCCGGCGAGGAGTCCTTCGACGCCCGAACGTCCACGCGTGAATAACAGCGGTGCATTAGTATAAAAAGCCGGCCCCGTATAAAAGTTAGCTCAGCGAGATCAAGAAGTTTCCGCGGCGCGCATTCGGCCACAACTTTCGGAGAAGCTTAATCTATTCCCGTCCGGAGGGAAGCAAGGCAAAGGGAGAAGGGAAAAGAGAACGAGGGGCGGGAGGGGGGAGTGAGCGGGTGAGAGGAAGAAGGAATGAAAAGAGAGAAGGTAGCAAACGATTCGGATTTGCAGCGAGCGTAATTTATGGTGCCTTCTTTTCTAACGGCCGAGTAGCTACCCCGCGTATAAAGTCGTCCGTCGTTGGCCTCTCCTCTATAGACCCCTCGCCGATTCCGAGAATCGCGCATATAGACGGCTTACATACGTACTGTTAGCGTCGCTAACCCCGCAAGCCGTCTAAACAGCCTGGCGAGCGAACCTACTGGCCGAATGCATTCTGTCGAGTCACAGTGATCCACAACTTTGCGCGCTCGCATGTGCGCCCGGAGTGCTCGTAAAGTGGCTTCCTGTTTTGTATCGAGACATTTTCCTCGGAATTAGAACGGCTAAAGGGGGAGGATATTGTCCGACTACGTTCGTCGGCGTAAAGTGAGTCGTGACCGACGCTCACGTACGCTTTCAACAAGTTTTTACGGCGAGAAACGTCTGATTATAACCACTTTTTCAATTAAAACCGTTTGAATTCTCTACCTTTTTTTTAATAATCGGCAACCTTCTAAATCGCCACAATCTTCGGGTCAATGATATTTTTTACTCGCGGACGTAAGAATTCTTAGACACGTTGCGCAAATGATGACTGTTTATCAGTCACTTTATACACTTTCGCAATGCGATCTTCTGAATTTTGTCTTCATGCAACGCGCGGAAAACTAAATCGACTCGTAGTTACTTGTACGAATGTAATAAGATCATTTCCTTACGTTATCGATCATCCTGAACTTTTCATGAGATTAAACTACGTTGTCCGTTAGTACACAGTGGATTTGTATACATAAATAAAATAAATTTCCGTCTACTCATGGGTCTCGATCCTCGACATGACCGAGTACGTTCGACACACACCCCCACACACACGCATATGAAAGCGAACCTTCTCGTGAAGTCCGAACCACATCGACCGCCTTCTCTCGACACCGGAAGAGGTAGAACTCGGATGTAGGGTCACTGCACCCCCTGTCAATATTTTACATTTTTTACATCCTCCGGAAATTGATTGATCACTAACACATCGAACGAACCCCGGTCATTCGTCATCCGTTCGCGTCCGCTCGCACCGTCTCGCCGACAATTATTACTCTCCCGTGTTAACAGTTATTAGCCACGGTAAAAGGCGCGCGCAAAATCAAACGTCAACGGAGGATATACATCGATCTCCTGGCGAAACTTTCGACACACGTGGAAGGCAGACGTTTCAGTGGAATGGTACCGACATATACATATCTCAAGAAGGATTCCTATCAAGAGTACGACGGGAAAAATTTGTCGGGATATAATCGTCAAGAAAAATCTGTGAATCTTTAGACAGCGATATTCTTACAATGTGTAAGAAGTCGGGACGTGTTGATATTTAAATGCGTTATGAAGAAATTCTATCAAGATTTATTTGAGTCCTCTTGAACTTATGACAGAGCACGTACGACGTAGCACGTTATGACATATTATAGCATGAACATAAATTTTTCATAAAAAATTTTGGCGTGCCCCAGCGTGAAAACTGCTGCTGTAGAGAACAACAAAAGCAATACACAAGTCACACTACTTTTCAACCCACCGCAAATGTAAACGATTCCTCCACGTTTCCTTCAGTACAAACCTGCTTAAAAAATCCTCCCTCCACAACCTCCCCCTCCACTCTACCATCTTCTTATCAACCATATTCGCATCACGCTTCCGTTAAACAGCGCATACATTCAACAACCAGCTTCCACCGAATTGAACGGAGTCCGTCTCTCGAATTTTCCGCAATGTTACCCGTCACCGGCAAGACGTCCGGTATATACTTATCGACCGTTCCAGGAAGCGGTGGCGATCGTGGAAATTGAATCAAGACACTTCTTTGGTGAGTACCGAGGGGAGGGGAGGGCCGCTGCAAAGAAACTGGAGGCCTGGTCCGTTGCCTGCCGTTGTTTTTCCTCGTTTCGGTTTCTCCGCGCGGAGCTAAGGCGAAGGGGTCAGAGAGCAGATCGATCGGCCGCATCGAATGGACGCGAGTCGATTCGATTCGATGAAGCGAGCCGCGCGATGGCCTATCCACTCGACGCGGGGATGATCCACTTGTTAATTCAATACGTTGCACTTGCGGCGTAGCAGCTGCATCCAGCGGCAAGATCCTCGAGTCTGACCGCGATCGTTGCGAACTCCGCTTCCGCATTTCCTCACTTCCGCCGATCGCACCGCATGTTCGATCGCGTACCTTTTCAGAAAGCATGGCTGCGCTTACGTCAGCTAATTCGCCGGCGATCCATGCCAAATGACCGTAGGATTTCGCGTACGGTCGCCGGTCAATTTTACGCGGAGTGTTAAGAGTGGCGGTCGTTAATTGCTTGCCTACGCTCTGATCGTGCTGCTTTTATTGCATGGGAGAGCGAGGTAACTGTGAAAATGCCACCAGTTATACAAGAGATAATGGGCTGAAGTCATTTTTATAATAATAACTTAGGTCACTTCTACAAAGACGTTCGAGTGCTTTTTAACGCCGAACATGTCGTGCAATTGTTATTTCTAATGAAGAAATATTTTATTATCCAGACGACATGATGAATAACTGTGATTCGGAAAACTACATTTGTTCGCGGAAATTGATTTATTATTCACCGAGAATTAACATAAGTTGAATAATGATAAGTTTATTTTTTCGAGGATGGTTTGAACGTTAATATGTACGGCGAAATTTAAAGCATTTAATTAACGGAAACAAAGTGTCAATTCAGGCTTGTTTCACTTTTAAGCAATTATAAAGATTATAAAGATTATGACGATTGCAGTTACCATGTCTCAAAAACTGTATCTCTTGAGACGTCTGAATTATGTAACATTAGGACAAAAGAAGTTTCTTAGTAAGTCGAAAAACAAAAAATCACATTGACTTTACGACAGTTTCACCACGAGTTGGCGTCGATAAAAATGTATACTTCAGATTTTAGCGCTAAATATTTTCGTGAATATTGATTTCATGACGAACTATAACGATCTAAAACAATTACGTGATTAGAAAGAACAAAGGGGCGGTGCAAACCGCCACGTATCTGCTTCAGACTCATAAGTGAGACTCGACAGACTCTGCCTTAGATGCTGCAACATCCCGTCAAAGTCAGCTATCCTGTTTGAAGGAACGTGATTGGTATTGACTACGTTGATGAAAGGCCATTTATGGCGATATCCTTCAATCTGCCTATATAGAATTCAATCCCGATCCACTAATAAGTTCGCGAAACAATACATCCATCATGATACTGTCCCCTATATCTTCCTCAAAATACTTTGTTATTCGATAATTTATTCCGAAGTCAACGTCTATACAGTGCTTATAACAGATTCCTTTATAACAAGCAAAAGTGACTGTAATGAAGTGAAATTAATGAATGCTGATGATCCAGCCAAAAGTTGTCCTAGAAAATTGTATCCCAGCAGCTTCCATGGGCAAATACCGTGATAAGTACGTTATGAGGAAGGAAATCGAAAGTTTGCAGAAAATCTGAAGGCGAAGCCAAATATTCCTTTGTAATATTTCTCTTTTAGGCTCAAGTTTCTTGTTCAAGCAGTTTGTTAATCGGATTTAACGTTTAATGGGCGATTGATGCCGTAGTCGGCGTCTGATAAACCTCGAGTCGCTTCGCGGAGAATGAACGAAAAGCTTAATAAGCCAATTACACGTCCTTCCGATTCAAGCTGATTCAATTAAGATTGCGTTAACGGAGCTCACGAAAAAAGACCGTAAGCGGATTATGTTAATTACCTAGATATTTTTCATTAAATACACAGCGGTGTACCTACTCCCTCGACCAATACCAAGTTTGCGCTCTCATGACAACAGGGTAGAAATCTAAATGCCAAACGAAGATAATTATATCTTAACTTGAGTATGAATGAGCATTCAGGATATTTCAAGGCTTACGTTACATTTGACTGTCCGCACGCGTGTCAATGACATTTATCGTTAATTTTCCTTTTTCCGAAAATACGATATTAATATTTAAAAAGCTGCAAAATAATTTGCAAAAGACACCAAAAATATACCCTGAAAAGGTATGGTACCCAGATTTGAAAAGCCAGCGTAACGAACGCTTTTTTAACTTTTATGTTTCCAATAATACAGCTGCGTAAAAGTTCGAAAAAAAAAAGATATAACTGGTGTCTTTTAAAGATGAATATTGTCGATTAATTCAATCGACCCTCTCCCGCTCCGTTATAACTCAATGCAGCAACACCATCCACAGTTACCAAAAATCAATCCTCGACAAACCGCTCAGCTTTGCAGTTAAAAACATGTTCGTCAGATATAACCTGCCAACTTTTCCATCCCTTGCCGGTATGCTTAACCAGCAGAAATTGGCAGCATTCAGACTAAAGTGGCTGCTGGGAGACGAGGAGAAATGATTCAGTGATCCAGAATGGTTGAGAAGTTGAGGGCAAAAAAGACAAGCGCGAGCGACACTGCGAAAAGGAAGACGAAGGAGAGAAACGTTCTCGCGAACGAGCCGAGAGAAAGCGACGAGAGGCGAGTGAGAACAAACGTTTGTATGACCATTTTAACCGCGCACTTGCGCGAGATCGCGAGAGACAATCAGGATCGAGACGGAGGGAGAGGGAAAGTACTTCTTGAGAAGACACTTGTCCTTTGCGCTGATGTTAGCTCACCGATGAATGATCAACACTCATCCGCTTTTCTTAACCCCTTACTCTATGTCAAATCAAATTCTATTTCAAGTTCCAATTTTGAATTATGCAGTGAAAAATTTATCGCGAAGAAATGGTAAGGTGTTACGTATTAAACATATGATTAAAAGGTTCCCAACGTGTAAAATATTCTGGATTTCTCATCAGCGTTTCTTTTAAGTTTTATAATACATGCCAGATGGTCATGGTTAATTAGACTATTCATAATGAGTTCTTAGTTTGTATACACATTTCAACGTAACACCTTGACAGAATTTTGAAAGAAAGACTATATGAAATACCTTCATTTTGACCACAACTACAGTTGTCACTTGACAACGTCAAACATGACATGGATTTCAAGAAAATGTACCTCATCAACATATCCCGTATAATGTATGTTTCAGGAATGCTGATGTGAAAAGTGGTAAGTCTTGGGTGCGAGATTAAACGAATCTTATACAGAGTGTCCACACTAGACGGGCGCACTTGCTTGTTTGAAAATGAAATGCGCGAGAGTGACTCTCAAAACATCGCCTAACAAGACAGGCGCGAGTGTATGCAGGCTTGCTTCAAAAAGGGCTCGTTTGCCCATTCATTAGGAGGCTGCTTCGGCGAATGGCCGGAATTTGCAGAAAGGCTTCGATGCGCCGGTAAATACGCTGTGTTGCGCAAGTACGCGTATTTATCGTGTTACACGAGCTTCCGCAGGTTCCCGTTGCGTCTGTCGGATTACATCCGTTACATGCTGTGCGACGAATGGCGGTCGTTGCCACAGTCAAGGCTGCTCAGTGATATTCAAAGCGATATGACTACGAAGTAAACTCTATGCAACATACTCAGCTTCGAAACAAAACCATAGGAATGAGAAGCTATAATGACGTGGAAAAAGTGATTATATTTTGTCTCTCAGGTTGGACCAATCGCCAGGCTGACACATAAGTGAAACATGAACTGTACTTGGAACGTGTTTGTTCAAGACCGAGCGAAGAATAAGAATCTTTTTACACCTTGAGACTCGGCTGATATTTCGTCCGCTGGGAATGAAAGATAAAACCTCCACAGAGTACGCTCACTTTAAGCAGGAGAATAAGAGGAAGGAATATTTGTTATACATCACGTAGAAGGTCTTACGGTAACGTGAATGGAGTAAATTAAAGGATCTATCCCAGGAAAGAGTACGGGTAAGCCGTATAGAAATTAGGACAAAGAATCATTATACCGGCACTCGTCGAAAAGTGTATCTCCGGCACTAATCCGGGAAGAATGTAGAAAGTCCACTCGCGGCTAATGAAAATTCAATTGCCTAAAGTGACACCGTGCGGCGCGTCTCTTGACACAGATACCCAGAAAAGACCAGCCCGACTGCGGAATATGATATAGCCCGTCCGATTTGCGAGGAAAATGGGGGCGCGGAGGTGCGGAATTAATATTAGCGAACGTTCTGACCCCCTGTAAAATAACGAGACATCGGCGTATTCGAGAGGGCCAGGGTACGGCAGCGTACGAATACTAGCACCAATACTCGCAGCAATACTCGTACGAATACTCGCAAGAATACTCGCAAGAATACTCGGTCGAACATTCGGTCGAATGCCCGGCCGAGTATATAAGTGCCCGTAATATGTACACACCGGTGCGCCCATAGAGCCTGGCTAGCAGCTGGTGCCAGTTTCAGGTTACATATCGTCTTTGTAGATTCCCGCCAAATACGTATTCCCGCCGTCTGCCCCGGTTGGCACGCCATGCGTTATGTTAAGAAGTGCAGTTAATTACGAAGATAATTTCGAGTCGTGTGTTTGCGTGCTGCACATAACGAGCTTCCGACTTCGGGAGTTTCTGCCATGCAAGCCAATCTGCTTTAAACCCACCCACCCTCCCACCTACCAGCCCACCGGCCACCCCAAAGCCCTCCTCGAGACTCTTCCATACCCCTCGACACCGTTATTCGTCCCCTTTCCGCGCCTTCCAGCCAGCTGATCGTTATCCCTCGGACAGTTTAAAAGGAATATTCTTTGATCACTGTGGCGGACGCTCACAAGTGTTCGAGTTCGACGTGGCGAAAAGTGTGGCGTGATTCGCTGCTCTGATCGTTGATCGCGCACGCGTAGGGTTAATAATATAATATTCGGTCCCTACTGAAGTCCTGCATTTCTTTGAATGCTATTTCATGTGCTAGTTGTCACGATTCCGTGCTATCCGACCTGATGATCGCTATCGGATGGACAGTTTAGATGGGGTATTCTTCGAATAGTCCGGTAGATTTTGTACGTACCTACTGTCTGCTGACGGACCGAGCGTACTTGGACTTATTAGCAATGCGATATTGTATGCCGATTGCTCCAGTGTAAGTGAATGAAAAATCTGGTGTGCCATTAATGGTGCTTTGCAGCGTCAGATCTATTTTTAAGATGATTCTATGCACATTGGTATTACTGGCTGTCCCAGTTCCCTTTAATCAGTTGATCGTTATCCATCGGGCAGTTTGAAAGAGAAGCTCTCCGGCCATTATGCCAGATTTCCTCATTTACGCGAGCATTTTTACCTGACAATGTGAGAATTCTTTGGACCGAATGAAGGTTAGAAGTTGTTTCCCGACACCGGGCACGTACGAGCTGCACGAATAAAATGGGCAGTCGGCCGGAATTCGCGGTGATTAGAAGTGAAAAGTCATCGCGGCCTGGCGTCAAAGCCCGTATAATCATTATTTACCGCCTCGTGCGTTGGATTAATTGACGTTGAACGGCTGTCAAAGGGTTCAATTGGGCCGGGCTCCTTTTCAATTTTTCCGCGAATAATTTACCTAACGTTTGCGTTAAACCCGCCTCGATTTACGGTTAACGTGACACGTCAAACAATCCTGCGCATTCGACCGCTATCGGGATCAGGTCTATTTGCAGTCGCGTTTCACACTTATCTAATTTACGAGAAATATGTTCCTGCCATCCACCTGTGCACATCACCCGATAAACGCAACAATGAACACCTCTCACTTCTTTGAATGCCACTTTATGCCCACATTACAACCAGGGATCCTTCCAAAGCAATGCACCTTTTATTCTCACCCCGCGTCTTCGGGAAAATCCTACGACACACTTTACCTTCGGACGAAGCAAAAAATCAGTGTCATAACTTATATGCGATCCTGGCAAGATCCAAAATCCGTACCTATCCCAATGACAATCGAGCGGCGCAGTCGTTCGGACAGTCTGACAGCTCGAATTCGATATTATTTATTCATCCCCTTTGCGTACAGTTGGCGCGCGTCTGGCATTTCGTGGGGCATGCGAACGCACATACGTCGAGACTCCTTGCTCGGCTGATTTATCGTCGGCAATATGAACGAGGCCGAGACGATGAGACCGGAGCGAACGCGTCGTCGCGTCCCTTTCAGCCTGAAATTTTATTTTCGGCACTCTCCGGCACGGCCTTTTCCGAGGCCGCTCTCGGTATCATCGTGTCTGTCTCGACAAGGTAGAGCTCTGCAGCCGACCAGCCAGGAAAGCACGAGAGAGGCTGGAAGAGGGGAGGGAGGGAGTATGTGTGTGTGAGTGAGAGACAGAGAGAGAGAGAGAGAGGGAGGGGAGGGAGAGAGAGAGAGAGAGAGAGCAAAGGCAACCCCGTCCGGGTCGCGCGAATACATTTTTCAACCTGTCTAATTATCCCGCTCTTGAAAAGGCCGCCGCTATTCAATTTCACTTGAAATTTATTCGCCGGATAGCGCGCTCCAGTAATTTTTAATAATACGAATGGCATTTCAGCGAACGGCATATCGCGCCTGTATACGTGCAACACGTCGTGTACATGCAACACCGTGTGCAACGGGCGCAACGGGACGCGCTCACGGGTTATATATGGGTTACATACTGGCTTCCTACAGTCTACGCTGAGGCCACGTACGATGCCGGGATACTCTTTTCGAGTGCGCCCGCTCCTATGACCCGACGATATTGCGCCTATGTAGGCAACGTACGGAAGAGTCTACGATGCAGGATGGGCCGCGCGCGGCGCTGATTTCTTGCTTATATAAGGTGGACCCGATAACTTGAGCAATCGAGACCGCCTCGCTGACTCGGAACATAAAGAAAATTCATTCTTACGAACCTATGAACAGTTACATATTGTACTCGCAAGGATCGATGTCCGGTTGGACTCATCGCGCGAGCAGCTGCTCGAAATTAAAAGTGTAAATTGAAAATGTAAATTACAAGTTTCGTCCGGGAAGGCAGGTAACAGGCAATCATACGCTTTCCCTCTGTATTTGTGACCGACATTACATGTATGCCATGGCGAACGCACTGCTTGAAGTGGGCAACTTTTTCTCCCATGCATATTGCTCATCTCATTTTACTTTGTGTATAATATAGTTTATACAATTATTTATTATTAATCGTTAAAATTCTAATGCAATACGCCGTTTGATATAGATCCAATATGTAATATCTAAATGTAATAAAAGACATCGAAATCGCATCGCAACAGTCAACATGATTGAGACGTATGTCGCTACATTGTTTTTCACTCACAAACCGGCAATAGAATTCAATTTCGACATGTTTACACATCCTCCACGGAACATGCTTTACAGATTCTTATTGATTGCACGAACGCATGTTGCGCTCGAACTCGCAATGTTTCGTCGAACTTAAAGCAGGGTCACCAACAACAACGGAAATTCGGAATGAATTTTAGCCAGGCCTGATTTAATTGCACGATTCCTCACGGTTCGGTAGGAACAGCAGCGTTGAAACTTCCTCTACCCCCCCCCCCCCCCTCCCTCTCTCTACCCTCTTGCCCGCCTAAGCGCGCAGATCGTTGTCGCGATGATTAATGGTTGTTCTCGGCAATTTTTCACTAATTTCTCGCATCTTTTCCTTCCAACTTTCCCTCACCGGAGATAGCGGGTTTTCTTGAATGCAGCACAGGTATGATTACACCGGGGTACGTGCTGATAATTTTTTCGAAGTACTCGTGCTGATTGTTCCGTTCTGCCCGATGGTAACACCGCAGTTACAGCTTTCTCTGGAGTTTCATTTTCGTATAAAAATACTGTTTTCGCTCAGGCTCTGCATAGTATTTTATTTTAAGGTTTTAGTTACTTCCCGTTACCTCTACGGACATATTTCACGTTTCGTACCCTATTGAAGAACAAATGGTACTGGTGAACATCAGCTACAGTATAATAATAGAAAATCGGAAATATAATCGTAGATAAAATTACTTATTATACATACATAATGTAACAATAGATGAGAACATTTCATTAAATTAGAAATTGATACGCATAACGGTATCCTGCTGGATCATAACAACGAGCTTTCCGCGTTAAACATTAGTTGGATTACGCGCGAATTTTCATCTGTCATCACTGCGCAAGCTTTTAAGAGATTTTAATCGGCCTAAGGAAAATGTACATGTACGTACGTTCAACTTGCTCATTCAATCCTTTAACTGTTCATAGTTTCGCGAGCGAACGCATACCTATATCTCATCGGAGCGAATTAGTCGCGTCCGCCAGAACGAAAATGCTTGTTTAACGCGCGCCTAGCAAATTAAAAAATGTTTCACCACTCTTTCGGTCACCCCCACTCCAGCTGGCCCACCACTCCGTTTATCTCTCTTTGCCGAACGATTCGCGCGCGTAATATCCACCTTTGCGATAAACTTTGAATTGGACGCGTCGCACGGCATCGCGTCGCTTTCTTTCATGTTTGATAGAATCGATTTTTCGCAGTGCATTTAAATGCGCACAGAGAGCTAACGAATTGCTCGTCGTTACTGTATTCAGATATTTCCGATTCTTTCTTGTTCATTCGCAAGACATGACGTCGAGGGTTTTATAGCCTTTGGCGTACTTTGCCGTCAAAAAAGTAGGTTTCTAGATATGGTGGATAAATTATCATTCAATTAATGTAAATCCATTAACGCAAAATTGGAGGTTACATTTATCTGTATGTATTACGGAAAATATGAGCTGTACGACAACATTCGTGGAAGTTATAGAGATTTTTGTGAACATTTTTGAACTCTAGAATCCCTATTTAAAAAAAATGTACTAACAAACTTGATTAAACATTACTTAAATTTGCAAAAGTAGCAAATATTAACTTAAATCTTACGTCTACAATTTTACGTTTTTGAAAATATAAAGAATGATTTATATAACACGAATTTATCATGCCGCAAACTGTTGTTCAATCAAATTGCAGTTTGAGTATTATTGCACAAATTTTGTGTTCGATGAAATGCCGTACGAATCCTTTATTTTAACCGCGTAATACAGTACATTTGGTCACGGGGCAGATAGTGTGCACTCGGAAAAATAAAATAAAGTCGCTAGATCAATTTTCTCGCCGAGTATAATCCCGATATTTGAAGCACTTCGATGTTCTGCAGCTCATCGTGATATTCTCTTTGCCACGGCGCATCTTCATTGCATTCGAGATACGTTCTCTGCTTTTCGAGCGCAATCCATATTTTAAGCTTGTTGGATATAGCCGAGGCAAGAAATCGAATTAACCGTTTACCGCGCGTGTAATAAGTTAAAGTATACCTCGGGAAATTCTCCTTGTTCTACCAAAGGCAACACGAACAAATCGTGTCTTATAACGGTTCGAAGATGTGACCTGACTTTTTTCTAATTACAGATCTTCAATGCTGTTGTACATTAAAAGACTTGCAATCCCTCGCCAGTGAATATTAAATTCAATTATATCTGATTCTACACATTAACTGTCAATCTTATGCGCAATATGTCATACAAGTCAGATAAATGTTCTATGAATTAGCTGCTTTTAAAACGTAAATGTTTCCAAGAAATTAGCAACAATCGTTACTCGAATATACGAATTCTAGTAACAACACGAGCCTCACATTTGATTTTATCCAAAACGGGATCGAAACTGATGGGAAAGGAACATTTTCACCCGGAAGCGTTGCCGCAGAAACAAGAAAATCAATTAGCGGATCGCGTCAGCGAGGCAACATAAATTTCCGCCCCCCGTAATCGGCGTTACAATCGGGCAAATTGCTTGTCGATTAATAAAAATACGTCGGGCCGGAGATTTAATTTTCCTATCGATCATCGGCGGCCGCGGGCGGCCAATTTTTTCGGCGCGTACGCCCCCATTCGCTTAACCGCATTGTGTTTCGCGTACTAATCAACGCGAGCCGCATTACTATCGGCAAATCTGGTGATTAATTTTTCCTGTGGCAGAGCTCCAAAAATTCGATGCGCCTCACTGACGCGCCGCCGCCTACCTCGCTTTTTATTCCAAGTCTTCTTGGATCGTGGTTCTCTCTCTCTCTCTCTCTCTCTCTCTCTCTCCCTCTCTCTTCCGCTCTCAAGCCGGCCGGCGGCACGTTTTCGACGTGCTCCACGGTAGTGGGCCATATTTCATCGCGGCTCGCTGCTCAAGCCGGGAAGACAAATTAGCCGTTTAATGCGCGTCTAATTAAAGTCCGTCACGATCGTTTCTTTTTCCAAACGCCGTTGCACTTCATTTATCTCCGAGCCTGAGATATCCCGCGTCCGCCGCTGCCGGTTTAATATCGATATTGCACCTTGCCTACGTACCTCCCACGCGCGAGAACGAGGTATCGGGGTGGGTTATAAGAAGCTGACGATATGCAAAGTTTAAATTGAAGTGGACGGCGATAAGTGGCTTTCACGGATTAGCGGGGAGGAAAATACAGTTTTCGTCGCGTAACGCTGTGCTCTTCGGTTTCTGGCCAATCTTAATCATTCGTCATGGCTTTGACAATGAAGCGAATTAGTCCAGCAATTAGCCGATCTGGGCCTCCGCATTTGAAATTTCATCGGGGAATTAAAGAGCTTATGTATTTAATTCGTTTTATTTACTTTTGCGGAGTTCGGGAACAGCTATATACTTCTTACCTCTTTACGGTTTTAGGCTGAAACTGTATACGGTAGGTTGAAATTTTAATCCAATAATTGTAGCTTACGACTGCTGGCCTCAGCGGCTTTTTACGCGCGTCCCTGTATTTTCGAGCACCAGTTTACAAAGTCAGAATTTACGGTGATGCGCTAACTAGTTCAAAATCTAACCCAGACCCAATCCGGGCCAACTTTATTTGCGAGGCTCCTGTATTTGACATAGTCCAATTACACCGAGTGCGCCACTAAATAGTTGAAAAAAGCATGAATATACCACGCACACTCTCGTTCGCACAACTCTTTGGTTACGAAAAATTTCTCGCAATCCAACTCCTGCCTCGTTCAGCAAATTACTGAATTATTAAGACAGAATTACTTCAGAAGCATCAATTCAACACCGGAGCAATAAGTAAATATCTCTTTCGTAAAATGTGTTACACCTTTTACGTTACTCCGAATATGATCGACGATACCACACCAAACTCTGATAAAAAATACTTAACTGAATCAGCAAAGTAGCGTCATCGATTCGAATGCAAGATTCATTCGCGCAGAAAATCAGCGAGCAGCCAAAAAGAAACTTTATCCCCACGTCGTCACCAACTGCCGCAACGTAATTAAATCCGTGACATTAATTAGCTTTATTACTGAAAACAGGCCCCGTTTTCTAGTTCATTTTAGACAACAGCTCGCAGTCGTGCGATGGGAATGCCGACTGCCAGAGCTTCCGTTCTATACTCGTCCGAGCCGACGCCGACGGCTCCTTTACTTATTGTCCTTCGCACCTACGCTGACCCATCAGCTCCTCTTCCGACGAGCGGACCGGGGTCAGAAATCTAGAAACTAATTTTCCTTTATTGCGCCATTCCGGCGTAGCGCGAGATAGCGCGGGGCACGTGACTTTTCCCAGTTTCCATGTGCATTCAAGTTTCTTCGCCGCACCTGCGACACGCTCCGTGCCTCTCGGACCAAGCCTCGTATTTCATCCCCCCCCCCACCCCGTCCATCCCCTCACCCCGTCCACTCATCCCCCAAGCTCGCGCAACGAGTACCCGACTAGAGGAGTCGACCGTTTAATTAGCGTTTGATTAAAAAGTGTCGTACTTCGGATCGCTTCGCGCTCTTCTCGGACAATTCTCAATTTCCGCATCTCCATCCCCTGCTCATGATTTCAACTTCGCGTTACTCCGCTTCTACGCCTGCCCCTTTATGGCGGCCTCGCTCTCTGTAGATCGTTCGTGAGGAAGGCTGCGAGCAGCTTGCCGTTTCTTCGCCTCGCACACTTATACCATCAATTCAGTTTATTGGACCTGTGATCGGTGCGCTTATAATCGAATGATTGTGTAGCTGATAGACGTAGTAAGTGAATTATGCCTTATCGAAGGCTGTCTGGAAATTGAACATTAGTATAAATGATACTTTACATCGTAAGCATTCATCGGACTGTTTATTTCTAAAGTAGTTAAGTAACAAATTATGTAATTAGTTTAATGTGAACTTTTCAATTTATGTGATATCACATTTTTGGGGAAAAATGGACTTACACCAGTTTCCAAATAAACGGTCGGCATATATATGTTGAACGTACGATGACCGCTAATATTACAAATACATCATCACATCTTATTCAAAGCCAGCGCGATTGTGTTTGAATGAGAGTTCCTGCGAGCTAAAAATTGACAAAATAAAAACGGCTGGCTTCAGAGATTTGACAAAGTTGGCCCGAATTCGTGCGCTTTGTCTCGGTAAAAAATGTCAAAGAAAATTGGCCGGCATTAACGAGAAACCGGCATTGCGACATGCAGGGAAAAGCTCAAACCGTGAAAATGTTGCTAATCGTAACAATTATACCGGCGCAACGGAATGAGAATAACGACATTTGTAATGCGTTCAACTTTCGGCAAGCGGCAGCCGCTGTGTGTCATTAAAATGTTTCGTTTACGTCGAGCGTTGTCTGAATGGTCCTCGGAAAACGACGAATCTTTGCGCAGGACGAGTTCGCCATATTCAAGCCTAGTTCCGCATACCGTCGAGCCCAGCCAAATAACCATGATCATTAACGCCAGCTTAAAAAATTCTTTGCGACGCATGGGTCTTAAATTTGAAACTAGCCGGGCGCGCGTGACTTTTCACATTTACCACCTACTTTTGAGAGTGCTCTTTTTCCCTCCCATTTTTTTTTCACCCCCTTTTTCGTCCACGGCGACGCCTGCGACACACAGGCAACCTCTTCCGCAGCCCGTACACACACACGGACAGACACGCATGCGTGACTATATATGCGTTCCATTTCATCCGACGTACCGGCCAAATGCATCAGCCTTTTTACGGGCGTTTAATGAAAACTGCAACAACCGTAGTGATTTCTTTCACGGGACCTTTAAGGTAATTAATTATTGCTGCTTCGCGAATGCTTTTACTCCGAGCAAGCTTCCCGTACTTTCCATCCTTGCCAGCTTGACATTAATTGATGTCGCGTGAAGAACTTTGCCATGATAAAAAAGCCGACAATGTTCGCAATTTATTAAGAATAAATGTAGATTACTCACCGGTTCAACTTTTAAAAAGACGTCATCCGTAGAATAAAGTAGCCATTTTTAAATATTTTCCGTGAATTTTCTCCTCCTCCCCATCTCACGTACTACACGGTTGGGCATCATTGCCAACGTATGCGGAACGAACAAAAAAACTGCCACGGCAATCAATGTTATCGGAACACGCCCGACATCGCGTATTAAAAGCGACAACCGCGTTTTATAATTCGCGTGCGGTCAATGGGCACAATGCAATCGTTTCTGCGATGCACAAAGAGAAAGACGGACACAAAAGATGGTTGACATATACCGAGAATTAAAGGCAGACAATGGGTGGAAGCGAGCAGGAGTCGAGCGGAGGAAGCCAGACGAGGCTGTCCTCGTCGCCCGATGGTATCGTACTTCCGACGGTATTGATTACAAATTCAGATAACATAACGAGCTAACGAGCGACAATTATCGCGCTCTCCCGGCCCGAATCTCGACGAATGATTTAATCAATTTGCGTACGGGCGCGCGCGCACCCTTCTGGCTGCTCACGGCCTTTAACGGCGCTGCCAGGCAGCCTGGTTGAAGCTTGATTATCGAAACTCGTCGATCCGGCCTGTTCGGCAATGATATTGCGAATCGAGGGAATCGAGGATGTTGCGGCAGCCGTATATTCGGACGCACCGCGTCATCCCGCACCGCTCCCTTCCTCCGCTTCAATGATGCACGAGCACTTACTTCCCCACCCCTCCGCTACCCTCCGCCCCCTTATTTTCGCTCTCACTCTCGGCGCGCGGAGAATACATCCGCGCATTCCGTCGCGACGCAGGCATCTCGGTAGCCCATTTGAATTATGTCGCGTTCCCATTTCGAGCGGGCATTTCATCGGATCGACAAGGAATAAATTGAGATGGCGAAAGAGCGTTGGCTCCGCCATCGCGGGAGCAAACAATTCGCCTTTATCCCGGCACTCGGCCCGTTATGCCGCGCCATCTCTCCGGCACTGCGGGCGCATTCGCGCACTCAGCAATTATTAGCTGAAAAATGCAAAAGTAATGAATTCGCCGACCGCCAGCCGGCTCTGCCGCCGCGCAGCTCGTTAGGAGGCTCCGGGGCTCCATTTCAATCAGTACGATCAGCGCGGCTTTTAACGCACGACAGAGGAGCGCGGTGATATTTACCGAGTACATATAAACTTTCGAAGCGCCGGTAAAAGCCGAATCGGCGAAAGATGCTCCCCTATCCAGCCCCGCCTCTCATCCACACCTCTCCCCATCTCTATCGAAACGTATCGCGCTCGCTTTCGGCTCGTGCCTTCCTTCCTTTTTCCAAACCCGTCTTTCCGGGCGTTTCGAGCGGCGTGAAATCGAATATTCGCAACTTTCGTACACGGTGACCGACCTAAAGCCGCAGTCGTCGCAATATTACAGTCCGGTTAATACTTTCAAGGGGGATCAATAATATTCGGAGCGCCGGCAGCCAGAGGTTACAGTCGAAAAAGTGGAACTCCGTATGCGGGAGACGGTAATATCGGCCATACGTTACGTTTAAAATTTGCTCGCCTCGCCGTGAGAATGGGGGGCGACGTATGGAATATTTTAATAAATATGCCGCCGGCGAATGTCGGACGCTTTCTATCAAATATTTCATTGTATATTGAATACAAAGTATTTCCTATCAAATTTTTAGTAGTTTTAATTATACTGTAGCGAAAGGTCTTTGACACTGGTATAGGATATTACACTGGTGACCCTTATAGATTTCAGACAAAAGTTGAAATACTCTATTGTTCACTCCAATTTTACTTTGTATTTCTGCACAATTTAATATCTTTTCTACGCAAACGCGGCGTAGATACGAGAGTCTTCCTCACCAGCGGATTAACGGACAAGAGGAGAGATATTAATCAACAAAGACTGCCGACCACTCCGTCAATTTCTTGTTAGAAAAAAGGCGGAGAGAAGGAAAGAATTGTTTCGCTGATAAACCCGGAACGAAGGTATCGCGATGGAGAATGCGGCTCTTAATTGGACGAACGCAACACACTTACCCGGCCGGCCCGAGGCGAGCGTGCGGGTTCTTAAAACAAGAACAAATCATATCCGACCCTCCGCATATCCCCCTGAAAGCGGCTAAAAATACGGGACTTTTTTCAATACCGCATTGTTCCAGGCGCTCGCGATCCGTACGGAAAACCGGAGAGCGCGCGCGAGCGAAAAAATGTTTAGTCACCGGGTACGTGGCGGTTTAATCATTGTGAAAGGAACCCGCTCTCGCGCTCGCACACTGCCACAACGCCGCACCACCGACGCTCTACGACAATTAAGAAGCGCGACGCCGCTTTTTACGCACTCCCGCACGGACGGACGGCGAGTGCGAGCGGCACGAAAAATCTAACGTGACCGTGCAACTTGTTGAACGGAGTGCGGCCAAATGTAATGTCACGTGCAGGCGAAAGAATATTTTACTCCTCCGCGGCGTCATTCAGCCCGGGAGCTGGACCCGATACAAAGAAACTTCGCGTCGAACTGTAGATCGGTCGCTGAATAAAACCGAACGTTTGCCGCTCGACGACATTGTTTTCGAAAAGGCAATGTGCGACACGTCGTCGGACATTTCAATCTCGACCCACCGGGCCTTTGATTGGCTGCAAATGACTGCCATGGGAAATGTCAGGTGCGCGCCTCGTTCGCCCTAACGGGGTCTGACCTCCTTTTTTCTACCCCTCCTCCTCTTGCTCCTTCTATCGTTGGCTGCCTACGAACGTTATCACCATACTGTCTTAGCTTGGACAGCGTTAGTTTCCGGCCAGCGGACTGCCGGCCGTTTCCGGAGCGACCTGCGACTGCTCTCTGGATCCCGAAATCAATTTGGAGCCTGTCGGGAATCGTTCTGTTTCCACTGCTCCACCGATATAAATGCGCCAGGTAAAAATCCGCTTTGAATGGAGCGGCAGTTTTCACGTATGAATGCTCGGCACAGCTCGCGCTCCGCTGCCGGTGCCGTGTGCGTGATGATGCGATGGCAAAAATTCAGCCTGCTACCCGTAATTCACGGGGCGAATCGGGAAGCGATACGTCCGCGCGGGCCAGAAATCGGAAATCTAGAATGAATAGATTTCATGCGACGGCGCGTTTCCCGAAAATTCTCCGAAACTGATAATTATTCCCGACGTCATCGCGCTCAGATCGCGTAATTTTACGTGCGGCGTCGGCGCGGTGATTAAAAAGTAATAATCAACGGATTTTACATTTTCGTAATTAATATCCGACGATATTGATATCTCATGTAAAAAACATGTAATTGGCGACGGCGATTTTGGCCGTGGTCGTTTTCGTAGTGTGTGAGATATCGTTGGCGTGTCTCGGTTACAGGTCACGAGACAGTTTACGTTTTTGGTGAGCGACGGCTTGACACGTTTTGTAACCGCGGTTATCAGGAGCATTCCTTCGCCTCTCCATCCGGAACGTGCGAAGCAGCCGAAACGTTTACGCGCCCGGCGAGAAGATTTCCCAGATTTGAGAGATGCAGCGCGGAAGTTCTCAGCGTCTACCCTCGCTTTGTCTCTCGTGCCTCATAAGACATGTGCGAGACAGGTGTTGAGGCGGTACTCGGGTTAAGAACGGTAAGCAATAGTGCTTTGAAAGCAGCAACTGCTTTTGAGTATTGCGGACAAGCCGGCTTGCCAGGAGTGGAAACAATCGAGTCCTTAATCGGCCGATAACAGTTTCCTCTTACCTACATTCTACGTACTCGTATCATTCTTATGAGATTAGGATTGCATGTTCGAACAGTATGTACAAATATTTAAATAAAAGTGAGTTTATTAGTAATGACTGTCCGCGCTTCGTCACATACTGGATTATCACTCTTTCGCACTCTGCTCACTCTCTTTTACACATTCTAATACTACATTCTTCATATTCGTGTAAAACATTCAATACGAATTTACCGTGCGCTTGAAATTCGTAAGGAAATCTGTTTCAGCTCCACTTCAAAGTATTCTCAGCTCGTTAAAAAATGATCCCGTACAATCAGCATACCGCCGTCTGCGTTTCAACAGTACGACGTAACGCGGTTTTACATGTAGCCCCGAGCATAAATTTATTTCCAACCACTTCCCTTAAGTAACCTTCGGCCGACGTTTCCGCATTTGCCGCCGAGTCCCCGCTTCCTCCTTATTTAGTTATTTTCGGAGTAAACACAGCTCCCGGCCAGATCAATTTCCTCTCAGCCGTTAAGTTTCTGCGCGCCGCTCGTAGAAAATCCAATATCAAATTGAAACGTTCGGTGAACGTCAGCGGCGAACTTCTTTCCCCGACCAGTCACGATCGTCGAAGCTTTGTATTTCCGGTGTGTGAGGTGTTGCCCGCGGAATTTCCTGCGAATGTTGCGCGACAAAAATTTCAATTCTCAGCTTCCCCAGCGACGCGTTCCCGAAATTTATCCAGATCTAAATAAGATATACCTTACGTGCGGTCGCCGTCCTTGCTTGCCATACTACTACTGCCGCAATGTGGAATTCGAATTACACCAAACAAAAAGTGACATAAGTACTTCCTTATGACATAACCATCAAACGCCAATCACACGCATCGGCTCCTTTCACAAGTAAATCGCAACATCATAAAAACAAATACGTTGCTACCCATGATAGTAGAAATATTGCAGACAAGCCCGGCAGACACACAGCAAAACTTAGAATGCACACAAAAGAGAGAAATGAACACAACGTAGGTTCGATGGCCCCTATGACTCTACCTGGTCATTGACCCTTTCGATTCATCCAGTGAGCACATCTGCCACACCACCGAAATTTTTAGCAGACTGGCGTTTAACCCCCATTCTCTTCACCCCTCGCAGCTTAACCTCTCGCGACGAGTCATTCTAAAAATAAGAATCGCACCGCACTCGTTCCGGGCCCGTCGGCGGCCTGCAGGGTGGAGCATAATGAGTTTTTCGTGGCGACAACGGTGCTCTGCGAAGAAATCGTTCGCCGGATCGTGCGCCCAGTCGTCGCAACACCTATGATTTGCGACGAAGAAACAAGCACCTCACGGTCCGTCCATTCACGCGAACTGCCGCGCCGGCGTGTACACGATGACTTCGGTAACAACCCAGAACGACCGTACAATGTTCAACCTGGATGGTGTCGGCCAAGCTGCACCAATGTACGGACTCGATGCTGGCTGGTGCCGGTATTATGGCGCCCGCTCGTTTTCACTTTTGCCACCGTGTTTCTGCAAACTTCTTTCATTGCGCGCGCTGGAAGTGATAGTTATTCCCTTGCGAGCTGCGCGAGAAGTGGGATACGGTATTAAGTGGATGGAACAAGGGTGGGGTCGATTTGAATAAAATTATGAAGCCGGAGTACTCTTCCAGTTCGGTATTTTCAGGATATTGGATGGTTCGCGAAGTGTACGTCGCGCAATTTATAGGGAAACTTTTGCCTTTACGCATGAAGTGCTGAGAAAATTATAGTTTGTTTCTGGCTGGACGAAAGTCGAATTTTGTTTTGCGTACAAAGACAGAAAAAGTTGACGTGACAATAGAGTATTGAGGTACTGTTGATATTTAGTGTTTTAAGAGCATACGTATGTACGGCTGTTGAACGTGTTATCCACTCGCAAGTTGCATAGTTTACAGTTAGTAAGTTACGGAACACTGATACGTGCACGCTTATCCATATCGTATATACGGGTAGATGCATCCTGAAAGTTATACACATTGTGGATCACAAACTATGCATCAAGAGCGTAACCTGACGAAGCGCAAAGTTTGGAAGGTACGTTAACGCACCTTTCGCTGTTTTGCGACCCGGGCAGCATAAAAAACACTTTCTATAACACTACCCGCGACGCAACAATGCCATTCAAGGTATTACAGAATTTCGAAATCCGGTCATAACAAAGCGAAGCCGCGCGCACCGCATCGGGCAGCCGAAATTTTCAGAAAGCAATTTTCCTCGCAGTGGGTGTACTTTCCGATTATCCCCATCGACATTGCACAGTCTCGCCGACCCTTTTGCACACTCGGCAACCGCAACAAACGCCCTTCGACAAAGCCCGAAACGTGCAACGACGCCCGAACTCCATTGAAAAACGCGTACCGTCAGGTCCGACGAAAAATTTCAATCCCAGACCGCCCCTCATTCGAATTTAAATCGCTAACCAAAATCCACCTCCGACCGAATTCTACCCTTCCGAACGACGGAGGTTCCCATCGAAGCGCGAAAGAAAGATTTTTATAGTTTCTACCGCGGCAGAGAATTTATCGACGCCGCCGCGCCGCGACCGATCGTTCTAAAAATAACGAAGCGCGCGGTTCCTGGCGACAATAATGAGTCCTGGCGACGCCGAACGACGGCGTACAAAGAAATCGCTGTGCAGGATCGTACGGTCGTCTATGATTTGCGAGGGAACGGCGAGCAAAGCGTCGCCCGTTCCGGGCGTTCATCGCTTTTCGCGCGAACAACGTGGCAAAGTTCGCCTCGTAAGAAGTCGTTCCAGTCTTGACGCGACGGCTTCATCCTTGGAAATTCGCCTACAATACGTAAACGTCCGCCGGCAGTGTAGAGTCAACGACGCGCAGCTGGCCGAGGCTACTATAACGTCCGCAGGACGTAGATTTCATAGAACACAAAGGCCGAAGGCCGCCGCGTCCGCTATGATATATGATTCCCAGAAGGCGGGAGTTCAAATGTCATACGGTGTATTATGTAGATCCGTAATCAAGATTCTAATAGAATTTCGCTGTTGACTTATGGAGACGATCGTTCGTCTCAAGGCTGACGGGGGCGTTCGGGCTCGATGCTTTACAGGGAAGCAATTCGGAACTCTATAACCGTCGTTCACGGAACTGGCCGTTAACGGCGTATACCTCGGTATCCCGATGCGGCGAGCGTCTGAAAGTTCCGCGATGCGGCGTGCACTGCGTCTCGCAAAATGTAGATCGCGAGAAGTAGAGTCGACGCAATGTACGCTCGGCATAGAGCTCTTGGTAAGGTGCTACGGAGCAAAATGCGCATCCGCGTACATTTACATATGGAGATGATCGTTAGCCGAGGGCTGACACCATCCAGGCTGGACATTGTACAGGATTCTAATCCCTGAACGTCTGGCACGAACCTGTTTCGTCGCGCGCACTCACGAAAAGAAGGATCCCGTGCATTCTGAACCGCGCGCGATTGATCGTACGTGCATGTCGGCGTATGTACCTGCCCAGGTCTGTGTGCCTGTGTGTGTAGCTGTGTTGTGTAAGATGGCCAGAATGTGTGCGCGCGCGCGCGCGGTACGGGAGATTTTTGAGGTCGCGTGTGCCGTTGCATGACGCCTGTATTACCCAAGGCATGCCACCGTCTTTCCACCCTGCCAAACACACTAATGCTTCTGCCGATATTACCACAACGATTTCTGACCACTTTCTCGGAACCACGCCATTTCGGGGTAACGATGCTCGATATACTTAGATAGATACCGCGATATCGCGCCAATCAAATGTTTACGAATCCTTTCCCCTTCCTTCGGGTTTCCCCCCGTGCAAGCAAGGCGCACGTACCACGCTTCCCTTCACCAAAGTTTGCGCTTCCACTTTCTTTCGCTCTCGCAGATTCTGTACTTGTCCCGAATATTTCTCTCTTTCTCGTGCCTTTCTTTGTCCACATCCGCCTCGACTATCGCACGTCTTTTTCCTTTCCCGCCGACTTTATCGCCGCCTGCCTCTGCTCTACCATTGTTACACCGTCCCATTATATCGATCGATTCGATCGCACTGGCCAGAGGAAAGAGACGCTAGAGGTACGTCAGACGTCGGGCGAGGTAATGAAAAATCGTCCGAATCGTTGGTAAGACTATTGCCTGCGAACACACACTTCAGTCATGGAACGATCCATCGTCCGATGCCTTCGAATGATTACCGACGTATATACCCGCACGTTCGACACCATCATCGCATGTGCCCTTCTGAATCGATCGACACGTCGAACTTTCATTATCCCTTTTTTCCTCCCACGGCAAACGAACTTAATCGTCGCGGAGCGTTAATTTTGTAATCAACCGTTGCTTGTTGATTACAGAACGACGACGCTAATGAAATGGGCACGCGAACGTGATCGCGCGCGGTCCATATAATTGCAATTTTCTGGAAAAGTGACGAGCTATCGGCCGAGAGCGTAGGTCGCGTGAAACGATAATTGATACTGCATTTTTAAATGGCAATCATTCGTCCCGCATAATTCGCCGGCGGAGAGAAGTTTTTCAATCGGCCCCGGAGAGGACGCCGGGCGTCTTAGACGCGCCAATTTTCCAACGGGCGGCGCAGAGGTACGGGTGCGAATTTAGTGGGAACTTTTTGAATTAGCCGGAGTTGAAAAGATCCGTCTTTGAATTTCATTGCCGTAATCCGACGGCGGATGAGGACGTTAAACGTTGTCGCGCCGTCCCGTTATGCGAGCTCAGTTATTATGGAAGCGACGTTACGGCGGGATGTATAAATCTCGAGATCATTAGAATAAGGTGTTTCAGCAGTTCACTAAGGAGCTTAGCGATTTAGCGATTCTCAGATGCTCAGATCCAGCTACTCGGCGACGATCTAAATAAGACGCTTCATTGCTCGCATTAAATTACGTCGCGCGATGTGTGCATTGCAATAGGGAGATTTCCCAAATTGCCTCGGCATTCGCTAAATCGCGAAGTCGAGAATGTTCCCGCTTCTAGCCGGTGCCATTACTCTCGCCGAGTAAACGATTCTCGGTAAAATTGCCAGCGTCTTTTCATCAGCCGCAAATCCCTTTCGATCGCCAGCCGAGCGATCGTTATGACGAAACAAACTGGTGCTCGCAGAATGTACGCTTACGTAAGCGAGATGAATAGCAGCGGAACAGTGACACGTGATAATTTTCTCTCTTGTAAATCGCGCGATAAAGTTGATCGTTCAGCCGAGATCGGCCGTGAATTATTACGCTCGCGAACCTGCTGAGGCCAGATTAAACTTTACAATAGATGGGATCCTTCATTTTCGTTCGGCTAATGAACCGGATGGCGTAGTTATTGTGCTGTCTGAGAATCTGCTCGGCTAATTCTGAGGATGAAAGATTATTGTAGAATCGTGACCTCGCCAATGCTTGCCTTACGAATCACCCCTTTGAAACGTTGCACATTAGGTGGATGAAGCGTGTGACGTGTCACTCGGAAATGTAGCGTTCGCTTACCTACGTTCAGATAACATTTTTTCATTCTTCCGCTGCTTTCATCCTTCCTTCTGCTGAAAATCCAATGGCCGTATGTACACGAATCTGTATCGTTCATCTGCGCCGTTCGTATTATATCCAGCCAACTCCTCCTTCCCGTAAATTTTCAGCGAAAAATACCACCGCGTTTCTCAGTTCTAGACGAGCTGACGAAAATGCGGAAAATTCCGGAACCGTAAACACAAACTAGCGCGCATTCTGGTCAAATTACGCTGCGCTCGAAGAGTGAACAGAAGCGTGAGTCGGAGTATCGAGATGAAGCCACTCTCGAAGATTTGTCTACGTCCGTCTGGCCGGCCACGGTGTACGTCATGCCCTTAACGGGAAGTAGGCGAAATTAAAGTAATCCACAGCCTGAGCCCAAGAGAGTACGTATCTAGCCGACGCTGGTTCAAACGCACGCCCATACATCGAGAGAGCACACTTACGTGCGCACAGGTGCACACACACACACACACATACTCATGGCGGAGCGTACACGTGCTCGCTACGCTCGAAAGCTCGGTAGGTAGACCAGTTTGCAGACACTCGTATGTGCGAGCACGCGTCGAATGGAGTACATGACTAATGGAAGTACGTGATTAAAACTTTCGCCGTAATTTCTGGCACGTATAAAACGTCGAATTAAAGTAAGGACGGAATGGGCCGTGCGAAATTGTATTCGCGCGGAGGGAGCACGGCGGTCCGATCGAATTTTTAACCTGACTTTTACGATGCTGGTGGTCAATCAGTAGGAAGGAAATAGTTGACTATTGAACGGCTCGAAATTGCGGCGCAAAAGCAATAGAAATCTCTTTGTCAAAGCTGCCGATCGATCGGCATGGACAAGTGTCGATTGCTTCGGACCCATTTTCGGTTTTTTCGAAATTATTCAACTGCTCCCGTCGCGACAAGGTTAAATCTGTATAAATAAATCGGTACCTAATCAAGTTTGGGTCGAATGCAATCGGCCTCATGTTCCTATTTCCCTTAATATGATTGTGCGATATTTTTGGTGCGAGACGCGTCTGAGTTAGAGATCGCCCTGTTGAAATGGAAGTACATGTATTTCTGATCTGTCGACGAGAAGGTACACGTTTAACGAAGAAATGTAAAAAGTCAAGAAATCCAACCGCACAACGCACAACAAAAACAAGTTTTTTCAACCTGTTCAATACATAAAGCAAAGTACAAGAAGTTTTAAATATGAAATTTCATTCGCCGCGCACATATTATGACGCACATTATTTCGAACCGTCCAAAAAGCGACTATTTTTACTCGGCCTCCGAAAGTCTCCATTTCTCAACATTTTCCCGCACACACGTTCACCTATCTGTCCTCGATCCTGTTTCAACCCTTAATAGCGCGACCCAATCGGTCATTTATAACTCTCTCCCTTGAGCACTCACTCTCCCCGTCTCTCCCTTCCTACTCTAGAATATCGCAATAACGCAGCACGTTGGATGTTCGAACGTCGATGTTTTTGTCGGCGCTGAAAGGAAATTTGGGTCAGCCGAGTCCGCAGATCGACATCCATTATTGCGCTCGACCTTCCTGTCTGGCGGCGGTGTCTTATCGAACGAGAGAGCGAGCGAGCGAGCGGAGAAAATAACGAGCGTCTTTTACCTCCTCCTAGAAACTCCGTCAGCCACCTTTCATCCCAGACGCCGAGCAACCATCCCCCATTCGAGTCCCACTCCTCCGTCAGCGTCCTTTCCCGCCCCCTCCCCCCCAGTCCGTTCCTTCCTTCCTTATCCTCCTGCGCAAGTTAATTCGTCCAGAAATAATCGGCCGGGACTGACTTCAAAGCGACAATCCCCGGCGTTTGGTTCGTTATGACGCGAGATGACTCATTGTCGGAAATAAAGGCTTATCAGACGGCGCAATCTTCGAGAGACCGTTCGACGATGAATGTCCGACCTGTATATATATGCGTGCGCGTGTGTGTGTCTGTGACATTCGAGTGGCGTGTGAGAGCGAGCGCGGACGGCGGATAATCCGCCGGATTGTTCGACGTTTTTGGGACAGAGTTTGTATAATTGGGGGGATACAAAGCCCCTTGGGAAGGTGGGGAAGGGAGGAGGGGGGGGTGGCGGATTTCGTTGATAAATGAAAGTCGCGCAACGACAAACGTCGCTGAGAGGAACGGACTTTGGTGCCGATATTAAGCGATCGCGTGATTAAAGCGATTAAGGTCCGATTCGCCGCTGAGAGTCGATACAGAATTCGACGTGCCGCCTTCCCGCACTGTAATTTAAGCGCAATCGATGTCAGTATTTGATTTAAGGTCGCTCGTTCGAACGACCAAATTACAGCGTTGACTCCTCACTCTTGCCAATTTTCCCCAGAAACATCTTTGTGCTCGCTTCATTCGTGTCGCCCGTTACGACGATAATCGTCCTTCGTTCATTCTCCCGCCTTACACTGAAAATAAAGCGTTCATGCTTCCCCGTACCAATATGCTCCTTCTCATCCTTGCTCCTGATTAATTTCTGCCTCCATCCGAGCAGTCATTCTTCATCCGCTCACTTACGCCCGAGTAAGACCCACGCTTCCTAATTTCTTCAGAATCGATGCTCCCAGCTGCCCCCGCGCTACTCAGTCAATAATTATCTACCGTCAGTTCCGTTAAACCGGCCTAAGACGAAGCGCGCAGGGTATCGAAGGAAAACTCAGTTATGCGCACTCCCGTCGTGAGCGCGAGATCGCATTATCCCGAATCCCATGAGGTAATCTGATTTTCAAATACCGTCCTCGAGCCGTCCCCCGGCTTGACGTGAGCAAACACGGGCACGATATAAAGCGATCGTAACCCCGGCATGTCCGGCCCTCCAGTCGAAATAAGGAGCAGGGTCCCGTGCGACCGGCTCGCTCTCTCCTGGCCAGCTCCTTTCTTCCCCGAACGAAGTTAATCCGCGCCTAAAGCCTTTCAGCTCCCGCGCTCGCTCGACAAAGTAGATTTTTATCGGGCTACAAGCAGGGTGAAGAGCTTGTTCTGTCGCCCTCTCTCTCTCTCTCTCTCTCTCTCTCTGACTCTCTTTCGCTGCGCACTACCGAACCTCACCGCGCGAATACTATGCTTTAACGACGAACAAAGCGACAGACAGCAAAACGCGAACCGCTCAATGACGGTGCCGAGAATGTCATCCAAACGACGAGCGAAACGATTCGCTTCGTTAGGCACTTCCCGGTTCGGATGAAAATAATTACCTTTTTGCCGAACCGAATGGGACGTAAGCGAATTAACAGCGCGCTCATACAGAGGACCATTTGCATCGACGGCCGTGCGACGGCCGTGCGACGGTCGGCGGGTTGGTGAGGGTTGGTGAGGGTTGGAGGGGGTGAGGGCCGCTGGTGGGGAGGGTTGGAATGATAGGAGGGACACGATGAAACGGCGATAACAAGTTTCCGCGCTGGCCGATACCTCCCCCGGCGTGCAGGGCAATTTCTCTGTTTAATAACTTGAGTTGGTGTAAAAAATGGAGGCGCAGGCCCCTGGCGCAATTAGCGAATTGCGTCGTGTGGCTCGGTTATGGAAATTAGCTTTCTTCTGCCGCGCTTCGTTCCTTTCCGTAGGTGTGTTGTGCCAGAGCGCTGCGGGAGTTTTCGGTGAAATGTGTAATTTGCGGTTGGAAGAATGAAGCGAATTTTCTGTTATTTCCTACTGATTCGATGGTAATGCGGGTATAGAGGGCGGTTTTAAGTTTGTCCTGCGACTGAATTGGACATGTTCGCGTAGAAATAAAAGTTCTAATGGCGTCGCAAACTTCTGTATAATTTAGAGGAAATTAGTTGAAGACGTTGGAATAATTGAGTTTCGGAACATTCGCTTCTAAATGAGAATATGTGTGTTTGCGGTTATACCTGTAGGTGATGTACGGGGACGTGTATATACGACTCATAAACTTGTATCCTTAAAGTTTAATAAAACACCGTTACTACATTTTTCGGGCGAAGTGAAAAGCCTCACGTATACGGATTTGGAAAGGCTTCCTTTCTGTGCCACGGTCTTTCTTTGTTCTCTGCTTTTCTTTGAACTTTGCCAATATAAACGCGATGCGAATACTTGGAAAACGTACGGATTGGCGTAAACACAAATGATATGTGCTTCGCTGTGGAACTTGAATGACATTCCGCGAATGCAAGTGGATATCGCTTTTCATACCTACTCGGCCATTGAAGTACATTGCATGATTAATGCCATTACGCTCGAATTTCCATCCGGTATGGATTAAATATCGGTGCGCTTTATATCAATCAGCGATCCGATAATCTTATCGACAAATATTTAGATGCAATAATAATGTGTCGACGTTGCCTGCATGTTTCACAGAAAATAACGTTAATGATTGTTTGAATGAATGAAGGAAGTTTTTATTGCAGACCGCATCACCGTTTACCATCACTTAATGAATTTATTAGCATTATTTTAACGTTAAATAATTAATTGCAGTTTTCCTCGTTAAACCGCGCGTCATTATGATGTCTTAGAATTGTTAAACCCGCAGGCAAGAAATTTCACGTTTTACAATAATTCCCATATTTTATGAAATGATCGTGAATTGCTCATCGCTCGCTCGTAAATGATAAATCGACATAATTTCGCGATGAAAACGACTGACCAACACTTGCCACTCGCAAATCATCCGAAATAGCTGCGCGGCACGAAAACGTTTCGACAGTTTCTACGTTTAACTGCAGTCACTTGATCGAGTCAGTGTGGAAATCTTGCGGCAGTCGCGGTCACAATTAGTAAATGCGATTAGCTAAATGGTACTGCGACTGCAGCCTGTTCCCAAGTACGCTCGCAATTATTGCTGAGATTAATTTTGCGCGAGTTATACGGCTTAACTGCAAACGTAGTTTCCTCCATCGCTTACGCAACGACAGACATAACTGCCATGTATCAAGCGAACATTATACTGCAAACCTTGAAGCGTTACGTCCTTACCGTTTTAAATCTTAACTCTTTACTCGTGTCACACGTTCAGGAAGTCTATTCTGTCATCTTCTTTTTCCGTATATACGATAATTCATTCACTCCTAAAAATACGCATCACCCCTGAATGATGCCCTTCATACGAATTATGTCTTAGACGAGCGAATTTCGATATTTTTACATGATTGGAAACAACCTGAGGAATGACGTCGGCACACTTTTGCACCTGATGTCTCGTGATTTCCCAGTAATACGACAAACCAGCCGACGTTCAGCTATAACCGGTGACGGCCTACATCATTTTCCTGGAAGGCAACCTAGTCGGTTAACTATCCCGAACGCCGTTAATACCGGAGTTCTGAACTAGCCGAAGATCTAGAGTTAATGTTGAACATACTCGCGCAGATCGCTTCATGCGCGAATACAATGTCTACTTTGTAAGCCGCAGATTATCTGACTAGACACATAATGAAAGGGTAGACTCGGTTTAAAATTCTGGCAGGGTTAACTATTGCAGGGGTACTCAATTGTATCGGATTGAACGGTGAACGTTTCTAGTACACACTAAATAATGCACGTAAAAGGCAGGGTAGCGCTCGTTACAAGATGAAGCGAATGGCTTTTTAAGAGACCTAATTCGCTGCCGATACATGCGATTCTGCTTTATTTGAAGCAGCATCGAAAGTTCGTCAATTTTAAAAGTTTCTGCCTTTCATTTTTCAAGACCGAAACAGAAGTACCTATCTAGAGTTCTTTATTGAAAATTCAGCGGTCACAACCTTGAAAAGTGAAAAGTTCTACGTTACGCGCATGTCAATTTCAGCCATTACACGATTCAAAGGTCATTAATTTTGCATCGACTGCTTCTCCGTGCAATAAATTTTATTCCTCGAACGCGCGCGTTAACGGAAATAAGTAGTCGCAAGTCTGCACCCTCGCGTATCCGGTACCTTCGATTAGGTTGCGTGCCATTACGCTGTCCGGCAAACGATCCTCGCCACTAGCGGCAGCCTGCCGTGTCTGACCCCATACGGGCTCGACTACTGGCGAGCCAAATATTCTTCACGACCTTCGGGGCGGCGCACGATGACGGAAGCCTTTATAGTGGCACATCGTATAAATCAGCGGAGTCGTACAGAACAGACGCAATTAGAGTTGCCGCAGTGGCGGCAATACGGCGTGGCCTTTATTGGCGCAAAAAAAATAGCTCATGGAGGCGCATATTCTGGCAAGGAGTACCGTCGACCGTCGGCCAATTACGGCTTTGTCGGGGCCACCGTATCGTTTCCAGTTATAATAATTAAAGTTGCCGCCGACGATAAGCTAATCTCGGTTAAACGCGGCCGTACGAGTGCATTTTGTTCTGCAGATTAAATATGTTTTCGTACGGGAAATGGGGATAGTAGTTATTTCGGTCGGCGAACTAGAGCAATCGTCGATTGAGCGGGGCCAAGTTTAAAGGTGAAGCAAAAAAAAAAAAACGTACATGCGCGTCCGTACGCATGTGTATATATGTGTGCGTGGGTGCGTGGGTGTGTGTGTAGATTTTGATTATTACCCGCGTCGGTGAGCACTCGTATCCGGTGAACGCATCAATAAACAAACCGTTTCGAACGCACTGATCCTTGAAAACATTTTCCGCCCGAAATTCAACGGTACGACGCTGACCGTTGCATTAATAAGTTCCGTATTTTTCGATATTGCGGTTTATCGAAGAAGGCTTACACGTACGATGACGTACGATTTCTATCGCTGCCTGTCGCACGCATGACTAATAAGACTCGTTTCGACTCCACGTTGCTGAAATCAAAATAATTTTCCCCTCGCCTTTGATCAAAGAAATCAAGATTCAAACAAAACCTCTGATTCACTTTGAATGCGTAAATACATCGATAACGGTAACAACGGGAACGGATTGTAAAATAAATTGTAAGGAAGACATTGATCAAACGAAGAATTGGATGACAGAGCAAGATATTCCGAAAATAAGGCTGCTTTGCCGGAAGTGATGCACTATCTGCAAACAGCACCTGTAGCCACCTCCCACGATACGGAAGCCTCACACATCAAACTTCACCGATACGCCCCTTTAATAAACAAGCCTTTTATCGCTCCACAAAAATAATCCCGGCACAAATATTATTCCTCAAACAAACTTTCACTTCTTCAGCGCAAAAAGAGTCCGAGCAAATATTGCCCGGTTTAAAAACGTGACGTCCCCCCGGATGATACGCTTCTTCCGCATAACAGCGCGGGAGGCAGAACGGGCGCGCCGAGCGCGCGAGACGTTCGTTCGGGCGGAATAAAAGCGCGGGATATCTCGCGAGATAACCTTTACAGTACGAGCACATTCATCCCCAACGCCCGTCCCGAAATAAATCCGCGCCGCTCGTTGCCTCCATCAATGGAGCCCGAAAGCGTCCGCGAGGGGGTTAAGCAGACGTCGAAACGTTCGGCCGCCCGCGGTATGTCTGGCGTTCCGTGGAAAATCTCGTAAACCAACATGCCGCGTCCGGACGATGCGGCGGTCGTCGCTTTATGCGACGCGGGAAGGTGGGACGGTGGGAAGGCCGCGGCACGGGACGAACAAGGAGACAGACACAGACGGTTGGGCGAATAACGGGGAATGTACTGTTCCGAGGACGCCCGGCGCACATCCGCTTTAAGCGCTCGCTCGAATTTCTTCGGCGCGCCGCGAAAGAGCGTCAAACGTCCCGTTAGGAACTTCTTAACAAAGTACGATCGCAATCAGGGCGGCCGACCTCATCGCCGTGATGGTCGCGTGTGCGGGCGCCCTTAACACACGCACACGATGGCCGTGTGATATACGTCCGTTCGTTCGCTGTTTGGCCGTACACATCGCCGAGTAAAAACTCGTCATGGTCGTGGTTGACGTCCTCTTCCTCCTCATCGTCGTCGGCGTCGTCGTCGTCGTCGTCGTCGTCGTCGTCGTCGTCGTTAGAGGGTTAAAACCAAAAGGCGTACGCTGGCAATCGGGGCATAGAGTGTGCCATTGAGATTTGTAACGCTTGACGGCGCAGCCAGACACGTCGAGGGGTGCTGCTTTCCCCTCCCTCTCTCCCTCCCTCTCTCTTCTCTTTCCTACTCTTCGCTCCGTCTCTCTCTACCTCACCCTCGTTGCCTGCCCTCCCTCGGCCGCTCGTTTTCATCCACCAACGTCTCCCCATCTCTCTCCCGCTTCCTTCGTCTTTCTCAAACTCTCGCATTCTCCCTGCCTCTCCTCCATTCGCCGCTCCGAACCCATTCCATCCTTTACCACCTCGTTTCGGATCCAACGCTCTCTCTCCTCTCCCGTGCCCTTCATTCCAACTTCTAGTGGCTCCTTCCTAGTTTGCCCTACCACCTTCAGCCCACGGCGAACCACTGCCACCCACTGGCTTACCACGTGTATTCCTGCAGTGTCTCCATAAATATGCATTCCGTTTAATGAGAATCTCTCGCCCTCTCCCCACCCCATTCCCCCTCCCCTCCCCCCCCCCTCTCTCTCCCTCTCATCGTACTCGTATTTGTCTACGGTTTGTCTCCCGGTCTATTTCCTCGCTCTCCTCTCCTCCCCTTGTTTACGACCGAACTTGCGTACGGAGCTTACACTTTGTTACTCGACCTCTTTCCGTCGTTCGTTCGTTCCGCACGCGTGTGCCTCTACTTTCCGCCGTTCCGGCGGACGGGACCCGATGGCGAAGAAATACGGAGGTAGAGAGCATAATGCCATTGGGTTAGGTGCCCACATGTTGTCGCTCGGGGATCGTCGAGTGTTTTGCTTCGAGCATCTCGAGCGCCATCGGAAAGGTTTTTGCCTCACGGAATCGCTGGGGTTTCCGGCTTCCCCAGCATCCGAGTCGACGACCGAGTCGACGACCGTGGCGACGACCGTGCCGACATCCATGCCGACATCCATCGCGACATCCGTTCCCGGGATCGGCTTCGTATCGCGATCGATTTGCCTTGTTCGTTTTGTCACCGTCATCGACCGCCGTTTCCGCTTGTTCCGTCGACTGCTCTCGTACGGGTCGCGCTAATTAGCCGCAACTAGGCAGCCAAGTTCTTGCCGGCATCGGCGTTATTAAACTTTTTTCCAGATACACGTATCTCATTTCGATCTCCGGCTCGCTTTTAATTAGTTCGCTCTCGCATAAATTCTTTCCGCCGCGCAGCTCGAGCCGTCGGTAAATACGGTAAATTGAAAGGTTCATACGCGGCCATTAATTAGACATTGTTGCCTCTCACCGCGACCTTATGACGCATGCGCTTTTAATCCTATAATAAGACTGATACGCGGAATCCGATGAACGCACACCGATTGTTCCGTGTAATTGTCGACTTCGTTGTTATACGTTTTACTTACCTACGTTTCCGTGTCAATCCAAAGAAAATATAATGTTAACGTAAATATTGAAGTTAACGGTACTGAACGACGTGTACATTCTTTCCGCACGAGAAGCTCACGTAGGTAGGTAAACATGACTTACGAGTATCGCTTTTTAAAGTCCAATTATGCTGACGCTATCTGCCAAGCACATATCATTGATTCAATCTGGCGAACGTATACATTGCCTGAAGGATCATTGAAAGCTTGCCGTTGCAAAATAATCTCAGGTCGTTGCGCAATACACGAGTGGCTGCAAGACCTTTAGCTGGTTCGATACTCGCTCAGATTAATTGCAACTAACTGAACCGTTGCCCCCTGTAATTGGGAAATATTCTCGCTGCATTCTTGTTACCGTCAATGGCAACGACACGTTACATCCGTCAAAATTTTTATCAATGATCTCTGTTCTCTTGTAAACGTAACAATCAACGCATTCAAGTATTCATTAATCATCCCTCGAATCCCTACCATCGTTTAATGACACTCGTCACGCCATAATGTCAACTTTCGCCGTCGGATTACAGATTAAAGTCGTCGATAAAAGCGCACGTGCTCGAGAAAAGCGGTTTGGCAATGATTTGCATCAAACGTTCGCTTTTCCCGGCCGCTCCCTACGCTTCCCCTTGTCTCTCCGTCTCCATCCCTCTTCCTCAAATCCCGAGCTTAGACGGCGTAAGAGAGCAAAGTACTTGCGACTTTTTATCGCCTCCCAGCGATCGCGTACATCCTCGTCGGGTGAAAAAAAAAGTGAGCCTGAGACAGAAAGAGCCGGGACGAGAGTCTCGGGCGGAAGTGGGGAAACTCGGGTGCGCAGTTTGCATCGACGAGCATGGTAGTGCCGAAATCTCGGTCGCTGTCGGGCAAAGACAGGGGCGAAGCCGAAGGCAGCCACGAAGTCAGCCACGAAGTCAGCCGGAGAAGCCGGCGAGGCACCCGCCGAACGATAAAGTGCCAAGGTTAAGATCGCATTATGCAAAACCAGCGCGGATAAACCGCAGTTATGGGAAGATACCAAAGTTCCCTTCGCCTGATAGACGTTGAAACGAAGTTCCATAGTTGCACTTTGGAAAATCCGATAAAGTGTGTAATCAGTTTTCGCCGTGTACGCGACGCCGGTAGTCGGTACTTTCGTAATGTTGATGCAGCGGCGAAAGTTCATCCCGTTCCTCAGCTGGCAAGCGCCCCACCCACTTCTACTACTTCCACACCCTCCCCCCTCCCTACTTGGCTACACTTTTCCGCTTCTAGGACGTCCTTTCCTTTCGCTTCGACCTCCTCATTGACGCTCGCCCGTACTTTCCTCCGCGTCATCCCTCAACTTCCGCCGGCAGCCAGCGATTCGCACTTCGGATATCGTCGTCAGCGATAATTACGGAAAAGGAAGGCAGGGAGAGGAGACTTTGTGCGCGGACGGGATCGCGAGGATGATCGATTAATCGATCGCGATGCGTCTTGCGAAGCTTTACCTCGCGGTCGGGCGAGGCTTTGCCTTAGAAGATCGCGACGGCCGCGCAAAATGAGTCTTGGCCAATTTTAACTTTGATAAACTTGTCTGCTAGAGAAAGAGAGAGAGAGAGAGAGAGCGCATGACTCGGAAATCTATTACGCGGATGAATTTTACGGAGGGGAGACAAATCGGTGAGCGGTTGCCGCGAAGTTTGATAAAATAAGAAGATCGGCTGGTTATCATTAGGTCGAATTGAATGGCGTCGGGGAAGTTGGCGTCGAGTAAAGATATCGTTTTGAGCATGATGTCTGGTATCTGCATAAGTAATACAGTTTGGACTGATCAGAAACATCCGTATCAATGATACTTAAGTTTCCCTACTGCAAGTGTGATTTACATTAATGTAAATCTCATTTTTCAGATTGTCCCGCAATATTCTATGGAATTAATGACTGTCGATCCAGAATGAACAGAAACATCTATACGTGTAGGCGAAAACTGCGCTTTACTCACTTTAAAGAAATCGTTCTTGAAGAAGTTAAGAGGAGAATCGATTGAACGTGAACGAGATAAAGAGCGACGATAGGAAACAGTGGTCGCGTGGATTTTTAAAGAGTAATTTCACCTGCCAAGTACATCGCTGTCTTACAGGCGCACGTACGCTTTACGTTCCCTGTAACGAGGAAAAAATGGCGGGGGCTGAAAGAAACGTTCGCGGAAAACGGACTCGTGTACGTTCGAAGCGGTTTTATTGCACACACCCTCCCCTGCACGATGATGACTTAACTTCGCTTCTTCACTTTCATTAAAACTCCGACTGACGTTTCTGCGATCGAATAACAAGATACTCGGTTTTAGGGAAGTTTTTAATTAAAACGGCTCTCTGTTTTCTGGCACCCGACTGGCACAAACGCTCGCCGCTGCCCTTTTCGATATTCGAATTTACCCCGCGATATACTTCCCGAAAGCCGCCGCCAAGTAAACATAACCTCAAACCCGCAAGAACGCAAATGGTAACGGCGCACGAAACGTCGTAGGTCCCGGTACAACCTCCCGACTTTAATTTAACCTCCGAAGAGTAGCTCTCGATCCAGGAGCGATTAATTTAGCCGCAGAGCGCAGAATCGGACAACGATCCTTCATTGCGCGTGATTCATCGGCAAACGATCGAAGGCACGAGATCGAGTGTGCGTCCGGCAAATTGGCCTTTTCGCTAATTCGATCAATTAGAGGCAGGAGAGCCGCAGCGAGAAGCGAACGGACGATGGGAACAATTAAATATGAAACGGACGCGTTAGCGTGGACGATTCGTCCACGTTCGACGACAAATTTGTTCGCAACCTCGATGTCGAATCATCAACGTTCCGCGTCCACGAATGATCGATTGAAACCTGGCCAAGACTCATTCCGCATACCGGCTTAAAAGAAGGACGGACCTAAAAGGAGGACCGACCACGACGACGTTCGCATCGGCAGTTCAAATTATCTTAATAATTGCTCGCCTGCCTCGCAATATGGAATTCCATTTCCTTCGGCCTCCTTCTCTTGCCTCTCGTGCCGCGTATCCGTCGAGCTTCACCATTTCCTCTTTTTTTGCCCCGCCGACGCCGCCGCAGCCAGATACAGTTTCTGCCGGCAATTTCGCTCGGCGAACGGGCGAATCGTTAAAGCTGTCCGTTTAAAGAATCGCTCCCGCGTTGTTGTTTGCCGTGCTTTCATTGAAATCCGCGGAACGAGAGCCTCGAGTTCCTCAGCGAGCGCGCATCGGACTTATTATTAGCCACTTCGCGCACTTAGCGGCCGTTATTAGCGAGCGAATTAGATTAGCGATTAATCGGGTCGATTACGCATGCCCGGTAACGAGCGGCCGGTCTTCGTGAAAGAAATTTCTGCCTTTGAACGAGGCTCGTGCGACGGAGGTAATGTCATTCGGGTGCAAATGGGCTAATCGTTGGTAATGGATGCGATGTAACTCGAACCAGCCATCGCCAAGTGGCGAAACGACGCTTGCCGATTTACTGACATGTTAAAGTCAGTCGTAGAGTTATTAAACTGCATCCATCAGATTCGGTACCTTTCCTCGCAACGGTTATTAATACCCTGTCACTATAAAATGGAACTATCCATTCAACGCTTCATAAACTTTTCCTATAATTTCGTCAAGCACTGTCCATGGACGCTAAATACTTAACCGTCACGAGGCTTAGACTAAAATTGCAACCTTCAATAAACATCACGGACGTCAGTTAAATTTATCATCAACCCCAATCATGTCACATCGACAGATCCGCGAACGAACATATCCGATCTGCACCCAATGCGTCCCAAACTGTCGCCGATGACAATACCCACTCCGGCCGAATCCAAAAAGGCCATTAAAAGAATCCAACCGCGATCACCACTCGTTCCAATGAAAAGCGCATCAGCGATCGCAGCACAAACAACCATCGATACGCCGAAACATCCTGAATTAGCGGTTCGCGCAGCGTGTCCGTCTAAACGTTCAAAATCAGGCGTTTGACCAACGCAACTCCCCCTACCCCTCTCTCACCGTCCCTGCCGCGATTCATGCCCCTCCCCTGACTCCGTGTAAATCCGACCGAGCGCGTGATCATATCCGTCCGCGCAATTAATAATACATTCGCGAACGGCGTGGCTTGCAAACAAATGAACGGACGGCCGGCGCGGGAAGTGTCAATCGTTTCTATGAGCTCAGGCTTCGTCGACTCGCCGCTTCCGTTTATCGGATAAACAGCTCGATACGACACCGCGGCATTCATACCGGCATTTCATGCAAATTGGCGCGGATACCGCGACGGCCGCGCTCCTTTCTTGAATCAATACGCGCACAGCTCGAGAATCAGGGCCCGAACGGGGGATTGTTCACCTTGGCCTCGTCCCTTTCCACCCCCTTTTTACTTCCTGTTGCGGGCGCTCGGACTGTACGATATCTGCGCGGACGGCACGGTCGAGCGGAAAGGATAACGTCGATTTCTGTCGGGAAGTTCGATGGCTGAGTTGCGACGAGCTGCCCCCGATGTTGCGGATTTTCGATGTATTTTCTTCGATGGAAAGAGCATTTTAGGTCGGGTTATAGTCGAAGCGAACTGATTCTCGAAATTAATCGTTGTCTTCTGCTTTGGAGAAATGTTACATTTTACGCGTCAAGAGTTGTGTTCGCGACGACGGTACGCGCGAAACAGAGCGCGCTGTTTATTACTGTCGACGGTTCATATAAAGCAAATCTTGAATTTGGTGTAATTACGTCCGGTTGACATTGCATTAAAAGTTCCGAGACTCGGAGACGCAGAAAACCGTCCGCTACTCTTGGTTTTTGCAGAATTCCCGTCTTTCGCCAACTCTGGCAATAACCCGACGGTATGAATGATAATGTCGCGCAGGTTCAATGTTTCTGCTTTTTATAACTACCTGGCGTGATCTTACGAAAACTCATTACGACATAAATACATTCTTTGACACGCCTACTTGACATCATTTATCCTGAGACTCTCTGCGATCAAGTCAGCTAAGAAGAATGTAGATCAGCGCAGAAACAAAGGGAAAAAGGAGAAGGAAACACTTGGCAAGTGTTGCTTTGCGCGGTAAAAAATGTTAAACCGCCACGTAAACCTCTGCCAATCGCCTGATCGGGCACCTTCGTCCATAAATCCTGAACGTTTAAGATACGCCCGACAAAACATCGCGCAACAAATGTTCCCCGAGCTGACAAACGCCTTTTCATAACCCGAGCAAGCGTCAGCGCTCCCGAGGAGCAGATATCGACATTGCATCACGAGATCGGCGCCAATTCCCTATTGAAAATCGCGATGAAAAGTGGCATATCTCACGGAAGATTCTCAATATCGCGACGCGAGATTGATCAGAGAAATCCGGCGATCGTCAGCTCGTAACGCGCGGCCATGAATTTCGAACTCCTCGCGATGCGGACCGAAGTTCGATCGACGACCTGAACATGGCGAGCTCGCCCTCAAAAACTACCCCTCACCGAAATCCGCGCCCCTCCCGGCGAAATCGAGGAGTGCAAACTCGCGTCGCTCGATTATCTTTTCTCGTCCGGACGAACCTCGTTCACGAACGGTTCACAGGATCGAACGTCAAAAACGACTCGGTCGGCGGACAGCTTCGTCGCTCACACTTCTACGTCCGTCTACGTAGAACTGGTTGAACGTGCGCAGTGGTGTGCGGGTGTAGGTGGTAGTCGAGCTCGTAACGCGTTTCGCCGGCCCATAAATTTCGATGCATTATCGATCGGCGACTGCTGCTGCCGTTACTATGTCTATTCGGATGCACAACGTCCGGCTTCGATGGTGTCAGCTACCGCCGGGAACGACTGTTTCGATGGCACGCACAGCTGTCGGCGTCTTTACGGTCGTCTTATCCGCTCTGCTCACCGTGGCTGGCAGTGAAAAAATCGCTACAGCCTGCTACGGCCAAGTATGACCGCTGAAAGGGTTCGCGAAAATGGTTGCCAGGCGGGGAGAGATCTGAGCTGTAAAAGTTCTTTCGCTCGAATAGGAATCACCATTGCCTCTGTAAATGGGACATATTAATAGTTTATTCCCACGACGTGACAATGTAAATCATTCGCATACTTGCTTTTACATTAGAACTAACAATTTCCATTCAGATTTTTGGGATGTTGTCGAAAACTTAAATCGACATTCGTAATTTCTGATGGAAAACAAGTAATCTGACATTTAGGTATCTGTTTGAAACCTTCAGAAAATAGGTAGAAACGAAATGTTTGATGAATGACAAGACAGTTATATCAATAAATCTGATATCGATCATCTGATATATCAATAAATCTCAATAAATCTGATGTTGAATCAATGCTCGAATATTATGTTGAAAGTAAAAGATTTGCCATTTTGTCACGTTTGTACATTGGTGTCTTCCAAAGTGTCCCAATGTTTTATATCGGAAGCGTCTAGGCGCATAAAGAATTTGTTTTCCGCGCACCATTAATTACCATGCTGTATATTGCATTCGTTAGGCAAATGTCTTTCTGATCATAATAGTTTCTTACACAGGGCCCGAGCTCATAGTTACTGGACCGCCATACACAAAGTGGAACGGGCAGCTTAACTGCAACCTGCCGCTAAGTTTCTGTATACATGAACTTCTTCGAACCTGGCTGTAGATAGGGGCAGTAAAAACAACGGGCTTGCAATGTTCGGAAGTGAATGCAGTAGCGGCACGATTTAGCGTTAAAATGGTACAGCATTACGTGCAGGCGCATGTAATATCGAATTTATGGAAAGACTTTGCTGCCTCGAAATCACCGTATAGCGACGTGTGGACTGTAAAAGATCTGGACTGCGGAAGTACGGATTCGGGGCATCTTCCGGCGAAGGCGGCCTCAATGAATCGCAACTGACATTAAATCGACATTGGTTCGGAAACCTGATATTCACATGCGCTGCCATATTAAAATACACCAGAATCTATGCGATCCGTTAGCTACACTCCCTGAAACCTGTACTCACGGTAACGCTCACTTCGTAACGTGCCCCCTCAATAGCAGGATACTATAAATTCTATAAACTCGAGCTAACGCTCAAAAGACGCGAAACACTCCGGCTCTCAACAATGAAACTAATATTCCCAACCGGCCAATCACCGGACGATAATATATCCTAAATTGCACAAAATCTACCTAACCATGAAAAATATAAAAGTCTAACTATATATTCTCAGGCAACCCATCCCTCCATAACAAAGCAATCTAAAATAAACTAACCAGAGAAATAACACTTTTAGACTCAATACGCGTAATCGAAGTGTTATAAAACACCTAATCCAAAAAATCGAACTCGTGAACATTCGATCGCATTATTACCGACACCGTCGCACCCTCCATATATCAACACATTCCACCCAGAGCACCAGACCGAATTTGCGTACCGATTCGCGTCCAATGCGAAGAAAGCCGAGCTCGTACACGCTCAGCGAGCGTTGATTTACGTCGGATAATATCATATTACGATGGTCGGATATTGTCCGTCTGCCTGCAGGGATATTTTGCATGGTGGTCTGGCGGGCACGACTGGCGGGTGCGGAGGTGCTCGAGGGGTGCAGAAATGGGGAATAGGGACGAGTCATTTGTACCACGAAGCGCGAGGTCGTCCCGTTTGCGTGCGCCTAACTGTGCGTCCGTGTCGTTCCCTCACACGCTCGCCAGGCACACTTTCTTAACTTACACCACCCTTCTCCCAATCCTGCGCCACCCCTCTACCCACATTCAACCGCGGCGATAACTTTTATTCCACGTTACCGATCCCTGATTGAATCCTCGTCGTCCCGGACGACGGACTGTTTGGACAACGTCGACCGCACCTTCCTCAAATCTCGTCAGACGGAAGCCATGTGTATGTATGCGCTTTTGTTCGAGTTCGACGATGATGATGATCGCTGCTGAACGATGATTGACGATGAGTGGGTGCACGTGGACGGAGTGTCGAATTTCAGGCGGTAAAATGTTTTGGAATAGAGAGTAATAAATGACCGATTGATGATGAATAAGTGTAAGTTATAGGGGAAGATTGTGTAGTTTTCTGATTGTATTGAGATTACTCTAGGTTCATCGAGGGAATTTGTTGTTCAGAGCAGCGGAATTAGAGGGTACCGGAAAGAGCTTGAAAATGTTTAATGCCATGTTAGTGGTGAAATGTTTGGAAGACGTGTACAGTGAAGTTCTGCCTGGTCGAGTGCCTAAACTTTTTTCATTTTGACTCTGTACGTGTCTTATACGAGATCGGTCTACCTTTGTCAGAATTAAACAGTTTTTTCGACTGGCAGACAGGGCAGAAATATAGACACTTTAATGTTTTATTTAATTCAATGTTGAAATGTAGCTCCGATATCGATCCTGTACATGATATCGTTCGCATAAATAGGGCTTATCGACAAGATTCGAAGAACTAGGTGGAAAAAAGTCGGGTAAAATGTGTCGATAATCCACTAAATTCAGGACAAGATTTGCATTCCGCGAGTCATAGCTTTCAAACGTGTCGAATTTTTCATCGCTTACGATTTTTTTACGAGACCCAGCCCCTTCCCCCTACCCCCGTCACACGTTGCCAGCGATGAAAGATGACGGGGTGAGGGAGGGGTCGTAACAAATGCACTTTTCTAGTCGGCCAACATTCAGACGATCCTTAAATTACCTCGCTCTCCGTTACTAAACTTTCGCTCACCGCTGCCGCCGTGTAAATCATAGTCGCCGGTGACGAATAACTGGCTCGCGACTGTCCGCGAAGCAATATCGGGCAGTTTATTTCGGATTATAACTCTCCTCTAAAGCACTTAGTCCTTTTGTCGATTTCAATGGCCCTCCGTAATGATTGCGTAGCGCGCGCCGAGAATCCCATTCGCCTCGCTCCTGTTTGTACTCCGACTGTCAATTCGACGGATGAGAAACTTTTATTCCGGTTACCTACGGATTTGATCTCTGATTGAATGCTGTAGCCGGCCCCTCCACTATTGACCCCCGTGATTCGGAACAATTCATTGTTCGATGCATCCTATCTGTGTTTCTGCGGCTCTTTTTTTCCCAATCCGCCAGGTTTCCGTCCCCGGGATTGTCATTACACCGGCTCGGACATTGACCCTTAGGCCAATTCTCGGCTCTGCTTCCTTTGACGAAAAGCCTTTGCTCTGCCGCTGGGGGCTACTCTGATCGATAAAACTCAGGGCGGAATATCGATCAAGTAATCTCATAGATTAGGCCGCGTTAAAACGATACCGATTAAAGTATCGTGATGAGAAAGGAGTATGGACGAAAGTCAGATTAACTTGAATAAAATTCTGAACACTTTTTATCATTTATTCCATTTCCCATTATATTCGGTGAAATGAAACATTATATTGGTATCGTATGTACATTGAATGTAATCCTATTGCTGCTGGTGACTAATTTGACGTCATGCTATGACATGACGAACTGACGAACGTCATTGCGGCCGGCTGTAAACAGAGACGTACATACAAAATATTAACATTCGCGTATCATGGCCGAGCGGAAAACGTGGAGAGTGAGATTTTTTGCCGACTTTGGACCGTGCTCTTTGCCCATTAAATATAACGGATAAAGTGCGGCATCCGATTCGAAACTGATATTTACCACTCGGAATCCCGCTCTATTTGGGAAGATATCAATTCGCCGCGCTGGTCGCCATGCAAATCCAACAAAGTGGCCACGACGATGTTAATAATGACATGCATGGGATACGAGATAAGCGGGGGACACGCTTTTGGCCAGTAAACTGCGAAAAGTCGCCACAACGTTATCGCTGCCCAACAAATGTCTACATTTCTTCCTGTCCCGGCGAACCCTTATTTGCATCTTTCCAACCGCATCAGCGTAAATCGAGTGCAAACGCTAAATATCGCGACACAGCGAACTTGATTATTTTTTCATTCACGATCCGCATGATATATGTAATAGGTACTTCTCCAAGTACTTCGCGTTTTATTTACATGCCAGACAATCGATCTTAGGTATATACATTTAAAAAAAAACAGTTTCTGTTATTCCCATGAGGAATCTGAATACAAACTTCTCGTTATCCAAGTTCGTTCAATGTTTCAATTATAATCCCCCAGTTATGAGTCTATCGAAGTACAGAAGGAATTTTAGTGAGTCGATGATGATGTTAACGAAAACACTCACCAAACTCCTTCGCACGATAGCCATGAAAACCTTTACGCATTCCACCGTAAACCATGTAACAACACACCCCGTTAATATCCAAAGCTACGAAATCTATTTCACCGATCATAATGCAACCTGTAACATGTAACAGGCGCTTACTTTATACCCTTCGGGGTACATGGAATTCCTGGAGCGTATCGCATATGAAGCGAAATTCTTATCGAGGAATCCGGCCGTTCTCACCTCTTACGTACGGCGAGCGGAAAGTCGGAATTCACTTGCTAAATAGCAGAGATTTGCGATCAAAGCGAGCGGTACCCGCGTCCTCTCCCATAACCGGTCGAGCGAACCATCAAAAGATCGCCCCTCGATATTTCCTCGAAAGGCAGTTGCGTAACGGTGAAAAAAGGGGCCCCGGGAGGCGAGCACACGATCGACTCGTACAATCGAGCGAGACTTTTGGAATTCAGGAGTTCGCTTACGATTCGCTGACGCGGTTCTTTCCCGCGGCCGTCCCCTCCCACTCCGGAGCTTTATGCAGTTAACTAGTTCCTTTTTACCAGATCGCTTTGACCTTCCCCGACCGAATAAAGAGACCAACCTTGTACCAAACCTTGGCAAACTTTCGCAAGAGGTTCGTTAACGCGAGAACCATTCACCTCGCTTCTCGGGGCTTCGGCCTCCTTAGATCGGTCAGAGGGACAGGGAGGAAGGGAGAGAGAAAGATCGACCACTTTCCTGGCATAATGAAGCGAATCGAACGTCAACTAGTTTAATGAATGACGGAAATGTTTAAAAGTTTCGGCCGCGAATGAATTCTCGCGCCGACAAAGAGTCCCACTTCTTCGGCGCGGTAACGAGGCAAACAAAATTGTGAACGCGAGTAATTATCGCAGGAATTATCGGCAAGTAGAGAGTGTGGGTCGCCATGAATTATGTCGATCGCGTGGGAGAAACGGGTCGAGAAACGCGGCAAGGTCGAAGTTCGGATCTGAAGTTAATCACAATATTCAACTTTGCACGATGAAGTATTGCAGCTTCGGACGGCGGTAATTTGCATGTTTCAGTCTTTCTTCCCGCAAAATTTCGTCTCGGCTTAGGCAAATTAGGATACACTCAACCGTTCAGCGGGTATAACTGCGAAATTGGCGAACAGTACGAAAGGTCACCCGGCGGTAGTTTTCATTATTCATGTCACGAATCCACTGCTCAATGTGATACTCGCTCATCGACGAAACAAAGAAGACATTAGCTTAAGTTAACTGTTCGTCGACTGGATAAAGGGATTCGGTGGCAGAAATTTCGCTATTAAATGTGGCCGAAATGATTATAATCGCTAAGCAAGACTTAAATCGTCTTTAATCGACAGTTTCCGGCACTCCAACGCTGGCGGCGCTGCCTGCAGCTGGGCAATTATTACCGTAAGAAGGAATCGAGTGCGAAAGGAGAGTTGATGAACGAATTCAGCGGACTCGGCCGCCTATAGACGCCGATAGGACTGAAAGGGCTAAAGATTTATCGTGGGGCAAGGTAAAAGCGGTTCTTGGACCCTGATCGAGGGGCCTCGCTGTCGACGGCGAAATAAGACGAGTCTATCCGAGGAGCGTCGACGACAATCAATGTCCATCACTCTAATCCGACTATCGAATCCAATTATGAATGCCACACGGTCCCTTTTAAAGGCAGCGTCGGGCCAGGAAAATCCTTCGCCTCCGCTGGATAAATTTAATTGCAACGGACGGCACTCGGCTTCTCGCCCGTTTTCGTCGGGTCGAAAAGTCGTGAATATCCGGTGCTCAGTGCTAAATTATCGGACGGGAGATACGCATCTTCGGCATCGCGAGATAGTAGCACTTGAAAAGCTGCTTCGGTTGGAAACAAAGGCGTTCGATGGATAACGCATCGTCAAAGTTGTCGAAACTGTCGTAGCTGGCTCGTTAGCGAACGTTGGTACAGATTCTAATGATGCGCTTTACGCGATGAAACTGGAGTGCGCGGTCGGGAAATCCGCGAAAAATTAACGTTTTCGTTCTCTATCCGCCTTTCCGCTAACACAATTTGGATTTGTTTCGGAATTAAAGAGAATTGCGCTTGTAGTCCAAACGCTCGACAAATATATACTGAAAATTTTGTTATGGAATTATTCCGCTCGACCGTACCAGTATATCGATAATATGATGAGAAACAACAACTGTTAGTTTGACGCACAATAGCACGGAAAATTCAGAGACCCATTAAACTTGCGATTGAAACGCAGACATGCGTAACGATTGCAGCAACCGAACAGCAAAGTAACCGGGGGAAAAAATGGCAGAATACGCGTAAAGAGAAGGGTAGATGAAAAACGTCATTCGTCCCTGCCCTCGCGCAGTCATCTCGAAAAATCAACGGAACCAACCCCGACGATCAAAAGTCAAAACAATCCGACGATCTCGTACCGTACACGGCGCGCAGACATTCGCGGCAATTTGCACAATCCGTTCGACCAATTAAGCCGAACAGCGGGCCACGTTGCGCGCAGGGAACAAACGAATGCCGTAAAAGCAGCGGCATAACTGCAGCGTCTGCGAAGCAGGTACACGCTGCGCGGTGGCAAAGTTACACGATGCGAAAGGTTGAAGAGTGTGTCCGACGGTAGAGAGGCGGCGGACATTTTCCGAAAGATCGTCAGACTCGTGCGCCCGGTGCCATCAGCAGGATTTGCTAAGTTCCTCGGCGAAAGGGATAGAGAGTCAAAGTGAGGGGTGGAAAAAGGCGATGGGGTTGGGCTGAGGGGTGGCGAGGGGGTGGGACTGTGACGTGCCGGAAGCGACGCGCACGATGAAGTCACGGGTTCGAGGTACCTACGTACGTAGCCAGCCGGGCCGGGGCGAGAAAGGCAAGGCACTAACGTATGTATATCGCCTCCCTCGTCCTCGACATCCCTTCCGACCCTCGCTCGAGAACGACGTCGGTGCACTACTGCTGCCACTGTAAATCAATCCTGCGGCAATAGGCGTTTGCCCGTGGCACCCGTCAGCGTATGAAAATTAAAACGGTATATCACGCGGAATCTGGTTAAAGGTCGGCCCCCGCTTTAAAAGAGCATTACGTATCCAAACCTCTTCCTCTCCCTCCCCTAACCTGCCCACCTCTACCCCCGCAAGCATCGTCGACGACCTTTCGAGCTTCCAGTCCAGCTTGCCGGCCGCACATTTTCGAATCAAAAACCGCGTCGTCGTTGCATTGTGCGCGAGTTGACATGCGTTATTGGACGGACGAAATATTTCGAGCTTGTTTTCTCTCTCGTTCGCTTCTCTCTCTCTCTCTCTCTCTCTCTCTCTCACACACACACACTCTTCCTGTCTCCTCTTTCTGGATTGTACTCGAAACATAACCGATCGCATTGATTTACCGCGCTCTCGGAAGTAATGCGAAATGGTATATTTTGAGAGTATCGCATTCGCTGCTCAATAATGTTTGACACGAGGCCGATGCTAAAAACACATCTCTACGGGGTGCCTCGCTGTTTTTACATCGAAATTCGTAGCGCGGCCGTTGTTACATTGTGGCCCGGTTGACGCGTGTTAATGAGAGCGCGAAATGTTTCTGCCGTGTACCCCCTTTCCGGCACCCTTCCGCGCTTCAGCATCGATTACGTAAATTTTGTATTTATTGCGGCTACGTGGGAGGGAAAAATGGAGCGGCAGTTTCGAACGGATCATACGAAAACATCGCGGCCGGCGCGTAATTAGAGTAAACGTTTTAGGAGAGCGACAATTAAACGCCACTATTCGACACTGTTTTTATCCCGACAATAATTCTGCGGGAAAAATTCGTTCAAATGAAATTTCGCTCGTATCGTGTGCCACGAGCGACCGGAGTGCATATTGCGTCATAATCGCGAGAGCAAGGTAAATTTTTGCACCGAAATACTATTTAATGACGACAGCACGAGGGGTAGCCGAAAAAAATACCTATTACATGACATTCGACCAAAAGTCGGTTGCCCTTTGAAAGCGCATTACGTATTCCTGTCGGCTAACTCTCTATTTCGAGCGCCGCGCACATTTTCAAATCAAACGAAGTGCGCGGGCCTGTTGTAACAACGAATGCGGCCAGACTCGTGGACCGTTGTTATTGGAGGGTCGAAATATTCCCGCGCTCCCTTCCACCCACCGTCCACTCTGCTTTTTTCGTGATCAATTACGCGGATCTCATATGTAGTTTCACGCAATAACAAAAAAAAAATTCGGGAAAAACAGAGTATCTTTGACATTTCATGTTGGCAACGCTCACGGTCATTTTCAAATGAAGACTTTAATTTCTTTCGATATGAGTATGCATCTATTTTGCAATTTGCAACTGCGTGAATTGAATATTCTTTCGCAGACAGAGTAAAAGCTAATTTCAGAAACCACTTTATGCATTGTCGATAGGAAATTTAGTTATTCAGTCGATTGTCGATAATTACACCTTCCAAAAGCTCTCTATACATCGGAGCTTGTTTGATTAATAATGACTTTATGTACGACGTGTTTAACAGCTGCCTCTTCTTATTTAGTGATGCAATTGCAGCAATAGCCTTGTATGAAAATCTACTTTGAAAGACTAATTACATTTCACTCTTTGTCAATGCTTACAATTACCTACCTTCTGATTTAACGACAGTATTTTTCATTGTTGCTAGATTAGGAAGGAATCATCACTGTAGCGGAGAGAAGCGCTGGTCGCTCTTTCGCTTTCCGTAATTCCTTAATCTGACTACATCGAGATAATGAAGATCTGCAATATGATTTGCACTCGCTTTCCGGACAGGATGTTGCTGTTCGCGCCACGTTATGTGAACTCCTATTAAAGGTTCGTCCCGCTTTGAAAGAGCATTTTACCCTATATGACGTATTTCCTCGCGCCAACACTCCATCCCCGTAGTACCATGCATTTTGAAATTAAATTCTGCGCGGACGCGGTAGCTGCAATGTGCACGGGTTGACGCGTGTGCCATTGTTGTTAGGCGAATGGAATATTTCCACGTAAAAAATGGGCTTGTAGACAGTCGCCACTCTACGCTCTACGCAGTCTGCCCGGCAGACCAACGGCAAACAACTCGTAACGGTCAATTTTTCGATAAATTTGCAATGAATATTCACAACATTTCGATAAGAGTGCCCACGTGCCCGCCCTTTCGCGTTTTATTCATTTTGCTCGCGATCTACCGCCAATTCCGCTAAAAATGATTCAATTAATCGAGTTAAGCCCAAATTGCAATTCCATTTGTAACAAATGCCGGTGATGATTTTAAAGTGATTACGGGAACATATTTCGCGTTGTGCGCCGCTGGAATAATCTTGTATTCAATTATGCCGCAAAGGAATGAAATCGAATCGACACCGCCCGCCTGCCTTTCTGTCGGCGAAAAGTGAGCCGACATCAAAAAGATCGAATGCTCTCGAATCATGCGCATCGCGAATTAGTCAATATTAGTTTGAATAATTCGGGCCTATGTGCCTTGATAGCCTAGCGACCCTCTCCAATTTCTCCCGCGCGAATTTTCCTCCTGCTCTCCGTTATCGTGACATAATGAAGTATTTTTCGCGTATTTTTATATTACGGCCCGTTATCCTTTTCACGCTCCGCCGTACAAAACTCGGAGGGCCGATGCACGAGAGCTCAGCTCAGCGAATGTTTACGCACTCATTCTTGCCGGCAATGTTTGCGTAAGATCGCGGGCGCCGAAAAAAGCCGCATGAAAGGAACGTATCAAGAGGAGGCTGTGCTAGCTGGCGCGCGTTTCGTTAATACCTGAATATCATACGATGCGGGGCATACTTCCTGGCGCGCCACGAATTTTTCAGCCCGGAACCATTGTTGCTCGCCGAGCATTGTAAACCCGGCCTATTGCCGCTTGTACATATTCTTCCGATGCGAGCGCTCAAATATTCCTGAGGAGGATCGTACAATGGGAAGGAATCTCGACAGAAAAGCCATGACGGCACACAAATTCATTGTATTAAAAAGTGTCCACAGGGAAACATTGATCCCGTGCCACGAAAGTCTCGCCGACGAGCGCCGATCAAGGAAAATAGCTGCAAAGTTTATTCAAATTCTCGGAGAAAAATTACATAAAGCCTTTGGAATATTCGAATTTGCGCGGCAGAGAAAAATCTGTTTGACGAAAGTAGATTTACGAACCAGATTAAAATTACTCGTTTGACTTTCGTTCGAAAGTCGCCATATTTTAGGAGATTTTCCATAGAATCCAATGAAACAAAACTATGATTAATTGCTTTTCACCAGGTATGGATGCCCATTTTTATATCACCGTGTAACGACTGTAATAAAAATATGTACAAAAATCGGCAATACCACTGTTGAATTACCTTTATGACTTCTCCCCCGAACACAGATATCCTCCACTAAACCAGCCCTCCTAAAGAAATCCAGCCATAAATAAAAGCGTCCCTAAATCCTTCACGCAAATCCACAATACTCGTCAAACAACTGCCGGCCCTCATAAAATCAGTCTCTTTCCCGCCCATTCAGCAGTGTACCTTCCACCCTTCCTTCACCGACGAATCGGATCGCAAAGCAACGCCGACCGCGTTGTCTTCTGACAATTATTTGCGCGGGTAATTATGGTACGTGTCTGAAAACGCTTTGTTCGTCCTCGTGATTCGCGAGTCTGGATTGGCGGCCGGAACATTGGCGGGATTGTCTAGTAGGCAAATTCAGTGCCGGCAATGTCTTGCCGACGAGCGAGACCGAGCTGCTCGCTCGGGGTGGGAAATCGTCGCACGGAGGGTGAGTGGGGCTGATAGGGGGTGGAGGGGGCGAGGTTGGCGCCGGGGGTGGACTCGAGGGACGGAATCACAGGATAGCGATGTCACCAAGTGCCACCGGCGACGCGACGTTTACACAGATTCGCATAATGGCCGGCCACTTACAATACCATTCATGCCGCACGTAATGCAACCCCCTCGCCGGGAAATATAATTACGGCGAAGTACGCGAGGCGCTATGCAGCACGCTCTGTTAGCCTGAATCTTGGCCGCACAGAAGCGATTGTCAGCCAGAAAATGTAATGCGCCGCGCGATCCAATTAGCTCGCGAAGGATTGACGGTGAAAAGTATGCTTCGCAGGCTACGATCGTCGAGCCGCCATTGTTTCACGGCCAACATTTGATACGGTACGCGGGCCAGTCGACAAGTATGGTTTCATGCTTTTGGTGCACGATTCTAAGCTGGCAGATGCTACGACCTCTAATCGCCGGAAAAATGTGTGCAGCTGAATAATATTGGATTGGCAAACAAGTACTGTCGATTTTTAAATATTAAAGACCAAATGTTTCGTAAGCGGGAAATTCTGAAGTCGCCAGAAATATGGCAAAGGGTCATCGAACAAAATAAAAAGTACATTGTTAATTAAAGTTTATTCTTTGTATAAAAATATGAGTTTTCTTTCCCACTACAAAGCCGAAATTACTTTCTTGCCACGCGACAATTATGAAACTGTAATTACAATAAAATATATGACATTTGCACGTATAAACGGAAAACGACGACTAGCTGATATTTGTTCAAGCTTGAATTATTGATATGTCGCAAGAATTTCTTTGGCTTCGAACGTTTTGTCATTTACCGTAGACGCAAAATCTACAGATTAAATACCAGGATGTGTGATTCTGAACCGATTTCCGAGTCATCTTGACAGAAGCGTCGACTCAGGTAATTGACCTCCAGGAACCAGTGCTCGATCGACGACGACATATCTCACATTCCAAGCATCCCCAGTTAAGCTTAAGCAGGCGAGCGCATTATTCTCCCCCTAACGATGTTTTCGCCACGGGAGCGGTAAACAACCGCCGTCACCCGGAACGTGCGGACGACGGCACGCAAAAACGATACGAAGAAGATCAGACAATATTCGTGGAAAAAACATGCTCGGCAGCCGTTCCCATCCGGCGGAATACGCAGTTACACGCCGTCCGAGCCTCGCGCGACATCGCGTCATTGTAAATACCCAGATTAATCGTACTTAATGAACTGCGCGCAGCAGGCGCAATTAAGATTAATTCGTGCTCGCGAGCGACGTTACGCGAGCCGTGATAGGCGTGAAATTTCGCGATGCAACGGTGATACAAACATTTTACGCGAACACCGACGGCGAGCCTGCCGTGCTGGAGCGCGCGCGTGCATGCATACTTGCAGATGCGCGCCACCGTTCTCCATCCCTCACCCTTTCCTTGCCCACCTTTTTATTTCCCTTCTTTTTATCAAATATGCAGAGTGTCTGGCCGGTATATAAGGACGGGCTAATGTACCGCGCGTTACCTCTTGGCGCGCTGGCCGAGGCGTGCGAGTTTGCACAGTGCAGTATACTCTCCCGCAGGCTAGTCGGCCTCGTAAAAACTCTACGGCGAAAGGTACGAGTCATAATTTTTTCATCACGCATCGGCATCCTCCGCGAAATCAAGTTGCGCGCGCTTCCGCCGGACGAACCGCACGGCGCCATATTAGCTGTGCATTATCCAAATCCGCGCGGTCGCTCTCTTTAGGGCGCGGGGCGTGGGGGAAAGAGTGGGGAAAAAAAGGACGCCGTCATCCGACGGCGACTCGGCGCAATGCGTTTGACGGTTCGTTTATGCTAATTCGATGGGGCGCGAGGTCAAAGTGCAATTTGGCGTATCGCGAGCCGCGGGCTTTGACTTCGTTTCCTGTAAAATGTCGGCTAATTGCGAACGAGCGTACACGGGCGTGCGCGCGCGCGCACGCTCCCGCTCGTTGAGTGATCGCGTTCATACAATTATACCGGTTTGCGACTGACGGACCGCAGGTTGAGACGAGTCGCATTTGATCGCTTTCGGGATGTCAAAGAAACCGAGCCTGGCAAATCCGGGCGAAAAGTGCGTACTTTGCGCCTGTAAAGTCCGCACCTTTTTAACCGAAACGCCGAAAAATCAGCGGACCTCGCAACGTACACGGCGCTAAGTCCGTCAAATCCGTGCATGTCCATTAAATCTAAAGAATTTGCGTTCACTCGCTAAGCTCGCCGAGAGCGGACGCTTTTGTTAAGTCCGCGATATCCTCGTACATTTATTATGACGGCAAAATGTGTGACCATTTATCACGGTTCAAAAACTCTGGACGCGTCACGAAAATTTCGTACGAGTATAGTCGGTTAAATTCGTCTGACAACTTCCAGTTGTTCTGAACGAGCTTGAGCAGCATATACAACGTTGATTGTTTATGCATCGGCGTGCAATATTCATACAAACTAAGCGTGACTGACCACGTTCACGTTGACTTAGGCGAAACGATGAAATCAACAATGTTGCTTTAAAATGATGAATCGTGCCACTGGTACTTTAATCACTGTTATGACCGTAAATGGACGTTAAATTCTGTCAGAAAATGCTAGTTACGCATGCGTTGTTTTCATAATAAGAGGTATATTGACCTTTGGCTAACATTTTACTGTTTAATGGCCATAGTATCTGGTAGGTTAAATGTTCGCATGTTGCGCATACGTTCGTTCGCAAAGCCGAAAAGTGCTGCATATTCGCAAGCCTATTAACGCCGAATGAAATGTACTTATCCATAATTAAAGCATCGAAGCGTAGTTAAGCGAGTACACATTCTCCCAACTCGATTTCTTAGATGTCAGATGGTTCCGGGCGACTGTCAGCGTAATTGTAAATGCACTTCAGAAAAGCGGCTGCCGACGATTCCCCTGCCCGCATCCTTAAACGATCATTTTCAATTACAAGAGAGAGGGGGCGTAATTACAAAGGGGCGCGTAATTACAGCTCCTGGGCATTTCGCTCGCTGCGAAAATCGCGATACACGTTGTTGCGGCAGAAGCAGGAGGGCAATGCTTTCATTCTGTCTATCTGCCCCCCCCCCTCCCAACCCACCCCCTCACTACCTCATCCTTTCAGACAGAAACACCTCACGCTCCGACTTCCTTGTGCTATAAAATTTCACCGTAGAAAATCGATCGTTCAAGTCTTATCGACTGCGTAGTATTAACGTTATGTCGAACTCCAGCTGAGCAAACGGAGTTGATTGCGTGCCTCGCACGATTATTTAAATAATCGGCAACCAGCCCTTTGCCCCCACGCAGTCGCCTCCTTAACGCTCGCGGTAGCAAAAATTGGTCTTCGGGAGTTTTGAATTTCAGTCTCAGTTAACGGAATGCTAATTCGTTCTTTACGATTTTTCAAAGTTAACAACGTTTCCCTTCACATTCATGTGGAGCATCTCACAGGAGATTCAAACAATTCCAACCTGCCAACGACATAAATCATCGTCAGACTCTTGCGCGCCTTTTCGATTCGTTCACACGCGATATCGCGAATGGATATGAGTGAATTAAGTCCTTCGGACGAATGAAACATTATCGTTCCCGATTGCTCATCTTCTCTCTCACGTACTCTAGCACGAAGTGAAACTCGGCCGATGCTGTTGCACTTACAATTAGTGGGAGAGCCAGGGCAGAAAACCTGTCGACGAATGACACCGGACTACAATGCGTACCACTCGCGATCTAATGCTAAGAATAAATGACCGTCGCCCAGGAAAGAGAATACTCTATGCCGGAACAATGAGGAGAACAATAACGATATTCATTCTCCCACCCCCGTGCTACTGTCGTCACCCCTAGTAGATTCGTAGCGACCAATATGACATTTCACGGGAATGAAAAATGCAGATGCACATCTGCTTCGGTCGGTGCAGCCGACTTTCAGAATCCGGCCGCTCTGGGATGGGACGCGAATTTAATGGTTACCAATTCAACCACCCTATTTGCCCGGCATATTGACGCGGAATATATTGACGCAACGGCTGAGCAACTGCAATAACCGCGAATGTCGAAAAACCGCCGATCTTCCCACGCGCCTATTCCCAGGCGAAAATTTCTCGTTAGCCATCCAATACAGTGGACATTAAACTAATTTGCAGTATAACGCGGAAAACAGTGTTATGGGTCGATAACACGTGGTCACCGGACTAACCAGCAATCCTTCCGGTGATCTTGTCCTTTCCAAAAGGGTATTGGATGAGCAATAATAGGCAATTGCCTCTAAACACGACAATCATTCTGTTATTATCGTACTTCGCGCGTAATAATAGTAACTTCAAGTTTCCACCGTCAAGAGGTAAATATCGCGGAATTTGCGCCTAATACATTAATCCCAAACTCAAACAATCAAATGTAATATAATAAACGTATAATTAATACACCAGGATGCAATCCGTCTAAAATAGATACATAAAGCTGCCGCGGTCGAATTTCGATCAAAACATCGTAATATCACCCTACATCCCGCCTGAAACAATCGCGCCACGATACGTATCGTATCTTCCCCTACCTGCAGTGTCACTGAACCGCTGAATCGTGCGCAAAGCACCGATCAAAGTGGCCTCGCAGGAAGAGGAAGCGGGTAAGACGATGGTAGGCAGTAGTAGGTTAGATACGATGATGGAAGGAGCGGTAGAAGGCCGTGAGTCGAAGCGAGAAAGACAAGCAGCGCCTCCGAGCGCCACGAAGGTGGGCACAGGCTCCATAGGCCCTTAGGGCCGCAGTTACATTATTATACAAGGAGCCACCTTGTACAGCTCGCAGGGAATGCCGTAATTGGGGAGAATTTACCCTCAACCGCGCGGAACGCCACGGCACCACCTCCTTCGCTCGACTACCCAACTTCCCCCTCCCTACCACCCCCCTTCCCACCTCCTGCCCCCTCTTCCCGCCATCCAAGCGGCCACCCTCCAGTGCCACCTTCCAGTCGAGCTCCCGTTCCACCGAACGATCCGCCTCCTCTTCCTCCGGCACTCGCCATCCGTGATTGTTATTCCCTCATTTACAAGCCCCGAGGCGATACACGTTACCCGCCGTGGCCTGGCACTGCAGCTGCACCCCCCCGGCGCCCGCCAACCCCCTCCGGCCGGGATACCGTCGGCGTTCACGGCATTCAGGGCTTCGATGACGACGGCGGTAGTCAGCGGCGGTAGTCCTCGGCGCTGCCAGTCGCGCCGCCGACTGATTTATTCACGCGCTCCGCTGTGACAATGAGATGTTATCTCTAACGGCGTGTGGCACACTGCCGCCCCCTTTCGCGAAGACGACGAAACCTCCTCGTCCCACTCTCCCTCACCCTCTCCTCACACCCTGCCTCATACCCTTCCTCACGCTCCTCACACTCTCCCTCGCTCTCTCCTTCGGTCGGCTTCCGACAAGAGCACACCACTCCACCGCCACTACCACTTCCAAGAGGCTTCTGCGCTCTCTTCTGCCTTCCGCACTCTTACCCGGACCTTCCCACCCCCCCCTCCCTCCGCCATCAGCTCACCTGGACGCCTTTACGGAACCACCCCTCCGGCGGCCCATAATATATTATAACACGGCCGCCTTCGTGGTACCCACCCTGTGCGACCAGAGGCCCGCTCGGCTTGTTTATAGGTACCACCTTACGCCGCACGCCATTCGCCTCCAGTCGAGATTACGGAAGCGGAATGCATTACAGCGGAATACCATTCCCTCTCCCCTCCCGCTCGCGTTATTTCGTCTCTAGAACTCGACGCCCGCCCCTTCTTCATCCCTCTCACCTCCTTCTCCCACCTTCCCCCGTCACCCTTTCCTCCTCAGCGACGCGATCGTTCGAGGATCCTCGATAAAGGACGATAAACGGCGCGTTAATGATCGCGGACGCTATTGTAGCTCACTCCGAGATATAAGCCCTTTCTGCAAAGTGTCTCGCGCAAAAGGCGTTAATTAATTGCGCCCGGGGGATGAAAAAGGGGGAAGAAAGGTCCGACGAGCCGGAAGGGGCGGGACGGAATCGGCGGAAGGCGTGTATCAGGCACGATCGGCAGGGCTGCAAATTCGGTCGGTCCGACACGCGAGCGTGCACTCGTCGCGAGCGGAATATTGATGCTGGCCTTCGGTCGCATCTCGCGCCAGAGTCGGTTGACTTGTAACAAAGATTGGCTGCGCGCGCCGCTGACCGCTCCGCTCGTGCGAGCAGTCCCGGCTCTCTGTTAATTAACTCTTATCGGGCGATACGGCTGTTGTTGTGCCGTTGCTCGCCGCTGCTCGCCGCTGTCGTACCACGGGGGAAGTATATTTCGTCGGGCGGACAAACGATTCGGCCGATTGTTACGTTCGGCGAGGCTCCGTTGCCGGAAGAACGCGAACGGTACACGTGTTGTATCAATTATCAGCGCAATGTTTGTCTCTCCCGCCCCACGGCTTCTGCAGTCTCGTAGGGGAGTATCTTTACTAGGATAGGAGTGGAGGGAGAAGGGGGTGGTGGTGATCGGCGACATAAACGACCGGCGAGAATCCGTTTGCCTCGGTCATTAAAGCCGTTCAGTGGCGAGACTTATTGAAAAAGCTCAGCACGACTCGCGCTCGTTCCGCTTTTAATCTAGCGACGCTCGTAGGAACGGTCGCCCGTTCCGAAACTGAGGAACGTGAGGGAAATGTCAAGGCAAGCGCGAAAATGTCTAATTACGGGCGGCGGGAGAAAAATGGCCGGCGTTAAAAGTTAAATTCGACGCGCGCCGGCGAAAGAACGGGTGGATCGCGGCCGTTCGAGGTTGTATTTTAAAATCGGATTTATACCGCGATCGTATCGCGACGAAACTTTCCGCCGTTCCGTGATCGGGCGTTGTTCCGATCGTATCTAATTATGATTCCGTTCCGCGGGATCGTTATTACGGCGAACGGTAAAGGATGAGAACTTCGAAACTGATCCGGAATTAATGATCGTGTAATTGGAGAGCCGCGGAATCGCAGGTTTACATTGTCTGCCAGCGGCGTAAATGATTAACAGCAAGAGCAGTTATTACGATCTATGTCGATGTATCGCGTGTAAATTAAACACCGACGCGCCCACCGTGCGCCGTGTCTCTTATGGGCGTATCGGACAGTCGCGGAATCTCGGATCGCGCAAAATGTACGCATCGCATTATTCGGCGCGTCCCTGGCACGGCTGTGACGTATAAAAGTCTAGCGCGCATATATCGGCGTCCGTATACGAGCCGAAACAAAGCGGGGTCGTCCCTTCTGACGAGTGCAAACCCGCGCGTCGGATTTCGCGAATCGCTACAAATTCACGTCGCTAATCTCGCATGGCGGGGAGCCAACCCGAGGTGACAGCCTGCGGATCGTCTCTCTTTCCAGTTTTTTAGAACACGCCACCGACCGCGGGCTCGTTCGCCGACTCACTCGCCAGCTCCACCGGGTCTTTCGTAATAACGATGACGTTACCAGCGCCGCCCACTGGACGTTAGGATGATTGCTCGGCAATTGTCGCGCTATCGCGATGGCCTGGACGCGGTCCTGAGCTACGATAATTAAATGACGCCCGAAGAACCGATAGCGGACGCGTAATTGGCACGCGTCGGACGGCCATTTACACGGCTCCGGCCTGGATTTCGTAAACAACGGGTCGAAGTCACTTTCACAGATCGCCCCGCTGCAATCAGATATCTATCTGTAACGATGTGTGACACAGCGACGCCTCCGACGCCCCCGTCGCCTCCCACGACGACGACGACGAACGTCGACGATATCGTCCTTCCCACCGCCGACACTGACACGACAGACGAACGCTCCTGGCGTACGTGAACAAGGACGCACACCGATACCATGACTGCGACTACCACTACAAGGACGATAACGACGACGCCGACGCCGACGCCGACGACGACGACGACGGCGGTTCTGTGTAATACGTTGTAACACATTTTCCTCATATATACGTCGGGCTGCTGCGGGAGCCGAGGACTACTCAGCTTGTTTGTCGGTACCAACCACTTCGGCACCTACTATTTACCCAGTCGAAACAGCGGAAACGGAATGCGAAATAAACCATCGCCTGTGTGTATTTCCCACGAATAATTGGCAAACGTTTACGAATTGAGCGTCGAATTAAGCCGCCTGCCGCGAGCGCGAAATGAATTTATTCCCTCGCGCCCTTCTCCTCCGCCTCCTCCTCTTCCTCTTCCTGCTCTGCCCACACGATCGTTACGGTGGACGCAAGGGAAATTGGAAAGAATAATCGTTAAGATTCGCCGATCGATCGCGAATCTGTGCGCGAGTCCGTGGCACGTGAGCCGTTCGTTCGGCCGTTCGAACGTGGTCGCGGCCGGTTCTTCCTTTCGAAACCCCGACGTAAACTTTCGTGATCAAACATCGTTACCCCGAATAGACCATAATCGCTTAGCTTTATGGTTTTGATTTTATCCGTTGACCGTGAGCGAAGCGATTCGTGTAACTTTGTTCGAGCCGATTTCGCGCTACGCCGAGGGCTTGAGGAAACGTCGGGCAAATGGAAAAACATTGTTCTCACGTGACGGAAACCCTCTCGACGCATACTCCCGAAATATGCCGCGTGCTTCCCGTCGAATCGAGAGGGTAGCCTTGAAGGGCCTCGTCGCTGTTCCACAAATCCCGTAAACGCGCGCGTTCGCTCGTAACACTTTCGAACTCACCCCCCCCCCCCTCCAGCGGCCGAATATGTTCTTGCGTTACGTATTACGAGCTGATACCGCAGGCAAGAACATAATCGTACATCCTGATAAGCCCCGCGAAAGCCGACGTCGTACAACAACGTATGGACATGTCAAAGAGTAACTGTGTCGTAAACATGCGACGTAAGAACGTCAGGCCACAGATACGTTGTAATATGTAGAGCGCGGACAACGCGGTACATTCCAATGTTTGTCACCGGATCCATTGACATCCGACTCGAATCCGATAAAATTCTTAACACCCAACAGGTGCCGCCAATCATTTAAAACAAGAATATCACGAAACTCGCTTGACCTAGAAACTTTAGTTTACCCTCCCGTTTCCCCTTACGTATCTTTTATGTCCATCAATGCTTACAACCGTACTTACACAACATTACCATTCAACATTTTAATTCGGCCTCGCATATTCTGCGAGCAAATACTTATTACCTTTTCAGTAATCCACATTAAGCGAGACGTGAAGCGTGTAGAGTCCGATGTTAAAACAACCGCGCAGTGTACAATGTAACCCAACATATGGCCCTGCTGACGAGTCAACGAGGGAGCTGGTGCGCGCGCGCGCGCACCGCATGTAGGCAGGCGCCAACCTACCACCGTTTCAGCACGCGATTCATCTAGCTGAGATTACGGAAGCGGAATGCATTAAAGCGGAATAACTCCCGACCACCGTGTCGACGTGCCGTCGCTTTCTTGGCGTTCAACGCTCGCTGGCGTGAATCATCGATAAGCAAAACGCCGCAGCGCCGATAAGCGCATTGTTTAAATTCGTGCGCACGGCGCGACGACGACCAGCGAAGCGAGGACTGAAAGAAGCGGCGCGTAGTCGCCTTTCTGAACAATATTTTGCTCATTACATCTGGTATTGATGAACAAGCTGTAACGGGACAGATTAGTGCACCGTTTACATTGTTCCTTGTAGAATCGGTCAGCACTGAAAAGATTACGTCAGCTTTTTCGCTGATCAATGTCAATAAGGCTGAACGTCAAAATGGCTGACTGCATTTAGGGCTACGTTAGCTTTATTTTAGTCTTGAACGCATCCGGCGCACCCTTCACCTTCTTAAGGCACGCCATTAAAATATTAAGAACGTGGACAAGAACAAAAAATGGCCTTGTAGAGGCTAAACGCATGGTTAAACTAACTGCAAGCGACAGGGTAAAAAAACGGAGACGACCGATGAAAATGTTGGTGAAATTGGCAAAGTGTGCCTCTTCATTTGGATGTGGTCGGAAATATGGAAAATCGGGAAAAAGTTTTGAGACTGTAAACAATACTGTGGTTGACAAAAAAAAAAACGGACAGGGTGTGAAAGTGGTAAAAAAGGTAAGAATGGAGCAGAGAATGGATCCGACGGAGTGGGATAATTGAAGCACAACGTGGTGATCGAAGATAGAGAGTTAGATAGCGAATGTCGAGAGGAATCGAGCTGGCTTAGATGTTGCTGCGATGTGAACAGAAAAGCTAATTGATTTTAGTGGGAATTGTAGAACAGAGGAAACCTCGGGTGGATGTTATTGATAAGGAGTGGAGTCGAATATTGGAAAGGTGGAAATTGCCGTAAAGTGGGAGAAACGTTAGGAGTAGATAACAAAGGATTACGCATGCACGTACCGCGGAGTACTTAAATGAAGGTTCATGGGTAATAGAGTATTAGGATGTGCCGGTAATAAAGAGTAGAAGTAAATTGAAGATTAAAATGTAGTTGGAAAGAAACGATCGTAAACTTAACGAAGAAATAAAAATGTTTGAAGGGATCAAAAAAGAGAACGTATTTGGTGATTGTTTCATTCCGACATAGGGAATTGAAAATTGAAAAGGGTCTGAACAACCGACAGCAGAAAGAAACTCGAAAAATCGAAACGTGCCAAGCACTCCGATTTTCAAAACCTAACGCCGCTATACCCACCCCCGCCGCTCGTCGTCCTCGATAGAATCTGCGCGAAATCCATCATGCGAAATCTATTTTGCAGTGGAAACGATTCATTTTCCCTAGACGTCATTTTCCCAGATTTACCGTGGGCCGAGCGCGCGCGCGCGCGCGCGTCCTCCGACGAACGACGGCGAGCACAAAGGGAAATATCTTTTGTTCGTGACACTTCGATATTTTTAGCAAACGCGACAGCCTCTCGCACGTCCCTTTCCAACCTGCCTATACCCCCCTCCGCCCCTCCCCCGCGCCAGGCTGCCATCCCATCCCACTCCCTCGTCAACGCTGATCGAAATCTAAATCCGACGAGTCGTCATGATTGCGCCCGCGCTCCCGTTTGGGGACGATGTTCGCTGATGAATAGACGGCCCGGAGAAACGAATGTGAACGATATTATCGTCGGGGAACGCCGTTGCGGTAAGTGCGATACGGTAAATTTAACGCCGCTCGTTCGATGTCAAACTGCTGCGAGGCGACATTAGGCGAGAGATTATCGATTAATCGGGACGCTTTCACTTTTGCGCTCTTCTGTTTTCCTTCGCCCGGCGCCATTCCGAGCCTCTTGCCATTGTTCGGTGACGTGTCTGAGCAACGGTTTTTACTACTTTTATTGCACTTCGTTAACCCATTTTACCCGACGCCCTTTGTGTAATTTCGAGCCGTGCGAGATATCGACCTTCTTCGGTTATGCGTTCGAATGACGTTCCTCATTGCTGCGCCGAGCAAGAAACGTATCCCTGGGGTACGGAGAATCCGTTTCAAAATTCGAATCTCCGCGTGCGTCATCATTTTGTTTCTACGTGCGCGGTGTGAGACGAGAGAAACGTAATGGACGTAAATCGGAGCATGAATCATTATCTACATTGTGAAACGATTAATTTCAATCAAGTTTTGCGTGACAAATTTCCGATAAATTGTCATCATGGCGTAATAGGTTTTGTCACTGAACAGACACTTTGCTAAACTATCGCAACTATTCCATCCTATTATAATGTAATTTAATTACGTCGGCAAAGTGATTAACACTGCATGATATTGCGATCAATTAATTTGTTTCTTATTACAATGTACAAGAATTTATCGAACCCAATATGCGAAGGTTCGAAGGCTATATCATGTTTGTACGCTTTCAATTATAGCTACACGCTCCGGCATCTATTTAACGCATAGATCCAGTTAAGTTTATGTATTCAAACGTACCTCGAATCTACGGCGGAAACGTGCGCGGGCCATAATTGCTCGAAGTTCAACCGTTTTCAAAGAATTATCGTCAATATGAAACTTTGTTCACCCCCGCTTCGCACAGGTATTAAAATTACACTCTCGGAGTCGGCTTTCCAACCCGGTTAAATAATTAAATTTTTCAAGCGGTATAATGGCGGGAAATGGGGGAACGAAACGGGTCATTCATAACGATAAAACAGCTTAAAGAATTTTCCCCTCGCCGTTCGCGAACTTTGTTAGAATAACAAAACCGAGTTGCTATTCAATTGCCGGTAATTAATATACTCGCAGGCGCTTTAACTGTGAAAGTTCTTTAACGGTCAACGGCTGTACTTGAGACGGATTGACGACAGCATGACCATGAGATCGTCGTCCGAAGGACTCGATACAATTACTGGGCACGAAACTAATGAAATCAGAATACATAGAGTAAAGCGAGCCCCGCCGTAGCCGCTACGTCGAACTTGAAACGTAGGCCGTTATAGATATCGGACATTGGAGGCAGTAGGTTACGTTCCAAGAAGATAATCCAGGTCACCGTGGTTATAAGCAAAGAATTTATTCAGGGACTTACGCGGAAATCATTAAGCGCCGTTTACCGGCATCGCGACGTCGCTCGTTAATCCGACGTAAATTAATCTCGCCCCGCCGGGAATCGTCGCGCTAAAGAGACGTCTACATTGTCCGTTTTTATCGCAGACAGCGAAAACATCGTTCTCCGCCCCGCTAAAGCGCCGGAATCAATACACATCCCGACTCTCGCATCAATCATTCCCGGTATATCCGCGATATTTGTTAGCGACCACTTTTTTTCCCATCACGCACACACCCCCCCACCCTCCGACCGGTTCCATCCGACGCGCTTCCACCCTCCGTAGTAATTATGTAACGCGATAGGACCGTCACGGCGGAGAGTGCCAGATTACGTCATTACCGCGCATTACATCATCCCGCGGTTACCTAACCGTGGCAAAGAGTGCCCATTTACATGAACATTCGTGCGCACGTAAAGTTTGCCGACCGTACTCACAATGGCGCGGCTTGACCCGTACGTACGTAGCGCGACGGTGGCATTACCGATTCCAGGAAACGACTAGGCCGAGTAGAGGAACGGTCGCCTATGAAAGGAGTGTCGCCGTTAAATCGAGACACAGCGCCGGCCAAAGGTCACGTGGCCGAAGGCTCGCGTGCTCTGCAGCCCGCTATCGGTCGCCTTCGAACGACGTCGGCAATAAGTGGCTGGAAGTCAGCTGTCGCAGGGTAGAACTCTAGCTCTATGCAGAAGGGCCCAGAGCGTTGTGCTCGAAACAAGAGACGCGCGCTACAGAACTGCTCGCCACCTTTCGACAATTAAGCCAGCGTCGGCCCGCCCCATCGGACTCATTCGGCCTTGCCATCTGCCTACCGGCTAGAACCCATTGCCAGCCGCTATAAAGTAACCTTATCTCGTCCGGCTGTAATCCGAATGGAGATTTTGAATTTCGAACGTAAGGCGAGGGACGCGGGGAGTGGGAAAAGCGGCTGGTTCGGGGGAGAATAAGAGAGATGGAGGGAGGGAGAGAGGGGTGAGGGTGTGATCCTGTAGGTCGGATGGGCCGCTTACCTCGGCAATGGTCCAGGGCAGCTCTGGACAACCTCCGCGGGACGCCTCCAGCAGTCACGTTAAAACGAAACGCGACGTTTCGCTCGGCTGCTGCGACCTCGGCTACTGCATCCACGAGTTCTTTAATGACCTCACGGCTACGTGCGCAATCGTTATTTTTACGAGGACACGTTAAGCGATCCCTGCCCCGGACCGCGGAAGGTTCACCTGCCTCGTGGAAGGTTCGTTTTACTCGGGACTCCAGGTTGCCGGAGGCGTGTGCCCCGCACGCTGGGCGTTTGTGGCCTTCTCGAGATCAGCAATCGATGTAGAATCGTAAATCTGTCGGGTCCGGGTTCGTTCATTTGCAGCGTCATTCTTCCTGAATTCTCTCATTCGCTGATGTTCAACGCAAACCTAATATTCCAACTGTAGTCTGACTGCGAAGCAGATTCGAGATCGTCTAAGGTAAGGTTTAACCCTCCGTATACTGCGCATAAAGTACGAAGACCGAGTCAGTTCTGACTCGTCACACCGACATTCACTAATACATTCTTAAGTCGCTCGAGCTCCTCACCGATATGTGACTCATCGGTCGGTTGCTCGAGCTCGAAGGTCTCACGGATACACTACTACTGGGTAATCTACATTGTCGGATAATTCAAAGGAGTTGGAATCGCAGTCTGTCGCTGAGTTTCGGGTTCTGTCTACATATATACATATTGAGTAATAAGTCCTATGTACAAAAAATATATTTTTATTATTTTTGATTATTTACAATTCATTTTTATCTTCATTCGTGCAAACGTTCACGTGTGTGTACGAGTTTGTGTAGAATGGTTGCCACACACAGATCTTGTACATTTATGACACGTTGTTGTGTAACGGTTGTTACTCCCACGACAAAATGAATATCGCGTACGTTGTTACCCTTGTATAGTGGAATCTTTTAGAATTATTCTTCCTGTTGGCCCTATAGCCCAAAGGTGCGCACTGTTCACAGATCTGTGGCAAACTAAATTTCTTTTCCGTATTGCACCGAATGCTTGAGAATGTGGTGGGGCAGCGCTAAGCCGGATGTGTCGCCGCTCGAAAGCGATAACGCACACTCTCACGCCGTTCGGCGGTGCCGCCAACCATGAGAGTGTGTGCGTTACCGGTCTGAAAATGCGAGTCAAAAGTGACTCCGTCACCGTATTCGGAGGGTTAAGTAAGCCCCCACTTTCACGCCAAGTAAGTATGAGTTGCAGTTCAGAAGCATTCTAACATAACCACCCCAGCTACTACGCCAAAAAATATATTCGGGGAAATGAGAATACTTCCTTTAAATATTATGATTAAAGGCTGTTTAGATATTGTACACATTTTTACTTAGAAGATTTAAATGTTACGAAGTTGTCGTCTGAAATGTGCGAAGATATATTTGTTTCAAATCGCAGATCTGCACGTAGTTTGTCACGTAGTATGTTTTAAGTAACTCCGAACAAGATCATTCGTGGCGTATTAGTTCTATTATTATATTCAAACGATTCAATAAATTTGATTGTTTGTTGTTAATAAACTGACACCGGGAAGTGAAATTCTCGTTAAAACGTCATTGTCGAAAGTCTTGAAACGCAGACAATGGTCGCAGAATACATTTTCGGCAGCGGAATATATTGCATTGAAAGTCATAGTTCCCGGGCCCTTTCAAGATTCGCGCTCTTATACTTTTGTACTGTTTAACCAGCGCGTCGTATACCTTCTTTGAAAACATTCAACTGTGATACATAGAGGGGAGATATATCATAAAGCGTAGAATAGAGAAGTATCCAAAGGTCGATTGCTCCGCGAGATACATGCTGGAAACTGTGAGAAGATAAAGCCATAATGTAAAATGAATCTTTTTACGCCGGCCTAGAAACTTTATAGCAACCGTATTATACTACTCCTCCAACGCTTCACATAAATAACCAACACTTTTAACAACAACAAAAATATCATCACCAAATATCGAACAATTTTTCCTGAAAAATGATTGTCTGCCAATCACGGAGGCGAAACATTTGTCTCGAAGAAACAGAAGCATTGATTGACCTATTAATTGACAACAGCGAACGGCAACGAATTTATGCCACAATTGGCCCGTCTGGCAACATTGTTAATCCCGTCACAGTGTCTAACGGACAATCTGTGATCCGCATTTTTATCCTTCATTCCGAACTTTAATCAAATGTGACCTTTCCGTCCTATCGATCCGTGGAAGCGACAATGGGCGGGCAAAACAAGTAAAAATCCGGAACGTGACGTCTCGTTTAACGCTCTCGGCTTCCTGTCGGCAGGAAGTTCTGATATTCGCGGCGATCCGATATTTTTTCACGGCTTAATCGACGTGGGTAGCCTCGAGTGCTTACATCGAGATATACGCCGCTGCAGCAGCGCACGTCATGCTCCGCTCCTAATTAGACCCGGAAGGTTTGCAACGACCTTCATGAACACTTCAGCGGCAAGGCGTACGAGCTTCCAGAAATTAGGTAGAGGCAAAGTGCCTCGTAAATCGAAAGAACTCGATTCCGGAATCGAACGGACTGCAAATTTCTTCCGTCGGCCATGATGCATTTCATGCACCTATACTTTTTTCTTTACGTTCTTGTCCTTGCTACAAAAAGCCTTGAATGAAGATTGAGTTGTCCTTTAATTACTATTTGTAGTCCCTAAGTGGAGTAGAACGATATGTATGCACTCTTCGAGAATGGATGAAATAGTGCCAGAATCGATCCGTCTGACAACATTGTTAAGCCCGTCACAGTGTCTAACGGACAAAATAAACTGGGGCTGAAAAAAACTAGACGATTACGGCTATTTGTATGCGATGTCTGATGAGAAATATACGAATGAACAGTTGACCGAATTTAGTGTAATACTGTTCCAATTTTGCTTATATAGAAAGCGTCACCGGCATTATCAATTTAATTACAATATAAGCTTGGAATTATTGAATCGGCTTAAATCGTTTAAAGCAGATCTAACCTTTGCAGAGGTAATGAATTGGTTAGTATTGTACACATCCGTAATACACAATCATTTACACGTACGAATTAAACTAATTGACCGCTCTGCCGGAAATTGCTTCAACTTCCCAGTACATCCAAAAACAATCTTGGTACTTTATGCCCTATGAAAATATACAAACCCCAACATGCAATATTTGTACTTTATACTTCTTCAATTTCTTCGCACGATCGAGTCAGTCATCGTAGCATATAGCGGTCACGGTGGAATCATTTTCGGATAGATATCTCAATATGAAAGCAAAATATGATACGAATATTGCCTTTGATCGTACAGCCGAGATTTACATACGCATCTATATGCAGATATGCATATATATATACTTCTATAATATTGCGGCTGTCCGAAAAAGATTTTTGGGAAAAGACGAATTTGGTCAGATATTGCAGCACAAAATTCATCAGGTCATGACCTCGCTCGGACGATACAAGTTTCTAAGAAAATATGGACCGGATTTTACGGATCGAACCGCAGAACTCGGACACTTCAGATCTACATTTGAGATATAATCGAAAATGATAAGGTGTGAAAATAAATGAGTATATCAGCGATTGTGCCTAAAAATATTCTAGGTCGCTGCATTCGTTTGAAAACGGGATACACAGCTGTACACAAATTGTATATTGTACAGTGTACTATGTGTTAAGACAACAGCTTATGTCTTATTTTATAATTTCATCGATGACTAACACGTTTTGATTACATTATCTAAAAGAGTTTACGTAATTTTGTTCAGTTTAATTGTGGAAATAAAATGCATACATTGTTCAGCACGCAATTATATTTATTTTGTATTTGAGTCACTCGGAGGCTAAAACCCTTCACATTTTTCCCCGTCCGTAATAATTTTATCGCCCGTACTTAGAAACAAGAGAGAACAAAGTCATTCGCGAATACACGCGGAACGGTAACGTTAATAGGTATGCTCCGTGAGTAGGAAAATAGAGTTCATAATTATCATATTTTGACGTTCTGCCACCCGACAGCTTTGAAGAAAATTTCACATCACTTCCATAACATGCATACAAATAATTTAGAACGTATAAATTACATTGAATTTCGTATAAAATTAAACAAAAATTGTGGAAAAAGCAAACTACTTGCAAAATGGAATATAATAAGGTCTAAAACATCATAGTGTTTATCATTACATCCACAGAGGATTCACAAAACAATGCATAAATATTGACTAAGACTTTCCTTCTCGCATGTAATTAATTTCCGGCAAGTTTATAAATTAATAATACTTATATCAAACATTATCGTGCAGTTTAGATGCGCTTATTCGTGTATCTCCTCAACAAGTAGGTTTCACCCATTCAAGAACGTTATCGCAGTAGAAACATATTTCATTAATCTATGACATTGATTAAAATCCACGTAAAGTAAATTTCACATTTTTAGATTAATTCGTTCGCGGCGTTAAACGACTTGGCTCAATTATTACCAACATGCCGAACGCACGCGCCAACACATCTGATAACTTTCCTGATACGGTCGGGCGGACTCTATTCCTCAACATATCATTCCACCTGACTGCGTTCTCGCGCGACTCCGAACAGAGCGTCAACACACAATCGAATATTAATGTTACGGGAAATTCAGCTCGCGGAAACCGTTTACGCCAACACTTCTATTACCGCAACATTCCTCCCCCGCACTCCACCCGAATTGTAACAATTGCAACGCGATGACTTACAACCGCGCAATCTCTTGAGCCCCGCGCACCGCGAACGAGCGCGAGTACCTATCTTCAGCCGAAGTCGCGATATGCAGCCTGGAACTCGGTAGGCTTTCAGTGGAACCGAGAGGGAAAGAGAGACAGTAACGCGGTTAAAGATACCGAGATGCGAGTCGAGCGAGAGAGAGGGAGAGAGAGAGAGAGAGAGTGCGGTATCTGCCGCATGAAGTCTGCCACAGCGGCAGGTGCATCAAAGTGCATTGTTAGTGTCGAAGTTCGAAGCTCCGAAAGTGCCGTTTGCGCACAGCTCCCTACCTTCCCGCCTCTCATTCTCTCCCATTTGTCTTCGCTCCCGCTCTCTCATCCCATCCACAGCTTTCCCTTTCCGTCGCCGACAATTTCTACTCTCCGCCTGCTCTACTCTTTCGCTCCGTCTCGAATTCTCCACTCTATGTCTCGCAGTATTTCTCAAGCTTCCGCCTCTCTCTTACGTCTCTCCAACCCGCAACGAGCAACTTAATGAAATACGTCCCCCAACCTGCGTACGGCATGTCGAAACTGGATGACGATATTCCTTCTCTGCATAACTAACGACGATAGTCAGGTAGAGCGCATCAAGTTGCACGAGTTCAGTTCATTGAACTTGCATTGAGCTTAGACGTATACAACCACGCGGAATTCGATTAAAAATTGCACTCGCAACCGGTGTGTAACAATAGTTTGGCAGCTGTAAGTTAGTATGGTTAAGCAAGTAACGAGATCATCGCTGACCTCACGCTAATTGATAAAAGAACAGGGTCAAATCTGTACTACGCTCGGCAAAATACCGATTCGCCAAACAATGTAAAACATATCCGAACATTCTTTGAGGAAACGTTTCCCTCTGAAACACAATAGCACCGCATAGAAAAAGCATTCCTTTCATCCGAAAGGGAAGAACTCCCGCCGCAAGAGATAGCTGAACATTTTTAGCCAGCTTTTCACGAGTAATCATCTTTCTAATTATACTACGAATTATGCCTCAGTCCATACCGTTTGTCCCCACATTTTTCTACTCCGAATAAAGTGTAACGTATAATACCTACCATTGGAGTAAGAAAATTATTATAATACGCGCATGAGAGGTAAGGCCACATCTGCCGCGCGGAACATGTCAGGAGTATTAATTAGGCTAATGAGAGTACGTCGATAATTATAGTAGCCGCGGCTGCGGCGCTACTCGACTAATTCCGGAAATTGGAATAAGACCGGGACCGTTTGCCTTCCGCGTCGGCCGCCCGATTCCGTTAAATCTACCCGCCCGAATGGCGATGAAAATTTCTTCTCCGGGACCCACCCACGGCCGCCAGCCATCCAACGACGAGCCGGAATGGATGTGTTTCAGGCGCGTGGGAGGTTTCGCGTATGTTACTTGAAGCACGTCACTCGCAGTTCAGAGTGTCTCGCAACTTTTGCCCGCGAATAATAGAATTTTACGTTACGCCCCAACGCTCCAAGGCGTCGCTGCTTCTTCGCTAGTGCGATCTCGGCCGTTTCATTGGCGAAAAATGGTCCCGAAGAAACTGGAGCGCGGAACGAGAACCAAAACGTATTTCGTTGACATAAACGGACCGTCTGCGACGCTCTGGAATGCCTGTTACGATTATGAATGTCTGCAATGTATCTGCGTTACGCTCGAACTTTGACTTATGGTAGTTCATCTTTTTCGTATTAGCCGGACAAACGATTGCTTTCCTTTATCTGAAAAGCTTGGCGATTGTGATTACAATGTCGCGCGTCAGAATAATTTTCGAATAAGTAACTCTTCCTTTCTTGTTTCGAATGTTCTAGACACGCGATACGCGATTATTTGCACAAGCGTACCTTCGCTGTTCGATAATTAGATTTTTGCAGAATAGGCCATATCGCTGGCAATAGTACGATATTCGAGGTATCCACTATCTACCCAGGTAATACAAGAATAAATGCTTCTATTTACACGAACCGTCGGCATGCTAATGAGGAAGTGAACTGTAAAAAGTACACGTGAGCCGAAATTTTTTTTAACGACCATACCCAATACCACCAATGGCCATTAGCCCCATGATTCCAGCCATCTTCATCGCGTTCGTTACGTAACCCAGTTTTTCCAAATTTACAATTCAGACACCTTTTATAATCTACCCCCCCCCCCTCCTCCTAATCACTAAATTTCAACAAACCATTCAATTTAAGTATTGGAACATGTGCCGGTAACATGATCCATATCTCGTTTTATAAGACACGCTCTTCGGCGAGTAGCTATATTCTTCAGTTGATCGTCGAAAGCACCGTTCGGGACATCCCAAGTTCCATTACAGACGGGGTGCCTCCTTTGCGACATGCGCACGACCGGCCAAGAGCCAGAGTCATCATGCATAACGGCAGAACGGTCAGAGGCACTTGGCGAATAATGGAATTTCGAGTTACTCCCGGTGACCATTATCGGGGAGTTTGGAAGTCGGAACGAACGTGGAGCGTTGGGCGCGCTCTTCGACTAATTCAAAGGTCCCTGGGGAAGCTGAGCTCCGGGACACGGGAAACCGCCGTGACAGTTAAGTAACTGGAACGAGCCGCCGTTTACAGACGTAACTCATCGGCGGATTAATCTCACGGGCCGCCGAAATCGATTCGATACCGTGCTAATGTCTCTGCCTCGGACTAAGCCCACCCTGGTCGACCCACCTTGTTTGCCCGGTCTACGTCAAGGAAAAGCCTCGATTGCACTAAGTTCCTTATCCGGATTACGCGGCAGCGGGATCTGATATTTAGCTCGGAGCATTGCGTAGGCCCTTTGGAGCATGAGTTTGGTATATCGGACGTATAATCGCTTCAAGAATATGTGGACGTGGCTCGATTTGTGGGAGAGCGGATGTGCAAGGGGATTCTATAGGTTGTTAACGGCGTGCGAGATTAATGTTACCAGCAGAGGTGTAAATAATATATGGGAGTTTGAAGCTTCGATGCTTTTGGCGAAGTGCTTTTATCAGCGGACAGACGAGATTGTTCGTTGCCCGTACAGCTAGACTGTCATGGTGCCTGCGTCGAATAATATAATTACTGATTCCGGTGAAAGGGCCAGCAGTTAATGTATTCGCTGGTTTTGATTGCTTATTTGTAAAACGTGTCGATAATCATTCAATTAAAAACCATTGTAACGCGATACAGTTCATTGGGATTTTACATAATAACATTCTCTGTTCATTCACGCTTGCGTTATCGAATTGAAACAGCAGCCAATGCGTGCTCATTGCAATGCATGCGCAAGAATTTGACAGGATAACCGGTGTATTTTAAATGAGCAACCCAGTGTACATGGTTGTACAAAAGTGTCTCTCAAATGTACACGAGAACGCATGTCAAAATTGAAAACACCTTTCAATAAAAATGGTATACTCAGTAGAGCGTACTTTACCTGAATAATGTCTGATATTTTTGTATATGAAAATTTTATAATGAAGCGTATAAAACATCATGTAAATACCAGATGTCAGGATGGAAATATTGAATGTTAATATAACGAAAAAAGGAATTATTTTTCATAAATAAGCGTAAACACTTCCATTATGCTCAGATGCCCATGAAAAAACGTGCAAAGCGTAACAAAGCTATCGAAATCAACCAACGCAAACTCTTCAAGATAAACCGTAATTGGCCTAAGTACAGAAGAAGAATCTCAGTTTACAATATGTTAAAGCACAAATCAAATAACGTGGTTAGGGAAGAAGGTAAGGGATGCGACAATCAAGTTTGGTTATCTATCGAGCAATTCTCGCCGTCAAATTTGACTTATTCTCTCTGTTAAATCCGAGCATTTCTTACTGTCCCGAGGCAGAAAAATGGATATCGTCGTTAAGGCGCCGACGAGGAACGTAAAGAGGACATCGGCGGCTGTTAACTGAAAAGCAATCCTTTCAACTGCTTGATAGTCGCCTCGGAGGCTGAAATACTTTCGACGTGAATGACTCCGGGTGGACGTTCTTAAAGTGGCTCTTTTTCCCGCTGGCTGCTAGGCGTGCGATGCCGAAACGGCGTTCTTTGATCGACGCCCGGCTCGTGCCGGACAAAGGAACATTCTCTTTCTCTTTGCATAGAGCGATACGTGTTGTTCGCGCGAATGGCACGTCGGACGCGTCACGGTGATTCCGCTCCTATTGTTCATGACACCAAAAGCCCGGCGGGAACGATGGCAGAAAAGGGTTAACCCGATTCCGGCTGCCAACGGTTAGACGCGACGCGCTGCTCGGCCAATCTCTCGCTACGGCTAATTTCGTACCGACTGTTCGACGTCGGCCTGTCCCGCGTTATTTAATAAGCGCGCGTCAAACAATAGAGTGTCATTAATTTGCGGCCGACGGCATGTTAGGGTAAGTTGTGACATGATTTTCCGGTCTGAACTGTACAAGCGCGAGAACTCTGCTAAGCTTACACTGCTAAGCTTAAAAACCTCAGCCTGGTATACTCGACATGTTTGACGGCGCGTACGTAACAATCACAGGAACTTTGGTTAGCGTAATAGTTTGTCGGGCTCTAAGCGCGAGGGGAGCTCGAAGAAGACCGGTGAATGCGCAGTAATCTAAACGAATATCGATGAGTCTTTAACCCATTGGACGCATCCGTCCGCGTAACATTCTTGATTCTTCCGATCGGCGAAGCCAGTCAAAGACCGAATGGATCTGGTCAAGTATCCGCTCGGATTCCCGAGCGGAAAGAGTACGTCTAACGAGGTGCGGGAAAGGGGAGGCCAGGCGTCAGGGGGCGAAGGGCATTACAATTAACTGCGAAAATAATTCTCCGGCCCCGTCGCCGTCCGTTCGCCCTTAAAACTCGCTCAACACTTCCTCACGTGCCCCTCCGCCATTTTCGCCCACTAGAATGTCGCTATAAGGCCGTCCGGTGGGCCGACGTCCGCGTTTAATTAACTCCAAGAAACATCTTTTAATTATAAAACTATTTTGCACACGTGAGGCACTCGGGCCCGCATTCCGACGTTATAATTGTCTGCGAGAATTTACCTTACGTTCGCCTTTCTCCTCACTTTTTACTACCGCCGTCTTTTTCTCCCCCCCCCCCCCCCTCTCTCTCTCTGTCTCTCGCTCTGTCTCGCATTCATTCTTTAAGCGCTCTCCTCTCTTTATCCCCCTCCTTCGCGTGGATGGATCTCCTCCCTTTTTATCCACCCTCGTTCCTTCCTACCCCTCCCCCCTCCCACGGTAGGCACCCTCCTTTGTGCGAAACGGCTGGCTAACAAGCTTTCGCAACGAGCTGACGTGTCGGCGCGTCTATATTTCGGGGATAGTTTGAACAAAGTTCCCGCGAAAGGACACACCCCGAGCAACTTCGGGCCCGACAGCGCTATTTCACGATCGCTGCCAACCTACTGCGTTATATTGTTTCGTTAACTATCCCTTTTGTTAACACTTCAGGTTCCAACGTTTTCCGACTGGGCGAGTTTAAGTGTACGCCGCCCATCGTACGGCTGAGCGTCTTCTTTGACTGGTTCGTAACTTCGCAACAAACGATTTTTTCTTACTGTTACGCTCAGCCACGTATGGGCGTCAGTCGTTTCGTAAAATCGCCAAGTGTAAGAAGATTTTACTGCTATTTTCTAACCGACAAGAATGATTAGAACATCAAATTTCTAGTTAGAAAGTACCTATATTTATTTGTCGAACCCTACACAATCACATATAACATGTTGTTCGAGATTTCGGTGGTTTATCTCGAGATAATTGCCGGGATGGTGTTAAGCCGGGGTTGAGACAAGTAAATTCACAATGATTAACAGTCGTTTATTCTCAGGTACATTTTTGAGAGTTTGATAGTCTATCGAGCGAGCACATTAGAGATTTGATCGTTGATCGCGCGTGTTTCGTTAGCGAGATTTCGAGATTGAGTTGTATATTTGAGAATAAAGTCCACGAGATTATATTAATGCACAGAGGACTGTTTGAGAGATTGAGAAGCACGAAATGAACCACGTTGCGCCGCAATGTAGCTGCCACATAATTATATTAATTATGTGGCATTTCTGTGCAATGAACTATCGTTCGATATTGAAAAGGTAATCAGTAACTTACATAATCTCGTGGCTCACAAGTATGCAGGAAACACAATTACACTCGCTAACGAAAAACTCTTAGAAAACACGTGCGTTCGCAATTTGAATCGTACGTAAAGTGAAAAGTGCCGGTCGCACGTGGGCTACCGGTAGCCGGCGAGATGCGTGACGTCACACCATGTGACTTCGGGCGCTCAGGAGCTGCTGCCGCCGAAGTCCTGTGGCCGGTGACCCAATTACTTCGGGAGATTCCCGAACATTCCGCCCGCGATCAGCAGGATGCTGATGATGTTGATTCAGGTTCTGAAACAGGCAAAAGAGCCAACTTTGCAGTTGGTCGAGTTAGTTGGGTCGTTGCCGTCTTAAGAGTGACAACTCGTGTCAGTCCATCTTGTCCTGGGTGTAGCTGGAGAACCCGGGCAAGCGGCCACTTGCAGGGTGGAAAACGCTCGTCTGTGATTAAGACGAGAGATCCGACCTTGATGAGATTGGATGGGTGATGCCACTTCGAGATTGATTGCATGCGTTGCAAGTATTGCGTCGACCATTGTCTCCAAAATCGTTGTAACGATTGTTGAATTCGTTGCCACCGAGCTCGAGGAGGAAGATTCACATGCTCGACCGTTGGTTCGGGCAGTGTCGAGATTGGTCTTCCGATGAGAAAATGAGATGGTGTCAGTGCGCTAAAGTCTTCAGGATCGTCACTGAGAGGCTCCAGTGGTCGAGAGTTCAGCGTCGCTTCAATTTGAGTGAGTAACGTGGCATACTCCTCATAAGTCAATAATGTCTCCTTTACTGTCCGTTGGAGGTGAAATTTCATCGACTTTACCACTGCTTCCCATTTTCCTCCCATGTGAGGGGCCGCTGGCGGGTTGAAAGACCAAGTTGTACAGTCGTTGACGAAGAGAGCAGATAATCGTTGGTTCTCTGCGGTGTTTTTCGAGAACATGGCCTTGAGAGTGCTGTCAGCTCCTACAAGGTTTGTCCCACAGTCTGAGTACAGAGTGTGTGGGATGCCTCTGCGAGCTGTAAATCGACGATAAGTGGCGATGAATCCATCTGTGGAGTAGTCGGTGACCAGGTCGAGATGCACTGCTGACGTCGCCAAGCACACGAATACGCATATCCACCCCTTTTGCGTTTTTGCTCCTCGCCCTTTCCACGTTGTCAAGGTGATGGGGCCGGCATAGTCTATGCCGGTGTGAGAAAACGGTGGTGATGGTGTGACTCGTGCGAGAGGTAGTTGGCCCATCAGTTGATGGGCACGGATCCCCCTCTGTCGAGCACACACAACACACCTGAGCACGTGGGACTTGATTGCTGCTCGTCCGCCGATGATCCAGTAGCGTTGCCTGGTATCAGATAAAGTCAATTGAGTACCTCCATGAAAAGTCTTTTTATGAGAAGCATCAATAATTAGTTCGGTCAAACGAGAGTGGCGAGGTAGAATTGCTGGGTGCTTTGCTGCATATTCGAGATGTGCATTTTCGAGTCGGCCTCCAACACGTATCACTCCTTCGTCGTCGATGAAGGCGGTGAGACGGCTGAAGACGTGAGAGGGTGGAAGTGTGTCTCCTCCAGCGAGTGTCTTGAGCTCGAGATTGAAAAAAGCAGATTGAGTGGCTTTGATCCAGAATAGTCTGGCTTGTGTCACATCACCCACTGCTTTGTTTGTTGCTGGAGCTGGCTCAGATGCTCGTAGCCTCGAAATAAATCTGAAACAAGCTGCAGTAACATTGAGAAGTTTGGCGAGAGATGAGTATTTGTAGATAAGATCCCAGTGATACTCAGATTTTTGTGCTGTTAGCACATTCGAGATTCCAGGACGAGCTTCCAAGGCACTAGACGGGTCCGTCTCGGTTGTAGTTTTTGGCCATGCCTGGCTGGATTGAGAAAGCCATGGTGGTCCCGTCCACCATAGCTGGTGTTGTTCAAGCTGAGCTGTTGAGATGCCTCGAGATGCGCAGTCGGCTGGATTGGAGGTGCCAGGAACGTGTCGCCAATGCGCATGAGATGTTAGTTCCTGGATCTGCGTTACACGATTCCTGACGTAGTCCTTCCACCGGGCAGCTTGCGATTTGATCCACGTATGTGTCACTTGAGAATCCTTCCACAGGTAGACATTGGCAATGTCGAGCTTGAGATGTGCTTGAACGTATTGCATGAGCTTGGCAAGCATCAATGCAGCAGAGAGTTCGAGTCTCGGGACAGTAAGGCGTTTGAGAGGTGCGACCTTTGTCTTGGCGCACACGAGCGACGTCACTCTGAGATCTGTGGACGGCGAGATGACAGTAATGTAAATTACTGCTGCCATGGCAAGTTGAGATGCGTCAGAGAAGCCATGTAGTTCCACTGTCGAGCTGTTGTAGGTGTTGAGCCACCTTGGGATCGAGAGACTGGCCAGTCTTGTGAGATCTTCTCTGATCGCGTTCCATCGAGATGTGACTTGAGACGGCAGTGGATCGTCCCAATCGAGTTTGTACAGCCACAATTCCTGTAAAAGCATTTTAGCACGAATTATAACTGGGGACAAAAGTCCTAGTGGATCAAAAATTTGAGCGACTTCAGATAGAATGAGGCGTTTTGAGAGCTTGTAGTGGGTTGGTGCCTTGGTCGCAAACGTGAAATGATCGTTGATCGAGTTCCATCGTAGTCCGAGAATTTTGGTATTGCAGTCGCCGAGAGAGAGAGTTGTTTCTTGAGATGATGTGGTCGGTGAGACCGCCTGAAGCAGTGCTGCGTGGTTGGAGTGCCACTTGGCAAGTGGAAAACCGCCCGCGCTGCAGAGCTGCAATAGTTGTTGTGCGGTCTCAATCAAATCTTCGCATGTATCGGCGCCGCCAAAAATGTCGTCGACGTATCTGGCGTGCTTGAGAGATGCCACCGCCAATGGATACTTGTCACCTTCGTCCTCCACAAGTTGTAGTAGTGTCCGGACGGCGAGAAATGGCGCTGCCTTCATGCCATAGGTGACTGTGGTTACCATATGTGGCGGTTGCCACAAGCCTTTGACCGGTGCACGAGTTTGAGCACGAGTTTGAGAGCGAAGTTGACCACGAGCTTGAGTGAGGAATGGATCGCTGATCCACCTCCTCTGGGGCGACGACTGCACCAACACCTCAGCCTGAGGTGCTGGTTGCTGCGAGATGAAGAAGAGTGTGGTGAGTTTCACCACACTCCTTGCAGCGGTGAGGAGACTTGCAGTTTGCTGTGGTATGTCGCCCCATGCAGTTATGGCATAACGCGAGATTGTTAAACGCAAATTGCTTGCGAGCTGTGGCGGAGAGGCCCCTGAACTTTGCACAGGAGACGATAAAATGGTCCTCCTGGCAGCAGTCACAGGGGTAGAACTGCTGCTGTGGGCGATACTGGGTCCCAGGTTGCTTGATCCTTTGCGCTGGTGGTCTTGCCTGCGCTGCAGAATGGGAGGCTCGCTGAGTACTCCCCACTTGTGCACACGTGGGAGCCTTGTGGGGCTGGCCGGAGCGTCCGGCAGCAGTCTCCACAGCCTCGATGGCCCTTGCCTGGTTAGACATGAAGGTGACCAACTGCTTTCTTGAAGGGAGGCTGTTACTCGAGCCTAGCTGCAGGTCCCAGGCTCCCCGCGTTGCTTTGTCCATGCAATGGACTGCCTGATGAAGTAACACTGCACTCCATCTCTCTTCCGGTGTCGCCAAAGAGGAGAGTGCAACGTCCACATCCAGGACCGTTGACAGGATCTGTCGTAAGGCCTCTGATGAGCGCTGCTTCACCGGGTTCATGGACTGCAGCTTGCAGATCTGGGTCTGGATCAGTGCCCTCTTGTTATGATAGCGCTGCTTCAGTCGATCCCTGTTGGGAAATTTTCTCATCGTTGCCACACGGCCGATTTGTGTCCTGGCCTTAAACATTACATCGGTCGGCAGAACATTAGATCGTGGTAAGGTAGCCCTGGTGCATCGCACCGTCTCCGTTGGAGGGGTCGCTGCCTGATCTGTCACCGTTGGTGTCGTCTGCTTCGGTGCGAGAGAGAGCGCTCGCGCTGCGGGCTTCCTTTTCTCCTTCTCCTTCTCCCTCTCCTTCGTCGTCAACGAAAGAGGGGGAGCCTCCTCCTTGCCCGCCATGTGCTACAAGGTGGGGATGAGAGGTGGTGATCCGGTGTTGATAACAGCCCGAAAATGTCCACAATAAGGGTCAGGAAAAAGTCACTTTCACTGACTCTAAACACAATACGCGAATGCGACGCAACGGTTTTGACCGGACTAACGACCGCATGGCTCGAGTTCGAATATGGCACACGTGTTATACACGATACCGATGAGATGATTTCTGGCTCAGAAATAAGTCTGTGAGCGCGAAAGTCATGTAGCCTGAGAATTTAGTCACTGCACTTCACACAAAGTCTCACCCCTATCCGGCTCGAAGGACCAAATGTTCGAGATTTCGGTGGTTTATCTCGAGATAATTGCCGGGATGGTGTTAAGCCGGGGTTGAGACAAGTAAATTCACAATGATTAACAGTCGTTTATTCTCAGGTACATTTTTGAGAGTTTGATAGTCTATCGAGCGAGCACATTAGAGATTTGATCGTTGATCGCGCGTGTTTCGTTAGCGAGATTTCGAGATTGAGTTGTATATTTGAGAATAAAGTCCACGAGATTATATTAATGCACAGAGGACTGTTTGAGAGATTGAGAAGCACGAAATGAACCACGTTGCGCCGCAATGTAGCTGCCACATAATTATATTAATTATGTGGCATTTCTGTGCAATGAACTATCGTTCGATATTGAAAAGGTAATCAGTAACTTACATAATCTCGTGGCTCACAAGTATGCAGGAAACACAATTACACTCGCTAACGAAAAACTCTTAGAAAACACGTGCGTTCGCAATTTGAATCGTACGTAAAGTGAAAAGTGCCGGTCGCACGTGGGCTACCGGTAGCCGGCGAGATGCGTGACGTCACACCATGTGACTTCGGGCGCTCAGGAGCTGCTGCCGCCGAAGTCCTGTGGCCGGTGACCCAATTACTTCGGGAGATTCCCGAACACATGTAAACATTCACATTCGCCCCCACACTTGTCGAAAAGTGAGTTCCTGTATGTATTATAATGAATGATGCATGCCGGAATGGTAGTAAGTATTTTTGATGTGCTACCTTTTATTCAGTCAACCGAACGTAAAGACGTTCATCTGGACTTGGAAGTATTTAAAGTGACAATATTTGATTAAAGAAATGTGAGGGAGCGCGATCGTCAGGATACAGTGAAACGCAAAGCTAAAGGATCAAATATCCTCTTTGTCAAAGCCTCTGCATTCCGACGTTCTTCGATTGGACGAGTTTTATCGTCTCGGCATCCAATGTGTTCCGGTCGAGCGAACAATTTTTGAAGAATGCACGGACCGCCATTCTCGGGGGTTCATCGGAGGGCGGGATATTTTTTTGTCAAACGCTTCGCCTCGTCTCGGAAGGAGATTTTGGACTAAGGCGCCGTTAGCCGGCATGGATTATGCTGTCAAAACGGGGACAAAGGTGGCTTTCCGAAATTTCTCCGGGGACGCGGCGTGTTAGCGGGTATAAAATGGAATTTTCCGCGTCCAAACAGACGCGGCCACCTGCTCTGGAAAACTTACCGAATCTATTCATCGTATGTAAAACTCTCGAATAAAGAGATGTAAATCGCCTTCTTCCGGGCGGGATAATAATCGAAAGCGCGCACTCGACTACTTCGCCGCCCGGCCAAAACAAGCACAAACGAGCGAGGGAAGGGTGGTAGGGCTGAGGTAAAGGGCTGAGTAAAAAAGAAGGGAAGAGGAGATTGAGAGGAAGAGAAGAGGGAGCAAACACTTTTCACCTGCGAAATCACGAAAGCGCGGCAGGGAGCCCGAGAAGGCAGGAAGTCGGACGAAAGTCGTCGTTTCGCTCATAATCGCGTGATATAACGTCGATTCCGACCTGTAAACTATCCCACTCGCAGGGTCGAATTTCATGCTTCAGGGGGTAGCCGACTCTGCCGAATTTTACGCTCCAAAGAGTCCACTGCCTCGAGATCGAGAGCATTCTGCCCCACGGCGTATCCGAAGTGGTTAATAAGAAATTAAGTATCACAAAAATCAGCCCCTCCCACTCCCACCACACTTCTACCAAAGTTTGCATCCTCGTTACGTGCAAACTTTACAGTGCCAGAAAAATCGCGATTGACTGCCATCTTCTCTCATTATTCAAACGTCGATGTTGGCGAGTCGTCTCCTTTAATTAGAAGTCGACTAAGCTCGACGCACAGCGCTGAGCTGAAAAGATGGCTAGGTGAGCTTTCGGTCACACTCGTTTACCGTGGCACGGTCCCAACTGTCACACGTATTAGCCGTAAAGGAAGCGGGGCAAATTCGATCGGCTAACAAAGAGGTTGAATGTGACACCCATCGAGAGGCCGGTACGTAAGCGTGGTGCGCACGCGCGCCGCCTCTAAAGGGCACCACGTGCGCTAATTGCCGATGCGCACGTGCACTGCCAGGTTGAAGGAGAGAGCTCATAATGTCCCGCCGCGCATAATGGCCTCGGACGTGTACTCGGCGCGATGCAACAATCGTTACGAAGGCGCAACGTGTACGCGTGGCGACAACTGTTGCCAAAGGATCGGGTCTGCAGAACGGGAATAATCGCTCGATCCCGATGACATCGGCCCGCTCGCTGACCAATAAGGTTATCGCGAATAAACATTGAGCGACCGCACGCAGACGAAATTGAATTAACCGCTCGGCAGACAGTTCCGCTAATCGGCCGGGTAATCTTTTTGCGGACAGCGGTAAGCTGCCGGATGTGGCCGCGGATAAATACGGAATGCCGACTCTCCCGGCCGAACGGGGCGAGGAAGAAATTTCGTTTCACGCTCGGCTCTTATTATGAGGTCACGGTGATGAAGCGTTGCGGTTCGTTAAAAAACGTCCTCTCCCCAAAGCCCAGCGGTGAATAACGCTCGGTATTAAATAAGTGTCGAAACGTCCGGCGCGCTCTTGCTTTTTCGGCGGAAATGTTTGTTTACGGAAATGTCAATTAAGCGGCTTCTTGCCGTACGCAGAAAAGAAGGATTAAGCAGCACCGCGGTATGAAACTGTACTTCGCAGACGTTCGTGTTAAATAAATTTACAAATCCGAGTATCGAGCGGGACGAGAAAAGTTACAATTCGAAAACGTGCGCATGCTGCTTTTTCTCAGCAGCAACAAGTGCGGCGGGGGGAAAGCATTAAGATAGCCATTGGCGATAATTAAAGGAGCTCAACACGACCATCTGGGAGAAACTTCGTTGGATTAGAGAGCGGATGCTGCAATCAGCCCGTTCGCGTTGTGGATGAAATTCCGATAGTCCCCTCTACCCGCCCCGGTCACAGCATTATCTGAAAACAATACTCCAACATGGAGCTCGTGGGGAGGAACGGTAAAGGGAGCGGGAAATTTTCCGTACAAACCCATCCCGATCTCTTTTCAATCTAACACGCCGCTTGTTTACCCACTCTCTGTCGGGTGGCTCGGTTCAATTTGCATCGTCGATACGCCGCGAGCATGATGGCGACAGTGAGAAAGAGAGAAGGAAGAAGAGCGGGAGAGAGAGAGAAAGGTAAAATCTTCCGGCGAGCTTAACGCTCGAACAACGATGTCGCGGGAGTATCGTCTAATTCGCGCGATGGCACGGTTTTACCTGCGAGAGGTCAAACAGACCAGGCCTGAATCTGACTGCGAAGATAAACAGGGAAGCAGGGAAGGGATGGGATCGTTGCGCATACGAAACGGATCCTACGCTATCAGGTCGTCGCGCATTAATCCTGGGCATAAATGGCGCGGGAGAGACTCGGTTGAAACTTGAAAGAGAGAGTCGAACCAAGCAGTGGAGGGGGGGAAGAGTCGGGAAAGACTCGGAAGCACCCAAGAACGCCCTGGGTACGTGTTCAATTTTCCCACGACGCAAGTTTCACCACCTGCCAGGTTATTTGTATTATACGCCGTGAGGGAATAAGGAGCGCCAAGAGAAATACATAGATTCGTGGCTGTGCGCCGAGCGAGCGAAGGAGAGAAAGAGACGGGAGAGATAAATAGATAAACAGCGAGAGCTGAAAAGAGAAGTACGCGACGATGACAATGTACAGCGTGCCAGTTGTAGGGGACGCGGAGGAGGGAAACAAAGATGCGGACAGAAAGGGCGGAAAGCGTGGAGGTCATAGGGTGGGATGAGGAGGGTAGGTGGTAGGGGGGAGGGCAAGAAGTGGAACGCGAGAATGCCGACGTGTATGCATGGGTAACGTGCGCCCTCGTGTACACGTTACCCCCTTTCCCGAACTCGACATTACGGCTTTATGCCACGCGAGAATTCGGGAATGCCGGTAACGGTAGAAAGGGTGAACGGTGGAAGGAGGGGGAGAGGGGGATGGAAGGGGTCCGCGTGCGAGTGTTGGATCGCCTGCTAAATCGAGCCGCCGGCAATCTCCTGAAAATTAGTGGTCGCTTTCGGATTGCGCTTACGAGCCGATTCGGCCAGATTGTCCCTCGCGGCGAACGTTTACCTTTCCACTCGCCGCGATAAAACATCTGGCTGCGCCTCCGTCCTTGCACTCGACGCCCTCTGCCCTTCTTCCCCTGCCGCGGTGCGCGGATGGCATGTCTTTCTGTCAGCCCTTTCCTCGGAGTCGCGAGTCTCCGGAGAATTTTCCTGCTGCACCGTCGTTCCCTGGGACCGTCGACATTTTTGTATGGTGCTTCGCGTTCACGTACACGGTAAATTCAATGGTATTGTTGGGTGGTTTTTGAAAACCACGGGGTTCTTGAAATTTATTTCAAACTAGCAGCAGATGTACAGCAGTACGCGCATGTTTAGCAACTGTCGCCAATCTGTACATTGAATTCCTGACGGTTTGAAACGCAGACTGGATGCAACAATAAAAAGGAAATTGAATCGGTAGGCTGTTCACTTCCCTCCTGGAGTAGGGAAGAGTTGATTTCGGGTCGCTGAGAGTGATGTCAGAGGTCATTGTCAGTCGTAGGAAGATATTGACGGAGACGATGTTTGCGCGTTACGTGCGACCAATTGCGCAAGCCGACCGTCAAGCGAAAAAGGAGAGGAAAAGAAATCTTGGAAGGCGCTCGCTCGGCAAAGGAAGATCATTGAGCGATATAGAAGCGTCGATCAAGGCACCGACCGAGCGGGAAACTAGTTTAATTCAACGATCAAACAGGCGAGCAGCGAAAGGATATCGCGATCGACAGGCATCACGATTCAACCGGAAGCCGGGCGCGGGATACTTTCAACGTGAATTTGACACGTTCGGAATAACTTGGACTCAGACTCGAAGGCGGCCGGGTCTCGTATACTTCCCGTTCGGCATCGGGCGTTCATCACGTCCCGAACATCCATACGCGAAATCCGCCCCGAACAGATCCGTGCCTCCGAAAATGCGGGAATTTCTTAACAGCTCTGCATCGAGAAATTTCAATTGGTTCTGTCTCTTATTGTACGCTTCTCCTCTCTATCTCCTCCACCCATCTATCCGTCTCTCCCTTTACTTCCCTTCACATCTCCCTTGCCCTCCCAGATATTCCTACGTTCGCGTGTACATGCAGGCCATGTACAACGGGCTATACACTCCGTTGATTTAGCACATTGAAATTCATATTCTCCTGGAGGAGTTTTGGGGGGGTGCACGCAGTGAACCCTCGCGCTTTCCCCCGTGCACATCCACCCCTCGGCAGAGTCTTAGCACACGCTTCGGAGTCGAGAAAGGAATTTGCTCCTTTGTCAGGGAATGCAGTTGTTGAAATTCACGACCGCCCAATTTAATGACGTCGTCGGGCGTCGCTGGCGTCATGCTTCGATCGCGATAGCGAAAGGGGATGTTTGTACGATCGTTGTTGTAGAAGCACTGAGTGACAACTGTGGGGGACCAGAAATCTGTTATTTTACTTTAGAAGTCAGTGAAAATGGTAACGCATCGGGAATTGATTCAGAGAATCGTTAGGTTTGTGAGATTATCGGACATGTTCTGTTCTTAGAATCCGTATTAGGTATAAGAAAGTAAACAGATTTGAAAACAAGCCATTGTTCGCTTAGTATAACTCTTAACTATTCAAAATTGAAATAAATTGAAAAAAATTGTTTTACTGCTTTTAAACATGACGTATTCATTCTGCTTTTAAATCTTAAGATCATACGCTGTTTCACTCAGTATTTTTTTCTCGGCACTGATGACGTCATGCACTGCATACATGTTTCACGGTGTGCGAAATAATTGGTTGATATTAATTACTTATACCGCTCCCATAAAGCGAAGGCCAGCAGACAAATATAAATTTTGCACGGGAACGGGAGCTGTAGATATGCAAATATAATAGATGTGTACGTTGCGCAATTCTAAATGCAAATGTGTCAGATCAATTATGTCAAAATATAAACCTCTGCTTATATTAATCATCGTTCGTTCTCCTCGAGAACGCAGCAGAAAAGTCCGAAATATTACAAGATGTTAAACAACATACGTAGAACAATGTTCCTTGTTATTATTTAAATGAGTTTTCCTTATAAATGTAGATGAAATTATACGAAGGTAAACAGTCAAGATTATTCAGATATTGAAGAAATTCTATACCACATCGGCTAATATCCACTAAAATATTTTCAAATGACAACTAAAACACGTGCCGACGTTAAAATAATAAACCCGGCGGTCAAAAGAAAATTGATTTCTAAGTATGGCGTTTAACTTGATTCTGATCTCCGTTAGAAATGTTGCTTAACTCAATGACAGTTGCTGTTGTGTTGCTGCTAACAGACAATGTTGAACGACCAATAAAGTTTAACGTGTGGTCAAGATTCTGCCACGAAAAACTGGCTGCCATATGTTCTTCCGGAAGGAAAATATGATTGTCTGTTGAATTTGACCTAAAGAGATGACACTTAAGTGATGGCGAAAAATTGATTCCATCCGCTTTATTTTGGTGCGGAACAAATGGAAGTAAGAGGATTTACTAATCAAGACAACGAACGTAAGGAATGGATCCGGCAGCGTCGACGATAATTCCATTTGAAGATGGTATACGAAGTGTCGCTCGTTGCGGATTGAATTAACCCTGAATCGTTATGGCACTTATCGAATCGCTTGAAAGCGGAAACGTTGCTTCTAAGCCGGATATTTCTGTAACATTGTCATATCAGGATTGACGGAAGACATATGGAATTCATACGGGAGAGACTGATAAGTCATCTTCATTATCCTAAAATATTCTCAAGCTGCAAGGTTGCATCATATCGGAAACAGAATTTCGGAGGTTGAACTTGCGTCCCAAAACTCTTCCTTTCCGCAATATTGTAACATTGAGACGGAAAAGATCCGCGATCGCAAGTATGTCAATCGATTATATTCGGTTGGTCGGTTCGCATTCTCGAGAGCCCTTTTGAGACAGGCATCCAACTCATCTCAGAACACGTTCAGCTTCAAACGGGGGAACGTTAATTAATTTTCACAGACGAATCGCCGAGTAAGGCATATTTGAGGAAGTTCTTGGACAGCAGAATGTCGTGGCAAGACTATCCGCACGACGTTTTAGCTGATATCAATTACAAACTCACTTACAAAGTGACGAGCAAACGATTACATATTCCCGTTATATCCAGACTGACAATACACAAAAATGACGTAGCAATTAAAGATGACCGGCCCAAGAGTTTCTCAATAAACAGACAGCCGTAGCAATAGGAAAGTGACAATATGATCGTCCTAAGAGCTCAGAGAGACTCTCCAAATGACTCGAATGTAAGTAAAGTTAAAATACGTCACATTGCGCGTCGCGATGCGTGACTTACAGGGAGGCAAGAGGTAGCAGGTACTTGAAACGAGTTGAAATGAATAAACTTGGGCAAAATGTTTCGAGTGTCAGAAAATACGGCGTTCCACGAACTGTTACAAAGGAAAGGCTTGCTCTTTTTAATAAAGTTTGCCATGCGGCAGGAGAGCTCGCGCTGACGTATACACGTTTTACGTAGCTAGGTACGTATCTGCACATGTATATATATGTGTATGTATAATACGTACGTATGCGGCAGTACGCTTCCGCTATGAATAATTTTTATCCCTTATATAGTAAACCTTTATCAAAACGTATCCCGCATCCTCTGCATTCCCGTCATAAGCCTTCGTGATACTCGTCCTCGTCTGTGTTGCCAGGCTTTTAAGCTCGATTCCCTTGCATGATCCCGGGTCCGAGTTGCACGCCGTGCCTTACAGCTACGAAGGGAATACCACGGGTGGACACTTATATGTAAATGCGAGCGCAAGGCGAGATTGAATTAATTCCGTAATTACAGAGGAACTTCGAGCGACGTGACATTTTATGGTGATTTATCTGTCCGAAGTTACCTAATCTCCGACGATCAGCGATATTAACATGTTCAAAACGGACACTATCGCCGGCTTATCGCACCCCCCCTGTGTCGCGCCAGAAAATTTTTGCTTGACCAACGATCGCGGTGGAACAACTTTTAAATTCGAACGTCTTCTAAATCAATCTCGCCGGATGGAAATCCCGACCGGGAAAGTTGTGCTTTTGATGTCGCGTGAAAGAGTCCGATAAATTATATCAACCCCCGCGAACAAAGGGGTCGACAAACAGTTTACAAGTGCGGCGTAATGAAAAAGGGTACTCAATTATTTGCTCTCACCTTGATACGGCGATTTATCGTATGGGGGATAAATATTCCAAGATCACTGTTATTTTCCGTTGGAAGAAGGTCAAATACTTATCGGGCTGTACAATTACTTTGAAAGCATATCGCAATCGTGGTCAACGGAATAGAGGGAATTCTACTTTATATTGACTTGGAATAAACAAGTTTGATATTTTGAAAATATCTCACTAAAGACTGTAATATAGTATAATTAGTGATTGCGTACAATTGAAGAGCGTATGCCTAATAAAAATGTCGATATAATTAGCAAAGTACCTACATTATCACGTTTATGGAAAGAATATAAAGTAAAATTCCTGTAAAAAGAGGTCGAGTAGGAGAATTTTCTTGCAATACATGATCAAAAGTCTATTCGAAGCACTGCTTTCAGTGCAAAAATGTAAAAATTGTGAGGCAAAAGTAGGTGACGTGAAACCAACTATTCGTGCTGCCATCAAAATGCGCTCCAGCTTTAATCCACGTTATTACGTCGTCTATCATTAGCACCCGTGCGCTGATTTCCGTCAGTCGTACATTTTGAATGAGCAATTAGCTTAAAACGAAATGGATTTATATTTGGCACCTCACCTGATCATTCGAATGATCAAACCACAAAAAAAAATGGACACTGTTTTGAAATACGTAATTAAAAACTGGTTTGCATTAAGTCAAAATGATTAGAAGCAGCCTTTACTCAATATCCAAAATACTAGCAAATCGAAGGTATGTGTGACGCACTCAAAATGGAATGAAATCAAAGACTTCACCTTTGATCAATCGAAATCGGAATAAAACAGAATCAAACTAGATTGGTAGATAGGTAGATAGATGAAGGAACGGGAAGGGAGAGAAGGAGAAAAGGTGAAAAAAAAGGAATATCCTGAACCGTTTGAAATGTGACGTGACCAAGCATCGTCGATCAGACGCCACAAGCAGAAGCGATATACGGAAAGAATCTCCTCACGTCGAACAGCTCAGCAGGGACAAATGTTATTCGATCTGACGTAATCGTAAAATGAATCTTTCATGGTTAGTGGGGAACGATAATTCCGCTGTGTATTCTCCATCGGCGATTACGAAGATAAGCGTGACAGTCGAGGGGGCGGAAGGTGTGATAGAGAAAACGGCAGAATTACATTGTGAATGGCACGAAATCGAATCAGAGTGAAATTCCGCGAAGTAGAAGCAATCGTCGAATTGGACGACAACCCCAATTTAAAACGTGAATTACCGCGTATCGGAGCGAGTCTAACGTCAAAATAAGTTCCGGCGCGAATGGCGCACCGAAACGAAAGAGTCCGTTAAACTGCATCGTAGACGGAATAAAATCGGATCGATTGGGTTGGGTGCCGATAGTATTGGCGCCGACGGGGAAAGAAGAGGAACGGAGAAGAGAGGAAAAGAGGAAGAGAGGAAGAGGGTAAGAGAGCGAGAGGAAGAGGACGAAATTGCAGAACTAACGAAAGCCGAATTGGACGACTATTTTAAATGCGAGCTAAAGTGGGTATGGTCGTTGGTCAACCGCCGAAATGAAAACGAAGAGGAACGGGACGAAAATCACTTAAAAGGACTCGACCTCTATCGAGAAATCCGCGCCATTCCTGGCAACGGTCTGGATAAATATTGCCGTCCGATCGGCCGGCGTGTATGAAGCGACCGACATCAAGAGTCCGAAACCTGTGCAGACCAGTACAGCTTTGCCGAGACGTACACCTACGAGTCGCCCTTCTCGCTTCTGCCTCGAAATCGACGTCTTGTTTATCCCGCGAGGGTTCGTAAAACTGATCCAATCATCGTCCTCGCGTCGTCGAAGCACCAAGAGTCCTGAATGAACCGAACGGCGAGTGGCTGCGATCCCTTGGACATTCGAGCCGGCAGTCGAAAGAGGCGGCAAGAGAGCCAGAGAGAGGGAGAGAGAGAGAGAGAGAGAGAGAGATGGTGAGAGATGGGGAGAGGAAGAGGTTGGACAGGGGGGACGAAGCAGAAAAAGCGCCAGGCAGAGAAATAGGGAGAGTAACGGTGGGAGGGTGAAGGAAGGTCGAAGCTAAAAGGAGATAGATATACATCGTTCCCTCGAAGGAGATAACCCGCGAAATCACCGGTCAGGGGCGTGGAGGGGCAGTGCGGGACGAGGCACGACCGCAACTTTGAGCCGTATGCAAATTTGATGCTCCACCCCTGGATCCCCGGCCGACGTACCCCGGATAGTGTACCCCGGCGTGACATTTAACGATCGCGGAACGGCGCAACAACAAAAAGTGCTTTATTCGGCGATCGAATTACAGGGCCTTACTTGCGGAAGGTCGTCCTGCAAGGGGCTGGACCTCGCTTCAAGAGCCCGGCGAGGCCTGAATAATTCCGCCGTGGGAAGCCTTACGATCATGATGACGACGTGCTCGTCATCTTTTTCGTCGTCAGCCGGCGCGCGAGACACGTCGGAGGCACGAAACTGACGCTAACGTACGCGTCCGCGTGGAACATGCGGATGCGTCCAGTTTAATTCCGTCCGCCGCATCAAAATTGCCCGCGGTGGGCTGACGGGATTAGCGGCATCTGATATTCGCCGCTCGGCTAAATTTGAAGGATCCAAAAGCGGCGGCTGTCAAGCCAGGGTCCAGCCTCTGGGAGGAGTCCCGAAGCGACGTTCATCGAAATACTGTTTCAAATGTCGTACGCCAAGTTTGCCCTGTGGGTCGACAAACGTTGACCAGGCAAGACGAGCGGAGGACTTGAGGTGGCGGGCCTGAAGCGTAGGTATGATTTCAGATCGGATCCGGCCTATCTGAGGTCGTCATTCGATCGGTGGAACGGATTACAGATGTCGGTGCCGGTCGATCGACATTGCGGTTGCCATGACGTGTGCAATCGCGCAATACGACCACCTTCATTCTTCGGCGATTCGTCGAGACGCGGACCGAGAAAGTTTCGGAGTCGCACTCGCCGCCGACGAGCTAAACTGATGGCCCCGTTTCGAGCGCGACGAAGAAAGAGGACGGGAGGTTCACGCAAACCGGCTCGAATCGAAATTGCGACGGATCATTTGAACGTTTGCTCGCCCGTTGCCGCGGCAACTTTTTATCAGCCGCTTCAGCGGTTGTACCGATGACATCCAGCGTGTCGGATCCGTCACGGATATCGACGACGCGGATGCTTCGATTTATTTACGCGCCGGTCAGATTTTAAAGTCGCGTCATTACGCTCGGCCATCAGTCGGGCCGAATTAATATTCGAATTGGATTTCCGGCTGTCGTCGGCTCACGGAAATTTATAGATCTTAATTGAGTGTAATGTGGTGGAGCAGTCTATTTCATTGGCCGTTCGGCGAGTGTTGCGCGAACACGTTCGAGCATCGTCACTCGCATATCGACGAACATAGAGCCCATACACGTACGTGCGAGCGTATCAACGAATACGTTCGAAAATGGCAGTGGCACAACGGGCGTCCTGCGATCGCGAGCGTGAAAATTCGCTTAACATAAAATCGGCCCCGTCGAGCGCACACTCACGCCGCATCGAAAATTGCTCCCCGAAAATGTCAAATTCCTGCATGACCTCTATTGTATTCAAATGCGCCACTGCCATGCGCAATAGAGAGAAGGATCAAGAGAGGGAGTAGGAACTGGCTAAATAGACCAGTTCTCCTGCATTGGGGGCGAGAATCTTTATCGAGGTAAGGCGTGAAATCAAATGCGATTTCATTATCTCGAGAGCAGAAGGTGGTGAATTCGGGCAAATTCATCGACATCGTAGACCGAAGCGTCATGGCATCGGAAGGCGTGTGAGAGGCAACTTCCACCGAATTTTTAAAAAGGAACCGTGGCACCTTGAGCGTAAAACGAACTCGTTCTTATTGGACTTAAACTTCCGCGGTGGGGACTGACTAGGAAATTCGACGATCCGTGCGTTTGAACGATGCGACCATGCGATGCAGGACAAACAATTTTGATAGTCTAGTATATTTTGTTCTTACAGTGATAGTTTATTCAGAAAGTATGAGATTAATCAAACAAAAAAAATAAAGGAACATACGTGTGCATAAAGTCGTACCATAAAATACTTTTGACCCACGTTTTTCGATACGCCTAGATCCTAACTATGTCAAATACAGGCCTCCCGATACCTGCCGTAAAGCAAAGAGGGGGAGGAAAATAACAAAAGGTTCAAACGCTTTCTCCGCACTATAATAGTATACGAATTATCCGGCGAACGAAAAATCAGCACTGTCGCCGAATTTGTGGAAACATTCGAATGCGACGCGAGCGTGCAGGCGCGGGAAGATAATTCTGCCCGATCAGCTGACGCTTTACGATGCCTCGAGAATTTACCGCCTCGATCTTACAAGCTCCTTTACGATTCCTTAACGAGCGGAGGCAGAGAAAAAGAGTCGGCGAATGAGTGAATGAACGACGAACGTAAACCGGCATCGCTTTCATTATGCTGCCAGTAAAGCCGCGATCGTAAAAAGCATTTTCCGAAACGTAACTCGTCGTCGCTCCTCCCGCGCGGGCTAGGAAAATTGGGGAGGAGAAAGGGGGAAGTCGGAGAGGGAGGAAGATACGAACGAACCGATAGCTTAATCCGATCGGTTGAAATTTCATTTCAATACAAGTGATGAATCCTGGATTACGAGCGAGTCAGGTTGATATTTACAAGCCACGAGCGGCGGAAATGCATGGATTCAGAGGAAGATCGGCGAGAGAGCTATGGATATAGAGAGGGTGAGTGGGAAAGGGGAGAAGGGGGAGAGGGGGTGCTGAAAGAGAGATAGGCTCACAGAAGCCGGACTTACGAAAGCGAATTATCGCCACCCTACCGTTATGAAAGCAATAAAATCGCGGTTCTAGAAAACGCCCTTTGACGGAGTGCACTTCATTTCTGCAGCAAAAGCAAACGTAATCAAGCTACCGACAAGCGGAGGCATGCTCGCGGCTTTGCCGGCGACAATAAATGATACAAGGCCTTATTTACCACGAGATATGAAGGATTCACAAGATGAGGTCCTTCAGTTCTCTCTACAACTCCCAGTCCTACCTCTTCAGACCTCCCTCCCGACCTCCTGCGAGCATCTACACTTACCCCCTTCCCACATTGCCCTCGCCAACGTTCCTCTCTATGCCCGGCCAACCCCTTGCACGCGACATAAGAAATATCCACTTCCACCGGCTATACCGGCTTAAATATTTATACTTCCGCATGCCGAGCGTGCAGCGTTACACTGCTAGTTTTCGAAATGAGTTTTTCACTAGCCACGCCCGCCGAACCCATCGGCGAATGTCAACGCGTCCGTTAGGGACAAGTTGACGATCCTGCCCGGTGAACACGAGACACTTTGATGAGTCGCAAACGACAAAACCGTTTCCGGGACGACGCTCGACTTACATGATTACGTAACCAGGCAAGGGAACTTTGGTCTAGTGTTTCGGTACGCTTTACGGAAGAGGCATGTTGTAAAGTTTAAAGATGAATTGTGTTTTTGGGGAAAATTGGGGTTGATCTACGCTTAACAGACGATCGGCGATCGTCGTGGGATTTATTGAAGATGAGTCGTGGACTTTGATAGACGGAAGCGAAGAGCCCGGATGAAAGTTGCGGTGTGACCCCAGCGAAGCGGAAATGGACACTTTCTCATGGCGTAATAGTTCTATAACCTGCGGCTGACTGTTACCATGACACCACATGGTGCCCTCACGTATTGCCGACCATGCAGCCGCGTCAGCCGAAATCTTAAACATCACATTTTACTGGCAAGACATGGCGGCGAGACACGTGATTACGTGACCGCGACCGGGGCAACCTTTATTCAATTGTTTCGCTCTTGATTTCGGCGCGCTTTGTTGAGCGCTCGTCGTGCCGCAGAAATCCTGAAATTTGCACGAGCTCAGCCCGCCGGCCGGGACTCCGTAATTTTTCATAAAGTTACCGCAACGACACTGAAGTCTTTCTCGCTGCGAAACGAATTCCGTTCCGGACACGCACACACCTACGTCGTCCGAAAAACCGCGAACTGACGTCGAATTTCAGCCAAGTACGACATAGGAAAGGTAACGCCGACGCTCCTCATAATTTGCCACGATGACCCCTTCCTTGATTTCCGCCTTTTTCTGCCCGCCCGATCGGACAGTGTCGGCCAATAGGCGCCGAGTTCGGCATTTCGCAAAAATGGAAGTTCGACAAACAGCGCGTGTCACCAGATTCGAGTCGAGCGTGCTAAATCGCAGCCAGCGGAAGCGTAAACACTCGAAATGCAGCAAATCACGGACAAACTGAAACGTACGTGCGCCCGTCGTTAGCAGGTCATCAATAGCATTGACTCCGCGGCTACACTTTTGCTGCAAAAAAAAAAAAGTGCGAATTCATAGATTTTACCTCCGATCGAGCCCGTCTAGCGTTTGAAGTTCCCTACGCGCCATCGAATCGCCAGGATTTGCTGCCGTTTCTTTTTGCTCGACTGCGAGTACAACGGTCGCGGGAACATGAGTGTATGGATGGTTATAAGGGGAGGTTTATTTAATCATTTCCAACCTTTATGTAAGAGTTTCGAATAAAGCGACGGCCCCGGATTTAGTCGTATTTCCGCTAATTTTCTCATTGAATCGTTTGTGGCTTTGTAACGTTTTAGAAAGCGTACGTTCAGCCATTTTCGACATTTTTAATTCGTTCTTTAATTATGTCTCGCGGCTACCTCTTTGATGACTTGAGTTATAGTTCTTCTATTCACTCAAAAATTGCCGTCCGACCAGAACCTCTGCCAATGAAGGACTTTGAATTCGTTTTAATTTAGTTCCTTGTAATTTAGTTCTGACAATGTAACGTACTCTCGGCAAAGAACGTTAGGGGAGAAGCGCTCAAATTCTTTGATCTTACTTCATATATAAAGCTAGGGTAACTTTTGTATTTAATTACAAGCATCTTTCTTAAACACGAAACTTCTTGTGCGGCTGTCAACAAAATTCTAAATTAAAGTTTAGATAATCTTGATTAAACATTCCAAGGGGCAGTTATTTAGCCTTCGAAAAAATGTACTAGATAATCAACAAGATGAGAACTTGTACCTACGCCAACATTCGCAGTACCGACTCGTATCCTAACCTCAACGCGCATACAGAATGAAAATATTAAAACCACTGCAGATCTCAATCTATTCCGAACCATCATATCCAGGCAACTTGATTAATGAATAAGTATTCCCGCGAGACACCTCAATGTGACAATTACAGTAATACAGTACCCAATCTACGGTACACGAATCTCGGAACATTTCACCGACCGCATCAACGACTACCCTGTTAATGAATAAGTCCTCCGCCGAGACACATTTCTAATCCTCGACATTATCGAAATTCTCACACGATACAACGTCTATCGACAATCACGATCCCGGCCCTATCCGTCGACGCTTTAATTGCCGGCAAAGTCTGGAACGATAAGGGGGAAGATTATTGCCGGGAAGGAAAATGATTAGAGACAGCCCCTCCCTCCCCCCGTCTCCACTCACCCTCTATCCTCCACCTATCGTACGCGGTAAAGTCCCACGCGATTGCTCGTGGTATATACTTTCCGCACGTTATCGACGCGGACAGTGGAGATTACCGGAATTGCTTCGCTGCGATGCACGGGGGTATATTAGCGAACGCGGTTTGGCACGATTACCTTCATCGTCTCACCTCCCCCCCCCCCCCCGTCCCTCCATCCCTGCTCGTTCCCTCCTCTCCTCATCGGTGGCCACCGAATTGAGGCGACCTTCCGGCGCGCGGAACGTTTCGCAGCGCGGTAGGCGAAAGTTTCGATACGCGACGGCGAGGAAACTCGAGCTTTCCAATTTCAGCGGCGGCGTACGGTCAGAAATATTTTCCAATGCCATCTTTTTTCAGTCGAGCCTGCATCCCTTCCCGTCCCGTCGCTCTCTCGACCTCGAACTTTTTTTTCCCTACCACACCGGCGGCGCGGGCGAGCGCGAGATCCGACGAAAACGCCATTTCCGCGAAAAGGGAATTATGCACATAAGTTAATGAAAAAAAGCGCTTTACTCGGGGGGTCGAAAAGCCGAGCCGCGTATCCGTGTTTCGACCGGTGTTTTCTCCGGCCGCAGCCTCGGCTGGCAGTCGGCTCTGTGCCACGGCGGGCAGGTGCCCGTCAATGATGCTCGGCACTTATTTGCATTTGGCGATAATTGAATAATTCGCGACGTACGGAGGAGATCGGGGCTTTAATTAACTTCGCGTTTGACCGGATCCTCGCCGGCGAGATACTTTAATAACGTAGGCGGGGCGGGGTAATGAGCTAAAACTACGACGCCTACGGCGCTTAAATCCTCTGTCGCTGACAGTCGGTACAATGTGTAATAGCGTCATAAATGGTCGGCGTTAATTATGTAAACGCTGCGAATGCCGTTACAGGGCCCGTATCATCGAATTGGAGCGGGCGCTTTCGCTTACGAGCATTTTGACGCGGGTCACATGCGAAATCACTCTGCATCAGTCGGCTTTGCTGCAAGCGCGATGAAAGTAATCCCGAAAATACGCTGTCGAACGGAATTGAATAAATTTTTCCGAGGGCAGAAAAGTTGGGATTATCGAGCAATTAGTTATGTAACCGCGGATAATGCACTTCGCTCGAGGGAAGAGCTCGGCTTAATTCGTTGATTACATAAAATGGGCTACTAAGACGCAGCGCTAATACATAAAGCGTTCATCGCCGAAGAGTCGGTCTAAGTATATAGACGCATAATTACAGCTAATTACAGCTAATCCGTGGAGCGAAATCTATCTTAAAATACATCGAGCGCATTTCGTTGAAATTAATCAGCGGATATGCCGACGGGTCGGACAAAGAATTTATGACCTACTCTCTGCCGAGCAAATTTTTCTCCCGTCCTTGATCATTCGCCAATTAACACACACGCGACATCTACCCGGTAAACCTCATTTCTATTTAGCAGCCACCGGCAAACAGTGGCCGTGCGAGTGGCAAAAATACAGGCAACATTGCCGTCCATTTACCCCGATTAAGCGTCCCGGCCATAGGTCGGGGTGGGTCGTTAAGAATTTAACGGTGCGTCGCGCAATTTTGATCCCTGTCAACCCCCGCTGTACATAGATTCGACGTGACGCGCCTGTTAAACGATTTCTTTTCAAAAGCTGTCAGACGACGTCAAGCCCGGCAGTTATCGAACGCAGTTACGTGCCCGCTCGAAGGCCTTCGAATCCTCCGAGATTCCCAACCTCGAGATTATGGCTTGCCTATATTTCTTCTCCGTATACTCCTTTCAACCCCCGTAACGTCCTAACCACCCGGCCCGCACATCGGCACCCATCGCCTCTAACACTATCCTTACCCGATTCTATTTCTCCCGTATAAAACGTCATAAAAACAAAGCATGTTAACCGTAACCATTCCGATGCCGCGGCATCCAGAATCATTTACTTTTATCGTGTCAATATCGAGTCGGAAGCCGAGCTTATCCGCGTGCCCGGCGCGAGGCACGTCGCACGTTACGACGCTTATCGTGCGTCTAGCCGCCGACAGAGTGAAATTTTATAACGTCCTACCCTCACCCTACCTCAGCCCCCTCGCTCTCTTCTCCTTTTCGCGATACGGCGCCGCGCGTCTTTCGCCGCGATCAATCGTTCGCGTTGGCCGTCTTAAGATGCCATAACGGACGTTGTAATGGGCATCGAGGCTCGCTCGACCGTGTACATAATTACCGATACGATAAATAACCTCTAACAGCCTCGATCGCGAAGACGACGACGACCTGATGGAAACGAAAGGGTTATAGCGGATACTAAAAGCGAGACGTCGACGTCCGATGCGGAAAATATGATTGCGCCGAAGGGCAGAAGGCTTCTTCGTGGCGTCGTCGACGTCGTTGGCCTTCTCTGCAGGGTGTCTCGAGACGGTAGGTGGAAAAGATGGAAAGTGATTCAGTCGAATAGCGAAAGCGGGAAACAAATCACTTGTGGATTGAAGTCTTGGTCAGGAAGAAGCCATGGCTTAATTTACCGAGTGCTTTGAATTTAATTGTATTAATAAGGGTGAGTAATGGTAATACGGATCCTTGTAATATTTCAATACACCTGTGAAACCCCTAAACAGTATACTTTAACAATAACGTGAAATATTGGTGTAATGATCTACCTACTCATTCTTCCACAAATTGTTGCGCTTAATGTTACGCCTCAAAACGTATCTGCACAAGTTTCGTGATTCCTCCTATACTGTGATAGTCCCGTCTTCTCTACGTACTACCATTTCATATATTTAATACTCCTCATTCATCCGTATTGTATCCTAGTCCCTCTTTCAATTAAAATAAGCTGCCTTTATCATACAGTCACCCTTCGCGATAAAATGTCACCACCGTTGCGTTATTTGTTTAAACATTCCCACTCTTTAATTTTTTTACCAATCCGTACTCTTCACATTTTCCACCACTCCTTCCTTTAATATTTCGAATTTTTTCAAAACTTCTCAGCGTTTTCCCAGCACTCGGCATACATACACACACAACCACAACTTCTTTATACATAGTACACATTGTTATTAATCAGAAAGTATGTTAAGAAATAATCCCAGAAACAGGAAACTATAAGAGAAAGTCCGCCACAACCCTTTGGCTAAATAACTAACTAGTGATCGAGGAGCTCCAGGTTTCCGTGAAACTGTACACACTTAACAATGGTTTATATTTCAGCATTCTTGGTCTTAGAAATATCTTCGGTTTACCTGTACCGCGAAGAAGACCTTGCGCAAGAATCTGGAGCCTAGAGCCGACGGGGCCGTTCGCTGTAAAGATCCCGAGCCGGAGATTCGCGAATTGATCGGCGACGCGGTGCTTTTATTAGATCAATATTGAGCGAACGCATCGACGTCGACGCGAGCATTGTTGGAAGCTGAGGCCACGGGGACCCAGCCATCAGGTGATGAATGCACCAGGAACCGCTTATCAAGCGTCTGGCCCGACAGGGTAAAATTTTATAACGCTCTCGCACTTTATACCTCGACCCGATCAGACTTCGCGGCGTTACGCCTGGTATGCATTACTGTTCGGTGTACATAAAGCCCGCGATGATGCTGAGGCATCAATATCGTTGCAACACATTTTACTCCCGCGATACACGTATCCGCCATACGTTTCGGATATGAATTATTCCTGTGTTCGGCGAGAACGCAACGCGCTCAAATCACTCGCTCCGGTTATGGGTGGGAAAAAATAAATTTTACGGTGTCTACGATGCATTGCGGAGAGAAACGCGAACGTATTTACGTGCCCTACGATGCAGAAATCTCGGTATAACGATGGACAGGATCGCAATAGTTGCGTTCGTTATTGGACGAAAATTCTTTGACGATCCGATTTTGTGCTACAGACCGTTTTGTGTGTCCCTTTAAAGTTGATGTCCGATTGGAAACGCATATAGTGTGATGACAAAAGTAATCAGCAACATTCTTTCATATTCAAATCGAAGCGTAAAGAGGTTCTGCTAATTATAAAGCCAACAATAATGTCTATTGTAGCTAACGTAATGTGCTATTATTACAATGGAGAAATAAAGGAAGTCGCAAAGTTTTCATTCGGCGGAATGAAAACGATTAAATGGGAATAAAATTGTGACCGATAAATTAAGACTGTTAAGCGGCCGAGCGTTGCTTTGGTTTGACCCAGATGCCCCGGATGCGTATTGTTCAGGTAGTTTCCGTTTACAAGGGAAAATGGAGGCAATCAAACAGCGCTCTAAAATTTCATTACAATGCGCAACATTCGAAGATCGTACGATTAAGCTGTGTATATTTGACATCGATTAGATGGTATTACGAGTAGTGTAGGTAGAGTAGTTAGGTTTGATGTTTGATAACAATCTTCATTGAGTGCGTGCACACGGTGTAATCGAATAATAGTGGGCCGAAACGGCCAAACCAATATCGGTTTAGCTCTCATATTCAAGTAGTTTTCAGCTTGCTCGTTCTTTCATTGTTGATCTTTGTCGTTCGTAGCAGTTAAACGAGTATTGAACGCCAGTGAAAGACTCGGTTAGTGTAGGCTACTATATCTATCTCAACACGCAGTAAGTACCATCCATTACATTCTAACGCTTTCGTTCTGTTCACCATTTTCTATCTAATACCTGTATTATTTACTGAATATTCTATTATATTTTGAATGTCTGGCCTTATTATTTGCCCTCAATTATTTAATCGTTCGTACAAAGGATTGTACGCGTCGTTACATCTGCTGTTACAGATCAATTACATAACAATTCAAAGTAACGAAAATGTGAAAAAAGTCAGGTTTTATCATCGGCCACGACATGTTTACCGTGAGACACTTTAAATTTGTAAATCGATAAATTGAAGTCAATCCTTCGAGCGAATAAGACGGTGACAGAAATGTCGGCGTACCGAAAAATGTTGTTCACCATTGCGGACAGTTCTCCGATAAACGCGTAACCGTTCGCTACATCCTTTATATAGACCGTTCAACGGCTTCGAAACAAACTGAAAGAGCGACTAATCCTTGCTTCCCGCGGCATTGTATGCAAAACTCAAAATATCGCGATTTCACTTTTTTTTCAGCAAAGAGTCGTACTTGCTCCGTTAATCTGCTCATTCAATACAATTTTGCCTTCGCGTCGCTCCGCGCTGGCCAATCAAAATGCAGGCAATGTTTCGAATCAGTGCCGGCTATAATTGCACTTTTATTTGCTTAAGTAAACACGCAGCGCAACTACCCGCCGACAGCGCAATGAAATAAACGATATCCCTTCAGCCATTTATGGGAGACACTAACCGACGTTTCGCGACTGCCGGATAATTTAATAATTAATTGAGTTAAATATATAGGAGTGCGGTGCCGTAAATTATTCGCGCACCCGGCCGAATGGCCCGCCAAAATCATTCACCTTTGCTCTTGCCACTGACGGAATATAAATCGTGCTCGCTCCCATAATGCGACAGCGAGGAACGAAAAGGTAAAGAGGGGAGGGTTTGTGACGGGGGTGAGGCTTGGCAAAAGTGAGAGAAAGGGGTGACAAAGTGAAAAGGGAGGAGGAGGAAGTGGGAAAGGTCCACATCTATTGCCCGATTTCACCGCTTTTTCACATTATCGAGGCTTTTGACTTTTCAATTGAAACTTTCGCGACGGTTATACGAGCGCGGGGGTAATTTGATCATTAATTAAATCGAATGGGTATGAATTATTCTTGCCCTGAGCGAGAGTGCGCCAAAATCTCTCACGCTTACCCGCCGGTAGCTTCTGTGGGAAATAAATCCGGTTCTCGTATAATGCACGTTAAAAAGCGACGGCCACGTGGCACGGCAATCGTAATGCGAGCTACACATTCTTCTTGTTCGATCGGAAAATTTCGAACTTAAAATCATTCTCATTGTTCGTTCGAGCGTAAAGTTGCTAATTATAAATCGCACCGTACATTGTTCATCTAGTATATCTATTACCTATGTAATTGGAGTTTGCGGTACTAACGGAGAAATTAATCGGATCTAATCAACCAGGCTAATTGCGGGAGTGTCTTTAATTGGCACTTTCGTAGTTGTGGGCATTACGCGTTATCAGTGTAAGGAAAACTCTGTCTTTGTCACAACACTTTATTTGTTCTGTGGTCGTTACAATTCGATGCAACACCAAATGCGCATCGTCGTGCGTTTTGGTGGATGCGCGCAAGACCCCCCCCCCCCCCCCTTGCGCGTCTTTTCGCTACGCGCATTTGCACGAAGAGTTCTGGTTAATTCAATGGCGATATATAATACATAGTCGCCACAGAGTGAACACGAAATCTGCTCGTACTTCTTGGAGGAGATATGAATGATCGTTATAACGAGAAACGCAAAAGTGACGTGCGAAATACTACTAGTTAATAGTAAGTATAATTCATGAGTACAAGTGTTCCTCGTTGAAACTTCTTGAACTCCTCTATTTACGCTACCTAGTTATTGAGTAGGTACTTAAATCATCCATAAATGCCGGAATTTGCACCAAATTACCGAAATATTATTTTTCTTGACAACATACAATATATCGTCGTTTGAATTGCTATATCGATTGCTTGATTCAAATTGCTACATTGCAATCTCATCAATAGAATTTTTTGTAATAAAACCTAATACTTTCTTGGTAAAGGTAACAGTAGAAACCTTAAATAACCCAAATATTGGACCAAGATGGTTCTTATCATCTCTCCAGGTCAACTGAAGAGACCAAGTTGAAATCAGTTATAGAAGCCAGCTTTCGACAAATTCAGGACTCAAGGCGCAAGAAAGTTATTCGTGCCATACCGTGAAACTCCGAAATAAGTATCTCACATAATATAGTCATCACTATTTTCGCGCTCGCAAACATGATCTGATCTGGTTACAAATGGATGCTCTTTTACCGAAACCAAATTAACTTTATTCGCTGACAAACGGAACCCGCACAAATTATGAACCACATATCAAGAGACAACTGGCTTCATTTATTTTTTCGCAATCGTTCGAGATTGTCTCATGGAACGACCCACCGGAAGAGAATCGATATTAATACTGTGAACCACGTGCGCATTAAATGGATTGTCGAAAAATTTACATTTTTGCCTGTTGCGCGTGAGCTGTTCTCGAAATTCTCCACTTTTTTCACCGCTCGAAAATAAGCGGCAATTAATGTTCAGTATATGGCTCGCACGTTACACGGACACATCCGGGCACGAGCACAATCGCGTACGCTGTAGCAACAAATACGATTTTCCGAAGCGCCACTCTGACAGCCCGGAAGTCATCATTATTTTCCCGAGATCAAATATTAATTCCGGAACCTTTTCCAGAGCACGAGTCTCGGTCGAAACTGTCCATGGACACTCCTATATCCTTCTCTCGCGACGAAACGTTCCCGATTTGACGCGACGCGGGTCGCCAAAAGTTCCCTCTTAGGATTTATCGTGAGCCAACAGGACCAAATTAACTTCCTGTTTTCATAGCCCGGCGCGTTAAATTTCAGTCGTCCCCAGCGTCCTTCTCTGCTAAACGAACGAATTTCATCGCAACTTCCGCGGAAAGGATGCACACATCTGCTCAACCTTGACGTTGACTGCCAAAGTACGAAGTCATAAGTATAACGGCGAGTCTTTCGCGAGTTTTAAATATTCCACAGTCTGAAAGTAACGAGCGTCAACTCGCGCTTATGCACCAGCACGAATTCGTTGAGAAAACGACTCTAAGCTTCTTCGGTCAGATAATCGCAACTCAGGACTTCGCCTGACAATTGTCATCATTGCCCCACTTTGATGCAAAGACACAGCAGTGGTACGGTCAATGAACATACGTGACGGTATTCAGGAATATCGTGTGTCACGACTGCGACACTGCAAACGCACGGATTCACTCATTATTTGTTCCCGATACCTAAGCCAAATCTGTTTCATATACCACAATGCCTCGTGTAATATATCAGATTATTTAAAAGTCTATGAACGAACTCCAACTGTTATATATCAGTGTTGGCGTCGAACGTAACTGTTTTAAATGTCAAAACATCTGTCCCAAACGAATCTACTAATAATAACATCATCGATTATGGGTGGCATCTACAGCGCCGAGACTGTTAATAATAACCGAGTCGGCATCCCTCACGTTGAATGTCATAAATTGCAAGCTTCCGATGCCGTAAACAATAACTCTTTGCTTTCTGTTTATGTCTCAGCGGATGCGGTCAGAAATACCGCTGTCGAATGAACCCGTTCGGTATAAGACACTTCTGCCAGAAATAAATCAGACAAATCAATTACATAATCTGTCACGCTCTATAGCGGAATATCGACAAAGGACAAAATTAAATGAAAAGAATTGCAAAATAAGAAACGGGATCCGCAGCGACGCCGTAGGCCGAGAAGAATTCGTGTTCGGGAAATGTTACCTCATGCTCGCTGCGCAATAAGCGACCAAGAATTACGTCGCGAAAATGTTACTGCTTTTGCCGGGAAACTCTCCATCGCGTTTGCATACCGGCAGACTGACGCGAGAGTTTAAGCGAGTCAACTTTTTGCCGGCAAGCGGGCGCCGAATATACAATGCCATGTTTTGAACACTCTCTGTGCGCGTCTACGAGCCGCGAGCAACAGTTAGAGAGGTCCTTCTGTTACTTCGGCGTATATACCTTTCCGGCTTCCGTCTGCAAACTCGCAATTCGACGTTCAAGCGGCGCCGAAAAACTGAACGGCCGGTAACTCGCGGTTGCAACGCTTGTGCCTCAAATAAACGTGGAAATGGAAAGGGGAAGGGGGTGGGAGGGAGAGGGAGAGTGAGCTGCGCGAACAACATAGACGCCTTTATGTCGATATACAATTTCCTATATCTGACGCGAACTATTGACCCTCGGTATTTTGAATACTTTGACGCATTTTCGCGCTCCGCCGCTAACAGTATCGACCGCTGCGTAATGGAATCCTTCGCGATGAGAAATGTAAAACTCTGCGAAAGCTGATTGAATTGCGGGTATTATTTTGGAAATTTATTTTTGCAATTCTGCTGTAATACCTACTTCCGCACCGACCGATCTTTCGGACGAATTGTTCGCAATTCACGTACTCGAGACCTTCATAATTGTGTACGTTGTTCCGAATGCAGTTTGTACTTTAATTATTGACAATTATATTTTTGCAACGCCGACGGAAGTGTAAGAATTATAACCGAGCACAAAACACGTTATTAATCGAGATTAACACTCCGGCGACCCAATCGAAATGACAGATTACCTTCCGGTATCCTAGCCACTCTTCCGGCACATAATGAGTGCAATGAGCGACTTTATAGACTTCGAGTTCAGAGTGTCGTGCTAACCCGGCAACGAGTTCGTTTTCTGCACCGTACCTCATTACATTATACATCGTTGCCATTATCAGGTACAAAATAAGCAGACACATTCGCCCATCGGCAGATGAAAGCATTACACACCCTCCGGAAACGCGAACGGATTCGAGGACAGATTGAAAAGCCGTGGAAGCCGGAAAAATGGGTTGCTCCTTTGCGGGGAATTTCGCGCTATCGAATCCGGACAATGTGCGAATGGAATTTCACCGTCGGCAGCGGCAAGCTTTCCCAAGTACACCCGAGAGACAGACGTCCCGGCAGTTTCCGCCGGCCGCCGTCGGTTCGCACTAACGACATCAAAGCCGCGTAACGGCGCCCCGACGCTTTTCCGCGCCTCTCAATTTTTGCATACTCAGACCTCATCCGCGGTCGCATTAAAAGTTCATTTCGCCCGGTCAAAGGGCGTGACGCGCGCGCCCGAAATGAGCCGGAAGTGAGCGTCGCAAGATGAATTATCGGACTCGCTGAACGACAATGCTCGAGTGTCGACCATTGTCGCGAGTGAGGGGTGGGAAGTTAAAAATTGTAATCCGTGCACGACCATTCGAAAAAAGCTGCGCCGCTCTCGTGACACATCGCCCGGGGAAGTTTTGAATATTCGTAAGTTCGCGGTAACCGGCAGCGATATCGATCCCAAGGCTGAAGGGACGGACCGCCGGCACGCGATCGAACACGGCAACGTTGTTCGCTGTCAAACGAAGTCATTCCCATCCATTTATTCCTGCCGGCCGCTCAGCGGTTCTATCGAATCTTCGCCGCATTATCTGTCTCGTTAAAATAGAAACGCCAGAGCGACGGGGTTTGGGGGAGGAGTTTGTCGAGAGGGCACGGCGAAGGAGGGAAGGGGGGGGGGGGGGGTCGGACGCCGGAACGGCGGAAGATGGACGGGATCGGAGAGTCATTAAAGTGACGAAAGTTTTGCCAGCGATAATTTCCCGACGATCTTGCGGGCCCGATACGTACACGCGAGAGACAATGTTTCAATTTCTTCGAACGAGTTCGGGCGAGAGAGACGGGAAACACATCACGGGATACAGCGAATAATTGTGCCGCTGGGAATTGCCACTTGAAAAGTTTGCAGCTAACAGAATTCTCGTAATGGCCGATGAGTCTGGTGGGGAAGGGTTGAAAAAAAGGAGGTCGGAGCGATAGTTGGAGGCGGGCGGGCGGTGGAACAGGGGTGATAACTGAAGGAGCCGGGAGGCGGGTGGAGGGGTGAGAGCGATTTAAGAAAAACTCTACTTTCCCTTGTACGGGGAAACTATCGTCCGCGGTTATGGATAGAATGCTTGAAATCACTGGGGCCGCTCGGAAGTTCGCGGAAAAAGGAGCAGGACGGTGCGCTTCGATACCATCCTTTTCGATAACTCTTTGCTCGCGGCCGATTGTTGGGAAGGACGATTGGATCGATTACCGACTCAACTACCACCCCCTCCACCTAACCCCCCTCCCCTCATCCCTGTACCGCTCGTTCGCCGAGCCCCATTCAATAAGTATACATTTCAGCTAATCGCTCGGAAAGACAGCTATTGCGAAATATCGCGCTCTGACCGTTTCAAATGAATCTACGGACTGTTGCGCCGGTTCAATTGGCCAATGAGCGTCCGCCGTAATAATCCGGGCGGCCCGGAGTGGAAGGAGCCGCCGAAAAGTCGCTGCCCGCGGGGAGCGTCCAATTTGCCAGAAGAGAAATGTCGCGACATTTTCCACGGCAATGAAAGCGGAAGGAAAACGGAAAGAAAACTGGCACAGCCCCCCGGATCCGTTTCGCTTTCTTGCGCTCACGACGTCTAAGGGCGCGGAAGGAGGAAAAGGACGACAGAGGTAGGGGTGTACAGACGTAAAGAGACTGTGACGAAAGAGTCGGTATAAGAGGTGTGCGGAGAAAGTGAAAGAGAAAGAGCGAGGAGACGAGCGAAGTGTGAAAAAGAGTAAGAGTGAGTGTTACAGAGTGTATATGTATGTGAAGGAGAGTGAGAGAGAGAGGGGGAGAGAGGGGGGGGGGAGGCGAAGGGGAGAAATTCCCTCGTCACCCCTAGAATTCAATCACACCGTGTTTACAGCTCAGTACACTTAATCCTCTTTATTGGATCCAAAGCGTTTGCGCCGATGCCGTATCTCGAAATTTGATCAATTTTATGGACAAAGGATTTCGGCGATACACCGCGCGATGCCTCTCCGCATGTCTGTTTCGACTCCCAATGAAACTATACTGTGATTGAGTCGCAGAGATGATCTCATTGATGCCTCTCTAATTAATCCACTTCGCCGCTCGCTTATTCTTATCGCGATTTCGGTGATAATGGCGGAAACTCGATATTGGCCAATTGGCGAACTTGTGTCATTGTTGAATGTCGACGTAGTTGGGTGTCCATCGTCCCGATAATTAACGTTGCATTTAATTACGAACAGCTCCCTTACTGCCGTTTATGCGCAAACGAAAGGCACACAATTCCAAGGATCCGCCCCGAAGACACAATATCACAGGTTGCTTGAAAGAAAATTGCGAACGCAAATTGGCAAGCGAGGCCGAAAAAAAATCAACGAATTAAGAATGTGCATCTTGCCTGATGAAGCGAAACACCAATCACGCTTTAAACTTCGGATCGCCGGTCAGTCCGTCAAATGCATGCGGGCAAAAAGGGAATTTATCACGTTGCACCCCATTCGTTTATACGTTCCCCACGCAATCTTCGCGAAAGACCAATTGCGACTCCTGCACCGAGAGCAAAACGCCTGGCGAACGATAAAATCGATCCTGTACTCGCGAGATAATGGCGAGCGAAAAAAGTGGATGAAAAAGGGAGATAAAAAGAATGCGTGGGAGAACTATCGGGGCAGCAGAGATTAAAAGGCAAGATGACTAAGTATAGGCGAGATACATTCGGCCGTCTCCCTCGCTGGCGAGATTTTTCACTTACGATAGACCCGCTTATTTATCGCCGAACAAGCCCGCTCGGCGATTTATCATTTTCGCCAACAAAATGTTCCTCCCACCCCTCCCATGCCTCGTTAACTTCATCCTCGTTACAATGATTTATAAATTCTCCGACATGTATCCGACGTCGGGATTATCGTTGCTCGCTCATCGAGAGCATATGGTGAGCATAAAGGGCCATCATCACTTGACAGTTGTATAGCCAAGCGGGACAGGTACAACGATCGAATTTATTTTAATTGTTATCGAGAGATTTTATTCCCACTCGGCCATATTATATGACGTCATTACGAATCGGCGCCACTATTCAAGAAGAAATCGTGACCGTGACAATTATCGCGTTATGGATAGATAATTTGATGACAAATTGCAATAGGGCTCGTTTTGTTCGCGATCAAGAGACACGTAGCAGATTTGTGTACATAGACGGATCGTGTATATTTAATATTTCATGACATACATTTGCGTACATAAAGCGGCGGCATTAATATTTTTATTGGTCAATATTGCGTTCCAATTTCTGCGCTTGCCGATTTTACGAGATCGATGCAAATATGAATGATACACTTGCCTATTATGCGCGCTCATCAATAGCCGCTGGTATATACTTTCTGCCAATTTCCATTGTCTGCTTTTCAATTTAGGTAGATTTGAGCAAGAATAATGCAATCCGATAGGAAGAAAAGGCGATAAGGTTTCCAATAGAGTTTCAGGCTAATTGAACGGTACGACGTGTAACATCGTCCAATAAAAGTATCTGCATTTTTCGCCCGCAATTCTCAGATTCAGAATAATGAGATTTTTCTATCAGTTCCATTCCAATCTTTTCCCCCTTCAAATTTATTCGTTACGAATCGATATTGGTCCGACAATAACCGACTCGATAATAATAACTAAAATGTGACCGATTCGCGTGCGCACCGACAAAATTTTGCCACGTTCGCAACACATCCGCCGTATCTGCGTTTCTATTTCTTTATGTGGCATATGACAGAATTTACGCAACTATAAAAGAAACGATTCACGCATAAACCCCTATCACTGACCGAATTACTGGTCTTGCTTTGCGAAGAAAGCATGTATGAAAGGCAAATCGTAAGCTCGTATTTCAGGAAAAGCAGCGTAATGGTCATTTGAATAGCATGCAATCGGATAAGATCAAATTTTTCCAAGGGATTAAACTTGTTTTGTGCGCTCCCCAGTCGACAGTCAAAAGATTATTCTTTAAAGTCACATTGAAACGAAAATAAATACGTGGCCATTTAAAACCATCCCGACATCCAATATGCAAATCAGGTACCTATTAATATGTGCCACCCCAAGCCTATTAATGTTGTGCAAAATATAATCAATTATCAACCCAACTCTCTCCACAACTCAGCAAACAAATGCCTCATTGAACGAAGAAAACACAGTTCGCGCAATCAGCCCGCTAACATTCGTCCACTGAACTTTTCTACCGTATCAAGAAACAGTCAACATAGTACCGCGCCAGCCCTCCAAAGGGAACGTTAATACATTACCCCTATCGCAAAAATCGCATAATGCAAAACCTAGCAGCCGACTGCAACGTACGAAGACCGAACAGTTTCCACGAACGATCGGACAAGCGTTAGCGAGGCTTAAAGGACCCTCGCAAGGAATCAACGACCGTTGAGAACATTCGAGTCCGTTTCGACCCAGGTCGAAGAAAATTGCCTCGTGCGATTCGCGCGCGTTTTCGAACCCCGACGTCGATCAAGGGAATCCCGTCGGCGGACCGAGAACTTTCGACGGCACACGGAAGGCTGACCGTTATCGGCGGCGTTATTAGGCTGAAAAAGGAAGGGAAAGAGAGATTGGTGCCAGAGTAGGGGGGATGGGGTGGGGAGGGGGGGGCAGGGGTAAGTGCACGCGGTCCGGGACGTCGCGGCGAAAATTATGCCCGCCAGTTCCACGCGCTTCCATCGTCGTGGCACTCGGAGCTCTGCTACTCGCGGAAATCACGTGACATCGACGTTTCCACGGAATTAAGACCGTAGTGCGGCCACGCAATGCACGTGTACTTAACTTCACGCGACGGATCGACGTCCGATAATAAACAGTCTCTAACGAAAGGAAAAATATAGAGTTGGCGAATGACGCCGGCAGTGAGAAAAAGAGAGAGAGAGAGAAGGAGAGAAAATAGTGATCGCGGCCGCGGTGGAATTACGTGATGACGATCAACAGAGAGTTCGGAGCTTTGTAGTGTCGATGACGTTTGAACCCGCGATCCCGCCCTCGTGGCTGAGTCGGGGAGAGTGAGGGGTTGGAGGGGTGAAAGGCGAGTGCGGAGGATTGTCGTGCGAGGATCGTTACGTATCCTAAACAGAATGCACGATACATTCTCGCGATACACTCTGACCTATCATGATTTTTGCCGGCGTTGTGGTAGCACTGTTCGGAGAACGTGTCGGCGAATTTTTTTATGAGCGTAGATTGGGTAATTTACTTAGTCTCATCCTGACTGAGTGGGATAACGGATTGGTAACCGATACGTTCCGCAAGGAACCCCGGCGTCGGATACGGCGATACAAAGAGTCAACAATCAATGCCAGTTTAAATATAAAATCATTGGCTGTGAAATCGCACGCTGCTCAGCGATACGCGCGCGACACTGTTCACTTTAGCGACTTCCGACAGCTCATTGAACACACTCGCCGACATCGCCAGTTTTACCCGATCCATTTCGGAGCAACACACTTCGCATCAGCACATCCCACAGTCCGACGAACGTACAGCGAGCGGTAAGCGCGGATTCAATCCTCGCGCCACCCCGAGTACCCTGACCCCGGAATTATTCCCTACCGGGCCCACGCACAGCTCACCTGAAGCCCGTACAGTTCACCGGCACCCTCTTTTTTTCGTCAACCCCACCGTCTCAACCTGCGGCCCGATACAATCTCAGCGCCACAATCGACGGGTAGCCGGGTGCCAGGCCGATGGGAAAAGTATGTTCCGTCCACTTACCGACGAGTTCCGGACGAACGCCGACGAGCAGCATGGCGAGGAGCAGAATCGGCACCTGTCCCCGAGCAACGACACAGGCAGTAGCACGTTTCTCACCCATGGCCCTCGGCCCGTTCTATCGCGGCTCGTGGTGACAGTTCGAGAGCGGCTGTCGCGCGTACACTTAACAAACACGCCCGACACCCAACGAGGGTAGCGCTTGTCGCGTCGAGACTGAAGTCCCGAGGTCGCGCGTCGCTCCGTATATTCCTCCTCGGCACACGAGGAGTACCCCCTCCATCGCGGGCGGCACGATATACCGGAGGGTTGCTTCCCCGGCAGGGAGCGCGCCGTTCCGCCCCACCACAGCGCCGGACCCATATCAGCGCCACCCCCCTGCCACCCCCCCCCTCCTCCTCCGACCCCTCTCCACCACAACTTCTCCCTCACCTCCGCGATCCGCCGTACTCCCACTCCGTACCCCCTTAGCCGAGAATCCGTCCGCGCAGACACAATCGAGGAGACTCCTGTCAATCGGCCCACGCGGCGAGTTCGTCTTTCCCTCTCTCACCTCCCCGCCCAACCACCCTTCGATCCCACCTCATCCCTCTTCACCCTTTATCGCCATCTCTTTCCGGCCGTTCTCCTTCCTCCTCTCTCCATTCACCTGCTGAATCCTCGTCTCTCACCTTTGCTCTTCGGTCTTCTTTTTTGCCCCTCCTTCCCCTCCCTTCTCTCCAACCCTTTCCAGCAGTTACGTACACCTCTCTCGGACTGTGTATCTATTTTTCCAGCGGCACTTTTTTGCCATCCTCGATCTCGCCGTGATTTCTTCGCGCGCCGAACCTTCGCCGAAATCAAAACGACTCGAAGCTCCCGCATTGTTCCTATTGTCCGTCTAACGGCGGCGTTCGTTCGCTGGCCGAAGGACGTGCGTCGTAGATTTCCATTACGATTATACGTGTCCGATGCCCTGAACGTTGCGAGGTTCCTGCGGTACGGGGACTCGAGTGTTGTGCCGTAAGGCTGCAGGGTCTGTATATCATAGAGTCAATCGGCCGACCTGGCTGGGCTACGTGTGTAGGTACGCACGTACGTTTATGTATCATAGATCTGTTCCAGAAGCTTTTTCTTCGGGTGTTCGCCCTCCGATTCTCCCTTTGCCTTCTTTCTCTCTCTCTCTCTCTGTTTCTCTCTTTTCGCCATGACTGGGTACTTCCGACAACGAGAAACGATACTGCGGCACAGTCGCCTCTTTTCCCGCGACGCAAACGAGATCAAAGTGTGCTTGAACTGTGGAGTTTATAGTACGCATCCGCGGACGAGACTCGTTTTCGGGCGACATTGACGTTGACCGGGTGACTCTTGTCGTCGACGATGGCCAATTACGGTTGGCGAACGTTGCTCGATACGGTCTCGCTTCGATTTCCAGCACGGTTCCCGTTTTCATCGAGTCGCCGGAGAAGCGTGATTTTATTGATGCACGCGGTCGTGAATTAGGAAACAGTTTGAATTTGCGCAGAGTGTTTGAAGAGAACGAATAAACATGCGGGTATTTAAAGCATTTGGACGACGGGGGGGAAGAAATGTTTGCCAGGTACTCGGCCCGTCTCTGATCACAAATACAGAAGTGTTAGCCGGGCCCCGATGTAGTTTGCGCGCGTAACGGTGTGAGATGAGGCGGCGTAATTTTAACACAATATTGCCACCATGATAACGCGGTCGGCAAACGCACTTTTAATTGGTCAGAAATGTGTAACGCCAGCTGCTGGTATATAGGTATGTCGCGTTCGGTATTCGACTGTGCTTTTTGGACCAAGTTTGCGGAATGAAAAGTAATTTGTTCGCGTCTTTTGTGAATCATTTCTAGCTCAGAGGCTACTTTATACGGACTGTAGAGACATATCCATTTTGAACTTCACCTTGTTTATCCGTCTGAGTCGGTCAGGCACGTAAGTTACAGGAAATTGTGCGGTTTACGACTATGTACACATCGATTACTAGTAGTATCAATGAAATATGAACATAAGATGGAAGCTTACGTTATCGCTCTTCAAGATGCTTTAATTTGATTTGATCATGTAAGGTAATCCAAAATTATCAACGTGAATCATGTCAATGAAAATCTGATTCGATACACTTAACGTCTTTTACGAAAACTTACAAACCTCACAGTACAATCAGATATTTGTCGGTGCAAGCAGTATTAGTTTTACGATACTAATAACATAAGATTAGCATCAGTCTCAGTCGGAGGGATATCAATATTACACATTACAGTTACTTTTGCAATCAAATTTCATACATTATACGACGGGTCCGCAGGTTGTGCCCGCTTACCATTTCCTTCTAGTCTATCTCTTTAATGTACCAATATCCCTCATGGGCGTGCTGTCAATTGACTGATAATAAGATATCCTCGCTGATCGCACTGCATTCTGAACATGGAGCCATTTAACTGCTATTGATTTGCAAATCTATTACCGAAATGTAATGCTTAATGCATTCCAAAAACGTCACTGCCCTGACGTCAATATGAGGATAAAGAGAGTATTTACCACATTCAATTCAAGTATTTGCTGTACAGAATATGTCTTCCACGTCTTAGGGTCTATCTCTTTAAAGTAGAGTGTCGATACCCCATAAGCGTTGTTGTCAATCGACCCATGCCACACATTGACCACGCACAACTGCGTTAGCGTAAAGTGTGCCTGAGTGGAGTTAGCTGGATCATTCTTACATTATGCAAACGCTCACACCGGCATATAAATCGTGAATAAGAAATTCGCCCAGTGATATAACATTGGATTGCAACTAAAATTTGCACGCCATTGACTTGACTAGCGTACGTAAATGTTAAAGCGCCGAATATTCAATGCTTTGTTAGTCAAAGTTATCATACGATCACAATCTGTTTTTTGTATTTTAATTACAGGGTGAATACACGCGGATATCGTATCCGATGACCGATTACTATACAGAATTTGAATTTACTGCAGAATAACTTAGGAACCATACAAGGAGCTCAAGCACTCTTTACTCATTTATTATTGACTTGTACAAAACTTCATCGTTCTAATAAAGAAAAAACGGGACGGAAAGAACAACTGTATAAACCAGACACACAAAATAAATTTGAAGCAAAAAAAGTAAACTGTCGAGCATTTCAACAACATCGCGTTCAGCGAAAGAACCAAAAAATTCTCGTACACCGAAAACAATGCCACACTCGCAAATTCGTATCTCCTGACAAACGTTCTCACCATCCAACCCACCCTGGCAGGGATTCACCTCTTGAAAAATAAAAAAATCCAATTAACTCCAATCCACCCGCAAAGGATCCATCTTACGGAGAACCGCCACTTTTCGCCGATCCAACCTTCAAAATCCGAGCGCCGACTGACAAGCCTCCCAGACGATCGTCGCGCAGCGAAAGGGTTGAAAAGGGCCGATATAACCGAGTCGTTACCGGCCCATTGCAATTTTCGTAAGGCGGCCTAGCCGACGAAGGTTCGCAGCCGTGGCACGCAATAATCTGGTCGAGCCTATCGCTCGGCCCGATCGCACTCGCTATCCGGAATCTCGACCACCCCCACAACCCACCCCCACCCGCCCAGCCCCGATCGAGCAATTATTCCTGGGCACTTCAATTTTCCGCGATAAATCTTCTAGCGAGGCGGAGAGCGTCGCGACTCGCTGGGCGACAAGTCGCCAGGGGACGTCGATCTTCGGGCAAGTTGGTGGAAAGAAGAGGGCCGATTACACGCGAACGGGTGGCGAAGTTCGCCGGCAGCGTCGAAACTGTTGCTATTTAGGGCCGGTGGCTACGGGTACGTAAGTGAGTCGGCGGTGATTCATGCCGCGCCGCATAGTTCCGCCAACTATGCGTAATTACGCGGGAGGAAATTTAGACGCCGCGTCGGGCCGTACCGCGATGGGGTGAAGGAGCGAGCGGTAGAACGGTGGGGAGAGGAGGGGGCGCGATGGAGTATAGTACGCGCAGTTAGCCGACGAGATTGATATTCCATTTCCCGTGCCGCTATTGACGGATCGAGTTCCCTTCCGGCCGCGCGAGCTCATCTCTTGTACTTCGCGATAGACGCGATAGACGCGATAGACGCGATAGACGGGATAGACGGGATAGACGGAATAGACGGGATAGACGCGAGGCAATGCTGTCCGAAAGGTTGGGTTCGAGGATGGTGTAGTTAATTGGGCGCCAGAAAGAATTAATTTCTCAAGGTGAGCGCGGAGACGAGCGGCAGAGGCGGGTCGAGGCCGCGATCGAGAAGACGATCCATAGTAGGCCGGGATTGAAGGTGATTGAACTGACCAGGGCGATCGTTGCGTACCTATGGGGCCCGGTCGAATTTGAATTTAACGCCAGGCATCGCGGCGCCGGGCGCGTTCAATTCGTAAGTGCGACGTCCGCGATAGCCGACGGCCGATCGATAGATCCCTGTAACTCTAGTAGCCCCCGGGGGTAAATCCTCTGACGCAGACAGCGCGCCGCGCAAGACAGCGTGCGATACGATCTGATTGACATTTGACAGGATGCGTTTCGCTTCCACCGGCGCATTTGCTTGGACGGGCGAAACCTGTCACTGACAGGGACAAAAATCTGTTACGTTACAATGTTATTGCTTCGACGAGAGGCGAGCGCATTCGGGAAGCGAGAACGTCCTGCTGCTTCTGCGCGAATCCGCGGACGTTGAACAGGACATCGAAAGTCGTCGAACAGGTGTATTCGTTATACACGTCATGTGTAATGTTTAACATTACGTGACGCGGACGTGACTAATGTACTCGTCATATTAACACCGTGGGTCAAGTACGTTCGTATGTCAAAGCTCGTATTAATTGACTTGTGTTCATTATGCTATTTTATGCCGCAAGATAGGACGCCACAGTACAATAAAGCATTGTCAAGTAACAAGTATGTAATATGTGACCTGATTATTGCACGCTTCCTTTACCGTTAACTCACCATTTGCAGGAAGCTTACGAATGATATAGTGGTTCAGAGTTTCAGGATTCTATAGTTCACCAGTTTATATACGTACCTGATGCTGCGGATATCGAATCAGCAGAAAACATCAAACCCTAAGCAGTGCCTCATTTGCCCTGCCGATAAAATCACCCAGCGCGCGTGCACGCTGACGTAACAATTGAACAGAACGAACGATCGGACGACTCTTACGAGAACCGTCATAGTCCGATTGGCATTTGACGAGACTGGCATCGACGTTGCGCAGACACGCACGCCTGACGTGCGACGAACTGTCACCGCCAGGAGGCAAAAGTCTCTTACACGTTTGAACGTTGCTTTACATCGAAAAATACCATCGTTCGACGCCCGCACCCCCGCCATTCCCCATTCAGAGCGCGTCTTCGCTCCGCTAACGATTCCGCACTTGTTATTGACAGATCTCAAAGCCGCTCAGCCATAATCCAAGTTTGAAGGAAAACGTAACGCAGTCTAACTCGAATAACCCCGAGGCAAATCCACGATGCGCATCCCGGGATAAGGCAGGAGGCGGCCGGGAGCAGCCGGCTAAGGACGAGAACTGAGTGACAGGACGTAGTCGTTGCTTATGCATTGGTGATAGTGCGATATCAGCGTTGAAGGATGCGGAGAGGCAGCTGGATCGCGGATACGGGCCACGAACGTTGCCTCCTCTACCGCCGACTCTTACTTCATGCCGCTTTCGCCTACCTCCTGCCACTCGAACGTTAGATCGTACGGAAAACCTATTCGACGCTTCCGTAAATCGTCTCGTAAAAGAAAGTGAGGCGTGCCGAAGGCGCCGACTTTCCGCGATCATTCCCTTTCTGCCGACGAAACTTGTCGGCTATGCTGTGCAAATACAATCACTGGATGCCATGAAAAAAGGTGCTTCTCGGGCATCGAACGATGCTAAATCGTGCAAACGAACAGCGTTCGAAAGTTGTTTGCATTTTTCAGTACTGTATCGTGTCAAAAATTGGCGCTCCTGCGAGTCGTGTCGTAAAGCAGAAAGGAGGGTGACGAAGATGTGCTTTTCAGGGATTATTTTTCATGAAAGATGTGATTGTGAAAGATGTTGGGCCGAGTGAGTAAAGACACTAACTGAAGGGGTCGTAGTGAAGAAAGGATGCATTCAAAGTGTTGATCGTTAGTAAAATTACTGTGTGAAGAAACAATAGCTCTTCGTCGTAGCTTTGCCTTCTTACGAGTGTAATATCGTGTTACAAATTTATTGAACCCTGTCGTAAACGGTGTTTCAAACGATAATGAGGATTGGAAAGACCGTGTCAGCAATGCTTTGAAACACTAAATATTAACAAAATTAAATTACTCTTTGTGCTAGTGTGACAGAAAATGTATTGCTCACTTCGACGAATAGATTGTAAGAAGAGATTGAGAGTTCATGAAAATTTCTCAAGTCTCTGCACTTCGTTACAACGCAGAACGTAACACGTTATCGCGATGTAACTGGAATCAAGGGTCACGTGAAAAAAAGGCAGATTCGAAAACATCGAACGATGGGAATTCTAGTGCAGGAAAGATGAGCAGTTCTCTGTTTCAACTGCTAATCGATAATTCTGACGGCTATAAAAAAAACGTAGAAATACGAGAAAAATGTATGAAGGTACGCAGAAATATCCGATATATAACTAAATTGCTTCGTTCGTTGGCGAATATCGGCGATCAAACGCTCCCGCGTATAACAAACCGACGCCGCCTGCGCCGGAGATCGGTAACCGAAATATTAACCTGCGGCATTTGTTTATAGAGCGTGAAACCAAAAATCGGGTCTTTCCCGGGGCAAAGTGGAATGAGCGCGGGTACCATTATAATAGAAACGAATCGCGCCAAGCGGTAAATGTGTCACAGGCGAAATTGTGACGACCGAACTGTGCCAAATATTTACAATTCTGCCGAACATTAAGCATCGGCGAATCGCACGTATCGGCCCTGAATCTCAAGATTATTCGTTCCTAGCGATGCTATCCGTGTGTATCGAGAAAATATTGCCACTCCGTGACAGGGCAAATGCTCGATTTGCGTGGCCGATTAAAGCGGCACGAGTGAGGCAATTGACAATGTACTCATAAAAGTGTGATATCGGAAAGTGTGGCATGTTGATGGTACATACCGTGGGTGCTGACCGTGGAACGGTACAATCGCTTATGTGCCATGCAAACTTCTGCGCTTTGAGTACCACCGCGTTAAAAAAATGACAAGCGGAGGCATACGTCGCATTCTTGAAACCAATCCGATCCGGACAAATTCAATTCGATGTAACTGTTCGCGAAAGCGGGAATTTTTATTGAAATAATTAAACGTATTTTTTGCATCGTACAGATATCCTGTTAATCGAACGATGTTTGGCGAACGATGTTATGTAGTATTTATACTATACAGTTAGCAAAATGTAGACGTTGTGAAGCACACGTCTTGTGATGAATGCATTTTTTCTTAAGGCTTGTTTGAAACATTTAATATTGTATCCAGTTTACACATAGTTCAGGGCAATATCGTAATATTATTTCAAGAGAACTCGATAAATTGTCTGACAGTACATGCAAGTCTACACAGAACTGCGTTCTATATCAAACCACGATCAAAACCTTCACACAAGACAATATTTGTTTTCCTCAGATGGCATCCAAGCAAATTGTAATCATTTCCATCGTAACATGCTTCCAAACCAGTAGTTTTCAACATAGCTTCTCTAAATAAAGCCATTACAGAACATTCTACCTATCAGAAACCGTAACTTAAAATTCACTGGTTGTACGGTTGTCGTAACACTGTTGCCGAAAAGCCGCGCATAGATTCGTCATTCCGGTGAAGTTGAATGCACTTTAATCTTGACTGTCGGTCGTAAAACGCTTCGCGAAGAATCCGTCCCGTCAGCCGACGCCGTCACGACAACAAAAGATCCGCGAGAGTCGATCAGTTACCGAAATGAATTACGCTCCCCGCCGGACCGTGGGCTTATTGTTATGGACCGTTAAAACTTTAGAGGCTCGTCCGCGTGAGATATGGCTCTAAATTCGCTCGCTTTCCCGAAGCAGCGTGACCGCCTCGCTAACGACAAGAAATCTTACGACTTTTCGTCCGAGCCGAACGCACGCGATAGCCAATTCCCATTATGATGCCCTCGAACAGAAGTTCGACGCTGGTAATTCTTCCCCAGCTACGAGCGGCTACGTCGATCACGTCTTTATGTGCGGACTCCTTCGGCTCGTGAGAAAGCAACATTAGCGGCGCTCATCGAATCCGGAGTACAGTCGGTCTTATTATTTTCTTACGTTAAGCCTACCAGCGCCTCTACTCTCGCAGCCGTAAATTTCGTGAAAACTGGAAGGCGTATCGTTAACCGAACGCAAGTGCGCTTCAAGAATTTCGTTCTGGCTGCAACTAGCCAATTTTGTGTAATGTGTTCCCGGTGATTGAGATTGTCTATGGCTCGGGATTACTTGTTTTATACGATTTACTAAATATGGTTCTTTTATTACTTTGGACTACTTGAAAGTGAACGTATTACGTTTATCTTAAACGGCGAATTTCTATTTGTTACTTGCACTGCAGTGCACTGTTCACGCAGCAAGAAATATAGTACATGAAGAATTAAAATATGTAAAAACTCTATTTCAGGAGAACAGGGAATTGAAGCGTGCTTTCTAACCGAAACAAAAAGTTAAGAGATGACTGTTAGAATACCATATTGTTCAATCAGTGAAAATATGTATGTACAACCATATGTATAAAGAACGTGTAGAATATGAGAAAGCAACTTTTCGCAAGTTAGTGTAAGAGGCAAATTCTAGAATGAATTCTTTAGAAGTTATACATATATGTTCTACAATGGCGAAATTAGCAAGATATTTATGGTTGAACAGCGGAACATCAGCCATATCAAATACAATAGATACCGGAAATCTCTTCCTTCCTCATGAACGCAAGCCTCAATTCGTCAAACTAATGGCATGTCCAATGCATTGTAGTTTGCCATACATAGACTGCATGCCGCATAATTCAATCAATGTGCCGTCACTCAACTAAATCGGATAAACGAAATAATATCGAAAATAGACCTACAGAGCGAAGTGTACGCAACAAATGACACTACTACAAGAATAGTACCACCTGTTTCGACAGCTTGCCTAATAACTTTTCAGACGATTACTTTCTCACTGGTAAACTTCAGGATAGAAAAAAGGCAAACACTCACGGATGGAACAGAATCTAAAAAGATTTTTAGGGACTCTTTATAAAACTAATTTTTGATCAGTTTTTCTGGAACAATCAAACGGAAAAAAAATATAATAAATCAACATTCACGTGTATGGAACTTGGTTATTTTTCCAAACGGAGTGTACACGTATTATATAGTAAGCAAATCAGTGGAACAAATTAGATTTGGTCTCACCGTTTTTACTCACTAAGCTAACCTATGCAACTTTTTGTAAAAACCCCACCATTTGCGCCAACGTGTATACATTCTATTTATCAATATCAAAACTTCGAACAAACAATCCACCCTACAGAAGCGTGTTACTGGTTAGTATTTCCGAACTTCCAAATGCTTTAGGCATACTTTCGACTATCGTTACAAAATATATTTGTGGCAAATCGATTCTTGGTAACAGCATCGTGACCATTCGAAGTGTAAGGTGTATGAGGCTCATCGAAAAAAAACAGCAAATGGTATTACCTCCCTCTGCAAACTTCTTGTCAGTATCGACTGGTCGATCAAATTTCATCCAGGGAAAGGCTCAGCACTATACTGAAACGAAATCACCAACACAAACAACGCGAAAGTCACAGAATCGTGACGTTTAGCAAATTTCAGCAGGACAATCAAATCACGACGCGAAGTTTAAATCGTCGACACAATACTAGCGCCGCCTGCAGGCGTATGAATTCAACTGCCGATTGCAGTGTTTCGCAAACTATCCAATTCAAATCTAACCGCCGAATCAGAAGTCAATCGAATCATATAGGAAATGTTTTATCTTGACAATTCTAGACGATGCCAGAGAAAATTGAAAAGTCCGTGTAGATTTTGCTGGAATGTAACTAGAAAAGCCAATAAGTATGTTTGATGTATCTTGATTTACTGGAATATATATGTGATTTACAGTTCTATGATTTTGATATGTTGCTCGGTTCTTATAAACCACTTTTTTTCTATACCTAGAATATTTTAAAAATGCTACCATGCTGAAGAATAGTTAAATTCCGTTTTGGTCAGAGGTAACTGCAGTTAATTCGTAATGATAGTTATAAATTAATTAAAGACTTTGACCCAAGAGTTTAAACGCGTTTGGCAAGCCTCTAAATCATGTACGGTTAGCCACGAAGCTCTTCAAATTCGCGATCCGAAATATTATGTTGGATCAATTCAAAGTTGAATTGATCGTTTGAGCTCTCGTGACGACCGCTAGGAGGGTTTCTACTGGCACCGGTCACGTATCGCCCAATTAAAATAAAATCTTTCCATTTCGTTTTTATACTTTTATTTCGCATTTTGTCTTTTTCATCGTTATTGTATTCGAATGAACTCGTAGACGATACATTTTCGTTTATTTGTTTATTGTCTTATACAATTTTGAAAATATGTTAATCCACAATTTTTTATCACATCTATAGTTGTTTCAAGAGTGATATTCGCTGGATGATTAACCTCCTATGTCTGAAAGTTTAATTTCTGCACTAAATTATCTAACAAGCTTGATACAATTTCGGCAGTATTGGTATTACTTTCTGATTTTTTTGTTATATACGATGTTGACGTAATTTCAATAAAGTAGAATGATAACATTCTGTAGCCCTACTTCGATAAAATATACTGTTTCATTCATCTGGTAAAATTGTTTAATGGCATGCAACATAAAGATAAATACCTAAAAAAGAATTCATGAAAAAGTTATATGAAACCTACGACATATCAATTGAGCAAACTGTCGATACCGGTTAAAATAAATCACCAACATCCGTTAACGTGTACGCTATTCCGAACATACCTTTTCGCTAAGACAGATATCGGTCACTAGCAGACGTTCTAGCATATTATAGTATACACTGCATTCAGAGACATGTAATCTACAAACAAAAATAAAAGGGACACAACTACTTACTTATTCACAGATGATACCTCTAAATTCCCTCTACATCACACGACTTTAATTATGTAAATCCTCCTAAGAACACATCGACATCATGTTTCTTTCAGTGACGACGCGTTAACATCTATCACTACGGACATCAGTGATCAAATAGTCCTGCTACTGAATATTTGCATCAGAATACTCCTATTACCTCCAATGCACCATAGAAATTCAACCCCATATCGTCTTACCATACCTTGCAGCGAATTAACAAGAATGCCCCGACCCGATAAAAGCCACAAAACAAAGACCAAATAACACCATCGACGCCACCCTCGTTTGAACCCCCTCGCCTAATATCATATCTTTAACGGGAAAAGCACGCACTTATATCCGAACTCGGATCCGAACACCCCCATAATAATTCCCGGAATTGCGTACAGGTCGAAAGAACCTACAAACATGCGCCTATTACCGAACCGGTCATATTGTTAGCGTAACGATCCCTCTTTAATGCCGCCATATTCACGGAACGAAGGCGGCACATTCTGCGCGGACACGCGAATAAAGCGTTCTCCCCTTGCGATTTTCGACCCCAACTCGCCGACCCGCCCATGTCTCCCTTTCCTGTTTAGGCAAATCGTTTCTCGGTGAGGTTTGATGCGTGCGGTGTACTTTGCATGACACACCGTCCCCCCCCCCCCCTCCCTCCTCTGCTCCGCAAGTCACCCTCTCAAAACCGGCGCTCCCTTACAGGAGGCGTAAATCCCTTGCGCAAATAAAATTACAACCGTGAGCCGGGCGGAAATCAGGCAGCATTACCCCGGGTTAGGTTGTAAACCGCGAGCGATACGCGGCGGTTAGTTGCTTCGTAATTGCGCGAGCTGGGGCCGCCAAATTCAAGAGTTAGAATTCGCCGAAAATTAATCGTTCGACGATAACTCGCGCCGGAACGACGCCGAGTATGCCGCACTCGACGTTGAGCGTAACGCGCTTAATTCGACGTATAGCGGGAATTACACGTGCGTTTATATATCTACAAAGAGTTGTCGATTAGGCTGTATTTCCGTTCTCGCGTTATATCACAATATCTTTCGTCTGAGGAAGGATTTGGCGGGAAGGTGCTGACTTTCAGGATTGAGGCCTTGACGGGAACGCATCGGAAGTGAGAAAATGGTCATTTGCGGCTAGATCAAAGAGATCATGAATAAGGTACACTTAAAAATCCGGAAAAAGTGCGCAGTCGCACGCGGTAAGAGCAAAAGGTGCGGAAATTCGCTTGAAGTGCGATTATGCGTGCAGTATTCATAGTGCCGACAGCTTAAACAGTCTAGGCTCCTGAATAGCAGTGAGGACTGGCACAGAGATCCAATAAGAGATCAAGTGGGCGAACGGGAGTAAACGAGAGAGACGGACAAACAGAGAGAGGGAAAGAGAGAGAGAGAGAGAGAGAGAGAGAGAGGGAGAGAGAAAAGAGATCGACCAGAGAGGAAGGAAGCAGGAATGATCTTTCGCCGCGCTTTCAGCGATGCTGTGCAAGACTAACGAGGCGGACTCGTTGCATCTGTTTTTGCCATTACCGCCTCGCTTCACCGACGGCGAGAAACTCGCTAATGTCGAATCATTATTACGCGGCAGCGTCGGTGAAGATCCGTAGGGCGCGTGTAGAGGTGGCTTGCGTTGGCCACGTGAAAGGAACACGTGACATTCGGCGCAGCCGACGGAGTCATGAGAGTAATTCCGGTGCCGTTGAAAACGCACCTGTTACCTGTAGAACACGCTCGTCTAGAAGATAGAGCCGTGTCAGCCATTACGGCCGCCTATATTTTGCATGCGCTTCCCCGATGTCGTAGACTTCTCGCTCTATTGCGCGGCCCGGAAGAGACGGGCTTAATGTCTCGAAGCTTGGACTACTTCGATGGCTTCATTTGTCATTTAACCGGATCGGCTTTGGAACAAAAACGTTTTACCGCCTCGAATGACGGGCCAATTTTATGCGAAAATGTGCGACGCGGGAGAGGGGGAGGAATTTTGTTATATTACGTGATTGATGGAGTATTGATCAGTTAGAATATATGAACTTTACTGTTACATTTTCTGGATATCTCTTGTCATATGCTCTTAGTAATACACGAGACGTAGGGGAGGGGGGTGTTAGAAATATTGCCAACATCTTTCCTACAAATCATTTCAACGTTATGTTAGTTCTCTGTGTGTCGTTTGGGAACTGCGCTGTAAGCGGGTTGCGTTTCTTGCTCATTGCATCTCCTCGCAACGGGCTTGTTGTTGCATCCCTTCGCAACGACGTGTACTTTTCTCTAAACGATCAGAAACGTCCGAGAACACTCTAAACAAATCATGCCTACCGATACGGTACAGTCTCTCACGAGGGTGTCCTACTCTGATCTCACCTACATAAGGAATACTATATTAACACTTTAATGGCTGGTCACACAACATGTGTGTGATGCTATTGGTTAGGTCGCAGAAGGTTATTGACTGGTACCACACTCTCTTTATGATGATTGATGAATGTAAATAAGTCTGGAGTGGATGGAATAAGTGGAGTTTCTATTGGCTTCGTATTTCATGCTACGTCTTTGATTTTTGGTACGTATTGTTTAAATTAATTGTACAAAAATACTGCCAGTCCCTGGCGGCGTTTGACTCTGTAGACGTGCGGCCATTACTTAAGTATTAAATGATAGAAATTACGAGTACAAGATAAAAGTGTAATATTCAGAAGGAATGATACGGTTAACAGAACTTGTACCAAATATCTGGTCGACCTAGCTTTTTCATCATCACCGCGGTTCCTCGCGACAAAATAAGGGTATAACTGTCGACGATTAGATTTTAGACTTCTCATATTTTAAAATTTTACATTAAAATTGTAATGTTTTACATCCGGCTTAAGCAACAAAATTGCACGGCAAGCGAACATGGAAACAGACAAACATAAAAATTCTACAATCTGCCCCGAGTGCAACAACCTGATGAGATATGGGGTTAATTCCCGTGCCCCCAACGATAGCAGCGCCACCGTTAGACTCGCAAAAATTTGGTCTCCGTCATGAGAGACTTTTTTGCGAATCTAGCAACGACGCGCTGGCCGGACGCAGAGAGCTCGACGTTTACGGGAAAAGTTAACGATTCCGTCGCCGCGCACCTCGAAGCTCAACAATACCCGGATTCGCCAGCCGACGGCCCCGGTAAGCGAGAACGATCGCGGGATCGAAACGTCAGAAGGAAGAACGTTAATGGCCTAGAGAACAATTGAAGGAAAAAGGGCTTAAGTAATCTTACGGCGTCAGTTCGACGATTCCACACGATGCGACTCTCTGTACTACCTCTCAGGTTCTCCTTTCCCAGTTCCATGTCTCTCTCTCTCTCTCTCTCTCTCTCTTTCTTCCTCTGTCTTACATGCAGACACTACCTCACTCTCTGTCTATCCCTTTCTCTCCCTCTCCCTCTCTCTCATACGCTTCGCCGGCTGCAGGGTAGTTAGTCGCCTCGGCAAGCCAGACAAATGGTTCTTCTCCCTTTAAGAGGGCGACGGGAGGGGAATGGCGACATGTGAGTCGTGTAAGTAAGAATAAGTGAAGCCAGCCAAGTTGAGTACTGGCCGCATTCGGGCCCGAACCCCTCGAAACAATGCCGGACGGGCGACGTCGCTTTCGCGCTCGACGTGGGATTGAACTGGGTCGCGTTTGCCGCTCTTCCGTCGACGGCGTAGGTGGAGGCTTATGGGGAGGCGTAGAGGCGGGTGGGGGGAGGGGGGGGGGGCGTCGGTAAAGGCGCAGATAGATTGAGAGAGGAGTGCGCGCATCTCGTTCCGGCCTTGAAAGAGGGTCCCGTCGGCTCACTCGTGCATACGGGCACGCGCGCCGATCCTCGCTTCGAGGACCCATCGATGATGCTCTCTTGTAGTCCGTCACCTATACCCGACGTCAGACAGGACGACTCCTTTCCTTTCGAGCTGCTCCCTCAAAGGCCGGAAATCGTTCTATGGAAATTTGTAACTGCTACTCGAGAGCCAAGTAAGGCAGACATCCATGTGATTCAGGAGCAGCGATTTTATTGGATTCCGCGTTACCTACTTTTATTGGCCCTCTATGAAAGCATCCCTCGCGACTCCTTTGACACCGGGCGTACGTGTGCGCGGAACAGGTGCTCGATACTGTCGGGGCTTGACGATTTTAAGTTGGTCGAGTCGAATTACTTGCTGGCCGACTGCTGGCGGCAGAAACAGCAGACTGGGGAGGATGGGATGGCAGCGGGGGAATGAGAGGAAGCGCGGTCGGGTCGTTTGCTTAATTCCTGGTGAAAAGGTGGAATTCGGCTCTGATGAATGGGCGAAAATGCGTGCTATCGTTTCAAGGCCTACGCTCGTGCGCGAATGTAGGTATACGTGTACGATGTTCCTAATATTGCCGCCGAACACGTTGAAGGACTTTAAAGGGGCTTCCGGAGTGGAAGCTGCGATGATAGATTCACTTAGCCCCAAAACGCTGGCTGGAAGTTCGGGAGGAAAATGGCTTCCGCGTGTGGATAGGGCAGTCGATTAAAATTACTTCCGATCGAGTCAAAATTGCGATCGCCGTCATCCGAAATCGGTTTCCCATTGTGCCTCGTTACAAACTGCCCGTCGCAAGAAAATCGCTTTCAAATTTTCGTCAATTGTCGAGCACCTGTTGCACTCATTCGGCATCCTGCCGTTCTAATTTTCCACTTGTAATGGGGTCTGATAATGGCTCGATGATTATTTTTTCTATTGCCGTGCCAGCCATAAACGACCAAAGTAACGGCATTAACGTATTTATGTAGGTTTGTGAGTGCCTAAAACTTATTCGCTCGCCCATGTTTAGACCGTCGATTTTCAAATACTTCGAAACACGAAGAAAGTGAGAAAGTTTGTTTCAAGTATGTACTTACTAATGAAAAGATAAAAGGAATTCCTCTCCATACACTTATTTTAGAGGCCTGCAAATAATCTAAATCCATTCTAGCAGCACTTTACGATCCGTACCCTTGTAAGGGAAGTTAATTAGTTAAATTCGCTACTCTCAACGTTCAAACAAATTAAATTGAATTACTTTTATTACAATATCCTTTGACACGCGATCATGATTTTATAACCTCGATTCACGAGCCGACGACGTCTCACCGAGAAATCTCAATAATTACCCCTCTTTTCAACCATCTCTTAATTACCCACGTTAAAAAGAAGCTACGATTCCGGAACAAATCATGTCGCGTAACGCGCCAACGACACACAAAACATCACCCACGCCATCCAGACCTTCCGTACCACCCGTTGGAAGTTCCCCCACCCCTTTCATCCCCACTCTCTCGAGAATCAGCGACCAGCCGGCTTACAGACAGTCTCCCGGTCGCGCAGTTGCGGCGGCGCAATTATAATTCTATACAAATAAACCTTAAAGGAGGGAATGTTTTATCCCGCTAATAACGTCGTTTCCTCGCAAACGACCGTCGGCCAGTCCGCGCGCCACCCGATTTTCGTGTTCCTCGACTGCGACCGCCCCCTGCCGGCGACCACCTGGAGTCCTGGGAATTCTGGCAAAAGTTTATAGCCCTGCATTTTCGTCACGCGTTATCGAGACTCGCTCGCTTACAACGCCAATTCCGCGGCTCATTATCATCATCGGTACAAATCTCCCCTCCCCCCCCCCCCCTCACATGGCTCCCTGTCCCTTACCGTTCCACCTCCCAGTCGCATTCGCATCGACACGATTCCCGTCCCAGCGGACGGTCGGTCCGAAGTACTGAGGACGGGATTCGACGAAACAATTTCGATAATGCTAGCAGCGGCTTGCGAGCGAGAGAAGGGCAGGAAATAATTTCCGGTCGCGATGGAAGCATTCTCGATGGGAGCTGACCCTTTTTCAGACGCCCCGCTCCTTCCCGTAGCAGCGCTCGGCGCTCTTAGAGAATTGAAATGTCGAAAGTCGCGGAATGGCGGGTAGCTTTTGGTCGAGTGTGCGGACCTCTCGTGGTGCGCGAGAAATTAACGGAATTGCGGCGGGAACGTAATTCGCCCGGGTCGACGACGCCGCGTGCGGCATATTACGAACTCGTTGCTACTTCGTCACGAAACGTGCTTTGCCTAATTGACGATCGCTTCCTTGAATCGGGCGCCAATGTTGCCCGGGCTGAGCGTCGATGGTGGGGAAACCTTGAATTCCGACTTCTGTAATCGGCTTAGTTTTCTTGTTGTTTCCGTGCGACGCCGATGGTAAATGCAGCAAACTTTTCTTTTGAGTCACTTGAGTGATTACAATGCGTGCGATACATTGGCAATATAGGTAATGTTTAAAATATGAGATGCCAGGGGTAAAGTGGGTTGTTTAATGATTTAATTGGATATTTTATTCCCAGGCGTAATTGGTTCATTATTGTTTTCTTTCGACAGAGATATTGTCGCACGTAAATACGTAATACCTTACCAGCGGATATTCCGTTCGAAATGACCCTTCTGCGATGTACATCTGGCTTCCTTGCGCAGGTCGAAATTATTCGTAATATCAAATCGATTTCAACGCTGTAATTGTATATTCCAGTGCCAATTATTGTCGGTCGGTTTATAGGTACCTCTTTTCCGTTGCAAGACCAGGGATATACACGTATATACTTTATTTCATTAGCGATGTGCCTTTGAAACGTCAAATTGACTGACACAGTTTGCTTTAACGCGAGCCTTGTGTAACAATACAAGCCGCACACCCCGACGGGGTCGAGAGAACATTGCATCTAGATTACTGGTCAGCGTGCGTTTCTTTTACTGCATGCAATTGACCGTGCACACAGGTTACAGCGTTGTAAATGGACATTCCGTTTCCGATTACGGTCAGTCGATTTTTACCTTCCTTACCCGGCATTATCGGTTATGCATTCTTTGCCTAATTGACAATCACCGTGTTCAAATGCTTCACAATGCACCCACGCAACTGAGCGAGATCCGAACGGCGTTGCAACTTGAATTATAGATCACGGAACGTTTCTTGCATTGCAGATATTACAGATTGGTAATAGGCGTACATCGACATGGCGTAAAGGAACATTTCGTTTCGGATTATAAGCCCTCTTTTACCTCCTCTTCCCGGTCGAGTGCTTGGGCATTAACATGAGACAAACGGACGAGGAAGGTTAATTTGCTCGGCGAGAAAGGTCGTACCTTCGTCTCACCCTCCAGCAATCTGTGTAGTCCGACAAATTGACCGCTTCCGGGGTGAAAAAGCGTAAAACGAAGGTAGTAGAAGGAGAAAAAAAGGTAGCCAGGAACGGGAGTAGAATGGTCAGCGAGCGATATCGATTGAATATTAGGATCGCAAGGCGTGCGGAACCGGCGAGCACACATTAGCCTCTTTGACTTGCTAAACAGGTTAATTTGAATGTTTAAATTCCCCGGGGGGCGCAACTCAATTTGCGAGGACTCCCCGTCTGGTTAATTCCTTTCCTTCGGTCCGTTCTGAAACGTTGCTCTTCCTCGTTGGCTTCTCACTGTTCACCTCGAGCTGAACGAACTTCTCGCGAATTTTGATGTTGCACTGATGTAACTTCGATTGCCGCTTTCTCTCTTTTTAGGCGTAATTTTACTGTCTTTACATATAATAAGCGTCGTCCGGTCAATTCCTTTAAATAAAACGTTCCTATGTCTAATAAAAGTAGTACAAAGTAAAAGTTAATAAAAGTAATATTGTCTTAGCATTTGAAGGAGAAAGTATGTTTGTTCGAACATAATTGTAAATGTGAATGTTTGTCATGTCGACTAATTACTTGGTAGAAGGAACAAATTTACTAACAGCTTTTCTGAATGGGAAAATTGATTCGAGCGTATGAATTTATATTGTGCACGTATTTCATGATCAAAAGTATGAAATTATGCATTGCGGAATGATTATTATTAATATTAAAGTAGCCAATAGACCTGCGGAATTTAATATTTATGAAAACATGGATTAATGTAAAATTTTTAATTTTGTATGATGAGTCAATCCTTATAGCGTCCAATTGGTATTTTATGCATTTTAGATTTAGGCAAATATGTTATTTTAATACATAAAGGATTTTTAATCATTTTATTTTTTATAAGCACAATCACAGATCCTTCAATTGACAGATGAAGATGATAACAAATAATCGAAATGGAGACATTTGTAACGCAACATTAAATTAACTGATAATTTGGTCACCTACCTATTGAGCATAGTATTACTCAACTAATTACTGAAATCAAATTTCGAGTGGCAACTGCGTCGTGTTCCAACCGATGCACAGAACAACAAATTAAAAAGAACGAGCACATTCCCAAGAATTGTGCCATATCGATTCCATCAATGTAAATTGCATTTTATAACATTACCCCCAAACTACAAGACACAAAATTCCAACAAAAATGCAGCAACTCTTCCCCTCAACAACTTTGATCGGAAAAGACTGTTGAGAGGATACTGAAAATGACTGGTATATACATCTAAGGGACAACTTATGCCTTTGAAAGCCAACCAAATCCTAAATAAAATCCCTCAATAAACTCCTGAAAATTAGAAGGACTATTTTTGCCAAAGGGTTATGACCGGGAGAGCGCGAACGCAGTCCCGACTAACAAAAATTGTACGTCCGAGATATCCACATTAGGGATATTCGCAGGGGTCAGCTCAACCGTGGTGCAATGGAAGAGCCTCACCCTGGAGGAACCGCCTTAATGATCACGGTAACCTCTACGCCAGGTAAGTATGCTTTGCTCTGCGCGCCGCTGATATTCGAATAGTCCGGGGGCCGGTTTCAACAGCGAGAAGGGTGCTACAGCCCTGCACGCTCTATCGTTCATCGTGCGAAGTATACTCCCCGTCACATTAGGATCCTACTGCCACCTCCGGCCGTTGAGGCCATTCGGAACATCGCTGCTCCCGAGGCGCGTCATCTTACATTAACCGTTACTAGACCGCGTAACAATGAATCTAACCTCACCCATTTGCGGAATCCTCAGTCGGGCGATGTTCTTAATTAAAATCGTTTTCGACCATTCGGGAAATAACGGCGTTCGAAGTTGACCTCGTGGCGGAGACGAAAGTAAACTGTTCAGCGAAAATGCGAAGCTTTTCCATTTTTGAGCATTAGGTACCGAAGGCGTGTTGGTCGAATTTGGAGGTGGGTGTAGATTGGGGGTGTTCATTTAATTTTGTAACGATCGAATGTGGCAATGAAGCTGTTCGAAATTACCGACGGAGAGGATGGAGTGTTGAAAGACGTTTGATGTTTGTTTGAAAGTAGTCAGTAACTTTAGGGAGTAAAATTAGAAAAAATAAATTGCATTCTAGGCGTATGAGGAAGCGTTGTATGTATCGAGGAATACAATGGAATAAAAGAATTATGGCAAATAAGGGAGTGTAGATATAACTGAATCGTGCCGTACGGAAAACTACGCGATATAGAATTTGCGGAATACTAGTAATAGTAGGCTGAGCAACAACAAGGCACTCGTGATATCAAATAAAATCAAATTGGACATAACAATAGATCTAGTTAAGAAAACTCAAATGAAAACAAACAATCTATACCAGTGTCGCATTGGATAAAGTACAAGTGACCGACACTCATACACAGATGCAAGAACACATAAAAGCAGATCTATACAAATGTATACCAACATGTCACAAAATGTGCAATCAGAAAGGTACTTAATCGTTATATCGTATAGTCAATTACATATGACAGCAGAATCCGAAACATGAATATTATCTACTCTTTCTATAACAACGAAATAAGCTGATAAAACAAATCCCTATGTTCAATTGATTATTTGAGACATGGAAAAACGATCCGATTTCAAAAAAAGCAGAATACTGCTGGTATTATCATATCAGTTAAGGTAAATTAATTGATACATTCGTATTGTATACCTTTACAGTTTTCCAAAACATAACGTATTACTTTTTGATTCGGCCTTTCGACGAAAAAACTATAAAGCATCCTTATGCAAGTATAAAACACACTATAGTTGTGAAGCATGAGCAAAACGATGCCAACTACCCTACTGAGGACCCTTTTGTAATACTCACTCGTTTTATTTTAAAACCGTTATTTTGCTTTTAACAAGGAGAAAGCGACGTAAACTCTTATTCATAAATCAATACAAATCATATTCTTAATTAGCGACCTCACTGAGGCGCAATACGGGAAAAGTCAATCGCAATCAATTGTCTACAGAGTTTCAATGGCGGCATCGCGATTAATTAAAAGAACTGGGCTGAAAATGCGCTCGCCTCTTGAGAAATTTCTCTCTCCCATATTTCTTTCCGCCTCGTGCATGCAATTACCAAAACTCCGTCTGATCTGACGTTCTTACCTGGCCGTGCGTCTGACGGAAACGGAGTAACGACAGAGAAATTCGTTAATGCAGCATTTGTAATGCAAAGGCCCACGTGAATAGTACCTTCTCATTTAATAGCAAAAAGCGCAGTGAAAGCGACTTGATTTAAATTCGCAATTAGATGCGTAGGCTGTACTCAACGCCCCTTTGACGCTGTAACTTTATTACGGTTACTTAATATACTTCACGTTTTATCAGAAGCGAATGATAAGAGCCTCGGCGTTCAGAGAATGTCGTCAGTGCGTTTGCCGGAACTTCGCGGGAATAAAACTTTACTGAGTTAGATGGCGTGTTATTTGATAGTTGTTGGGATTATGTAGATACCGGACAAGAGTTGGCACCGAGAGAAATTATGAATATTACTGTCAAAGGAAATGTTTAATAATCTAATATGAAAGGTGTGGTTTTTGATATTTTCTGACCGTAATGAAATGTATTTGACAGTTACAAAATAAGTTGGGCAATACGAAACATGACTTGGTAACACACGGATATGCTTATATGTTTATCATTACGTCGAACATATCGTTTACTTTCGATTACAGCGACGACGTATACAAACACGTTACTATGTACACAACGTATGTACATATAATTTACATCGCAGTACCGAGATATACGAAGAATGTGGTCCCTTTCTCCGTACCCTAATTCACGATCCAATTAGAAGTCTGCCCAAGTGGTCATATCGTTTTGAACCCGTACACTTCACGAGAAAGACTTAATTGAACAAGTACAGATGGCGACTGACTTATTTCACAAAACTTTTTCCCCGTCTCAAAATGACTCGTAAAACAAGCAAACCGTCTCCAACTCTTTTCCAGTACCCAATAATTAGGTTTTATAATAACTGCTTTTACTGTACTTGTATAGTTTCTTTGTGCAACTTAAGAAATTACTTTGGAAACAATTGGACATAAAAAGATATCTTTGTTCTAAACTGACAATCGATAAGAAATATTATGTTGTTTCAAAATTGTTCTTCTGGCGAAAAATGACACACGTTTTAATTGTTATGACATTTGTAAATCCAACAATATACATACTACTAGACACAAATTGAGAAATGAAAAATTGTAGTCATAAAAAGCGATGAATGGCGTTCATGCCTTTTTGAAGCCGGTGAAACATTATTACGGTTTTAATTGGTGAATAAAGTTCTTATAGCACTCAAGATAGAGTGGTGCCTTCAAGAACTAAACAGTTGCTGCATTTTTATTACCGTCCGACGACAATGACCCTTATGTGTTGTTATCCCTGAAGAGAGTTCGGTGTTGTGACTTCTGCTGTTTCTAACGTTCTATATACATAGATTTACACAGAAATATTTTATAAACAAAAAAAATTATATAATTCAAAAGAGCACCTTACTGCTTTTATTTATATTTTTTAACATACTTATCAGGGCACTACAGAATTTAAATGTACATGTGATATATCCTCTGACAAAGCTTTATTCTAAAAATTTCAATTACAAAAGCAAAGTAAAGCATGAAATCACGCATGTCATGTATGTAGAAACGATAAAATAATTCCTTCCAACATTTTGGACAACACAGACAACAGTAATGATACAGTAACAACAAACAATCAAAATCAAACAACAATGAGTAACAAGAATGGAACGGCGTCGAACATATTGTCCTTCACATACAATCTTATAATATGCTGTGGAATTTTGAAAATAACTATACTCATTTTCTCAACAAAGAACACCGAAAGAAGTAACTTAGTTTACCTCTTAAACTTTAATCCTGTAAAAGGGTAGTAATATATTAGAAATAATAAAAGAAATGCTATTTTTGAATCAGATTAAAAACGGGACAGCGCGAACGCAGTCCCGGATAAAAAATTGTACGCCCGAGATATCCACATTAGGGATATTCGCAAGGGTCAGCTCGACCGTAGTGCAATGGAGGAGCCTCACCCTGGAGGAACCGCCTTGTTGATCACGGTAACCTCTGCGCCAGGTAAGTATGCTTTCATCCCGTCCTCGATACTACATAAGCTCGAACAGGCTCGCTTTCAGCAGCGAGAAACTTGATTTTTACACTTTAGTGGCACTCTAGCGGCGTAGTTCCGAATTAAACTTAGACCCCTATGTATTTCAAATCCTCTTCAACTCCATACATTTACTATCCATATGAAGATCCGCCAAAAGAAATAAATAACTGCAGACACAGCAGAATGTTAGAGAAGCCTGACTTGAACGAATTGTCAATTAAAAAAAGAACATCGTCTATCTGCACTGAAACGCTCGCCACTATAAAGTTCATTCACCGAGCAGTACATGAATTACATGACGTTAATCGCTATTGCGGAAAAATTACGCCTATACGTTGCTCTTACATGGCCCGTCGCTCAGCTTGTAAAAATCTGCAAAGAGACGTATTCACGCTTTAAATGCCAGTCTCAGAATCCAATATTTCGAGGCTCGTGGAACATAGAGCCTGTCAGGCGAATAGGAACGGGGACGTATCGCAAATGTTACTCACTCGGTCTAGTCGCGATCGCGACGATGTTCTCCATTCCGTTCTTCTCGACGATTAACGACATGCGAAAACGGGTGCACCGGTTGTTACAGAGCATATGACAGACGCTCGGGAACTCTCGGTCGTTAAAATCAGAATCCCTCGCGCAAATCGTCCTATTACCGTCGCCGTCGGCGTCCTCTTTATACATCATTTGCGAGGCAGGGGCGGTCGCGTTGGCTTCCTCTTCTTCGGAGTCAATCGCTTCTTCTACGTCGCAGTGCTCACAGTCGCAGACGGTGTCCTCCTCGTCCGTCGGCAACGAAGCGCAAAAGGCAAGAGCGGCGATCAGTCCGCAGACTGAAAAGCAACACAAACGATACACTAGAATTCACCCGGCCAGCCGGTGCCGATCGTTCGGAATAACGCATTCAAGGCTAACGTTCTTCACGCTCGTTGACACACAATAATTGACCACTAACTTAATAACGTTTCGATGCATCGTTTATGCATGTCTTACGACGAGACGGTACGGATTGGAAAATAATAGCTCTGAATCCGTGAGCGGATACACTCCCGGGCGTCAAACGCTTGATTGGTAAGTTATGGCAGTGTAGTGCGAATTGGACGATCGATACTAGTCACTCTGCGCTCCGAAAAAATTGTGTTACACTCGATTAGATAGCGCAACGCCAATAAACTCGGGCGCGTACCCTTAACGTGGAGTATCTTTACGTTGCCGATGGGAGACTTTTTGCAACGTGTTCCTCATTGTCTCGTAGACGTTTCGTAGAATTTTCCCAATTACGCTTGGCGCAACAGTGCACGTTACACAATTTGTGTCCGTGTCTTTCATCTCCGGTGTTTACTCGCAACAGGGAGCGAGGACTCGACATGTTTCGTCTGTCGGTGTTCAGATTTATTCGATAGCTGGGGTGCGCAAACTTGTGCATACGTGAATGTTTGCATATCAGAAACGTATAGGCATTAGCACACTGACCTTTGACCGCAACGCAAAGAAACAGTACACATGCACGTATCGTGCGATATACGTACGTCGAGTGTTCAGTCAGCTTGCCCGACGATCTTTGTCCAATACTATCCTTTCAATGGGAGAATAATGAAATAATTACGATGCTAGCGCGTAAAGTTTCTTCGAGTAACGATTGCATAAGCATGACATTGCTGGTTACACAATAAAAATGAGCCCTACGAGAATAGAACCGATCGGTCGTGACGATGAAAGACAATAAAGTTCGCATTCGGCGTCGAAAATTATCTGTCGACTCTCCACTTGGCATTTATCTGACCTGGAACAAGTACCGCGGAAACTGTAACAATCGCTTACGGACCGTAATCTTTTAAGTACGAGTATCCTACCAAGGTCGTTTTCCCTTACCTACACCGTCGTCCACACGTTTCAAGTTTATCGGTATGACAATGGACTCCCCCTCTCCCCGATCTCCTCGCGCCTCGCAATTATATAATGTTGTGACTTATGAACTAATTTGCATTTTAATCCAACGAACCATTGTTCACGGTTATTGTTAGTCGAGAGCTTACGGTATCTACTCGTCGGTGACAAACTTGGAGAGGCTGCCGCCAGCGCGGAATGGCACGGTGATCGATTTCAAAGTACCGCGGGAGTAGAAAAGCTTCGTTCAAGTGAGAAGTGCCGTCGCGGCGACTTTAATTAATCAGAACCCAGGTAAGAATTTATTGATGCAAAGTGGTGTATCGAAATGAACCGTCCGCGAGGAGCGGCGGGCAAAAACATTCTGGTACAAGAAGAGCGTAACGTTTCGGCGGACATCGACAAAATGTTCTTCTGGCCCGTCCCGGATCAATTGACAATGTACATCCGGTGGAGTTCTGCGCGACGGTTTGTCTATTCGCGATAAATAGTCGAGTTGCCGCTGGATACTCCAATTTTCAGCCAATGTAATCCCACTTTTGCTAACGGTCCTCTGACTCTTTCTCTCTCTCTCTCTCTCTCTCTCTCTCTCTCTCTCTCTCTCTCTTCGCCTCTCATTCTCTGCTTTCATTCTCTCACTCTCTCTCTCTCAGCTGCCACTTGACTCTATTATGCGCAACAGAAGCGAAACGCGAACTCGATGGTCTCTCTGGCAGCTGGAGGGTTGGAAAGGGGATGGAAAGTGAGGGTGAGTAGCGGGTGGGAAGGAGAGTGACGGTGTTGAATCGCGAAAAGGGGCTGGTGTAGGAGGTTGGGGTTGGCCCGGGTGGAAGGGTGAAGGGGTCGCAGAAAATTGTCAATCAGTGCGACCTATCTAGACTTGATTACAGCTTGGCCATTGCACTCGCGGCTCGTTCAGGCATCAGAATCGACTGACCGAATTTTTGCGCCGAACTTATGAAATCCCGGGTAGCCTTCCGTATATCGAGTATAAATATTTGTGGTCGCTCCCGCAACCGTGCCCAAGCAATACACTATCTCGGCTTGTTCATTTGAATGGTACAAATATTATTTCCTTTCGGTATCGCGATACGCGGATCGAAGCGGAGCATTTGTTCGAGCATTAACCGTGCTCGCCGCGCTTAAAGAAATATGGGAATAATTGCATGTTAAACGCACTCGCCGCTTCGGCTTTTCAACTCCGGCGATATTGGGCGACATTTTTTTTTTCGATATTTTTTTTGGAATCACACGGAAATGGGAGCCGATAGACGGCCTTTGCCGCGTAATGGCCATTACATGTAATTCTAGATTTTTGGTACGGATAACGGTGGCGGTAAAAAAATAATTTGGACTAAATCCGCGAATTTCACTCGGCCAAAAAATGTCAGAACGCTATTCCGTTATGCGATGTACGCTATTTTATTCGGGGATCAGACAGGAACGCTGAATAAATGACCGCTCGTTCCATTTTCATTCGCACATTTCTTCTAATCGAAACGGGAGCTTAAATAATCTCGTCCGCCCAGCGCGTCCTCGGCCGTATAGAGTAATACCAAAATCTATAATCCACTGTCCGGCTAAAAGCGGCATAAACCTGAAAGACATATTTTGAACCGGGCCGTAAGATGAATACATCTCCCCCTTGGGAGCGGCCGCGCGTTTTTTATTCATCGGTATAAAAACGCGCTCCCACCCTTCGTCATACCCACGCACGCACACCCACAGGCCAGCATGCCGCCGACGGATGGCACTGTACCAAACCTATACCCCGCCTTTATTTTTGTCGTCGAATCCAATCCATACGGCTACTTCCAATCCTCCTTCATTTTGTTGCATTCACGTTTCCCATCCGTCCACATTCGAAACAGTTTCGGCCTCGATTCCGGGCCGTCTGGCGCGGCCGGCCAAAGCAAGCTTCAATCAAAACCGACGTATTGCCCGTGTGCAGTCGGTACCTACACACAGATTGGCATTGCCGCACCTAGGTCGCCGTCCGAAAAACCTCAACGGATCCGCTGGCACAGCCGCCTCCTTCCGGAGGCGAGACAATACTTAATGCCGCGAAGCGATAATCTTCCCGAACGCGTGCGGACCCTTGCGCGAAGCGCATTCGCGCCAAAATCGATCCTCGCCATCGAACGCGCTGGCATTCAAATTCTTACCCCCGGCGCGAACGTACGCCGTTCGGGTCATTCACGGTTTCCATCGCAATATTCGAGGGCGCCGTATGCGCGACATTACCGTGCATCGACGGAGGTGGGGGAGGGGGCACTTTGAAACGCCGCATTCCGTGCCCACTGCAAGTGTATGGAGGCGCGTACACGCGAAGCGCTACTCCGCTGCTTGCAGTTTCCCGATAGCGCTCGGATGGAGTTTCATTCGTCGGACGAATATTTCGCTGGCTGGCGTATCCTGCCCGAGTCGCTTTCGTCCGAATCAAGTCCGTCGGTGACGGACGCCGACGACGCTTCTAAATATTCAGGAGGGCAGATCCTCGGATACGGCGCGAATACGCTTCCTGCCGTGACGTCTTTGCGCGACGTAATTCGCCTCGGCCCTCCAATTATAACCGCCCGGGACGCGGGGTGCACCCGACGTCGACGCTTTATGCGGCCACACGTCGCTACCCACGCGACATTCTTATACTCGAATCGTTTCGTAGGCCGTTGGGATGAACGGGGTACGGCGATGAGCGTCTATAGCGTCGCAACGCCCTCGTCAATGCTTTCGCGCCCGAACGGCAGGACGTTACGTCGCCGTCCTAAACTTGGAAGCGGATGACGTGTCGTTACGTATTTCGCGCGAGCAATTGAGCCGTTTATTTTGAAAGTGGCCTAACTCCATTTTCCAAAAAAATTGAGTTAGCTACTTTGATTGTTACATTCTTACATGATCTTTTGATTGTGAAACAAATTTTTACCAATATGTTTAAAATCATTAAGATCTTGCAACACGAAAGTTTGCTGATTAATGAAGTGATAAAAAAGTTCATTTTGAAAGTGGCCTAACTCCTATTGTGAGAGTTTCAAATGAGTATGGCAAATATTATGCACTAAAATTGTACTAGCTCACAGTTTATGTTTATGTTTAATTATCAAGACAGCAGTTGAATTATCAGTGTGTAATGAATTTATTATAAACAATATGATTTCAACCTCACTTTCGATCCGCTAAGGGATTCATACGGGTGTTCCGGCGTATCCTTGTAATTTTCAACGATTTGTTAATAGTTTGTTTATCACCAATTAAATTGCAAAAGAATTGTATAAGAATATTGAATATACTAAAATAAGGGATGGGATGCGAAGGGATGGGATAAGGGACATTATACACCATCTGCACACCATAATTATTTTATATCCCTCCTGCATACACAAACGGGAGTAGATTGAATAATCATTAATAAAACCATATTAATTTTAATGTAAACATTATTTTGACAAAGAATAAAAATTAATATTTTTTTGATTTTATAACATAAAATTTAGGTATATATTTATTTTGATATCAATGAAAATTTACTTCTCCTATAAACTCATGTTTCCTGAAGAATTGAAAAGGTCATTCATTTGAAAAATTGCGTAAGTCCATTCATAGCCATCAAAAACATATTATTTCCTAAATAATGTTAGTTATTCTATTTGGGGTGATACATTTGGTGCCCTTAGAAACCCAAAAACATTATTATACTATGTTATCTGTTACCCATGTTATTAACCCATTACCCGCCGCAATACAAAAATAAAAAATGAATTTAACTGTATTTAACTGTACATTTAAAAGTTGCAGTTATTAAAAGAAAACAATTTAAACATGTGCCCCAAAAATGGGATATTGGCGGATAATGGGTTAAATTTAATCCAACGTAAACCCTTTAATATCTCGATTCGAACATAAATACACTTATGTTACTTTCAAAATAAACGGCTTATATATCAAATAAATTGAGTTTTTTTTTCAATTTGAAGCATCTTAAATTATGTTGAATGGACTTGGGTACCTTCAAATCTATAACGAATCTGGTTGTTAATTTTGAAAGTGGCCTAACTCCATTCTTGATAAGAAAACGCATATTATTCACCTAATAATTGCGACTATTTTAATCGGAAGTATAAATTTAACATCCTTAGATACACTTAAGCAGTATAACTCATTAGTATCGTATACGTATATTTTTAAATTCATTGAAACGCAAACCCTTAAATATCTCGATTTGAAGATAAATGGAGTTAGGCCACTTTCAAAATAAACGGCTCAATTATTCAGCGACGCGACGACCGCCGCGTTCTCGAGATAAGGCGTCACGGAGGTGTGACGGTTCCGAGTGAATCTTCATTGATCCGTCATCGTTACATTTTTACTACGGTTCAACGTCGTTTTGACTGGCGCATTGACTCTTTTGATTCAATGTCGCTCTTCATCATTGAAGAAATGTCATCCTGTACATGTCGCGTTTGACATTTACCACACGGTTTGTAGCAATTATGTCATCTTTTTTTTGCTGCTGTGCTTCAGATTTTTTCTTGTGACGTTTGGATTTTTCATGTTTTCTTGGACAGCATAATACACGTTCCGGACGAATATAAACGTTCTAATCTATTATACTATCCTTCATCAAACCCAAACTTATTAATTTCGAATAAAATATGACCTCGCACAAAAAATTGATTGTTTAAGTTCGTAAGGGGTCGCCCACGTTAAATTTCTTCGTTGATACACGGTACGCTTTGATCACACGTAAATCTACCCTATCGAATACTAACATTTTAACTTTTGTGATCGCGCAATCGAATTATGTGGCATGCCGTTGCGTTTTCCCGTTTTTCCTCGAAATTTTCGATCTCTCTTTCATGACTTGCGGAAGTATTCCTTTTGATCTAACACGTTAACCGGCGTGACTGGCTCGATACGCGTTAACGTGCGCGTCCTTATGTCTGAGCGTGCTCGTCATCACAACGGCAGAAAAGTTTACACGAGGTCAGACGTTTGAATGAAGAGCCACGCTGAACTGCCAGGTTTTCATCCCCCTTTTGACTCGCGGGGGCTGCTTTTACGCGCCGCATCGCTGAACTTGACTGAGAACAAACCCACCCGCCGCTCGTACAAACATGTCCGGAACCTTCATGCACCGTGTGTGCACCCCGAATCGTTATTCATTCTCGGATATTTTTTAAATACGAGAACTGTTCAAAGTTTCTGGAAACGATAGGAAGATGTAAAGGACATAGGTACGTGGCGGATGTTCTACATGTCGTCTTTATCATTTTAGTAATATTTTATGTGATATGCTACGAGAATGATTGCTGTGGAAAGAACATAATAAGATTTTTAAATAATTGAGTCTGAAAATTGGTGGCCTGCAGTTTGCGTTCAATCTTGATTTTGCATACATTTCTTATGCGTTAATCCAATGTACTTAAAGTTTTTGTCTGAAAGACTAATAATTTTCAGTTCCGTTGTAGATAAACTATGTTAGGGATACAATTTGTTTGTTCCATTAGAGCATGTTCCAAAAAGTAAATACTGTGCGTGCTGGTTACGTGTTCTCGTTGAACGCAGATACGTCAAACACATGTTACATAGGTACTCCTTTTGTGCCCTTTGAACGTTTGCTGCTGAACCTTCACAAGAACCATCGATCTATTTGTCGATAATGGATGTTTCACGCATAATACGTGTGTAATTTGCATGGACGAGCTGTCAGCCACCAGCTGTAAAGGTGCTTACGCGTGTGTAAAAATTACATTGATATTACAAAATCATTGAATCGATAAAAAGCAGCCTCATGCCTTTCCAAGTCAATTACCTAAGTGACACTTCATCTACGTCAAGTTATGTAATGTTTAATCAAAGTGTGAATTGTGTTGAAGCCATAATCGAAAATTACAATCTCAACGAACGTTGATGCAACGTGAACTCATTTCCGCAATTATAAGACAACGACCATATCTTAGAATTACTCTAATATATAGAACATTAAAGTTTTGGAAGTTACATGTTTAAAAACGGCAAAATGAAATAACAAGAATAACAACACTGCTTTAAGTGACAAAGTCAAATTTTGACCGGGACGGTGCTTCGTGCGATAATTTGTTGTGACTCGATTGATTTTAATAAGTGACCAAATTTTCTCATGGGGAATCGCTGATTCAGATTTATTTCGTAAGTTTGATTAATAGTTCATTGATAGTTGAAAATGGGTTGTGCCTGCGGAACTTATTCCACAATTCATAAAATTCCAACAGAATACCTTTTACTCCAACCCATGTCGAAAAAATTGAAAAAGTCGGTTAGACAATCAAATACTCGACAATGTAATCTGTTGAATTCAAATTTCAACTCTGCTGTACACTTAACGTTAACAAAATATTTGACTATCAACCAAATGCTCGAAGGTTCCTCCTGTCGATAATATGTTGATGTAAGAACAATCTGGCTTAAGTTACCAGACTTGCCCGTACTCTGTTTATTTAGGCGTCGGTCGCCCATGTAGTTACACTTACATCACCGATCGTGGAAGGACATTATAATGTACACTCTGAAACAACTCCGTCCACTATCAAGCGTCAATCCTCCGAAACGCATGAATCTAAAGACATCTAATAATCGACACTTCCCACCGCAGCAGACCGATCTATGCAAACATCCTTAGACCCCTCTCCCCCCCCCCCCCCCCATCCCCCACATTCTCCCTATGCATTTTCCGGTTCCGCCAGCAGAACGGGAGACGGAAGTAGCACGTAGTCGCGTAGTTTTTCCATAAAAACGTCAGCCGGCAAGAACAACGACTGCGCGCTCGCTGTTCCGGAATTTAATACCCACCGTCACTTAATATTTATGCTCGCCTCGCGGCCATTGCCGACATAAAGCTACGAGTCGATCCCGAAACCTTTTGCCTTGCCTCGAGCTCTCGCCGATCTCATCGAAGGCCTGGCTGGCGGCGAATCGAATTTCTCGAAGATTCAGCATCCGGCCAGCTCGCTCCTGACATTTCGATCGTCTCCGTCGCTCGCCGTCTATTTACATCGGCCGAAGGACGGTCAAGTGTCGCACGTGCACGCACGAGCACGCACGAGCACGTGGCCGGTCGCGGCGATGCCATTCAACGAACTCACCCACCAGTCGGCCATTGGCGCAATAATAGAGGCCGCCAACGCGTCCGCAAACGAGCGGCACGCGGCCGGACGGGACTAAGGTCGCACCCACACACGGCCGTGATCACGCTCACGTAAGAATTCGCAGGGGCCGCTTCGACGCATGAATGAACCTGCACACATGCTTCACGTGCGTAGCTTCGTCGACGCTCGACCCGTCGGATGTGTATGGCATGCGTGTGGGTGTGTGTGTGTGTGTGAGTGTATGCTCGATGTGCGACGTGTCTCCTTCATTCGGCCAGCTGCCCTCCGCAGGCCAGGGCGCCACTTCAAACTCGGTCGAGGGTTAGATGCAGTCATAGAGGTGTTTAGGCCGCTCGTAGGCCCGCACGTGGATGCGGATATGCGATTATGCTTTGGCGGACTTTTTGTTGGGTGTTCAGCGTGGGCGCCTCTGGCAGCTGCGGTAGTTACCGTTACATGAATTTGTACCTGATTTTAAGTGGATAAAGGGGTGGGTTTGAAGCGTTAATACGTCCTGTGCAGCACAGATGTATTGTAGGATACGTTGAATAGTGGAATGGACGTAAATAGTAGATATGATTTTCGATTGTACTTTGCGTGGGGTGCATCAAGCGCTGAACATATGCAATGGTTCGCATGGATTTGTGTTTTTTTTTATCGTCGGTAAAGGGTTGTGCGTGATGCGCTAATAGGTTAACTGTGATGCGGATGTGATGGTGTAGAATTTGTTAAATAGTACTTTCAGATCTGTAATCGACGTTTATTTGTTACAGGAACTGAATGTGGCGATGCAGTTCAGTATAAGGACGATAACAGGCCTGTAATTGCGTTGTAGACGGCAATGTGCGCGCACGTATAACGACTAGGTGTGCTAACATACGCTATGAAATTACGCGTTCGTCTGATACAGTAAGCACATAAATAACAGTTTTGACAATTTCGAATGCATTGTATCATACGAAAAAATCTATTTAAAGCATCAAGTGTATACTCCTAGATCACTTTCCGAATAAACGAGTGCATCCTCCGCCTCAATATTTCGTAGCGACTTTTCAACTCCCACGCATATTGTGCACGTGCAGTTTATTGCACGTGCGATTTCCGAGGTCGTCCCGAGCACATGTGCATGAACGATTCCTTTGTAAAAAAAAAAAAAAGTAAAAAGGAAAGCAGACGCAAAAGGGAGAGGCGTCGGTGGGTGTGGAATGAAAATCTTACGACCGTTTCGATCGATTGTCGATATCGCAACAGCTCAATGACGACGGAACGAGGGGGTGTGTCAATGGTTTCGCTGAAAGTATATCGGTAATTGTTTAGCAGCCAGTAAATATACACCACCGACGCTTCGCCAATGTTAACTCAACTCTAATGTATATCGACCTTTCGTTCCACCAGCTGAGTCCAAAGGAACTTTGCGCTTTCATTCCGTTCATGCCCGATGTATCGCAGCGGTATAGTAATTGGCACACGCAAGCCTTATGCAAAGTGACACACTCTTACGCGCGCCAATGCTTAAGCTCACTGTCTGTCTCGGAATGAAAGTGATCCCAGCCAATTAACTTATCGTTCTCAGCGATACCATTTGATAACGTCTCGGAAGCCGGATCGGACCGATTGAGAGAGTCACATCGACGCAAAGTCGAGTGAGAGGCGAAAATTTTATTACGTCAAACGACACGTGCCGGGATCCGAACTATACCGACTAATTGAACACGGAGGGAGCAGGCAGATGTAGGAAGAAAATTTAATCGCTTCTCCCACCCCCTTCCCTTACCGTCGCACCCAGACCCCGCTGTTAATCGTTCGGCGTCAAGGAAGAAAGGAAAGGCGAAGAAATTTAATTAACCGTCCGCACAAAAGGAAAATGTAATTTTATCGCGTTCCCGGCGAATCGCGATGACGACCACGAAGGTACCAGGATGACGACGAAGACGACGACGAGGACGGAGACCTTGGAGGACGTCGACGACTACCGAGACGACGACGTTTCTGCCTGGGCGCAGGATGTAAGAAATGACTTGCGTCGAGTTTCCGCCTTTCCCCAGAAATCTACATTTAACAAACGGCATACGTAATACTCTGACCATAACATTAAATAGTCACGAATGCCAGTTACCGTTGAGTAGTTATGTGCAATAGCATCTTTAATCGCGTACATATATTACATATTCAGGTCAAATATATCCCGTACGCGACGCTTTTAAAGCTCTGCACGAAAATAAGTACGTGTCTATTAAAAAACATGTGCATATCCTACATACATATGTACATAGTCACAAGAGATTCGGCCCACGTTACTGACGTCACTCTTGCAGCGAATGTTGTAACAGTTACAATGCACCACCGCGTAGAACAGGCTCGTAACGTACGTTAACAAACTCGCCATCTGCTCGGTAATCTCCGCAGAATACCGATTCGCGGCTACCGTGTCAGCTGACGAGTTAAGAAATTACCTTGATCGCGGATTCGCCCGCTAGCCGTTGTTCGCCAACGACCTTGTCTTTAAATTGAGTTTTAATGCTTCCCGCAATAATGTCGCTCCTCGTCCTCGTACCCAGGTACCTCCGTCTCGTTAGGGAGCCACTAATATTAGAACGGCCACTTTGTAACGAGCCGACTCCTTACCCCGATCCTCCGAACCCCGAAGCCTTCGACGTTTCCTCCACGCGAGTTCCGTCCGAGCTCGATTCTTATTCGCCGCAGCGCCGCATGACACGCGCGTCCATTATGCAAAATCGTTTTAACAGTTAACTCATATAATCCTCGTATCGGGCAGCAGATATTAATGGGCCGCGATATTCGTACGCCCCCCCTGGGATAATGCCGCTGCATGCTGATGAGTAACGTTCATTAACGGGAGCATTAGCCGGGATAACCTGCAGCGCAAGGATGCGGACTAATCCCGGATTGATAAGTAGAATTCCGCGCGCCAACGGACATCCACGACGAATATTGCGAACTCGACGTTTCTCCTTTGGCATAACTAAGGGCCGATCGTCGCCGGGCGTCGGTAGTTCGATGAATGACCGAAGAAACTTGGCCGGCTTCACGGCCGACGACTCAATTCAGCTTCCCGCGCGAGTCTCCGCGTATCGGGGGATGCTCGACGCACCCTTAGTTTCGAATCAACGAACGATATCCCTCGCAGCGTATCGCGGACGGCCGTATTGCGGGAAAAGTTTACACGATCGTCGCTCGCCTTTCTACTTTCGCCGCTTCACTTCCGAGCAATTAATCAAACATTCGCCTCCCGGCCGCCCCCGTTCGAGCGGGCTTTTAATTAGTCACTCGACTCGCGGGAGCGAAAAAAGATCTCGCGTCCACGTCGGGGGCGATAACTCGCGGATAATATTCGGAAAAGTTTCGCTTATCCACCGACGGCGAGTCGGCGGCGGGCAGGGGTGCGACTCTGTGTCGCTGAAAATTAGTATTCGGAGTCTCGATAGTATCAGCGCTAACGGACTTTCATATCAAGGAAACTTGCGGAGTATTGATTTTACTAAGTCGCTAGGTAAACCGCGCAGAGCACACAGGGCTCGTCCGATCGGGGAATTAGCACCGATGAACTTTTCCGAACCTCCCCCTCGCCCTCCTAATTTCTCTCTCTTCCTTATACTCTTTCCTCCGCTTTTTCAAGCTCGCCCCAACTCATCCTCCGATCGCTTCAAATTCGAAGTGTACACAGCTTAAGTGGATCGAACGGATTGCAGACCCTTAAGTTGTTGCATCGGCATTATAACTTGAGGAACGTGCACTTTCCATCATTTGCGGATCGTCGGCCGAGGGACAAAGGGAGGGGAAGAGTGAGAGAAGGGGAATGAAAGAGGGAGACAGGTAACGCTGTTAACGTCGATGCAGAATCTAGACTCGAAATGAAAGCCAGCGAGATGAGCTTCAGCGTACGCTTCGGGATTATTACGACGACCGTGCAGTTCGTCGCGTATTGACTTACATGTATTAACGGACAATTACATTACTAAGAGCCCGCGGGTTACACGGAATCCTCGCTATACCAGCACATGCGATCGATAGGAATATAACAGATACGTAAATGAACCGCATATAATTCTCGGGGAGCTCAGCAACGTTCCCGGAAAAGTTGCGCATATGCATCCTACGATTGATCTTGTACATCCAGTGGCATCCAGCAATTGATTTCTTCAAGATTCATAAGAAAATTTAGAGAAATATTTGAAAACATATAGTATTAGGTATAGCTATGCAGTCATCACAATACTAAAACATTTGAACACATAGGCTTGCATACTAAGTTTGCGATTATTATATTCTCCTCTAATTTCCACAAAAATATTCACGGTACATGAACGTTTCAAAGGTAACCTTATTAAGTCACTCTCACTTCTTCATCACCTTTTTATTCAATGCCCACCACATCCATAGAAACTGAGGATTCAGTCCAATTTCTACGCAGTTTAGCAAGACCTTTCAACGTCTTCAAATTACACCGATACCACCGCAAATTCCCCGATACTTTCAGCCTCCCATTATCCGGGCCAGAGTCCCAGCCGGATTACATTGGACCCTCGCCGCGGTTCAGACGTTGACAGAATTCACGGGCATAAATCGTAAATCGTTACACGGAACGGTGCATGTTAACCAAGTAACGTCCACGAGCACTGAAAGCATTAGGGGATGAAACATGCGCACTGAGACAGAACTGAAGAGCGAGAGGTAGGAACGGCTCAATGAATGAAGATGGGAAGGTAGGTTGCCGTCGGCGGGGAAGGACGGGGAGATGTCTGGACCAACGAGGCTAGAAACAGAGTAGACTGAAACGGTAAGAGAGAGAGAGAGAGAGAGAGAGAGAGAGAGAGAGAGATATAGTGTTTGTTGGGGGTGAAAGGAGAGAAGGGGTGCCGAGAGGCGCGCGACTATGTTGCTGGAACTTTGCTTTCTAGCTCTCAGGACGCGCACACGTTCGCCAGGTGGTTCATCAGTCGAGTCTGCGGTGAATGTGAGGTCACTTCTATCCTCTTCATCCCTTCGTTCGACCGTACTTTCTCCGGAAGGCATTAGCACTCCCGTAGTCGTCCACACTCACCCCCCACCCTTCCACCTCACCTTCCCGTGCACCCTCTCCGCCATCCTCCCAACACGGGACTGTCGACCTTTACCCGTTTGACCAGAGGGAGACCAGATCCGCTTACGCGGGTACGAATTTCGGATTCCGTAAATCTACGCAAAACTTCGGCTCCGACCGTCGCTGGCTTTTCACTTATCTGGTAAACATAGAAGGGCCCGCCAAAGCCTAGACGTACCGTGCCCCTCTCTCCGACATGCAGCGTACACACGAACGGCAACGGCGCGGCGTTACATTAGATTCGGGCGGCGGAGAGTCTCCGTGTAAACTCGAAATTTCCTCCTGCGGACGTATAACGGATGCGCCGAGTGTCAACGAAATATCGGGGCCATGAAGCGTGTAACGGCGCCGTTAAGCGATCGCGAATACGTGTGTATATACCCCTCGTGCGCGGCAGCGCAAACAAGGAGGCCGCGTGCAAAGGGATGTAAATCACGACCGTTTCGTGGCGGGCATCGAAAATTTCCGATAATGTTTGTCGTTTTGCCGTTTCGCGCGCAGCGGCAGACGAATAGCAGTGTGCGGTGTTAAATATCGCCCTCGTGTACATCGGGCCCGATCGCACGCCGCCGACTTTGCGCAATAGCGGGTAGGCGGATTGTTCCGCGGACTATTCAGCGGAGCGAATATTCGCCATAATGCGGCCAATCAGCCGTCTGCGCGCGGCGCCGGTGGCGAAAAAACGTTTTACTTCGAATCGGGCGATAGGAGGGGTGGGGTGCCAGACAGGCGTTCGTGATCGGTGCAATTTGAAAAAGGGACAAAAAGTAGTGAGGGGAGTACTATCGTCAATCGAAAAATCCTTGGCGCGATGAAGGTTGAAGGTGTCCGTGCTCCGCGCCGTTTTAAAATGGCTGAAAAGTCCCAGGTATTCTATCATCAATCTAATTGCCGGCGAAAATAATGGTGGGGGAGTGAGTAAGTGGATAGGGAAGGTCGGAGTAGAGGGAAGAATGCACTATCCCATTCGCTTTTGTGCGCGATACGTAGGGGCTCAGCCCGGCCGTATACACTTGATTCAACAAAGCAAATCAGACTTCGACACGCAAAGTCGGTATGAGCCATCACGCGAGGTCGATCTCCCCTCGCCCAACCTTTTTACCGACTTCTTAGCCTTGCCCATTGCTCCGCCATAAAATTAGTGTCAAGCTAATTTCGGGCGGGCTGAATTTAGAAAAGTTTTACCACGCCGGTCTACGGCTAAGCAACTTTCTACCAGCATTATGCCAATTTTCGGCCAATTTTGCAAGCCACCGATTGCGGCGCTCTATCAACTTTTGAGACCGTAACGATGCTTGATATAGTTTTGGCTGATTTCAATTCCACGTCCGCGTGTAAAAGCGTTCGTGATGTCCTTTGAAAGGGAGCACAGTTTTGTTGAGACTTACGAATAGAAATAAAGTAGCATTCGTGGATAGGTACTCCCACAATTAGAGTTCAATATATATTAATCGGAATAGTGTGACACATTGCACTGTCCTTCCAGCAAAACGACTCTTAAAATTAAAAGTTAAATATTTTGTTGAAAAAATTAAGAAGCTTCGTGTTATGCAATGTATTTTGTAAGAATAGTGTTTGGTAATAAATGCGAATTAATGTATATTAATAAACGTTAACGTCAAATCAAAAAGATTACATAAAATACCCTACTCAGGCATTTGCATGTGCGTATGTGTTTGTTTGAATTTCAATGCTTCCAAAGTCAGGTGACTGCGCCATCTCGTGACAAAGTCAGGAAAACAAACTGTCTCGAGAAACACGCGTCGATACAAAGTTCAAGCAAAGTTAAATGCGCTTTGGAACACCGATATAAACGAGAAACAAATGAAGGAAAACAATGATTTCCACCTTACAGGCTACATAGTCAGCTTAATATTGTTGTAAATTTCTCAAATAATTGTTTGAAATAATGTTATTTCATATCAGCAAACTTTTGTGAAGCCTTTAGAACCTCCAGAGTCTTTTTTTTTTTTTTTTTTTTTATTGAAAATACAGCTTTAGACTACTTTAGTCCATAAGCCAGATATACATACATTTAACACATAAAAACATTCCCTTACATCTTAATTAATGAATAGATTATATAAAATTTCAACAACTATATACTATTGTAAGTTATCATAAAGTTAGTTCAGTCTGGCAACCTCCAGAGTCTGATCAGTGGAAATTCGATCGCCATCTGGTGGGGAAATCCGTCGAATATTTCTGCATTATTGAGTGAACAAGAAGCTCATACGTATACCTCCATCACTGCAACCTACTCTATCATTGCTTGAGACTATAGCTACAGTAAAAAAGGATGTGTCGAGTAGGAAGGCAGATGATGTAGACACTGACGGATAAAATATTCTCAGTATTGTTGAAAATTCCTATAATATTCGTCGTGCCGGTGTTAAAGGTGAATATTATGTGTTGTTCTCTGCCGTTTAAATAAGCTTTTCCTACACACCTACCGCGGTTTTGCGAATCGGTGACAAGCCGTGAACGTCCCGATGACTTCATGCCTCGTACATTGTCGCATATGAATACTAATCAATTTGCAACGTTCGACATCCAAATACGTGCTTCTGATTGAGCATCATTGTCAAAGCGGTAACAGTTATTATTGCCACAAAAATCTGGTTGCTCTATAGATATTTTCACAAGAAAACGCAATAAAGGAAAAATCAATAATCGTTACGGATATTCTCTGTTCATCCTTTCGTCACTCTTGTTCTATACCCTACAAACAATTGCCAGAATTAAAATTATGGCTTGAAAGAAATGTTTTTCTTGTCCTTAGCGTTTCAATTATGTAATAATTTTTAATGTTATTAGTAACGGAGTTAGCTTGTCAAAATGATGTCCGATCGGAAGGCCGAGTTAGAGAGGAAGAAAGCCAAGCTTCAAGCCATTAGAGAAGAGAAAGAAAGGCGTAGAAGAGAAAAAGAACAGAAAGATGTATGTAACAGAATACATTTGTTATATTAGTTCAGGCCTTGCAGGGCTCAGTTTCTGTTAAAATATTTTCATTATAACTGTTTTGAAGGTGGAAGAAGCAACAGTTAGAGCTGCAGGTGCCGATAGAGATCATCGCAGGGAATTGGATGCTATGCTCTCATCGTTGGGTGTAGCACCAATTTCAGGTATCTATTCAGTATCTCATTATTTTTTCATTGTAATATATGATTACCAATATTGAAAATGCTGTATATTTATACCTCCTTTATATTTGTAGATGTATTATCAAGTCTATCTAGTATGAATTCGTTAACACCTGAACAAAGCACAAATGCAACACCTGATGCCAGCTTACAACCATCAAGTATGAACTCTGCTCAAAGGTATTTATGTCTAGTAATCATATTACACCATTTTTTTTCTTTGCTAAATATCTTTGTTTAACGAAACAAGCAGTACGGGGCGGAGAAAACGTGAGCTTACAATTGTAGAAGTTGCACATACCAACATAGCGCCAAAAGAACCAGTGATGTACACTAAACAAACACAGACTATTGAATCAACTCATCATACACACGACGGTGAGTTCAGTTTTTCTCAGATTATCATACGCACAGTGCATCATTCATCACGTGTCATTTCTTAATGAAAATCTTTGAATAGGTAATATTTTCAATGATCTGATATAAATATGTTAACAATAAACATTACTTCTAACATTTCTGTTGTAATATGAACAGAAATTGTTAAGAACAATTAAACAGAAGCTTTTTTTACATGTGCAAGAGTATAATAAGGTAAAGTGGGTGGTGCATTGTAAATGAAATTAAATATTTTCTGTTATATGACCACCTGAATTAACCTATTTTTTCATGCACAACTGTTAATAACATTGACCATCTCTTTACACTGTGGGTGAATTGCACAATTAATTGAATTGACAGAATTTAATTAATTTGTGATTCCTTAGTGTGATAACTTTATCAATACTTCTTGTTTCCTAAATTATTTTTTGTACGATTAATTCTAACCATTGAGGAAACTTACATATTCTCAAACATATGCTGAATTATAACAAGTTATCAGTTTATTGTTTTTATCATTTTGTATTATGCTGTTTTCCTTATATTCCTGTTACTGAATAAGTATTTGTCAACACTTCTGATGTAATATTATGAATTTAACACGAGATTTAACACATTTGACACTATACATAATGTATTATAATCTGTTTTCTATTTTTTAATAATCAAAGAATTACATTAATTTGATGAGAGTTTTTGCAAGTCTTCATAATGCATTTTGAGTTGTAGATGACTAATAATTACATTTCCAAAAGTTTTACACTATTCTCACTTATTTGTTGCCAGTATCTTTAACTTTCTTAACGTTCAAACTTAAGTGAGATAGTGAGCAGGTGTAATAATCTATAAATTAGTACTTTGTGTCATGTGTGGGCAGTATATATTGATATTGTACAATTGCGAATTTATATTAGAATAGCAAAAATGTAGTAAATGTAGTATATCAATTCAATCAGTGATAAATTGTGGTGTGGTTAATATGGTTCCTCTGGTGGTGGGGTACGTCCAATTCGATTGTTATTGCCAAAATATTGACCCGCAAATTCAGTTAGTTTTGTCTTCCCTATAAAGCCTAAACGTTCTAATGAAACTTATAACCATGAGTAACGTCTAATACAAAATTTACAAATATTTGTTAATTATTGTTGAACAATCCATTTTATAACACACATAACTTATAGAAGTTGACAAGCATATACATATTATTTGTATATGCTGAACTTTTCACTATCTTACATCGAAAAGATGTAATGGTTACATATGTTGTATGTACCTGATAATTCTTGTAAATAATTGTACTGCTTTTATTTTTGTTTTATTTATACCACCTACTTTACTGTAAAGATAAGTCAATGCAGCACTTCTAAGGTATTGTAACTACTGATTTTACAGTGTCTTGTGATACCCAATTTTTGGATGACTATCTTACATTAAGTTCTGATATTAGTACCATGCCCCACATAAGTGTTCTGTTATCTAACTGATCTTGCGGTGTTATTAAACATACGGGTATTCCCTTCTCTTGCTATACAATCGGTCATATCACACGGTATTGGACACAAGGACTGTCCTCATCTTCTTCCGCATACACCATCTACTCCTCCTGTTCAACAACAACACCAACTCACTCTTGCTCCGCAGGCTACTTTGACATTGACTGGTGGCGCCCCAGGAAAGGTGGGTCTGCACCAAACTACCTATGTATGTTCTGTCTACTTTTTTACTACCCTTCCGTAATTGTTGTACAAGTATACATAAATATATATACATATATAATAGAGATAGTCTCGTTGTCCGCGCGTCTGGTAAACGAAGGGATGTAGAGTCAAGGCTGAGTGTGCTTTGCGCTTAGAAAATACTGCTCGCTATAATTTTTTCGTCATGTAAATCGTTCATCGTTTTCACATGTTACGAAAGTTTAATATTTTCATCGCGAAAATAGCAACCGTCCTTAGATTACACAAACTTGATGGTCAAGATAAAGATTCTACACCCCTAATCACAGGATTTACACTGTATGTGGGAATGTATGTGATACAAGCTTTCAAACGATTGGCCTGTTTGCACATTGTCTTCTTTTCTTCAATCATTGTCATGAAAAATTGAATAGTTTGTGCAGAAATGTATGATGAAAAGTTGTCTTTAAAAAATTTCCACGTACAGTTTCATATTCGCTTGCATAAAACGAAAGCTTATGTCACGCTTTAAACGGCTTAGTATTATAATATACTAACAAACTATGAAATCACACAGTACATTAACAGTAGGCGATCTGTTTGTTGGGAAAACAGTCGTTACTACGAATTGTTTCTGGCGTTAATTAATTACGCGTTTACATCGTACAAAGATATTCCTATTGATGCATACAAGACATTGATACTTACACTATCTACAGAGATCTGTCTCTTAACGAGTGGACATAGCGATTAACGTAAAATAATTTCATGTTATCGTGTAAAACTAGTGTTCGTGAAACGGCAAATTGTTTAGATGTATAACTGTGTTTCGTTCCCTCCAGAAGCTATCTATTCTACTAATTGTTAGAAAATATATTAATAAGAATTTGTCATCTGAAAGACCTTAGGGGGGTGGGCATAAGTGTGACAAGGGCTGTAAGTGAGATATTATCATCCATTAGTGTGTTATTCGACAGTATTAAACATAATCATACTTCATCTATACATGATAATGAACTGTTGACAGTAAATACCAGTGACGATAAGAGTCATACAACAATACGAATGGGAGTAAATCAGAAAGAAAATGTTGAAAGTACATGGGAAATAATTCTCAGGAATGAGTAACATTCTGAAAACAGTACAGAAATATTGAATATGTATGTTTCCTCTTATGTATAGGATTTAGATCACAGCACAGTACAAAGATTTTACATTTTACGCACCTAACTACATTCAGCGAACATGAAACTTTTTATGAATGACGAATTTATTTGATTACAATACGTTTGTTTACTATTATTTATCGCCACAGTAGTCATCGCAATTTTACAAATGTAACATTGAAAAGGAACTAATGAAGTTTCTTGTATAATAGTCATTTCTGAGCATGGTACGTGCATTACGCACTTTTGATGAAGAGTATATATCGTATCGTGTACAATTAATAGTACGTCTTCAGTAAAACTTTTAATTTATATAAATTAATACAACAATAGACTGAGTGTAGATAGGTACAACTAGTGTAGTGCATTTTAATGAAATCGTAACTAAGTACAAATTTTTTCCCTTCCCTTCTCAGCTCATACATTCGACTATTACGGTAAGTTATGATTTCTCTTGGTTTTCACCGGGTTTTAGGTTCGAATTTAGGTTTAGCTTGTTCGGTTTACCGTTTAGAATGATAGATACTATATATATCTACATGATAGTTTACAAGGATAGGAAATTCACCAAGCGGAACTTTAGGCAGTATCAAACAGAACTCAGAGTTAAATAAATTTTGCGTAGACTGTTGATTGATTAGTGTTGTGAAGATTCTAATACCGCCTTTCAGATTTTAAATGTAGTATTCGATGTCAAAAATAGGAAATGCACTCTCTCTACTTCTCTCTCTCTCTTTCTCTCTCGCTCTTTCTCTGCCTATCTTACACACACATTGGTTTAGTATAGGAAGCGAATATTGCGCGAATTGAAAAATTATGTGCAGTATCCAGTCCATCCTACTTTTCTATAAGAAAGACTATGAATTGATCGAAACAATATAAATTACAAGAAAATATTATATAACTCTCCACCCGGAACTTGAAATGTCTTTGCTATCGTTTGAATTGCTTTTACCTCCTACCTATTTTTTCATGTTCTGTTTAATCTACATTGGTTGGGCTCATTCGCCTTGGTTTATTGTATCTCTTACTTTTACAAATACTTATCTGACATCCCGACTTTCAACAAAAGTTTCTATATATCCACACACGGCACGGAAAGGTATTATGGATACACCTTCATTTCTGAGAAGATATGCAAGTATCAAGGATTCACTCAACTGGCAGCTTTAATTCATTTAAATATGCTCTTGTTCTCGATTATTAGTCAACAAAGGTTGGTTTATATTCGATGGCAGAATAGGATGGTAGGACAATGCTTTAATCTAAATTTATATGCACAGTATCTTGATAGTATATGCATAAAATGGTCAGTTATTGCACTTAAAATAAGTAAACCATATTCGTTTTAGTATGTAGCGAAACAAGAGAATTAAAAGAACAGCGTTTGAATAGGTTCAACGAGAGACGGGATCCAAAAATATCCATTGACAAATCTTGTCACATCTTAACGCACCTTCCAGGGTTCTTGATCGCGATACAATAACCAAATGTTTAATGGTCTCTTCTGAGATGTTGGTGTGCACACGTGGGAATGGTTTTCGTTTTATGGGACTGTGGTGTCATAACTAATATAATATTCACCACGCTGTGGCAATACTTACCCATCTTGACTAACGATAACTACATTACACTGGAACATCAATATTGTCGTACGGAGTTTCGTGGCTTGATGCTTCTTAGTGATGCGAAAGTCTGATTATTGTTGCTTGTTGGGGATGAACGGAGTAAAGAAGGTGTCGTTGGCGCCGAAATTTGCTTCCTTAACAGCACGATGTGTTCTGATCAATAGCGTAGCAACAAAATACGTACACATAACTTACGTCGCTGTATTTTTATAAAGTTTTTCTGTTCCGAGGAGTCATGTTTGTTTATCTACGATCGTGAAATGTCTTAACGAAATGACCTTGAAATTCTGAACCATTAGAAATAAAGGTCATGAAAAATTGTGACCAAGAAATAGTATTTGTAATTTTACTATTACTAGTAACTCATTTAGTAGTCGGTGATGTCAGTGTTTTCTATTCGATTGTTAATTGAATTTTCTCGAACTCCCGTTTGCCTCATTTTTGTTGTATAAGCTTCTTACGTGCGACCCTGTTCACGGTATTATTGAGAACTAATTTTATTTTTGACGTGTTTTTCCCTTTTCTCTTTTACGGGAAGGAGATTAATTACATCTTTCGATGGTCGGACAAGCGAATATTGATATATACCTACATTCACACACACACATACAGTGAGAAAATCTTGAGCGTAATAGAGACGTTTGAAGAGTATTTGCTGCAAAAATTTGAAGGAATTCAAACTTAAATTACCTCTGAATACATTTACAAATAATAGTGATAACAACCAGAATACAAAAGTTCATTATTTAAGTCATAACAGAAGTGTTTTGATTCCTTTGAAGTTTTTGAAGCTAGATAAACAGTATGGCATTAATTGTGGGAAAAGTTCATGCATGTGAATAGTCCTATTAATACTGACTCATCAAATTGAATCGTTTCTATCTTTCTAGCCAATTGTTGATGTACAGAAAATAAGAGACATTGTACTCGTTGCGCAAAGCAAAATATTCCCCTTCCTGCAGAATATTCATTTCTATGGCAAATATCATCCACGCGTATAAAGTTAAAATTAATTTGGCTCGGGACAAATTGCATCAATAATTTTCTATGAGAGACACGAAACTAGTAAAACAAACACAACAATTAACGATGATGACAATGTGATATAAAATTGATTGACGTTTTCTTTTCCCTCCTTCAAGACGAGTACAATCTAAATCCTGGTTTAGAATGGGTGGACGAATTCACAGGTAGGTAATCCTCTCTAGAGACGAATCTACTCGAGCTAATTGTATCACGAATATGTAAACTATTTTTGTTTATTTTCACTTTCACGAAGCTGCATTTGAAAAGTACTTCTCACGTAACCTTTCGTTCTTTCTATATACATATTCTTTTTTTCATTTTTGTTTATATAATTTTGTCGTCTTTGCCTCATTTGCACTGAAAGGAGGGAATCGCTGCTAGTTATCATACAAAATTGCTTGATGAGTTGCCATATTGCCAACAATATCTATATTGTGGTACCGATATGAGAGTCGCTTTTTCACGTTTAACGCATGCATATAAAGACAGTAATAGTATGAATTTTAACATTGCCTGGTCACACGTACACTGATACACACTTGTTTTGACTGTTATCTTTGGAATGCAATGTACACAGTAGTTAAAGGTGATACAAATAGTGTACGAACAATCGCACGCGAAAGTATTATTTGTGTAACAAGATACAGTTTCGTTATTAGTGCAAGTTTATAATTATTTCGACACTTGAGATATTGTGCTTTTTCTGTTGATTTACGTATGTTCTTGCCATTCATGTTACTGTGACGGTGTCACATGAGCCTTGGGACGGTGCGTTCTTTTATTATTTGCGAAAGTTAATGTACACAAGTGTTACATCTAATTTCTACTCTTTTACAAGTATTTAGTTCATCATGCTGGACGTGCTAGAATTACTTTATATTCCAGGTCTTGGTAACTTTCACGATTTCAAAGTCAAATTATATATTGAGATTACTACGGAGGTGGATAATGAATATTGTTTACTTCACTCAGCGTAATTATATGCGCACATCATGCACACGGTCTTGCAAAATTCTCACTTGCGCTTAATAATTGTTCCCATACTTTCTCCGCTTCTGTTTTTCACTCCATTGACAACTGCATGATCAATATAGGGTGGAGAGACACGATCCGAGAAAAAGTGGAAAGAAAAACGATCCGGATGTTCACTTCGAGAATACTCAGAATACGATACTTTATATCATTTGTGATAATCCACCAACAAGCAGTCCACCTCATTTGCATTGCATAACTAATAGCAGCGCATGTTCATTCCGATACATAAATTAATTCTCTATCCCAATTGACAATCCCAAAATTCGTAGCATGATCAATCATAATCTGTGTGTCCATTAGTCAATGTTATCGAGCAAGCTTCTTCAAGAGAGTCGCATCCATGTTTCGTACACGAATACAAATGCTTTTGCAACTTGTGCAATTGTCACCGATATTAAGTTAAAGTTATAGAATATTTATTAATTCGCGACGAACCAACGTGTACGTTTAATAACTTGCGATTGGAGTGCATAGAAACATTTTGTGTGAACGCACAACGATGTCAGTCGAACGCAAATAACAGTTTAGCGCAGTTTTCAACGAGTATCGTGAATGTATTGTGACGACCCATTTTGAGTTTGCCAACGTTGTCACAGATTATTTCCGAGAATGCATAGAGTAATGTATCGAGAATTAGCGAACGTTGTATTGATCTGTCGTTTCTTGGTAGTTTGTAGTATTCTCATAGGTCTCATTTCGTAGTCATTACTATCTTGTAAGTTCGGCTAGAGAAACATCGGTTAGACGACCTTTCGTCGGAGGTAGAGAGTTTGTATGAGTGTTAGGATCGCTCGCCGCGGAATCAGCTTATTCACCACAGTTTTGACATTTGATGATGGCCAAGCCGAAGATGAGGAGAGTAGCTTGTCGCACATGGACGGTTTCCAGAGCAAGCTTCCTCCGGGTATTCTTCCTCACGGTCTGCCACAGGTCAAGGAAGTTCAACCTGCCGTTACGCAGGTGGAGAAAGAAAAAGAATTAGAAAAGCCAAAGGAAGGTACGGTACCCGACGATACTGGTTCACTTGTAAAACGTTTGTTTCTACTTACGTCTCCCTTCGTCGTTAGTACGGGAACTTAGCGAAGAGGAGAAGCAGATGATTATATTGTCCGAAGACTTCCAAAGATTCCTTGGTCGGACAAGCAGAATCGTTGAGAGGGCTTTGGGAGAATCGGTCGATATCTATACTGATTACACCGGCACTATGGATGATGAAGCAATGTAAGTTTCCAGGCACAAGGATTATAACATTTAAATTAATCATTCATCAGAATTCGAGCAAATCGTCGTAAACGATTGAGCTTGTAGCGTGCGCTTACGAATCGTACGACAGTTCTCACCAGTATTAACATGTCAATAGGGATGAAAAGACCCATCAACGACTTTGGCTGAATCGTTCTTTTTACTGCGAACGATGGTCTCGTAATCGTTGTGTCACGTCGATGGACTGGTCCCCACAATTTCCGGAACTTCTTGCCGCCTCGTACAACAACAATCACGACACTCCGAACGACCCTGATGGAGTTTGCTTAATCTGGAACACCAAATTTAAAAAGACTACGCCGGAATTCATCTTTCACTGTCAATCCGAAGTCATGTCCACGACCTTTGCTCGCTTTCATCCGAATCTGATCTTAGGAGGAACTTATTCTGGACAAATTGTACTGTGGGATAATAGAGTACAGAAACGAACTCCCATTCAACGGACTCCACTAACGGCCAGTGCACATACGGTAAGACGTGTGCCATATGCACCATGTGATACCAAAGTGCATTTTGTTCCTTGATTTGTTATACGTTAATTCATAAACACATGTATAATGTACAATTTTGTATGTTCTCATGTACTACTGCATGTTTATCTCGGAGTGATCATAAGAAATTAACTAAACTGATTAGAATTTTTCAAAGGCTCATGGAAGTTGACAGTGATTTTTTCAATTTTAGCATCCTGTGTATTGTTTGACCGTCGTCGGTACGCAAAATGCACACAATTTAATTAGTATTTCAACCGACGGGAAGCTGTGCTCGTGGAATTTAGATAATCTATCACAGCCCCAGGAGAAGCTAGATCTTCATCCGAAACAGTCGAAGGCCACAGCAGCAACATGCCTTGCATTTCCTCACGGTGATGTGAACAACTTTGTCATTGGCAGTGAAGAAGGATCCGTTTATTCCGGTATGTTATTGTTTCATAGGGATACTTATGATGTCCAATTATTTCTGTAATTTCTATTCCCCAGAGATATAGTTTTAGTAAATGATGGATTTTATCAAGGTGTACCAAAGACACTTCTTTGCAATGTGTACTCAAATTGGCGTAATTCCGCTACTGTAAATGTTGTTTTTTTCGTTCTAATAGTATGTATTTTGTTATCAGCATGTCGGCACGGCACAAAGACTGGAATCACAGAGACATATGAAGGCCATCAAGGTCCAGTAACGGGTATCAGCACGCATGCAGTGCAAGGTGGCATTGATTTTTCACACTTGTTTCTTACTTCCTCTATCGACTGGACCATTAAGCTCTGGAGCCTCAAGGAGAACACGCCGCTTTATTCCTTTGAGCACAATGGCGATTACGTTTACGACGTTGCTTGGTCCCCAACTCACCCAGCTCTTTTTGCGGCTGTCGACGATACTGGTCGTTTGGATCTCTGGAATCTAAACCAGGACACAGAAGTGCCAACAGCAAGCGTTCTCGTTGACGGATGTCCAGCATTGAATAGAGTTTCCTGGACTCCCAGTGGATTGCATGTTACGGCTGGCGATGACACAGGAAAGATTTGGGTGTACGACGTTGCTGAGGTAAGAATTCTTTGTGTACTGTATTAAAAATCTGTTGAACCTTTTTATTTTAACGTCTTGAGTAATATCAACTTAATCAGTTCCCACGAGTAAAAGAATTATTTTTTTATGAAACCTGATATCATTCGAATCATCGTGTATATATGAGCAAAGAATATGATGAACATTTGGTGTGTCTGCATAAGGAGCAAATATTGCACTCCAACTTTGTGAATACTCAGGTTAAATCAACATTTAGATATTAAAATAAGTTGAATTTTTGCATAAACTTTTTAATGAAGAGACAGATGAGTCATATATTGATATATTGATGACAGATTGGAACTATTGTTAATCGATATTGAAATACTTGAACAATTGTCAAAATTTAATATTGCGTATTTACAATAATTCGCATTGAATTCGTATCACGTGGTTTACACATATTTTTCCCTTGAAATGTATTTCATTGATGTTATTTAACAGCACTTGGCACACCCGAGAATGGACGAATGGAGTAAATTCCTCTACACGCAGCAAGACTTAAAAAATAACAAGGCCGACCAAGAATTGGACAAGCTCAATCTTAGTTCCGGCCCATCTTCGCTTACTTCTATAACGTCTATGTCATCGTGTCCTCTTAGATAAAGAAAGACGCATCCACTTAGTTATTAGGCATAATTGAATTATTGTTTAACTATTTCGCAGATAAAAAGCATGGGTTTTTTCGACTCCGTATGAAGTGAAGAATTTTTTCGGAATGGTCGTTCTATAGTTGGTTGGATGCAGTAGTGCTTAAATAATTTACAAAATAATATTTCCTGCTTTTTAAAAGTGAAGTAGGTGTACTCCAAATGAAACCTACTTAACTTTGAATGAAATTTACCATTCACAGATAGCTCGACAGGTATGAGCATGGCATAATATAGATACACATATTAAAAACATTTTAAAATTTTTTGCGTGTATATACTATAAATTGTAAGTTTTATTACGTTTTTACAGTAACGAAATTAATTGTGGCCGAGAAAAAATTCTTGAATGTAATGGGATGTACGTGTCGGAGGAAGATGTATAAATTAAGATCGGTTTGTCTTTGATAATGTCCGATTATTTAATTTAATTTATCTGTGTCTTGTTTGAATTGTTTCGCATTGTAAGTTATATTTATCGTTTTATACGGATTATCCTCTTCATTTTATCAATGATAACATGTCTCAACGCACGTTTGTGATTTGATTCAATACTGCCTTTTGCCCGTATTAGTTCTATTTATGCACATTACAAGAAACACTATATGTCTCGTCTTATTTATGTAAAATTTATGATTTTCCCCACACACAAGTATACATCGTACAAACAATATACTAATAGATTATACAAACTGTACTAAAGGAATTCATCTCTCTGTAAAACGCTGCGAATAAAAGCATTGTTTAGAAACTGAGATACGAACCGCGTGCGTCATTGTAACATCCTCGGTCACTTTACGTAGCGGTAAACGCTAAGTAGGCCAAGGAGCACGAAATAAAGAGTCCGACTCTGATTGGAAAACGAAAACTTCCCGATTCGGCCGGGCGATTTCCTTACGTCACCGTCCCCATTTTCGTACCAAACGGACAAGAGTCATTAGCCACGGAAAATGACAAATCCCACGGTACCATCCCATAACAGTTGGGGCCTTTGAATTCATCTCCTCAGTACCCTTTCGCTATCATCCTGTGCAAACGTTCGTACGCAAAGCATTTCAACTTTTCCGCCAAGACTGTACACGCTCTGCGACGTACAATCAGCTAATTACTTCCAAATTAAATAAAAAAAGAGCAGAAAAAGGAGCATCTCTGCCGCACGTTCCTTAACTCTAACTCTGTATCTACATATGACCGCTGACGTCATCGGGCAACCCATGAGACACAGAGCGGGAGAGAAAATCAACTTGCAGACGACACGGATGACGCAGCGCGGTGCACGCTGTCAGATTTAAATATAAACATGGCGTAGGGCGGTGGCATGTGTCATCGGCTTCTGCGATCAATAAATATTTTAACCAATAAACGGTTCGTCCGTCGACCCCCGCGGCCGATCGTGAGCTTCTTATCCTCACGATGACTTCCCTCGGCATTCCGCCGATCCGCGATGCCACGAAAGTGAACGGACGATTGAACTGGCTCACGACAGAGGGAGGCCGCTCGAACGACAAAGAGGTTATATCGACGACGAGCGCCGATCGGTGGCGTGTGCGCGCGAGCGTAAAAAGGCGAGAAAAAAAGCTCAGTGACCGTTCGCCGGCCGAGGAGGAAAGTCGTGAGCGTTAGTCCGCTCGTTGCCATTCTATCGGGAACTGGTGTGTACTCCTCCGAACTCGGGCAGTGTGACGCTCGGTGATTTACCTTGATCGCGTGCAGCTGGACGAGCCACCTTGCAAAAATGGGTGATAAGAAGACTGGTGAGTCTGGCATTGCTTGCCCTCGATTTTTACTTCGATGAAAATGTATCGCTCTGCCCTAATCGCGATCGGTTTCGTTCTTCGCCTTTTTTTTTGCACCGTTCGGGATATAGGGCAGTGAACTTATTTTTCATACCGGGGATCGAATTTTCGTATGTGCAAGACGTCATTTATGAGCGTGATTCAGAAGTTGTTGGGATGTCGTCATTTTATTGCCGTCATTTCGGCATTTATCGTTATTGAACAGAGCTGAGAGAGGAATGATGTGAATTGTACGTTTTTTGCGTGTACAGAACACATTGTCATGACGCCAAAATGCAAGACTGCAAATTCTACAACATTGATAATTGAGAGGCAAGCATTGGAGCCTCCTGCAGAGAATGGGAATGAAAATAATGTTCACATAGCTGGTGGTGATCACAAGGGGATAGTTATCAATAAACAAGCAGCCAATGGTATTGTCAAAAATTTGTCTAGTCGGAGGAAAGATATGAGAGATATAAAGATTTAAAACACTTATTTCAAATTTCAACAGTGGTAAATGGTGAAACTGCCCCGGCACATCTATGCCTTCAATTCAGAGTATTCCTGGTTAAGGCACAAACTGGGAAACATAGACAGGAGTCCAGGACTCTGAAATTCTGGTTTGTTGATAGCCTTTTGGAAATAGAACAACCTAGCGTGGCACAAGAATTTTTCAGAGAACTTGTTAGTCCACAAGAGTTTCCAAGAGGTGAGAAATGAAATAAAAGTAAACTTTACTCTCAGTCTTTGTTTATCATGATGTGTCACTTGAGAGAAACCATGAAGTAGAGTATTTTTGTAATAATTTTATAACTATGAAACAGTTGTTGCAATTGTGAAGAAGTATACTTATTACTTCACAGATTATGTTGGATTTATAAAAAAGATAATGAAATTGATGCAACACAAGTACCCTACCATCAGAAAGATAGAGGTAGAATTAAAACAACTTGAAGATCCAATTACACTTCCAGCAAGACCATGTAAGTATATGCATATACTTTCCTGATATCCCCCACTTAGGACAAAAAAATTAATACTCGAATATGTAGTTGTGTAATTAACACAATATCCCGAAAACATTTTTATTTGTTATTAAGTTCTGTTTTTGGTAGATTTTGTACACTGTCTTAAGATAGCCTTTCCTCAAGCCCCAAAAGTAATCTCTTGCAAGGGAGAAGGGTCATCATTTATTTGATTAGTCTCATTGATTCAAATGGGTTGCTTATTGAAAGATATTAGATCAACGTGTCTCAAGTGCACATTAAAGCTGGAACCAGAGGAAATGCATACTTGATTTGTAGCTCACTTTGTTTATCTGAGTTGACATTGATTTAAGACTGACTTTCTTATGCTTATCCCCCTCTATCTATGTACAGACACATTAAAACCAGACTGTTATCCATAATCTTTGTTATTCACAGCTCGTTCTGGGCACTTATTGTTCACAATACCTCGATCTAAAAAAGTAATACGGAAATCAGGTTCGAGAAAATGTGATGAAAGTTCTGCATTTTTTTCATGTTGGTTTTGATGTTTATTTGTTTTTATCCACGGGCTCGTAGATTGAACACAAACTTACACGTGCTGCGTAGTAAGAACACAGTGTTCGGATATTTGCCGGTCAAGATCGGCACTACACCTAAAGTAGCTTCTGCGTTCCATGCGTATTAGAACACAAATAATATATTTTCTTCCGTGTCAGATTTCTTCTGCAAACGATTGCAAATGCATGAAACGCAATAAATGATTACTAGACTGGAAGAAAAGGGTCGTTCACATAGTTGACCGGTAGATATACACTCTACTGCTCGCCATAGTAAGCTGGTAACCATAACAATATTGGCTTAACACCGTTTGCTTGTCGCGATTATGTGTTGTACCAGTTTTTATTTTTAGCGACGAATAACGAATGACATATACGTAGCTTATGCTAAATCCACTGATACTATGCCGCGGACGACATTAAGCAGATGTAACCGGAAATCATTTATTTGCTCCTTCGCGTAACCGCAAGCCTTCAGATGGACTTATTTTGATCATCGTCCTATGGTCGGTCTATTGACGACGGAAAAGAAAAAAAAACGTCCATTTAACCACTTAACTTGACCCAGATATCAGATTCCGCGTATAGGGTGTAATGTATAGGCGAGCGTTTGTCAAAGTACAGACGCCTACCGGCATGTTGCACATGTTCTGTGCATTTAAAGTGTCTCTTTGCGAAGTACCAGAGATGCACCCTATCGCACGAATTTCTCTTCACAGAACGTGCATTTGTGTCGCGTACGAAAGAACGTTGTTTAACATTTCACGCTGTGTTACCGCATACCGTTAGTATTAATTCGACGGCGAAACGCATCCATATAGAGCATTCCGGTTTCTTTCTCTCATTCAACGTGCATCATCAATTTGTCGCCTTACATGACAACGTTGAGCTCTCAAGTGTCGCGTATTATAATTATGCGTTCAACATAGGCCGCAGCACGAATAGTACAAATAAAGGACGACGAGTGCATGTACAGTCACTGTTGAACGTTTGCGACTTGAATACAGATAACGCCACATATTATAATAATCCGGTTTACATATTTTTTTCTTTTCCATCGTATACACGCCTTACCGGTAATTGAATCTGGGGTACTTAATGACACGTCGCGGCGGCTTCAACCTGACTAATTTACCGTAACGTTATTGACGACAGTGGCTAATGAGTCGGGATGATTGTTCAATTAACGCTATTTGCTCTTAAGTGTCGACGGATGAGGCCGTCATGGGTCAAGTGATGGAACTGACGTTGGAGAAGGTTTTGGAACTTATCGAGTCCGCCTATCCCAATCCAGTCACCGTCGTCGACATGGCCAAGTAAGTTGTCTCTAATACCCCCAGGTTTCCCACCTATCTCCTTTGGGCGCACACGGTGCAATAAAAGTTATCTCGTTCCCATGCTGTCCTCCTCTATGTAGATCGGGCCTCTCCTTCGGAGGAAGTACCGTTTAACTCTAGTCATTCACTTCGCCCGGATAAGTGCTTAGGCACATTTTTCTTGGTTCAAGCTCTAATCGCTGCAAATTACAGGGAGCACGGCTGGGAAGTCGCACCGGTGGAGGCCAAGCTGAAAGAGCTGCAGGAGAAAGGTCTCGTGAAAGCGATGGAGCATGGAGCTTTCACGAGAGTCGTGCATCAAGATACCCAAATTCAAGTAAATGACCGCTTATCGCGCATGATTCGCTCGGAATTCATCCGCGTCCGGGCGGACAATGTCCGTTCGCCGTGACACGTACGTCGATGAGCAGGAATAATGTCGATTTTCAGGTTGTCAAGCAAATGCCGACGATGGTCAGCTCGAAACAGCCGACAATAGCGATCATCACGGCCCAGTACTGTGAAAAACTTGCGGTCGACTCGATGATAGAGAACAAAGAAACGTTTGTCCGCTACACGACCGTCGGTAAGATTCTACGCTCTCGATACACTTTGCTCCCCCCAGTTCACCGCTATCAGTGGGAGTGGTTTGGCTCCTCTCCACCTGAGACTATCTAACGTCCCCGTAACGATCTGCCTTTCTACTATCCTTCGAAACAAATATTCTAAATTTCAAGCCGCCAAACTAACTTTACGGCCCCTCTCTTCTCTCGCCGTTAACTCTTGAGCTCAATTGCTACAATGTTGTAAGAAAACATGTACAGAACACCGATTGAAATGCGTTCCTTTGACCTCTCAGATGAGCGATTAACGAACAGTACGGTCCCCTTTAACGACGACGTATGTCAGTCCTGATTTGAAACGTTTATAAATAGAGCCTATAGCGAATGTGATATTTCACCGTGCATGAAACTTTAGGTACGGCGACCTCACCGGATGCGACAGACGGAGTTCCGCGAGTGATATGCCGTTTCGGTAAAGTAGTTTGTAACATAGCCTTTCTGTTTTGGTCCGTAATGTCATTACTTATTGTCACCGTCCCTTAGCTTTTTCGAATGCTTTTTACCCATCGAGCGTTGCCGAACCATGGTGCTGCGCACACATACACACATATTAACAGGACATGGTCATTCACCGTTTTCTTGTGTTTTTTTCATCACGAGCGATGCCTATACGTTATCGTCCTGTTTCACGAAAGTTACACGATCCCTCGCCCCCGAATGTTTGTTTTCGTTAACGCAACACGTTCGATCGCGTGCGTTCGATTTCGCGGTAACTATCGATTACCATTTCATTATGTAACTCATGTTGGCTTGACTCAACAGAGCTCGCACTACATTGTCATTCTGTGTTTGTTTCACGTGGCATTTTTCGTCGCTGAGGCTTTCTTTTGTTCGTTATCATGTTAATCTTGCGCGGGTTGGCGGGCACTGGCGATATTCATATCATGCCATCGACTTTCAACTGTTTCTTGAAATATATGTACGACTGAAAGAATCGCGATGAGCTTTTGCAACAATCTTGTTTCCATTATATTTCGATTTCCGTTCGACAGTCGCATTTTTCATGCGTAGCGTCCGATAAAGAACGGCTCGGTTCATACTCTGACAAGTATTTGTAATCTTGTCGCTGCAACCGGGTGTCATTTATTTAGACCGACACCGAACACACAGCAGATGCATCCGTATGGAATGACTCACTTTTGATCTGCGTAATTACCACACGTAACGCAAATTCAATCTTTCAGTCTACTTTTTCTGTCGATAGCTGAGCACAGTGCACATGTATAATACACACGTGAGCGTGGCGACAACAGTCTGAGAATGCTGCAAACATTCCTGTACGTGCGACATACGACGTGCAAGTTTTTATCTGTTACAGGTGAATCGAACGTGTATACTTTGGGCAATATTGGCGCTCATCGAATCGTCTGCACGAAACTTCCAACCGTCGGTCATACCAGAGAAGCAATGACAGCTGCTGGAAATACAACGACACGGTTGTTAGGTAACAAACACGGAAAGATGATACATTCCTTATTGTTCTTAATGCTGCCAATTTTTGCTTTCACATACCGTCGCATGAAAATGAGACAATGCCGTATTGAAAATGGTGCTTCACGCAGTCATTAAATAAGATGATCCATTGTTCGTTACTTGTTATATTAGAACTGCGCTGTTTTACATGATTTAATATGGATCAAGCATTGAAAATTGTAATTCGTGCAATTAATAAGCACATTGGAGGACAATCCATTGTTGGCTGCTTGCAGCATTGGCCGTACACTAATTTACACGACTTTATATAGGTAAAGATATTCCAAACACGTTCGTTCGTGACTTAATGTGAAACTCGTGTGCCCACATGTGGCGCGTTACAGATTTAAGCAAGGTTTCATCACATTTCACGATAGCTCTCCGTTATCGTTTCTGTCAGTTCGTACTTGTCCTCCATGTTTGTTATTCTTTTTTAAGGCACTTTCCAGAAAGTCGATTATGTATTCTTGGTCGGCGTGGGAGGCGGTGTTCCACACTACACCGACTACAACAAGCATGTACGACTGGGAGATGTAGTGGTGTCACATCCTACGCCTCTGAACAAGAAGTACGTGTATGTTTACTGCGAAAGCGCGAAAATGAATGAGAGCGGAAATTACCATTTTGAAACCAAAGAATATTGCCCGCCGAACCTAGGACTGCAAGAAATCGCAGCTAATTTAAAGCAGCAGGTAACTTAATCGGCAGTGACTATTTAAGAGAACGTAAGCGGATTAAGAGTAACGTATAAGCTGGAATTCTTGTTTGCAGGTTGAGAGCGGAACTAATCCTCCGTGGCAAACGTACATGAAGGAAGGCTTGGACCATCTTGGGAATCAGTCTGAACACGATTTTAAGGCCCCGCCAGCGGAATCGGATAAATTGTACATGGCAATTGGAGAAAGAGACGTAATCGAAGTAGCACACCCGATTGCGCCTGAGGATGCCACCAACAAAAGGTAAGAATTTAGCGTAATGCAATAAACGTAAAGAAATTGACAATGATTATATGAATTATGTAATGTGATAAATGAACATGAGGAAACTGCGTCAGTTCCGAATACCGGAAAGATCGTGCGAATCTTCGGTGTGACGTTATCGCAGCAAGATAAAGAAACGATAAGTTAGTAGATAACGTTTCACAGTTGATACTCGTTTGTTTACAATACATGAAGTGCCAACATTAATCGATAATATTGACTGACAATGAGTAGTAAATAAAGCATGTTGCACGGTTCCATCGAAGTACAAATATCTCTTTATTTGATCGTAAATGGTATATTTTCTCGGTGTGATGTTGGTAACAGACACGCCTAAAATTCGCATGTACAACCGCATTCATGGCACTTATTCAATGCATGCTTTCAGTCAGTACAAAAGACTAGATAAAAGCATAGTGATGTACACCGCTATTGTGAAACTAAGTTTCGTCAAATTGAATGTCTTGCAGAACCGATGGCTGCGCTCGCATTCACTTGGCGCCAATCGCATCCGGTAGACAAATAGCGCGTGACGATCAGCTGAGGCAAAAATTCGCCACTCGCTTCGGCTCACTCGCTTTCGACGGCGAAATGGATGCGGTCGTTGAGAGCATTTTAGGCAACTGCCGCGAGAGCTTCGCCGTGATCCGTGGCATATCCGACTACAAGGACGGCTCTCGGATCAAGGAATGGCAGCCGTATGCGTCCCTGGCGGCAGCTAGCGTCATGAAAGCTATCATTTGCGCCATGGATCCGCCGACCAACGTGTAATCTAGTTTCACCCGAGTCGATGCAAGTTAAATGAATATTTCACAAAATGCGGACCGGCGCGGCACACTTGCCGTACGAGCGTACGTATCGAATACGTACAAATTGATTAACATAGGTAGGTCAGACGGAGTAGCAGTGCAGAACGTTTCTGCACTGATGCAATATATTCGAATGAAACTGTTTTCAGTTAATTCGCAATTTAGCGGTCGCCGCGTATCTAATTATGCGAAAGTGGTCCTTCGCGTAAGTTGCTGCGTATGCTTACATGCGTATGCCGCGCCTTACCGTGGTCAGTGAAATATTCGCTTCGTCACACATAGCATGCAATGCGATATGGACCAATACTTCTCTTTTTTTTCGTCGATAACGATGGAAACGAAATTCTAAGCGTTGCGTCTTTTGGTCCGAGATCGAGAGTTAGCAAGACAAATATAATGTTTAGCGTGTAGCGGAGAGAAACCAAAATTAGATGCACGAAGTGCACCATAGTACAGCGAACGGGGAGAGGCAATCGATGTCGTTTGCTTCCGTAGTTAGTAGAAGGAACGTAGCGAACAATCTTCATCGGGGTTCGCCTTCCGGACGATTCACACTCAAGTCGCTCAAGAGAAGACAAATAATCGTTTTATACTGACTTTACACTGATTTTACTAAGAAAGACGTGCCATCTTTTTAACACGTTCACGTTTTCGAATACTTATTACTAACACGTGTACTTTCTACGGTGTTTTTCATTCCTACGTTATCCGGGATCACCGATTCAGTTAACGCCTCCGACCGTATTCGCACAAACGATTCCTATTGCTTTTTAAGGATGGTGCCATCGTTAACTTACGTTACGCACGCGCGTCAGTTTCGAGGATAGTGAAGGTGTGTGAATCGTTATAGAGAGAGACTGTATTGCGCGACACTGCAAGTTAGGTATCGGATTAGACTCGATTGGACTGTGGAATGTTAAGATTTGGAATGACACATGGGCCTACGTAAGAAGATACGAGAATAATAACATTGTTTACGACATTGAGAACGACCACACGAATGTAACAGTCGAGATGTGATACACGCAGCTGGAAGAAGAAGGTATCCACGGCAGTATTTATCAAATTGCAATCAAATTATCGTTACGACATAGCTCTTCTAACCATTATTACATGTTTAACAGAGTATATCGATGTTTTAAACAGATTTACTATCACAATCTATTCGCGCACAGTTTAGCGAGCGGACAGATCCAATCAAAAAGGCTTTTCATGTCAAAACGTGAGCAAAGTATAAGGAACATCTATATGCCCCTAAAACATTATCGGTTGATAGGGATGTTAATACAAATGTGCCAATGTGTTCATACAATAGAAAAATTCACTGCCCCCGATTGACACTTCGAAACGGACGTTTTCTTTCTGGAAAATATTACAGAAAAGTCACGGCTAGCGAGTTCATCAGCAACTTCCAGCGTAGTACTTCCTCGCATTTTACTGTTTCTACATTCTAAAGCACAGGGTAGTATATAAGAACTAAACGATATTGAAAGATTTAATTCGAGTATAAAATTAAACGAGTAGAGAAAGTAATATATATACATAGATATATATGTATTGTTAATAGAAACAAAAATCTTAAAATTCTAGCAGTCAAATCCGTAAATTGTAGAGACGCGAATGACTATGCTCCGAGATGTTTATTTATTTATTTATTTTCTCCTCTACTTTCATCTAACCCATAAATAAAATTAGTTTTATCTTTATAACATGATTTGTATTGCGTGAAGGATTTCCGTGGATTCATTATATCTTCACCATATACGTTATGTTAAGTTTGATCTTGTAAGCATGGTTTCTACACTTGCATTTGCGATTAAAGCATCAAAATAAAAAAATTATCGATTTCTAGTAGTAAAGTGGATCGATATGAGGCTAAATGGACAAAGAGAAAACTCACTTGTTGCGTAGAAGCACACCTTAAAAAATTCTATGAAATATAAAGAGTAACTATGATATACACACATATTACTGTACCTATACACAGGAAATATACGTAAGCATATACACATATACTTGTGTGCCTGTGTATAGAACAATATACGTAAACACGGTATGTGTATATGCAAAGATTATATGTAAACACGAATCAAACGAAACTTAATTTATATCATAGCACTTACAATTCGGTATACCTGATAACAGATTCCTATATAAGGCCTAAATATTAATTATCGTACGATCAAATGGAGTTTCGTTCTTCGTTATGTTAAGCGAAGCTTGACGAATGCTTTGAGCTTCCGATTGCGCATTTCATGAACTGCATTTTAATGAGGCGCTTTCATACGCTAGTCCTATTATTGTGTTTATCCGTCGCTATTTATAATTAGATTATAACGCTAAGCCATTATTGTCATAGTATAGCCTACGTGCACGTCCAACACATAGTTCGTATGCCGAGGAGAGAAATTTATTGCGTATTCTCGTAGACAATTAGCAAGTTATTCGTCTTCACCTACTGATTTCACTTTCTGTACATGTACCAGTCTTCCGACGTAATGAAAGTAGATTCATTATCAAAATCTTGAAATAAGACCTTAGTAAACGCAAGCCTGATTCTTTTCCGAAAGACCGCATTAAAGCCGATGTTTGGCCAATGAACGCTTGTACTCCGATGATTGTGATGACTGCTGGGCAGACAGATAGAAAAGCTGTGATAATCTCTGGCTAGGAAGTTCGTGAAGAATATATTAGAAGATGTAGCTTGTGACGCGTCACTTGACACACGGGTTTTATCGACAATGCGCGAATGTCTAGATGGGAATATCGCTAAAGTCTTATTGTGAGAGATTGAATATAGAAGTGAGTTCTAGAAATTCATGTTTCATTCAAGATATCGTCCTTCTTGTACAGTTCACTGTTGTTTGTTCGACACATATGTAACACATCTACCAATACACTCCGTCGGACGAGAGAAATGTTCTTTTGATGCCGAATTATAACGAAGTCGACTATCGTCGAAACTTCGAATCATTCCAAAGTCTAAAGTACATCGAAAGTATGTTTCCTCGATGAAATTTATTGTATGGTTGATGTCATCTATATTTTATTTTTTCATTCGGATTAAGATATCCCTCATTCGTGTGTAAGTCATTATTGTCAAAGTCTCTTATTAGTAGTACGTATCGTTGCAATATTGTATTAATTCAGTTCTTGTAATTTTCTATGGGTTGTTTCAAATAAAGTAAACAAAACATCCGTCATTACATATATCTTCATTATTGCCGACACATTTTCCGTTATTAAAACGGAGGAATACTCAAAGACAATGGTTAAGAAAAACAAAATATTTCTAGCTACCGCATCGCCATGTATTTACATTTTTACAAAATATTTCTTAATACTACTTGAAGACGCATGATCAATTCTGTTACACAAACGTATGCAGAGATCATTGGATAACAGGATTTAACATAAAACAGACTATCAGACGCATTAACACTTACCTTTCAACAAAATTGCCAATGTTCGCATGAATTAATGTCCAACATTCGTTGTTCTTATTTTTTTCTCTTATCAATCCATTCACTGAGTCATAGCAAATGTTATTTTGCTTCTTCGTTCCCAGCCAGCAACTTGTCGCCTTCCTCTTCTTTTTCCTTAGCATTTGATCCTTCTTCGCATTTTGCTACGACTGATGCTGGAGGCATTTTTTGCATTTCCTGCGATTTCAATTCCTTCTGCCTTCCATACTGATTCCACGGCTGTTCGTCCGAAGTACCAAAGAACTGGTACACTATCGTACCGACTATTGAATTGACTGCTGCTATGATAAAGACTAGGCGCCACTGTTCAACAGTTTGCTGAAAGGGAAGAAAACGGGTCAAGCGGTGCAACAAACGTAATTTGTCAAGAACGCACATGCACAAACGCTATCGACTTTTTGCCCAATCAGTGGTATACAAAACCTGATAACACATCCGAAACAACACGTGGACATAAAGCTACGCTGCAGAAAATGCGACAACTTCAGTGTGTGTTTACGTTAATTGAGCAAACTATGCAAGTCGAGATTGTTATGCGTCATTCTATTTAGCATTACGCTTCCGTCTTTTCGTCATAATGGCGTATAAATCTTCCTGATACAAAACATGCGAGACGTAAGTCGTACTTACATTATTATTTGTCAAGATACCAACAACTGCGGGCGATAAGAAGCCTGCCCAAATGACAATCATGCCGCAAAAGCCGAGAAGCACGCTGGCATAATTCGGACTCAAGTCGACCAAGTTCGCCAAAGTCGAAGCGGAAATTGCGCCGTTTACAGCTGTGCCGCTCATCATGAAAACCACCGCTAGTATCGGGTGACATCCGCTGTAACCCAGTGCAAGGATGATAATCCCTTGAACTCCGCAGCAGACGAACGTTGCCAATTTCCGAACATTTGTCAGTGTCATTCTTCCGGTTCTCAGGAGCCAGTCGGACATGATGGAGAAGAAGTAGGAGAAAATCATTCTCAGTATGTGAGGCACGCCGGACAATATGCCAGTCTACGAAAGAGAGAAATGAAAAGTTGGAGAGTAGTGTCGTACTACCCTAGGATCATTGATTAGATAGACATAATCGCTCTGTAAACCGCAGATTTAGTTTGCACAATCTCAGATTTTTTAATTTCGCGGATTAATCACTTTAGTGATACGAGTCAACGTAGATGCATCCGAATTCAGAGAAACGTGAATGCAGACGGAAACCTTTTGTTAAACGAAATAGTTGACTTCTATATACTTCGACCACTCAAATCTCTCAAAGTCGAGTCTTAATTATAACAATAAAATATAAAAATCGTCTCCCCCCCATACATCCGAGGTACATAGAAACCGATAAGAATCAATTTAAATGCATAGCTCTCAACTCGCAAGGAGACCGCTCAGCACCGTAAAAAACACGCACTAACGATATAAAAGAGATAAAATGTCAGTGTCTACAGATAGTAAATCATCAGCACGCCAGTGCGGCGCAGATCTAAAGTAAAGCCGTCCGAATGATTTCAAAATATTATTTCCCTACCGCATTTATATTCCATCCGTGAACGAAGTTGAAGTAAGACGGTGCCTGAGTCATCAGCGTTAGGAAACCCCAGGCGCCGCTCCATTGAGCAATAATCGTAACCCAGAGAGGACCCGACGTAAAGATGGACTTCCACGGTATGTCGGCCCCCTCATCGTGTACCGAACCCGACAGGTTGTCGAGAATGTACTTCTTCTCGTGCTCGTTGATACGCGGATGCTGCTGCGGCGAATCGTAGACAAGGAACACCCAGAAGCAGTACCTTCGCAGGAAGAGGAGCAAACATCAGGGTTTATTATCTCAACCCTTGCTGCACGGAATCCGAAAATTCTACGATAAGGCTCTCGCGGAGCAACTTTAGGCAAATAGGATCGCGCGCCGGGGACGAAGAGGGCCAACGATAAGCTTACCAAATTACACCTAGCAATGAGGTCACGTAGAAAGCGGCGCCCCAGCCGAACCAATTGCTGACGGCCGCGCAAAGTGGATATGTAATCGCTGCACCGACGGAACTACCTAAAAAACGCACCGACAGATTAGGCGGATCGAGTGGAGAAGGCACGCATCTGGACATTGCGGATTAGATCGATATTGTCCGAGCGAAAAAATGATATCTGCATGCAGTGCGTTATCTGGGAAAAAACTTACCTAGATAAGCACTGACGAATCTACTTCTTTCGTTTGGCGGGATCCATTTGGCCGTCATGTCGTGCATAGACGGCCACACTACGCCCTGTATGCATATTGTGTAAGAGTAAACATCCATAATAGGTTCTAATGATGTATGAAAAGGGATCTTAAGAAGAAATGGTATCGTTCGCCGTAGAGATATGCATAGCGACGATGATAGAGAACACGATTAAGTTTCAAGAGTGGCTACTGTCAAATAATCTCACGCTTGACAGTATCAGGATCTTGGTACTGATTTTCGATACAATTTCAACTTTCGAAAATGCATAGCATCAGATAATTATGATCTCAGAATTAAGGGAATTGATGGGTCATTTTTACCGCGACTAGACCCTGAAGGACCCTCAAAAGGACGAGGGCGTAAAGATGATACCGCGTTGCGAACGGTATGATGAATCCTAAGAGCGCTGTCAATAAATTCGCCCATCCGTAAACGAACTTGGTGCCATAGCGCCTTGCCAAAAGACCTCCCGGAAGTTGGGACATCCAGTGCAGCCAATAGTAGGCGCCCAGCGCCAGGCCCTGCTCGTACTCGGACCAGGAAAATCGTAACTCGCCCTGAGCAGAAAACGGACGTGACAGCGAGTAACGGCAGGCGGTCAGGAACAAACGCTATTCTTCCCAGCGAACAATTCGTACCGGAACGTCATTGACGGTCGATGAATTGAGAGGGGCGAGAGTCGATGCTTCGGTAACGTTGTCGCCAATAGTGTCGTTGTTCCACAAATTAACAGGTGCATCGCCGCATTGTGTTGCAGCGGCAGCTTTCGGACGTGCAGTTACCATCGCAACGATCGTCAGGTTCAAGTTGATCCTGAGCATGTAATTGATGGCGAAGCCGCAGAATACCATGTACCACAGCACGTCCCGACATGATAAGAGTTCTCCTCCTTTGACATACGTAAAACTCATTGTTTCAGTGACGTTCGATACATGAGCAATTTTAGGTGGCATTAAGAACGTATTATGCACGTTTAATATACAATTCGGTACCATTTACAACTCCGATTCATTATCGGAGCTGCCCTACCCTGATGATGTAGACTGTAAGATTTGCGAAACGACATTTAACTGATAACAGACGCGGCAACCGTCCGAAAGCCAGTTTTTTAAATAATCTTGGCCGCGAAAGATTTAAATTTAAAAGTATTATGAATGTATTTGAACTATAAGAAGCCTGTGACGCGTATATGTATGTGTATGGAATGATTTATGGAGCGTATGCGGTGTGATTACACTTAAAGTATTGGAAAAATAGGTGATAATGCTTCAGGATGCGATAGTAGTACTATAATGAAACCATGTATCATCGCGCCAATTATTGATAAATGGCATATCGACAGGCATTAAATGGATGGGAGTATTAAACTAAACATTGTAGGCGGTTTGAGACTTTAATTCTGAAATCAGAACTTCGTGTTGAGTGAAAAGTTGACGAAGATCGCTCATACTTATTCAGCCAGAAGATATCGTTGGAATTACGGTAGTCAGTTTGTTCGTCATATAAGAACAACGTAATGTATGGCTCGAAACGTCACTTACTTAATTGACGGGACTGTTCAGGGGGAAGGACGCTTCTGCAAAGGGGGAGATAACGAACACAAGAATAATTGTAAATCATCTTCTGTTACGATATAAATAGAAAAATCTGTCATTTTTATTGTGAACAGAATTTTATTCCAAGGTGACAGATATGTAATCGTAGTGGAGTGTCAATGAATCCATTGACTCTTCTAAATCGCCTGACGGATAAACGGCTGTGGTGTGCGGCGGATAATGAATGCTACCCGTCAACGTCGCGGAGCAGTAATTTTCTGTTAAAAGTATTCCCTCACATATAAAACCGAACAAGCCGAGATGTCACATTGTGGAATATTGATTTCTTTCGCTCGCTTAACAGACTGTCACACTTCTTAAATATCCCGTGCGAAAGGTATGAGGCGATAACTTGTCTATCGCTTGTTAGAACACACCGTCATTCTTGACAAACATCCGTATAACGTAAAAAAGTTTCAATGAACCATAAATTTGCACGTGGCAAAAGGTAAATACGGCGGGCCGTATATCACATATATTTGCATGTCAGGCCGATTGATCGCGCCTAGATTACGAGCGCGGCACAAACAAGGCACGAATCTATTCCTCCGGAATCATTCAGGATAATGCACGGTTATCGCATTGATCCGACCACCGTTCCCCCGATTATTGGAAAAGTCGTGTACTTACGTTTGCTTATTTTCATTTTCGCTTCTTGATCAACGATCGATGCACCTTCGGAGACAGAGTTTCGAGCGTCAGTCGAATCTATGACATCGTCTGCTCAGCGCGTGGTAACACCGAAGAACTCTAATGAGACTCCCGAGGGTTTATTTAACTCCGTCCTTTCTTCGTTTCTCGGTATTTACCGGGTAAGCGATTGTAAGGGCCGCAAAGAGGAGAACGCTCTCATCTCCTTCGAGCGTGTCTGGCCCGTGACGATCGTCTCGAGAGATCGACGATTTCTCACGTTAGCATCCTGACGGTATCTTCGCCGGCCCTCGGTTCCCCTCTATCTGCGAATGTGTGTTAATCAGCTAATGCCGGAGCGAACACTGCATGACTGTTCTTGAAGTGCGGGCATGCGAACCCTGAGGAACCTCTCCGCGATCTTCCACCCGCCAGGGAATCATAGTGATAACGACGATTAGGCCGTCGTCTGTGTGCATATGTAAAATAGGTGCTTCACTTCCTACATCCGACGCGAACGATCTCCCACCCTCGCTCGCCATCTCGATTCGCGCCTTATCGATGCCGCGATGCGATCGTCGACACGCCATTGAGACGATCGGAGATCCTCCTTTCCACCGAATCCTCGATATTTTCCCCCCAACTCGGCGGAGGTTCGCGCCCGATTCGAATTTTGCGACTCGAACGCCTGGCCGATGACGAGCGCGCGTCGACGCGAGATAGGATAGGCATTAGGGAGAGATTTACAACGTCGCGTGATGCACGAAAGTTGAACTTGAATTATTGTCGTCGGCGTTTGCGCCGAGTGCCTTGACTGAAGATGTCATTAGCGAGACCATTCTTACGGCGGGGGAAGAATTTAGCGGTAGCCGCTGTCTCGAGCGCGAGGATTGACGTTGTCGAAGGAGAGTCCGTGTGTCGCAGCTTTGATGACACAGTTTTGAAGATCGTGCTACGCCAACACGTCGTCCAGTCGGTCGATTGCGGTCGATTGCAGTCGATTGCGATCGCCGCACGATTCATCATCCGCCGACGCGTCTTTCTCGTCAGCGACAGAAGCGAACGAGCGGAGAATCGACGCGGTGAACTTACAGATTCCTGCATTGACCCTCCGGATACGTTCTGCTCCGCTGATAATGGCAGGCCGGCGATATCGGGAGTACATGTCCGACCAGCGACAACTTAGGTCACTCCTTCTGCTTGTCCGCCGTCATTCCCGCTGGAAAGTTCGTGATTTCCTCATCTCTCATGAACGCTGATAATGTGGCGAAGTTATCGTGCCGTTTGACGAACGTTCGCTTTCATCGCTCGAGGGACCGGGAGGAAAATTTTCCACGAAAAGTGTGCAATATCATGCACGTGCAATCGGCCGTTAGAGTTAGATTGATATTTGCCGCGCGACTTCATATTCGATTTAACGTGACAGAACCAGTTTTTGCGTTCGGAGAAAATAGTTGGTGCCGGATCAAATTGATCCCGAAGAAAATGGCCTATTAGCATGAAAGAACATTGGAATGGAAAAGTGGCCGAACGAAAGTTCGCCGAGCCCGGCGACTTTAGCAGCAGAGTGCCAATTAAGGCTGCTGGTGGTTACGTCGACGGACTAGTTTTTGAGAAAATTTCCATATCTGATCGGTGAAAATGACAATGTTAGCGGCACCTTTGAGCACGCGCTACCGGTTTCAACTGGATTCCAATTATCTCGTGACTTCCAATTAGTCCGTGTCAAAATGATAAGCTTTCGCGAAAGTTCCGATTCCCTGCTCCAGCGAGATTTATCAGAGGCAGACGACTAGCGAGGCTACAGATTTGGCTCGTAGTTCTGGCGTAATCTCGAAGGAAAAAAGATTAACCGGTCGGGGTATCGTTGACAGTCAAAACAGTTCAATAACGTGCCATTAGGCTTCGCAGAAGATGACCGTTGCCTCTAACGTCTCTGCGCAAATGAGTTTCCCTCAGCTCTTTCCATTTTTCCGTATGTAAACTTAACGTGAAGAAACGAAGCTACGTTATCAGCGTTGACAGGTAATTTCGTAATACGGCTTACACCGTACGAGGGTCCGTATCTTTGCTGTCAGAAAATCTATTTGCCTGTACAGGATGCCTGAGTTCCCGCATTGTGGCGGGGCACTGTGTTGTGTGAAAAGTGGAACGCAGCACTGATTTGTACAGGTGCCACCTATGTGGCCAGCGATTATTCAAAAATTGCCGAAAATAGTAATATCGTAGTTATCTCACCTACTTCTATACGCCGTATATCACTTCTAACACTTATGTGTACCGAAGCAACGAAGGATTTAATTGCAATATAATGCATATGTTTGTATAGGGTGTTTGCCAGAAGGGAGGTTCTTTTTCCTTTTTTTGTGGCATTTGCTCAGGTGACAGTTGCCGCACATCTAGTTTACTACTGACTCCAGTCAGGCAGTCTCATGTTTTACGATCGAATATTAGGCACTCCGTATGTACCGACGTTGACGAAATCGTGCGCAAAGATTCTAATCACAATTCTTACTTCACTTCTTTACAACGATCTCGACGGTTTCACAATTCTCTGTCGGCGTGAGAGAGTACCACTAATTTCTCGCCGTAAACAACGAAAATGTAACGAAATCGATGGTAAACAATCACGGCGTTGGCGTTCGTGCTCGAAGCACGAATACGAAATCTAGCCGGCCAGATAAATTTTACGTTATAAATACTTCGCATTATCAACTGTATCTCGAGTGACTCTTAGATAGACCGTCTCATCCAAGGCACTTTTCTGATAAGTGGCTAAATTAATTATTGATTCAAATCCGATACACGGTGCATTGAAACGATTTGACGGTCAAGTCTGATCTGATAAAGTGCAGTTACAAAAGAAAGATGCCGTGTAATCTCATTCGGCGCGCTTAAAACATTTGTGTAACGACCTTGATGGGAATGAAAGAGTGCATTTTTAGTATGTCGTTCTTGGGAAGCTATTTTATTAGAAGAGATGAACGGTACACGCGTCCTCGTTGATGCAAATAATATTAGAACTAAGCGTTAGAATCGAGCAGCAATACAGATAAACAAAATGTAAATATTCGCGGATAATCGAGGGATAAATTTGAGCACGTGCCGATTAGCGAGCTGTGTACAACTCGATATACTGTTCGATAGAAACAGGCCACCTAACGAATTCAAAATAAACCGTACCATAGATAATAGAGTGTTTATCGGCCACTACAGAAATTACGTTATTCGATAGCAAAATTTGTTGACATACCCTTATAGAACACTTTTATGGGAAAGAAAGTAGTGTCGATATGCGTTATTTAAAAATCGAATTTTTTTGGCAGGCAAGAATTTGGAAGCTAACGTCCGGTGACAGTGACTTTCACAAGGCATTTATCTTAATACATTTAGGTGTACATAATTCACACAACTTTTATGATATGACAGAGTAATTCATAAAGGTTTACAAGAAACGCATTCGCCCAACATGAAAATCGTTGATTTCTGAAACCTGGTTATTGAGAATCAGTGCTTATGTGTACGTTCATGTTCGATACGTACTGACGTAATTGCTGAGATAATCATAGTTTCTACCAACGGTTTACAACCTTTATGCTACTACGCTTCATTTTTTTGAAAAGACATTTTGAGTGGTATGCACACATTTCTTTGCTCGATTTCAAGGCTCAAAGTAAAGCTACACTCACGCAAAAACATCGTAAATCGAAAACGCACCGTAACACCGCGAACTGCTGCATGCGTCAAAATTAAGGCTACACGGTTGAGTAACATATGTAGATTAAAATCTACCAATTATCGCGAGACTTTTTATTACCGCGTCGTGGCTCAAAAATTCATGCAATGTTTGGCGATTTTATTGTTCTGATTAAATTCTTACGCGGATGAATTATTTTTAGTCAGTACCATGATCAAACTCACAGTCTTTCTGTAATGACTTCCACTTACCGTTACATCGAAGCGTATAGCTTCCATTATCACCGCATGTTACGCTTTCTCGGTACTCCGAAGCATCTACAAGCCTGCGGAAGTTTGATTCGCATGTCAGCGAATTGCGTAATTGCGCAAAGATAAGCGAACTCGCCTCACGACTTAATCAGAATGTATACTAGAAACAATATAGACGTAATTGTTCGTGGAGGAGGAGGGTGTTCGTCTCCCTGCACGGGGGGCGTTTACGTCAAGACAAGCGTTTGCCTCAAAAAGCGTTGCGTTACGATCTGTGACGAAGTCATATTGCCATTTTTGTTACATATCCACATTCATAAACTAAGGTTATTATTCCAGTGGATGAAATCCACGGACCTTGTTACCCAATAATTCACAGTGCGAATGGAATTGACAGTATTACAGGAATAAAACATTAGCGCGAGTAAATGTACGTGACATTTTGGTCACGTGTACGATGCAGAACGTGGTCACGATTTTACTGCGTCTGTGGTTACAGTTTGAGTTTGAAGAACTAAGCTTTCTGCGATCGAACGATGTTCAACGTTTCAATACAACACAGTAACGGTGCAATTTTTTTGATAAAAATAAACCTTATCGCATCATTGGTTTTTGACAATAAAAATTCTGTCATCTCGAAATCGGAATCGTCAGATAGTAATAAATTAATCTGAACGCTTAGCCGCGGTAAAGAATTGACGACGTTTGACACTTTGAACGTTTAACGTGATACTGTCAACTGTGCGAATTTGAACTGATCTTTTGGTCAAGGGTAATTGTCCGGTTCATCTCTTCGCACAAGATACATATATCGTGTCAATTAATGAAAAACCGGCTTATAACAATAACTTGACAATGTGTTCGGTCGCATATTGAAGTGATAATGGAACGATTGTAGTGCCGACTTGCGTTACGAGTCAAATAATTAACGTGAACCCATCGATATTAGCTTCCGTTGCGCTTGTCGGCACCGGAGTTCATTAACACTTTCGTTATTTTTACTTTCCGATGCTGCGGTCTTACTAGCATGCAGCTCGAGATTTCATGTAATATTTTTCATTCCTTCGTACAGAGATACATAGATTCTTACAAAAAAAAATACGATGTTCAATGATTTTTGAATATGTCGTATGAGTTTTGATAAATAAGCTCCGGTAAAAGTTCCACTTAAAAAGAAAAATTTCATTATTGTCTTTGGTCGTATTGGAACAAATTTTCTGTTCACATTGTATTACTATTAAGTTTATGACCATGCGAAAGGTTAGATTGGAGTGACTCACGACAATATTGCGGTCGCAGCATTCTATATCACCAAGATTAGAAAAATTTATCCTCAATACGTGTTTCACGCCATTTTCCTCTAACGCGAAATTCTTTACGCAAATGTTAATGGAAGATTGTATAATTGAACGGAAGTAAAGCGACGCAATTGCGGGCTATCTACGTTTCCAAGCCGTTCGAAAAACTAGCTCTAAAAAGGACGCCATTTAAAGCGAAAATGGCAATCACGTGTCGCACGTGCATTAGAATTAAGGAGATCGACTCGCATGTTTTTTTCAATTCGTTCCAGCTACCGTGTCGGCGTACTTACCCAAGATCTAATCACGGTGATCATATGTGCTGGGCAAAAAAAAAAGTAGCTTACATCGGATCTTTTCCGTGTCGCAACGTTTCAATTCATAATTGTTAGATGCTGCGATAATATCCAATTAGTTTTGGGGTTTGTTTGCGACATTGGTTCGCGAGTTCTTTGCTGTGAACTTTCGAATCTGATGCACCGAGCAGGGAGACACGGTATGAACCTTGAAGTTCACATTGTACATTTTGCGGAGAAAACAGTTTATACGCTCGATTAGCCAATACACGGTGAGAAGGATTCTTTTTATTAATGAATTATATCTTTGACGACGAGGAGCGTCACGAATGTATTTTTACGACTTGTTTTGTCAATGGGCGGTTGACGTGTACGAAAGTCTACGTACTATTGAGGATAAGGAATGTAGAAATCATGAGTATTGTAAATATTTGCGTGTTTCACCACCTAGATTGTTGATAGACGTCGCACTCAAATTAGGGCTGCAAACATAGAGTAAATACATTCTACGTGACTGCGATATAGAATAACGTGCTACACAACGTATAATTTATTATAATTAAAAAAATACAATGTATCCAGTAATCACATTAAATTTGATCGAACGATGCAGTTCCATTCTAATGATAAACGTAACAATTTCCAGATTCAACAACTTGAGATTCACACCTCCCGACCCAACGTTACGTCAAGATGACGCTGACCTCTTTGAGGTAGATTAATATTACGTAACCATTATTACATTTACGTAAGTCGCAAGAGTTGTCCCTATAAGAAGTGCGACTGATCATACGGGACCATCGACTGACCATTTTATGTTTCGCACCCATCTCTTTAATCAATTATCACTTTCACCCTACATGTTGAGGCCTCGGGACATTTCTGGGTGGGAAAATCATCTCCTTGGCAAACCGAATGACGTGGACGACCAATGTCCTGGGAAACGATCGCCAGGGCAAGTCCGGGAATCCCATCAGAAGTCGCCGCCGACCACGTCCGTCGACGGTGCAGGCATCATTCTCGAAAGAAACGTTTTCCACATTTACATAAGCCGGCCGATTGTTGGAGGGGCAGTTGGTCAATAGAGAGACGTTAATGAAATCGACGTCTTGCTTTCATGTGGACAGTCTTAATTCAGCCTCTGCACGAGTCGCTTCGAAACTGGATCTCCTCTAGTTCATCGCGCACTCTGACCTTTCCTCACACACAGATTCAGACGCACGGACGTGTACACTTTAGACGTTAGACGGAAGTCTAGGGGAAGATTCGCTGGTTCACGTCGATCGGTGACTGATATCGAACGTTCGTTCGAATCTGCACGTTGATTGTTTCATCCGATATCTGGGTTATCGGTTCAGCGAACGGAGGAATTTGGAAAGCTTCTGGGACGCTTTGTCGTTAATTGTACGTGAAAGTATTGGACTGATTATTCCTTCCTGTCACGGCCGATGCGGTATTATTACTTTCTCCGGAGACTTTCAATAAAATTGCGCATTTTATCGCGTTCGAGTCAGTAATTTGTGTAGGATGAATTAAATGCTCAATGCAGATTACGGATTTTCTTGACGGTCACTTCCGCTGAATGGGTCAAACTTATCTCGAGAGAGCACATTCATGAGTATTCATGATCTGCCAAGCGTGTGCTCGGTGAAAAGTGCCGTGCTCTGTCATTGCTTTATAGAGCAGCGAAGAAATCACAAAATTTGATGTGTCCTGTTAAAGGGCCGCCAACTTTTCTGTTCTCCTTTTCGCGACAAGGCTGGACCAACGTTAAAAACGTGTGATTTCTGTCCGGTCAGGTGAGAAAAGTAAATCGCCGTGGTGAATTATGCCGAGCAGCAAGACAAGAGTCGCTATTATCGGTGGTGGAGTGGCCGGTCTGATCGTGGGTCGTCACCTGGCTGCAAAACCGGATACATATAGCTTCACCCTCTTCGAGCAAACGGGCGAAGTTGGCGGCACGTGGGTGTACACAGACGAGATCGACAGGGACAAACATGGACTCCCGGTGCACAGTAGCATGTATCGAGATTTAAGGTGAGTTGCGCACCCATATCTTTGACACATCCTATATATATTGCCATTGATGTTATTGTCAGTGAAAAATAGTATGGCACAGAAGAATGCACTTGAGACAAGCACTATCTTGAGGTAAAGAGTGACACTTGAAGCGGTGTTAATGTATAAAGTCATGTCAAGTGTAAAAGATCCACAGTAGGTGCAAGTAACGTTTATACTTTAATAAGTGTCAGTATTGATTTTGTAAGTTATGTAACTATGATCTGAAATCACTTCTGTGGGAAATGATATATTTGGAATGCAATTTCGGAAAGTGTGAAACTTTAAAAATCCTTTGCGATTCATATCATGTTAAACAGTATTAAACATTATTGTAATGTATATACTTTGTGTTTGAAATTGTGTTACGCGTTTATCCTGTTGCATCATTCGTGTTTATAGATAGACACAATTTATAGAAATCCGTTATCTTTCGGGAAATTATTGTGCTAAATCTCAAAGTCCACTTCAACACGTTTAATTTCTTATTTACCAAATAGAACCCCTCTCGGCAGCTTTCCAAATGTTTGTACCAAACTTAACGTCATTCTAAGTTATGTGCTTTTGCATTGATATACCTACGTTACAATCAAGACTTAGTATACACGTTATGTCAGAGGTACACATAGAACATAAGATTGCTACTGGCATTACAATTACATTGGCTTCAAAGTGTGTACTAACAACACACAGGGAGATCCCATCACATATCTGAATCGCAACGATTACTCCAGACAGTCAAAAACCTATGTTATAATAATTAACGAGATAACTCCTCTCACGATAACGTCCGGCCAAGCGGAAGAGAGGGAAAATACGCGCGCGACCAAGCTGTGGATTGATTTGACGGCCTACTGAACTGTAATAGGAAGGATTGATTAGATTAGACGTTCCTTCTTTCCATCAAACCGGAGAATACTGCCCGGTGCGATGATATAATGTGCTTTTTGTTTCCACGTTGCATCGGACACTATTTCAGTCGAACGTGTCATTCTTATCCTTGATAATTGTCCACACAAACACACACAGATACACACGCACAGTACACATACATCAAATGTGTTAAACCCGATCTATCGATCTTCCCCAGATGTCATACGAAGTGGGTGGAAAATTTTTAAGTCTTACACTACAAGTACATTGTGTCCTTCCACGAAGATAAGCCATTTTCGTGAAGATAAACTCTGTCGAAACAAAAACAGTCGTCAAAGGGTTCATTAAACTCGCGAGCACCGCGAAGTAGGAAGTGTCGTGCGACGAAAAATCTGTTCACGGACGATGAATTGTGCGCAATCGGCAAACATTCCAAGATGTCAATCGTGCGTCAGAATACGTCATCCTGTGTGCTGATGAAACTGAAACGCAGTCTGGCGCGATCCTGGGGTCGATACCGATACGAGCTACTTAATGTAAATGTCGCCGATTACAACGCGAAAATCCGTTGATGCTGTGTGCATTGCATTATCGTAGGTGTCATAAAGTTCACAAGAAACTGTGCGAAGTGCCTTGACTCCACGCGCCAAGCTCTTCGCTTCCTGGAGAGACATCTTTCCCAACTTCCACGTTCTTCTTGTCCGCAGGACGAACCTTCCCAAGGAGATTATGCAGATACCTGATTTTCCTTTCAAGGATGTAGACGGACCGTCGTTTGCGCATCACAGTGTTATACGAGAGTACCTGGCTGACTATACGAAGCACTTCAACCTCTATCCTCACATAAAGGTAGTGGGCGTTAGCTGGACAATTTTCGACTTTGAGCTTCCCTCGAATCCAGTAGGATACACGGAATTAATTATTTTGCGAAACGGCAATAAAACTCATTTTTCGATCAAATCGAAAAAATATATTTAAAAAACGCCTACATGATGACAGTTTCAATCTATGTTAGCTTCCATATAATATAGTTACAATGAATTAGAAGACACTAAAAGCAATATTAATTTATTTCCGACGTTCGTTGCTGGATATTTTTGTAATTTTAATAATATCTTATTTACAGTTAAACACCGTTGTGAGACACGTAGAGCCTGAAATCTTGAAAAGTGGTCAAACGGTATGGCTGGTCACATTCGAAGATTTGGCATCAAGAATGGCAACAACCAAAACATTTGACGCCGTGTTCCTGTGCAACGGTCATTACACCGTTGGCAATATTCCGCACATTGACGGAATTGACACTTTCCGAGGTAGTTGCATCCACAGTCATCAGTACAGAAAACCTGAGACATATGCTGGGAGAAAAGTGTGCATCCTAGGTGCATCCTGGTCTGGAATCGATATTGCACTCGAAGTTTCCAAACACGCTACAAGGGTAAGTTTATCAAGTGTTCGTTAAATCTGAAGATATACTCATTCAACCCTCTATAAAGTAAAAATGCTTATTCTTATATTATTACAACAACCGTACAAATGATATTTTATATATCGCTTAATTTATTATATCGTCAATTCAGATATATCTCAGCCACAATCTCCCAGAGCCAATAGATTCTAAAATATCGAAGAACGTCGAACAGCGGCCTGGTATTCAATCAATACGCGGAAATGTTTTTACTTTCCGAGACGGCACCACGGCAGAAGTGGATGATTTTATCTACTGCACAGGTAAAACACGTTCCGACGCTACACACTATATCACCAGATAATTTCCGAAGCACGTTCCGATGCTGATTCCAGAAATCAAATTAAATTGTTATTAAATTCGCATTACAGCATGGAAATGAAGGCTGTCAATGTGATATTAATGAATTCGTGTGCTCCAGGCTATCATTTCACGTATCCGTTTATGTCACCGAAAGTCGAGATACGTACGGATGAGAATCACGTGGAACCGATCTATAAGCATCTGATACACATGGACATGCCGAACCTCTTCTTCATGGGTGTCCCTTGCCTTGTTATACCGTTCCCAATGTTCCATATACAAGCTCAGTATCTTCTTGGTGTTCTCGAAGGACGTATCAAGCTGCCATCGTCGAATGAAATGCATGCTGAATATGAACGCGAGAAGAAAGCTCTTATGAACCAAGGAGTTCCCGTAAGTTTTTTCATTATAAGATTTGTATATAATAAATGTATTGACACTCTTTCTCCTTCGGATAAATTAACTATTTGCTGCAATTTTTCCTTCACAACGTCATTGATGGATATTAGAACGTAAAAATTTGATGTAGAATAATTGTGTTTCCTATTTTCTTAATATCTAATTATCGGTTGCCATCTGCTTTCAAGCTTCACTATATTAGCACATGAAAGTAAATAATATGTAAATGTAGTACGTGTCACCTTTACTACGACACAAACATAAAACTTATGAAATTTTCTTCTTTGACACTGCCAGGAAAGACATATTATCAAACTGAAAGAGAGGCAATGGGCATATTACGATGAAATCGCGGCTGCAGCCAACGTTCCAGGCTTCCGACCGGTAATAAAGAAAATTTTCGACCACGTGAGTCAGATGCGGGACATCAACTTCATCACCTACAAAAATCATCAATATCGCATAATCGACAACGAGAATTTCACGGTATCCTGTTGTAAACCTTGTTAGGGTTCACGCGCAAAGTATCCTGAGACAAAGCGAGTTAGAAATGCTGTACTTCAACATGGACGCAGGAGTGGCCTCGTGGCTGCTCCCTAAAATTTTCTTTGCGTTTCGATCGTACGCACCGGCCGTCGGCCGCTTATTTATTTCGCAGAGTGACGCCGAGTTGCGATGCTTACGATCAGTAATTGTGTGAGAATCTCGAAAGGATGAATATTTCGCATTGATCCTTATTTCTTACGACACCAGCGGGAAGTGACTTATAAACGTTGAGTAAGTGTAGAAGTTCTGATTATTTCAGTGTTCTTCGATGGTGAGATACAGTATTCTCTTGCGACTTTAGCGTTTAGTTCTTTGAAGCTTTATAGATATTGACACTTCAGGCTTATATATTTGGGGCTTCTAGCTTCACAGTAGTTTAATGCTGTTCAAAAGATGCTGGACGGTCGTTGGAAATTATGAGATCCGATGCACTTACTTAATGTGGGAGTCGATCACGCGACGATTATGTTTACTTTGGCGCTTATTGCTTTTCTGTTTAAATATTTGACACAAGAACGAATGTTTCCTTGCACAAATGTAACTGTACGAATGTTATATGTAATATCGACGTGTCGGTTGCTTGATTGTAGCGAGATGAAATTACGAATAAGATGAAAAAGAGAAATAAATACTTAATATAATGAGTGTTAATTATTCAATCTAAAGCATTTTTATTACGTACATCAGTAACAGTATAAGTATAACCGTAATATTCAAAAACACAATATTTCGAAAAATAATGAGTAATGTACTTTACTCGGGAAAATAGCCATCCAGATGACCATCTACTTTCCATACGATGTTTTAAATGGCACTTTGCCTATTTAAGTGTTAATTTGTACGTACATTTTCATCAAAAACATCTTTCCCGCAAAGTTTTGCATCGTTTACACTTCTCCGTTGTACAAGAACTTTCCGCCAGATGGCACCACTTTTCCATCAACCCTACCTGTCTGTAAACAATGCTCAGTGACATTCACAGAATTGATGGGGAGGTTTACGTTTCTCAATTTGATTGAATTTCTTTAAAGACGCATAAATGGACGAAGCCGAGGATGCTACGGCCAGTTATGATGAGCAGGACAGGTTACAGGACGAAGTGAAATCCGATGTAAATTTGGAAATTCTCGATGACGTTGAGAGCGTAACATCTCAGCAACCAGTTTATCAAATCCGTCCACATCTTTATGAAAAGTATGTCAGTTTACTTTGTTCACCTATATCATTATTATTGAATTTACCAATTTCTTGTGATATTACCACTGAGCACACTTTATGTTTTTGCATAAAGAAAATAACGTTTTTGTTATTTTTCTTTTATGCTAACGTCTTCTTTAGGGCAATAACAATAAAAATTTTTATCATAGGTTTAAACCTTTGAATGCCAGGGAAATTATACACAATGTATTATTTGATCAACTTTCGACAAAGACTTATGACGCACAGGAAGCAGCACAATGGTGTAAAGATATAGCAGATACTATTAAGGAAAAAGTAAAAGGTGAATTAATCGTATTTAATTATACAGATTTAATTATTAGTGGTAATAACAACAGCTTACACTTATGTGATTTAAAGAGTTAAAATTCAAACGGTACAAATACATAGTAAATGTTGTATTGGGTGAGCAACATGGTGCTGGGGTAAAAATGGGAACAAGATGTATATGGGATGCGGAAGCAGATACCTATGCTTATGACAGTTTTGTAAATGTAAGCCTTTGTCTGATGTTCAAGTATAACGTCATTGAGATAAGTCAACGCACAACTTTTCAAAGTGGTAATATAAATTAATAGCTTGTACATTGGGCATATATTTTTTCAGGACACAATATTCTGTGTGGCCACCGTTTATGCAGTATATTTCTATTAAGATTATCCTTTTTGTGAAAGGACATAAAAAGACACACACAGATTTATTAAATCTTTCAGTGCAAGGATTAAAGTTTGGATTGAAAAATAGCAGGCAGTTTATTAACGTACAAACTACAATGATCATATATTAATACACATGCACTATAACACACATTATATATGTTACACACCATGGCACAATTTTAACATAGAATAACGATTAATATTTGTATCCATGTAGGGTGTCATAGATTCGTTTGTGTACTCGCACAAAGTACCACATTGCACCTACATGGTTTGTTTCTTGCCTAAAATTATTATAGCACCATAATTCACGGCATAACTACATTCATAGTTGTTTTACCTTTCTATTAGTTAAGAGTACTTACTGTCATGAATTTGTTTCGATATGTCAAAGCTTTTAACGCTAAATGATAAACCAGTATATCAAAAGTTTCATACTTGAAAAAACGCGGCGTGTTAGTAGCTGCGAAACTTTTCGTACTTAAATACCTATGTGCCTTCGTACACACTTGCCATAAAACTATTTATTCAACACATAAACATAAATTATGCTCAGAGTAATGAAATATTGTTGCCTTGTATCATGCGTTAAGAAACGCAAAAGTACAAAAATAAAGATTTTCTAGTCAAAGACTGAAGTGAAGTTTTAATCCCTTAAGTATAACGAGACATCTATTTTATCAAATGTCAATGAAACCGATGATTCGAACGCAATTAATGAAAATATTACTTAAACGTTCAATATACTACTATTAATTATCGAGACATTTTGCGATTATACACAATGGCGGAAATAAATAATTCTGTAAAAATAATAATATTAATTAGCGACAGGTATAACTATAGCGTAGATGTGTAACTGCGCTCTGAATCAAGTTCATTCTCAACATGCTTGCGCCTACGTTATTTATTTTGATTACTCGCTTATATTACATAACGTTCAACTTATTAAGTATTATTCGTATCTTCAAGTTATTGGCAAGGTATGTGCTCTTTACTTAACGATATTCATCACGAAATATTATTCCTTACCCTCTTCACCGGTGTTTTCATAATACAAGTAAAAACTGTTTACGAGTAATGGTCTGCCCATCTCATCATGAATTGAAGAGATTCGCTATCAAGTTTAGGTCATACCATTCAGGCGCGTGAGCGTTGTCGACGTTAATGACTTTCGAGTCACGTCTTGGACGCGATTACTCTGATTGCTTCGGTTAGAAGGATAGTATGACAATCAGTTACATAATGACGCAAGGGAGAGCACAGCAAAGTGGTAAGCAAACGGGAACAACTGCTCCACCACTGCTGCTCTTACTTTTGCTCTTGCTGGATGCCTCGTACTCGTACTTTGCTTTCTGTTTTTGCCAGCCACCCTGGAAATTAAAATTAACATGGTTCAAAAGCAACCGATGGAGAACTAATTAGTATGATGATATGATATATGACGTTAAGATACAATATAATAATAATAATAATAATAATAATAATAGTTTGATGGTATGGTCAGGGTATATCATAAATTGTCCTTATACGGAAGATACGTTAACACTGAAGAAAGCAAAGAAAGCAGTTTAGGGATTAACTAAACGATAAAAGGCATTATTAAATGCATTATGATACTGTTCATAAATGAGTCTGAAATAAAATAAGGGATGAATGGCGTATAAAAGACAGAGTTCATAGCATATGCCATGGTTTTAAGCTAAATAAAGTAATATTTACCCCGGACTGTGACATGGCAGCGCTAGATTCCTCTTTCTTCGTGAATTCTGCAGAACCAGGAGGGTAGTAAACCGGTGGTCCGGCTACATTCTTACTCTTCACCTTGGGTGGTGTGTGAGCGATAAAATCAACCTCCTTCTTGTGGCCCGGTGATTCTTTTTGTTTCTGTTTCTCTTGCCTTTCGATATCTTCGAGAACTTCGCGCTGTAATACAATGACATTCTTCATCATCCAATCTTGCCATTAGACAGTCATTTGGCTGCACTTTTATTTTTCCCAACCATTGAAAGCCCAAGCAGCATCAACTTCCCGAATATTCATATTAGATTTTTAAGTCAAATTCAACAGATGCCAATAACACCTACCTCAGAATCCGAAAACGAAGCCATGAGATCCTCAAGCTTCTTCGGAGGCGCCTGTTCCTTCACAGGCGATGGTTTGCTGGGATAAACTTGCACGCCTCCCGTGGGAAACGGTTTTGGCAGAAGGACCTCGTGATCCTCGGCATTCTTATTGGGCGGTATCGTCGTAGTCGTGTTCGAGAATTTGTAAATGGTCGTATTGGAGTGCGGTGGCGTCTGGGGCGTTACCGTATAATAATTCGTAGGTCTCGTTGGAGTGCCGGGTTTCTCCGGAGTCGGGTATCTTCCACCAGACGGTGATCTGCTGGGGTAGTGTTCCTCGATCCGATTGATCGTCGTGTGCGTTTCGTTGATGTGCGGCGGTTGATTTTGGTAGATAATCGTCGTACTTCCAGGATAGTCAGGCCGATCTCCGGACGGTCCATGTCCGTTCGGATAGGGTCCATCGACATGATAGTACTTTTCGTTCCTGGTCACAGTCGTTTTCGACTCGACAGGCACTGGTGGAGGCGTATGGTAGACGATCGTTCCAGGAGGAGACGCTGGACGAGTGCCGCCAGGCGGACCGCCGACGTGGTCCTCGCGATAGAACTTTGATTCCTTGTGGAAAGTCGACGATTTTTGAGTCACGTCGATCTGTGGCGGCGGTGGGCTGCTGTATCTAAGTACGTAAAGAGGCATTGTGGTGAAAGGTGCGGTTAAAACAGGAGAAAAATAAGGCGACAACAAAACCAATCAGTACAGTGCGCAGGCGTGGGATGACGTAATACAGCGTTTTGAATCACGATACCTTGTACAGCACGATCAACGTTATTAAATCAATTCAATACGATACGTGAGATCAATTAATCGATCCTCTCCTCAATCCGTTTCGAAAGTGCTACGTGTCTCGGCTGCAATCGCATACGATCTTCAAGATAGAACTTATGGCTTATCGCGCTGTCCTGAATATAATTTCTACCAACAACGTTCGCCGCGTTAGTAACACGACCGTAACGTCCTGGTAAGCCATTACCAATTGGCCCCTTGAACATGCAACGACAATGGTACCTAATCGGGGTCCCAGACGCAGGATGTCCCGGCACATTTTCCGTCACGGTCTGATAGGTAATGGTCTTGTCAGTGGTGGCGCCGGATGTCCTCGGCAAAGTATAGGTGATGGTCTGATCGCCAGGCAGTACGACACCTCTTGGCAGACTTCCACCCGGTAGATATGTCTCAGGTGCTCCCGGCAGCTCGTAGGTATATGTTTTTATCGTGGTGGTCACTTTTGTGTTCGGACCCGGTGCCAGATTGATGGGTATCGCGGGTGTTGGCGACGGAACCGGTACGTACTCGACATTTCCGTATTCCTGAGTCCCGGCCGCGTTCGTGTGCACTGTGGTCACTGTGCTCTGGGCTGGCCGTGGCTCGGCTTGGTAACCTTGATACAAAGTTGTCGGTTATTAACGTTGCGTAACGCGGTTTGGGATACACGCTGCGCAAACCGCGCAAACTGACAAAGCAACTAACGCTTAATTGTGCAGAAAAAAGTCATGTGGTAAGAGGCTCTAATTGAGGAACTGTTAACATTGTTTTATCGTAGAGCCTGGGGAATATCTCGGATGTATTTTTTATGTGACGATGCACTTACAGGTAATTTCTGTCTTTACAAGTAAGTGTTATGCCGGCGACGCGAGCAATTAAATCTATCGGGAGGGATTGTAGAAATATTTTCGATTTACGTCGGGAACATTCATGCTCGCTCTTCTAAGTGTTAAGTCAAGTTATCTTCGACGCCTAAAGGTTCGTTCTGAGATTCCAGGCGGTCGATAAGTGTCTACCGTTCCGCAAGGCGCGTTCTCCGACGCACATAGTTGCGTGCTTAATCGAGGCTCTTACAAAATCTACATACCGGACGTCTCCTGAATGTACTTGATCTCCCTCTGCTGACTGCCCGGAAGGGGAGAAGTCTGCTTGGATCTGGACGACGAACTATCGGTATAGAACTGAAAACGAGAAGGTGCTTTTAGCGGCCCGGCTGATAGCGGGAAGTGCGCTCGTTCACGTTAATTGATCGCGATACTAACTAGTTCTCTGTTCACCGTTGACGTTTTCCCAACTGGCTCCGGACTTCGGTGTCGTCTGACAGGCCGAGTCTCCTCGTACGTTGTCTCCCGGATGTCATCGCTGAAAAATGAAGGTCAATCTTTTCGTACGCATTGTATTTTCCATTTTTGTTAATAACATTGAGAGAGATATTCCAACGTCAATTTCTCCTAATCACACCCGTCGGATGATGTTACATAAGACTTGAATCGGTAGACACTGAGGACTGAACCATAATTTCATAGATTGAATGAATTTATGACAAGAGTGGAATTGCAGATAATTCGTGAGGTTGACTATGGAGAGTATTTTTGACAGGAGCTCGTTTAGTTTTCGCTTTATGATCGTGGCAGTGAAGGTCGGACGTAAAGTGTCAACAATAGTCGGGAAAGTCTCGGTCCGGGCAAATTTTACGAACGATCCTCGGAAGAGTGTTCACTTCTATTTCGGTGAAAATACGGATCGCGCGCGCGCGCGCGCGTCCGCGCCTTCTTGGCACCAATTCAGAGTACGCGATATTTCGGGATTATTTCGCGGGAGAACGCGGTATATACTTACACCAAGGGCGAGCCGCCGGTGGTCAGTGCATTGTCAGGCGTGGCCCACGAGTCTGAAACACAAATATAATTGTCGGGCGATATGATTCACGTCTGGCCGAATAACGTAAACAAGTCACTTTCGATTCATATCGGATGAGCATTCGATTGTCAATGGATGCGGTACGATGAACAAATACTGTCCCTGCCCTAAACGAAGGAACTGTGAAGAAAAGAAGTTAATTGAAAAGGAAGAATACAAGCCTACTAAAAAGCAATAGTAGAAAAAAAATACAGTTCCATTTACAAGAATAAACTGAGACTATGAAACAGATTTCCGATATCTAATTTGATTTACACCCAAAATCCTATACCTCGCAAAGGTCATCAAATCTCACGCTCTATCTCATCAGACAAAATCGTCTCCATCATTTACATTAAATAGGCATAACCGATCAAAGGATGTGGGAATAGGCTCAGCCATTTGTCGCCGTTCCGAACGGCGGACGACGGAAGAGATACGGTGGGAAAATTGTTTTTTGCCTCGCATTTTTCGTTAATCAACACCAGTTGACCTATCCCTGCGGTATGCCGCGACCCTGCGCCAAAGATGGCGGCGCACCTGCGCTTTGAACGTTAACTAATCTTTGTTCGATGACCCTCAACCGCTGACCCGACTCGCTATGGTCGCACCAGCCTTTCATATACGGCGAGAAACCCGCCTTCGAAACGTCTCTCGTTCCACCCTCGTGCCCTCTCCCCCCAACTTTTGTCTCTCCCTCCCTCACTCTCTCTCTCTCTCTCTCTCCCTCTCTCTCTCTCTCTCTCTCTCCCTCTCTCTCTTTCTCTCACACTCTGTCGCTCCGTCACTTTTATCGTTCGTTCCCTTTTGCCAGAGGAGACACGACGGAGAAATCGGGTCAACCTTATGCTACATGCTGTCCTAATATGGCGGCGCTCGTGTGTCATGTGCTTACCGCAAAGGACAAGAGCGAACTACGTCTGCCTTGCGGTTATGGCGCCAAATACAGACGCGGACGAGGCGTCTTTCAATTTGACGAATAAGTGTCCAATTTGAATCATTCGGACGCAGACCGAACGATCATCTTGTTACTGCGCATGAACTGCCGGGAGTAAGACGTTGGCATGCGGGGAGACTGTAACAATGCTTCATGCTATGCGGGGGCGGGAACTATGGGAAAGGGTCTAGCCGTGTTACAATGCAAAAAGTGCCCCTAAACCAAATGAGACGTGTCATACGCCATTCGATAGCTTATGGAAAAAGAAACATTTTTGGAGATTGGAAATCCGAAATCTCAACTGAGGGGGTAGTTATAGACAAAAATCAAAAATATGTTTCTTGCCCAATCATTTTTACTCCAGTGGATAAAAAAATTTGAAAAAATTCACGAACGTATCGGCTAACGGTGTACACGTTACAGAATTTTTTCAGATTTTTTGGTTGAAAAACTGAGCTGTAAAAAATTAATAAAAAATTTTTTTTTTGAAAAATGGCAATTTTTCATCGAAGAAGTAAAGTCTCCACTTTTATATTTTTTGTATAGGTACCTATTGTGAATACTAACATACTGAATTTTTTTCAGATTTTTTGTAAACCTGCGCCGTTATAAAAAAAATTAAAAACCGATTGTCCGGTTGCTTTTTGCGTGCCCCACCTATTTGTACAGTAGATCTTTGCATTTTTCCCAATCCACAAGTGTATTATGCAATGTGTAACGCTGCTCGAAGTCTAGAATTGGCGCAGGAGTTGATAAAGCCTTAAAATAGCAAATCATGGAAATTGCGACCAGTACGTTATATTCCAAAGTGTAAACCGAAATTCCAATGGCACCGGTGTGTACATTTTTACGCAAGTTCGAATCCTTATAGGGTTATCTGTTTTTCACACATATTACTTTTTATTCAGAATTTAAAAATACATTGTTCTAATTAATGCTTACCGTCATACGTCGTAAAATCGCTTGTTTTTTACAAAACACGTTCGGTAAACGGCTACATTCAGATGTAGGGATGATTGACGAAATAGTTGACAAAATAATGTCGAATCAAACAATTGAAAATTCATTATCATTAGAGGTCGATCTTCAGCGATGGAATATTCGAAAAGTTCCATTTAGACCAATTTCAGCCACAGAGTTACCCGATTTTCCTGATATGACGGAGAGGGATCTAAAAATTCTTTTCACTGGATCGTATCAATTATCGCAGGCAGTTTCTTATTTAGCAGAAATGATGGAGCTGAAAACAATATTAACTTCCGTTACTTAAAAGATCAGGAAAACATTATTAAATTCGAAGTGAAGTCAAGACATATTAATAATAAAGTATACAGATGTTACATAGAATACGTGCCACATTCAATAGGTTGTTCTGGAATTCGCCGATATTGTTGTCAATGTGCGAATGGCAATCGTACCGTCGGATGCTGTTCGCATACAGCAGCAATAATTTATTATTTGTCACATGCAAGGTATCTGTCACCGATTGTACGACCAGCCGAAATATTAAGTAGGATATTTAACAGCGACAACATAGTACCAGTTATTAATGAGGACAGTGATGAAGATTAAAAGTTTTGCATTTACTTTATCTTTTTATGCCGCCAACGATCGAAAAGATAAGTATTATCAGAACAAAAACTGTATATACGCTCAACACTAGAATATATAAATAACTATATAATTCACAGGACACTGGAGGATACAACAAAATTCTGCACTGAGGATGTCATGTCGCTTTATATATACGTGATTATTACTCTTTAAAGATAAGTATCTATGCTAAATATAAATGGTGAATACCCGTATCTATGTTCCAAATACTTTTTCTATCAAATAATCTTTTTAAAACAATGTACTTTAAATTACAGAGTCAATTTATTTCTTCCCTGAAGAGGATAAACTGCGTTATCAAAACGCACGGATTATATTAGGCACAGTATTCATATCTACATTGACATGAGATCAAAAATATCGCAGTTACTCTAACCTTTTCAATCAATAAACACGGATGTTATCACTAATTATAATTAAGAATTGTTAACCCTTGCTAAAAATTAAAAGATAATGAAAAGAAACAATAGCACACAAGTGCTTGAAAATAGTATGTTGCATAACTAAAAAAACCATGTGATTTTACGACGTATGAGGGTAAGCATTAATTAGAACAATGTATTTTTAAATTCTGAATAAAAAGTAATATGTGTGAAAAACAGATAACCCTATAAGGATTCGAACTTGCGTAAAAATGTACACACCGGTGCCATTGGAATTTCGGTTTACACTTTGGAATATAACGTACTGGTCGCAATTTCCATGATTTGCTATTTTAAGGCTTTATCAACTCCTGCGCCAATTCTAGACTTCGAGCAGCGTTACACATTGCATAATACACTTGTGGATTGGGAAAAATGCAAAGATCTACTGTACAAATAGGTGGGGCACGCAAAAAGCAACCGGACAATCGGTTTTTAATTTTTTTTATAACGGCGCAGGTTTACAAAAAATCTGAAAAAAATTCAGTATGTTAGTATTCACAATAGGTACCTATACAAAAAATATAAAAGTGGAGACTTTACTTCTTCGATGAAAAATTGCCATTTTTCAAAAAAAAAATTTTTTATTAATTTTTTACAGCTCAGTTTTTCAACCAAAAAATCTGAAAAAATTCTGTAACGTGTACACCGTTAGCCGATACGTTCGTGAATTTTTTCAAATTTTTTTATCCACTGGAGTAAAAATGATTGGGCAAGAAACATATTTTTGATTTTTGTCTATAACTACCCCCTCAGTTGAGATTTCGGATTTCCAATCTCCAAAAATGTTTCTTTTTCCATAAGCTATCGAATGGCGTATGACACGTCTCATTTGGTTTAGGGGCACTTTTTGCATTGTAACACGGCTAGACCCTTTATAGGCGTCTGTGGCTTTTATTGAATATTATGTTGTACCTCATTATTAAGATGATGATTATCAAGATGACCTGTGCCAGTGTAATGAAAGAAGCCGCTTTAACCCCTTACTTCATCGGAGTCGATAATGTAGAGCAATGTAAATGCGAATACTTTTACGAATAGTACCGGAAACAAAATGTATCGCCCTATAGTCTAAACACAATTCGGTATATCTAACAAACAATTGGTGGTTTCGACATTGTACAAAACAGTTGAATTCACTATTTTCCACCCTAACAAAGTACTTTCCGTTAATGTCTGGAGTTTTTGTATTTACAAACATTATAAGCCAATCGAAACATGAAAATATAATATCGTACGTCATCGCATGGCTAAAAAATGACATTTGACCCGTCAGCCAACTAGTTCAACGCCAGATCCTGACAAAACCATACCGATTGTCCCGTTCGGAAGCGATAATCGAGACGTCAACCCCACAGCGGAGACTCTCGGCGCGAACGAGTGTAAATTCGCGCCTGACGTATTAACTCGCTACCTAGACACCGACATCATTCGTAGCCGTGTAGGAGAGGGCACCCGGTACTCCTTCTTTTTTCTCCGTTTTGTCGTCCTCATTGTCAATTAACCGTATACCTGCAAGGCCGTCGCGCGCCATAAAAGGAGCGACACGATCGACCGGCTTCCCTTTCTTCTATGCGAACGCTTCGGAACGAGAGTCCGAGCCTAGCGTGCAATTCGTTAAGCTGACCCGCGATTACGGGCAAAGCGTTTGCCGGCATACCGTGCGAAACCGATGAGTCCGGGAACTTCAGCCTAACCCTGAGCAGGAAACGTAAGGCATCGCGTCGAGTTTCATCGCGGCTACCGTCATGAATGTCACGACACGCAACGCTAGCTTGCCTGACGTGCGATTCCAAATTATCCAGGTGGACTTAATGCGTTGACCCTAGTCTGCTAGTAATGAATATACTGTGACGTAGACAAAAACAACGTATACATCTCTCAATGCATCCTATGTGTTATTATCAAGATGGCGGAGATGCTGAAATTTTTTAAATGGCACGGTTATGTATGGTATGGATTTTGGACCTAGTCGATAATTAGGTAGAGCTTGTCGAGTGGGCGGGTGACTGATTGGAAATCATTTCAGGTGGGTTTAATAAGCTAATATGGGCTGTGGGAAGCGTAAAAGCGATTTCGTAGAATGTCTTTTGTGTTAAGAAAACGGTCTTTAATTATAGATGACGGTTTCGGATGGCATAAACTTATAAAGTATTTTATAAAATACTGATAAGACGTATTTGCTGGATCTGTATTAATAATAGAGTTTAAGTATATAGAAAAATTACAACTGACAATGATTATTGTACTCACCGATCGGTTTGCCGTCTATGTTCTTGTATTGATACGACACCTGTTTGTATGCCACCGTTTTGCTTTGACCAGGTTGAACCTGCAATTAAACAATGGGTACTGTAGAACATAAATAATCGGTTCAGCCATATAGTCCTTACATCATCAATTTTTTTTGTTCAAGTATTAAGGGTGTGAGAATGATTGAATTACGCATTGTGTTCTAGGAACCGTAACAACGCCTTTGACTTGCCAGACAGCTTGACCTAGAATTTGCTTTCGGCCCTCGCTAAACATCTTACTTCCATGAATTGGCTTTCAACGAAAACCGCTGTCGTAAGGATTTCCATCGGCGCGAAACAAATACGTACCCACTCCGCAAATGCATTCTGACACGGATTTCGCGCGTTGCACGTGCGCATGACCGGTGAATCACGAATTATTTGATAACGTTGACGACAGCGTTCGGAGAACGCGTTGCCAATCAGACCCAAAATGATCCAACTGGCAATGTCACGTGTACAAACATGTTTATATCGACGTGGCCATGGTGGATTTTAAGAATCCGTTTCAACATCCCACTTATTGCCTTTGTCGTTACCTAATTCAGTATACCCACGCAGATTTTTCACAATTTGCATATTGTATCGTCTGCTATTCGTATGCAAGGTATGATACTGTTTATAATCAGACCTTCAGTAATCGACACATTAGCTACTGAACTTCTTGCCATAGCTTCTTTCCATAAAATCTACGTTACTCCCATACGTCACGCGTATCGCTTAGAGAACAATTGTCCGTTAAGAACAAATTATCCGATATCCAATATCTGCGCATATCTGCGTATCCTAACGAAATGCTTACAGAATCCGCGCTAATTGGATGCGACGCTTACACGGCTACCGTCGGCACGGATGAGCAAACAATATGCAAATCATCTAAGCCCGACGAATCTGAGCCGCGCGATCTTATTAGCGCACGCCGTGAAACGATCGTCGAAGATTTTCTTTCTATGCCGGCACATCGGATCGCCGACAATCGACGCGATCGGATCACGTATCGGTATTCAGGCTCGCGTTCACTTGTTCCCCTTGCGGTTAATCAATGAACAAGTCGCGATGAATTAATACGAGCACGTGGGCCGTACGAGAGTCGACACGCCTTATAAGACGCTGCTTACGAATGTATCGCGTAAGAGACGTTGGCGTATCGGTAGCACGTTTCACGTTCCGCGGTATTCCGCTCTTCTCGGGGCCGATGAATATTTCATTCCGGCGGACCATGTTACGCAGACAATAATCCGCCCAGTTTCGTTCCAGCCAGCTACATTCATGTTGCGTCCGCCTCCGTCAGAATTTCGTCGACACGCGCCGGGCTTATTAATAGTCCGACCGTGATGGATCGCATTGGGAAAGGGATCCTTTGATCGTGCGCGTGGGATTGCGTTTGCGCGTAAATCTGTGTTTTCGATCGGCGTACTTTGAGTTCGACGCGCGTGGAACGGCGTCAACTTCGAATTCCGCGCGTGGAACGATAGTTCTTGTCTGTAATCGCGGCAATTGTTTATGTCAAGAGTATTCGTTTATTTGCCAAAGAGTTTCAGGGTGGATTAAACGCAGTCAATTGTATAATGAAATTAAGGATGGACAGAAGTTTGTCATCACTTTGTCCCTGTGATAATCACTACTATGATTATATTAAGAATCAGTATTAAAAGATTTTGTATAATTTTTAATATCTGTTTTCACTTCGAGTCTGGATGCGTTAGCTATTCATGGATAATATTATCATACGGATAATAGATACTTTGCGTCGGATCACGGTAAAAAAGGAACTAATTTTTCCGTGTTCTGTATTTTTACAGACGCTGTCTGGCACTAATCTGCAAACTGTCAACTTTTAACAAGAGACATGAGATAGGCAATTCAGCGTGCACTTTGATATGTGGACCGTAAATGTGAACGTACAGCGAACGACGGTCTTTAACTCCGTCGTGTCTGCCCTCCCAGGTACTGATCGTATCGTCGAGAGTAAGGGTGCGGTTACGGATTAATTCTCTCATGTTTATTTGGTAATGTCAAGCCACTTGTGGCGGTCGTGAATATCGTGTGACTTCGGATCGATCGTTCAGCAGGAACAAGTTTTACTTTCTTTTTCTTCCCACACTGATTACGTCGGTGACTTTTCCGCATTTTCCACTGTCGTCAGCTCTTACAACTTTACTAATTACATTGAACACTAATGCCTAGATATCATTTGAAACTGAGCACTAATTCATTCGACTTTCCCTGTAAATAACTCGTACTGCCTTTCACAGATTCATTCACCCACACTTGAACAAAATCTCTCTCAAAAGTACTCATATCGAATTTCAAGGAAAAATAATTCAATGCGATTTCAAATCGACCACGAAATCTGAGAACAAGTCACAATTAATTGCCCCACAACCTTTATATCTCAACCTCGTCTTCCGCAGCGTCCCCAATTCCCAATACCTTTCCACCCAACGACCGGTCGCATGAGTCTCAACTGCCTAACCGTCCCTGCTTTTCGTTCTGCCGATCGGCAGATCGACAAAAAGGCGAGAGCCGACATCGCGGTAAATCCTTTGCGAGAGATAATTATTTCCACGCGAATAGTCTCGATGCTCTGCGGTCGGAGCCTGTCACGACGCGGTAGTCGGCGTGGAATTCGAGAGCAGATGCAAAATTACACGGTCCTCTCTCCCGCTCGCATCCTCTGACTAATGATCCTTCACGCTGGCAAGGAAAAGTTACGGCGCGCAACAAGATATTTCGCGGCTGCGTTGCCGTGAAAAATGAGTGGATAGGCTCAGGCCGGGGGTACGCTCATTGTCCTCGGTCGTCTTATTTATTAGACGAGCCAAGTGTTTACAGCTCCCTGCAGCAAGAGGTATTGCCTCGCTTCGGTCCAGTGGAAGTCCAGTAGAAACCCAGTGGAAGGACTCTGGGCCATCCGAGTTGAAGTTCGACTCAGAGTACGAACCGGCTGCTGCCCGTCAAGACGCGAACGGACGAAACTGGCGTATTTATAGTAGACTTCTTGCCGAGGGGAGGTTGGAAAAAATGCGCGCGAACCGTATTTCTCGCGGATTCGCGCGATTCTTCTTCCGCAGATATTTCCGGCCGGCGAAGGTCCGAGCTATTTTCGGTCGGCCGCGCGGGATAAATCAATTCTAATTTGATCGCCCGCTACGCGCCGGGGGTTAATTGTAAAATCAATCGTAACCGTGATTCATCGGCCTGCGCGGCTATCCTTTTAAGTGCCTTCGCGGGTTCCAGCGGTGCAGGGAACTCTATATGGCACGCGACGGGGCGTATTGTTAATTGACTTTCGTCCAATGTCGGCGAAACAACAGTGCTTTGTCGTTCGGCAAATTCTTGACTGGGCGTCTTCAACCGTGCAATTGTATTGTGTCTAATCTTTGTTGATTCTCACATTTTATCGATGGATGTTATTCCATTACGAGTTTGTGCGCAGCACTGTTTAATTTTCAGATTCTTATGTTCTGGACTCCGCGTGTAGTCTATATGACATGCGATGAGGTGTATTGTCAATTGACTTTCGTCCAATGTCGGCGAAACAACAGTGCTCTGTCGTTCGGCAAATTCTTGACTGGGCGTCTTCAACCGTGCAATTGTATTGTGTCTAATCTTTGTTGATTCTCACATTTTATTGATGGATGTTATTCCATCACGAGTTTGTGCATAGCACTCTTTAATTTTCAGATTCTTATGTTCTGGACGCCACATGTAGTCTATACGACACGCTATGAGGCGTATTGTTAATTGACTTTCGTTCAATGCCGGCAAGACAATGCCTGCGTTGTAGTTCGGCAAGGGTACGGTCATTTTTCGGCCTTGTGTCTTCAATCGTGTTTGTCACATTATCACATTTTGCTGTTAGACACTATTGTACTATGCGCTTTTACGCGAAACATTGTTTAATTGTCGGGTCCTTTCGAACAAGATGCCGATCGATACCTGATGAAAATGCACTACGTCAATATCCGTGGAGAAAAATTCTATCATCTACACGATTGACAAAATTGTTTAAAACAAAGCACCTGCCGAACAAACTACCAATCCACCCAGTAACACCGAAACTACATAGGATTATATAACGCCGACTATTACCAACATTACGTCTCGTGATCTACGCAATAATCGAGACAGCAAGAATTAAGATGCCTCACGGCTCCCAGCCAATATCCTAACCGACCCTGTAAAAAGCATCTCTATGCGTACGGGCAGAGATAAAGTACGAAAAAATGGCGACGCGCCGCTCATTTCGCTGACATCGCTCATGCGATCTCAAAAACGAACGAAGACATTTAAATGATAGGTTGCGAGGCATGCGGATGTAATTATTGGAGGCGTTAAGGCTTCCTTTTTTCTCCGGTCTCCTCTCCGAGCGTCGACGGCGAGCAAGAGGAGTAGGCGGTGGCGTTTTAAAGGAAACCTTAAGGGCTCTTAGCCTGAAACTGCGTCCGGCTTCTTGAAGGAGCGCGTGTCCGCGTACTCCGGCCGGCAAGAAGTGCGAGCAAATTACACTTGCAACCAATTTATTTTCATTGACCGTCGGATTACAGCTCGCGGGAGCGGCAAACGCAGCAATTACCTCGGCGTATATCGCGCTACGCGTAGAATCGACTCCTTGCGAACTAACCTCCACGATACTCTGGCGTCGATCGTTCTTTCCCGAACACGGCTTATCGCAATCCTTGACAGATTCGAGCCAGGCGTACTGTGTCAAAATCTCAACGCAACACAATAGGTACAATACAAGTGGAAAGCCACATACAAAAATGCGTATTATTTTTCAGCGAACCAAACGATTATACGAGTGAAATTAATAATAAGGTATATAATTGTGTACAAACTGAATTTGTTAGTTGATTTCAAGTAAAGTTGTAAATGGATCGTCCATAATCGTGCGCAAACGTTGGTGGTTGGAGATAGCTTTATTTTAAGACGTTAGTTTTGAACCTGAGAACCCTTACGAGGTGTCGTGCACAAAGACCTTCTCCGATGACGTCAGAAATTCTTCGTAATGACTCAATTTTCTACGGTGAGTTACACGCTTTCGGCGCGGGAAATTGTTTTTGCCAGTATGAACGCTCGTGGGTGAGATTATGAAGTTGCCCGACGACCGTCGGCGTGGATTAGTAATGCGAGACTATAGGAGTGGACATGGAATTACCACTGTGCGTAACGAATTGCAGAATTTGAAATGACGGTGGAGAATTTGATAAGTGAGAGTGCTGCGGGACGCAATGGGAATATTTACATTATATGCCGTTGTTACGAGAGAACTGATCGCTTTCAGGGAATATACCTAGCAAACGTTGTGTAAGGCATTTTTACCGAACGATGAAGGATGGTCTTTACTTTAAATTAGCATTGTATACAAAATAATAGGTAACTGGACGGCAGCAATTTATTGAGAATGTAAGACGTAACGGGAGAGTTTTATTTGTACCAATAACATCATCATTGCAGTCGTTCGGTTGAAGCAAATTAACTATGCCTATGTAGGTAATAAGATTGCAGTAACCGTATGAGCACGTACGTGCTTCAAATTATCATTCCACGCGGCAAGTCGTAATGTTTAAGATTATGGGGCACTCTCAGATGTCAATTAGTTACGAACATGCTACAAATCGTACTGCAAACATTTGCATTCCTCAGCACGTTCAGTTCGCCCACACTGAAGCTATTTTATGGAAACAAACTGATCGTTATACAAATCCCGTACTTCGAGCGCTCTTCAACCGTATCTACGCAGAACAATATTTCTGCATAACGAGCCATATACTAAAAATCGCAAAAGAAATATTCTTTGACGTCTCATTACGACCACGCAGCACATAACAGATACATTTGCATAGTGTCCCACATCCGCCTCCTCTATCCTTCCAATTTTTTAAACAAAATCCTCATCACGCACCTCATACCTACACTCCTTCAAAATATATATCCACCGCACCGCTTCATAACAAGTTTCGTATTGAACTCCGAAAAAGTATTATCTAACGAAGCAGCAGGATCATGCAAGTCGAAGTCCAAATATTTATATTTCCCAGCTCAAAGCAGACGCCCACGCTAGATCGATTCGAAATGAAGTGCTCGTTAACGCTTACTACGACGCCGATAGCCAAGAGCGCGTTTATTCCGAACGACCCTCGCCCATGAGAGTGGCTCATTCAAAATGTAGGAAGACGCACTCCTTGTCCGTGCATACCTCGGAGGGGAGAAGTTTACAAAGTTACGTCCGTCGCTGGCGGCCATCGTCGATACTCGTTTCGCCTACGTTCGCGCTAATAAATTGTCGGGCCGTCATCGTCGACGCGACACCCAGAGGGGCCTAATTCAACGTCTTCTAATGTATGCACGTCTAATCTATGCGCGGGGAAATTGTACGTGGAAACCGTTCCGCACTGCAGCAAAGAGCCGGATCGGAAAGGGAAGGAGTGCGCGCGGAGCACTTCCGGCTAACTTGAGCTGCGAGAGTGATCTCGAGCGATCTCGCGAATGCATCGAAGAGATCTGCATCGAGCGTGTTGCGTACAAGCTTGCGCCTCGGGGCGAATCTATGAACGGCGTAACGTGCAACTCGGATTTCCTACGCTGATAATTGGGTGTCGCGGCAAATGTATGAGTGTGTGTACTGTTACGTACCCAGATGGAGGAATGGGAATGACGGGATCTGGGCGAGATCATGCGTTTGCTCAGCAATTTAAATGCGGGAGAGGAATTTTTTTGTCGATGTTCAAGGTTTAAGAGCGTTTTGTAACGTCGTCGACGGATAGATTGCTGAGGATTCTAGCGGTGAATGGGAAGGGAATGTGTCGTGATTCTGTTACTTAGAAGTGAACGCTGGATAGAGTACTCACATTTTGCAGTTCTGCGTCCAAGTATTCTAAGCCAGGTATGCCACTCGGTGCGCCGGCGGGTCCGGTACTCACGAATTTCTCTGTTGTCGTTGTACTCGTGCGAGTAGGCGAAATTGGCCTGAAATTCCAGGCGACGGTGTAAGAAAGTTTCGCGCATAGTATCGGGGAAAGTGAGGGGAAAAGGAAGTTTGAGGGTTTTATTGATTTTCTCCGACGCGCAGTTACGAGAGCGACGGTTGTAAATTGGTACCGATTTATCGATTTCTAAGTGCCTTGTTTGATACGCTAGTGTGAAGCAAGATTAATACCTGAATGATGTCTATCGTCGAACATTGATTCTATGTCATTATCAAAATTAGCTCTTATTACGGGCGTAGCTCACTTTCATTTTTCAAACACGATAATTGTAAAATTGCTGGCTAGAAAACACAAAACTAGCAACTGGTAATAGATTTACACTATTGAAATTTATTCTGTCAGCACGCAAACATATATTCTTACAATTCTACACTCACCTAAACGACTGGTTTATTACAAAAAGAATATTTACTTATTTATTTGGAATAAAACATATCAATTTCCTAAAGAAATTAATAACAAACTCGTTAAGGAACGGTTTGCATGACGATGATAGACAATTTCGTCCGATCGTAAGTGAGGCAAGTGCCACGAAATCTAACAATAAGTCTAATTTGCGCTTGATGGGCATGAAGAGAATGGGTTGGTAGAGGGTTATTAAGAAGTACCGTATGAGCCTGATCATTACTCACCTGCCTTCGGACACGACCCTCGTGGGATTCGCTGCCACACGGTATTCGACTTGTGGCGAGAGTGCTCTTCCGCCTCGGCTAGGAGTGGCACTCCTCGAGACACTTGTCTGCAGATCCTCCAGAAGAGCGTCTGAAATTGTTGAAAGGGCTCGCTTTAAGTGCGATAAGAGCGCTGAAGTAGCCGACGCGAAAAATGAGGAGAGAAGTTTGTTGACGCGCTACGGCCTCTTACGCTCTATTCACGTTATCGCCCACAGTAGCCGTTATGTAAAGAGTGCGTGCATTAAAACCGACGAATAAAGTAACGCGAGGCAAGTTGAAAAGTAGATAACTTGGCATTACTTAAAAATGGCCTGTCGGTCGGTACCGAATCGAAAACGCTGAGTTTATCTCTACCCTGACACGTTCTCGTCATAAATTATGCCGAACCTGTGATTTATATACCAATACATCGTTGTCGAGTATCTTTATAAGGATTTGAACGCTTCTGAAGGAGGTTCGTGGCACTCAATATCTCCAACCGTAGCAATTAGTCCATTCGGCAGTCTAATCGACTACCTGCACCGCCCAACGTAACATAAGAAACTGATGACCGGGTCCGCGGGGATTCTATTCGGAACGTCAACCAAAATCGGGACCGACCGGTTTCATTTTTCGTGAAAGAACGAGATCCCACATCGAAGGATAGTGTTACAGCCCCGGCGACTCGTTTAAAGATTTACCTAAGTTGTTTTCGAGGCTGTTGGTCGTGGTCGCACCGTGGCTCTGGCCAGATATAGGACCGCCATGACTCACGATCTTTCTGCTGGTGTGCGTGGTCGTCCTCTCCCTCACTGCCGTTGACATTGCGTCCCTCTTAGTGGTCCCTGCCTCACGAATTCTGCCGACAAATCGTTCGAAGGGATCTAAATCGAGTTCAGGCCCGCAGCCGCGCACGTTTGAATCACTCGGCGAACGTTTAGTGGAGCAAACGACTGACACATTTTAATGCGACAATAGATTGGAACGGTGTAAAAGGAACAGTGTCCTACATTTCTTTTTATGTTTATACTTTTGACCTTGTGACTCGCATGTGACATAAAACGTTGAAAGATCAGTATTGGTCATACTTTTTACGTATGCCGTCAGTGATTATGTATTTTTATGCGGACAGATGAGTTAGGGGAAGAGAGTGAAAATTTCAGGCAGTGAACATTATGGATGACTACCGCGCGTATGAAACTCAACAGTTCGTCTATTAATAGAAGCTTGAGGATATAAATATGGTGGATCTGAATGTAGGAACTAGATCTAGAGGCGCGGTTGCAGGAACTTTCGCGAGGTTCGCATAGAAATCCGGTTTCGCCGACGGGTCTTATGTGCGGCTTGTAACTTAGGAGGCCGACGTTTCAGTTTCGCCTGTTATACCTTTTTTTTGGTAAAAAGAGGCGAAAATCAGTTTAGAAATCGTCGGCGCCGCGCACATCGCGCCCGATAACATTTTTGCCACGAGCAGAGCAACTTTCTCCAACTCGTGTATTATTACCATACTATAGTCAAGTTCCTGGTACAACACCCCCGCAACGCCATAAAATCGCACGTCCCCTCAGCAAAATCTATTCGACACGGTATAAAACACTATACTCAAAAATCCTAACGTCCCCTAACGTTATCATCACAAAACTTATAAACAATCTCTTCGCTTCTGTCCTGTCATTTTCCAAATGACTGTCGAGTTGATTTATCCGAAATGCGAAGGAACGACGAACGCAAGCAATCGACTGAAGCCTCTTCATTCCAGTCATTCCAGAAAGATCGAAAAAAAGAGGAGACTAGCATTCTGCATGCCAGCCGCTCATGACGTCCATCCCGATCGTTTGTTCCCAGAAAGCGGGAATAAGACAGCCGGCTGCTCGCAGACGGCGGAAAGAGTCTCTCGGCCCGCTGGAAGCTAATTTCGCAGGAAACGCCGAACGGCTTATGTTTATTCCGGTAGAGGCGCCAATGCGAATGGGGCCAAGGGGCCAAGGAGGCCTTCCGAGAATCGGCGCCCGCCGAGGCACGCATTTATACGCGATCGTCTGTAAAACCGCCGAATGAGCGGCCCGAAGAAGCTCTCTGGAATTCTTACGGCCCTTGCCCACCAGCGTTTATAATAATTTCCGCACTCAGCCCTTCCACTCGTCCGCCATCTTGATTCACGTTCTGCGCGCCTCGAATCTCATTGCACACACTCCGCGGTTTCCGTAATTCTTAGTTACTGTTGAAATCCTTCTTATTTGATTGTTGTACTTGCTTGTTAGTGCCGAGAGCAGAGTTTGTGTTGTTCTTTGTTTTTGTTCCAAATTGAACATATTGAACTTTTTTATCTTTAGCGTAGATGCGTTTACGAAATCCAGTTGTCAATGCGGATTAAATAAAATGATAAACATAAGTTTCGGTACTGATGCCATCGGATGACATAATCGGTATAAAAAACTTTAACTCATTATTAGGATAATTGCTTAAATTCTTTGTAAATTGCATGCTATGCCTGATGATTACACCACATGCGATATGGTAACGCACAATACCAGGTCTTTAAAAATTGGTTAAGAGATTGATCCTCTCTGATCAAGGAATGCCCGAATTGGTTCAAGGTTACACGTTAACCGGATCAAGGCCAGACGCCCGTGAATAACGTCGTGGTTTCGCGTTGTACATCGTTGCCTTTCATGATAATATATGGCCGGTTAATGACGCCCGGCCGTATACACCAATTTATGATTCCAGTTGTCATTAAGGACCATTTCGAGTTTCGAAGCCGAGGAGCGTTACGCAAAGGTATCTTTATAGGAGATTACGTCATATCTATATGTAACGCCGCATTCAGCGCAACTCTCATTCATGCTATCTGTAAAATGGTGGAACTGATTATGGTATATTCAAAAATACGCTCTGAAAAACAAGTACGCATAATATACACTTTGTAAGAACTCTGTAGCAGAAAAAATTGGTATAGAATATTACAAGAGACAAATGCGATTATTATTAATATTAGCAAGCGTTTTATATCGATAGCGAGGTGTATTGGATGTAACGTTAAACTTGGAAATTCACGGGATCTTATCATTATTGAATTGTTTTAAAACGATCTGTATCACATATCCTGGTGGTTAAAAATATACCGGTGCCTACTATAGCGACTTTAATGTGGCGGAAGCTGCTGGCAAACAACATAGGGTGTTTCGCTTCTCCCATTACACTTGATAGGTGGAAAGGGAACGCATTTAGTTTCAAAACTTCGGCGAATTTATTTATACACCGATTCTAAGGCAACTACAGTTAATATTTACTAAAAGATTACATTTCTTCTTACTACTCCTATTTACGAGATTTTTCGGCGAATATTTGTTGATTTTATACTGATAATGACGCGAGAACATAACGATTAAGAACAATTTTCTGCGTTTGCTCACCTTGTACTTACTTATATGGTGTCACAAGTAAAAGATTTCTACAGTGATGTGCACTATTGTTTCCGAATGATATAATCTTAATCTTTCCAAGAAAAGAGACGCGTAACTAATACATAAATAGTGAATGGCCTGCGCGCAAGTTGGCGCGTAGAGACATTGTCCGAAGAGCGCGATTAAATTTTAGTCCTGACGTAATCCCGGATGTCGTGCCTCCTCGATGGCCAAGAAAATAAATTGTATGCACGGATGCGCCCTTGATCACCAGTGTATTCATGCAGAACATATCCATTTAGGCAAGAAATAGTGAATTATCCTTTCGAGTTAACGAAACTTCTGTGGTACTTATAGTTCAATCCACTACGTAAATGCTGCTTAAAAGGAGTATTCAATATTAACTAATTTCTTCCTTAACGAAGAAATATGTACTTTGTATAACGCGCTGTCATAGTCTTCAAGGTCTAAATGTCTGATGCTGAATATAAAAAAAGGAATGAACTCGCACTATACGTACAAATCTTATACATGCACAACGAAACAGCCGGTATAATCACTTAACATCTTACCTAGACCCGATACTTTATGCACTTTTGCGTACTAATCTATGAAAGTGTTGATATTGATTATTTTCAAGATTGTCCATATTTTAAATGATTTCTACAATCTTTTACTTTATCCTATCGTTGGACGAAAGTTATTACTTAATACAGCTACAGACGCGCTTCCATATGGAGAAAACCTAACCCATCATATAGCTAACCGCAAGTTAATGGCACGTATTTAAAATTTCGGGAAGATAAAACTTCAGTTTCTCGTGCCAACGCTGTTTACTATACAATCTTGCAGCGAAGCAAACGTTTCCCCGCGCTCATCCAAGCACGCGATCTTCCATCTTATCCTCTCAACCCCGTGCAATTAACTTCTAATCTGCACCCTCGTTACTTCATGCTCCTCGGCGTCGATTGCGCCCAGCGCAATAATGGGCCGAGTGAATAATGTCCATCGCAAATTACGCGCCATTAACGTTTCCGCACGAGCGACGCCGTTCGCGGAGGAGCCGGACGTTTGCCGAGTGTTTAAACGAAATTAATTTAGCGAACTGAACGCAAGTCGGCCTCGTTAGTTGTTACTAATTGGACGCGGCCATTAACGGTGGGGGGAAAAAAAGGATCCGCGGTGGAATCGTGACTCGATCAACGATGTCTCGACCGTGCTCGCGTTAATAAAGTCTTTTTTTCCGCCCCGTTGACGGAGCAGAGCAAATTAGACCCATCTCCGTACACCAGATACATTCGCGTCATGAGAATGACCTGGAAAGAGTCGAAGATAAGAGATAATGAGTTCAAAGGTAATTAGCGGGCGCACCAATTGAGATACGAGGAAGGAATTGGCTGATAATCCGTCCTCGCAAGACGGTTCTCGAATTTTGTTGCCGCGGCACGATCGCAACATCAAAGATCGCCGACTTCGGATCGTTCGATCGCATTAATATAGACCGTGCGTGAGTACCGATTGGCCATTTGAACAGTCTGTATTTCAGCCAGTGGCGTAGCTCGCCACTGGGAACGCTTAAATGTCAACGTTCTCAGCCGACAATTGTGACGAAATCAATTTTCGAACGACGGATGTGAATGAAGGAAAGGTTACGACTTCATTGCGAACGGTCGAATTTTTTTGCTGATGACATTTTTCGAGTCGAAATCGTGCCTTATGACTAAATTTGGTATCCGGCGATTATGTCAGAGGATGTCGCGGCGCGACGTTACGTAAAGATATACTCAGGATTCAGCGAATCTCTGACATAAGTGTTATACAGATCGTGATACATAGTGCATACTACGAGTTTAATGTACTGCATAACGGTCTAATCGCGGAAACGTGAATCAAACGACTGATCATTCATTCGCTTGGTCGGTTAGGATATGGTCATGTCATTTGTGGAGAAGTTTACGTGTAAAGCGCAAAATGACCACAATACCAGTAGGAGGTCGAGACGATATATTTAAAGAAACAATATAAACATATATTAGTAGTTTGCAGAATTGCCCTTCGATTTTCTATTAATACACATGACTATGCAGTTACGGTTAACTCATAGTAATACATTTAACTGTTTTGCATAATTTACCGTGTCGTTCGTATTCAAGCATTATCCTGCACATATACTATCCGCTCATATATTTTGCACAAAAAGAAAACATTGACATTTAACAGTTTAGAATGTCGCTTAACGTTCAAGGTGGATAATATATTCTGCGCGAATTCTCTATTTGGCGGCACTGAGTCGTTTCTTGTCTGCAGGCGACGCGAATTTTTAAGATATTCGCCTCAAGTGGTCTAGCAAGTGAAAGAAGTGGAACAATTATCCGGCATTGTCCAGATGGACTCGAGAATTCTAGGAACCGCTTCGTTAAGGAGAGGCCGTATCAATCTCAAAAGCACACATTGATTACGCCAATGATACTGCGCGACGTAACGACTTCAAGTACTTCGTTAACAATGCCCCGTGGTATTCGTGACATTGCACGAGGTAGCTGAAGGTCCCCGTGTCAATCAGAGTTACTTGAACGGGTCGATCCAATTCCGTAACAATTGCCAAATGACCACCGAAGAAATTGCCCTCATTTTTTGAACGGGGTGCGTAGGTTTCGCACGTAAGTCTCTTGACAAAGTTCCTTCTTAACGTAAGCGTATGAGACATGCATGGCTGGAGTCGGAATGAAGCGGATCGTGCACATCATTCTGTAACGACATATCTATATTTGGTTATGTGACTACGATCGTAGGAAAAAATGACGTATCCTGCGGTTCCGAATTGCATAATATGAAGTGTGCATACGTGCAATTTTATTCCGCTTTTACTTCTGGTTGATAGCACAATTTACAGTTGAACGAAAGAAACGTTATACTGAATGGTTCTAATTTGATAGGACACGAAGGGAGTTGTAGCGACACAAGTGTAGCCTGCTCTCTGACTTTGACACATGTGGTGTATATTTTATTAGTCAGTGCGCGCAGAATAGGTGACGAAAACGAAAAAACAAACATTTGGCAACGTATTCAATATAAAAATAGAACTCTGAATGTGACGCACTTGCTGACGAGTTTAGTTTGAATAAATTAAGGCTATTTTTCTTTGTCTTGACTGCTATCTGTGAACATGCTAAACAGAGGAAGTGTGTTCGAAGTTTTCGCCGACTCATAAATTCCCGAATTTACGCGGTCATTTGGAATTGCCTGAGTGACGAGCGATTTTTGCATAAATGGAAAGACAAAGGAATAAAGACAATCTTTGTCGATAGGTAGCATCGTGGAAATTGCATGCGTTTGCCGCGATTCTCTGCGGAACATTTAAGTTCTAAACGCTGGGCATTTAAGCCTCAAGGACTGATAAACATCAAAGCGGGAACCGCACGCAACACCATTGACATCAATCGCATCTAATGGCACTCTAAACAATGAAAGTGTATAATGAGTATCATCGTCCTTCGTCGTAACCTAACCCACGCATTCAGCGTCGCTGAAGCAGAATGCGAATGTACCGCACAATAAATACAACAAAACAAAACCGGCCCTACGCTTCAACCCTGCGTTGCTTTCTAGTGGATATAGGATAACATTGAAGTACGCTGAACAATTTTATTTCCTAAATAAATGAATTTCGAACGGACAATTTTTAATTTTTTAAACGTATATGCGATTATTACCCGGTTTTTTAGATATAAGTACCCTCTTTTTGCTGGATTCGAAAAAATATAAGGATAGTTCGAATGTACATACATAAATCTCGAAAAAATATATAGATAGTTCAAATGTACATACATAAATCTCGAAAAAATAAATAGATAGCGCAAATGTACATACATAAACTGCTATAACAGATTTCCCTCTGTGCCAAGAATGGTACTCTTCGAAAGTCTTCGGTATTTTAAAAAGTAGTTACTGAACACGTCCGACAACGCTTAATCACGAATTTTATCAGACGCGACAAAAATAAAAAACACTCTCCAGAGCCGCACGCACAGCATTATTTTTCCTTTTTCAAGTAAAGAGATACAATATGGTTCCAAAACTGCTGAGCAGCTCGACCGTGCTGTATATACTCTTTATAATCACTCGACACACCGCCGACAGAAAGAACCCAGGCTCATCTTTCGTACACCGACGCATACCGTCTGCGCATCCGTCTGTAATTATTCAGCTGTGAATAATAAAGCCGATCGTGCTCGATTGCACCTGTGCGTCACTGATGCACGACGGCCTTTGTCGAAAATGCGGCACACGAGAGGACAATACACTCAATACACTCAATACGCTCGAATACGAAAAATGAGGCCGCGAGGAGAACGCGTCGAGAGAAAAGCGTACCTATTTCAGCGCATCTGACTAGCGTAAAGTGACTCCGTACGGGAGCAACGGTCTCGAATTCTTAATGAGAACTCGTTCGGGGCACGTGACTGCGAGAGTGGATGTCATGGAATGCGAGCGAGGCAGGGAGAATGGGAGTGTCGACGAAATTTGGCGAAATTGGCTGACTCGCCGCTTAATCGGCGACGGTCGTTAGACGTTTCTGGCATCGACGAGAGTCAGCTTCGAAGTCGGCCAGCCAGAATGAATCGGTGTGACTCATCCCGGGCAACTTTGCGCCCCGGGATTTTTCGGCTCGTTACTGGAGTTTCGAAATAACAACCGGCGGCTCCCCTCGCCCGGCGTAGCGTCGACTTTGAACGTCGTTCGTACCAGAAATAAATTATCAACCGTTAGCGCGTTACGTAACCTCGAAGTTTGCACGCCGCGTTTTTCCGCGTTCGCTACATCGGGGTCGTAAAGCTAGCCGGCTATCTCCGCGACCGGTGCGAACAAATATAATTATATCGTGCATCACCGACTCCCCATAGGTTCAATAATTATCCTCCGAGTTGCTCAAACACTTTCTTGTTCGCGGCATCTCGGGCAGTTAAGATCTAGCGTCCAGATGGAATACCGGGAAGTCATTCGCTCGGATTAGTGATGAGTAGCGAAATTACTACCAAATTACACATTTTTTGCGCCCGAAACTTTTTACGCACCTCACTTCCCTCTCACGTCTCCCAGCTGTCGGTCGGCGTTCGCTCGATTAGCGCGAAAGAAATCATTTTTTACGTAATCCGAGTGGGTACCGTGTCGAGTAGAGTTCGCTTATTACTTCCGCGTTAATCGGCAGACGGGCGAAATTCGCGCTGGGAGGATATTCTCTATCGTTCCTTGACATGGGAAAATTGGCAGCGTTCTTTGCCGATCGCATGGCCGCGCACTCACACACACACACACACACACCTGTCACGTAACGCGTTCGCCGATCGCATCGTACGTCTCCGCGAAAAGGAATAAACGTCGTTCTCGAGTCGATAAGAGAAAGTTTACGCTTCGCGTACAGGAAGCGATTACACGAGCGACTGTAAACGCGATCGCGACGATTCTCCGACAGTGCGCGGGAAGTGAATGCATTTGTCAGAGTCTCGGCGGATTTCGCGGCATGCTCGATACCAGCGGAAATCGGAGTGTCAATCTAAATGACACCTCGCATTCCGCCGCCGCTACTGACCGCACCTCTTTTAGCCCAGTGCTACGTCGAGTTTCCCATCGAGTGTCCGCCGTTTCTCTCGGAAAGGGGAATCCATGAACGTTAATGTCGTGCCAAGATTTTGCTTCGGATAAAATATCGTTTTGACCGTCCACGCTTAAGTACGAACGGAGCGGCTTCGCGCGCGAATCTTGTCAGTATGTACCTACCTGACAAACTTCTGAGCAATATCCGATGCGAGGCGTACGTGGATTGAAATTGATTCGATCTCTAGTTTACTGTACTGTGAGAAGCGAATGACCCAGCTACGTTCCGATTACTCGTAGAGGATTTTTGTGTTCGTGATGCTTTTTGTACGTGGGAAAGAATCACGTTGCCAGGAGGGAATGACAATTTATTCGACAGATTATTAAACTGGAAGTTAAAGCGCAGTGTCCGAACTTTGACAGGGAGTGGTTAATATTTACCGTTATGGTTTTCACTACGGTTTGCTTGTCTTTACTTTTCTCTATAATTTAATTACATTTTTGTACGACGTTCATTGGTTTTCCTTATATGATGTATTTATTAACGGCGCGGTATATAGTCGACGTGAAACGTTGTACTAATATGAAAATTTGTTACTCGTGTATGGTCTTGTTTACGACGTAGCTAATAAGCATCCGACATGCAAATCAACCTATGCGACTGCGCGAGTGTACGTGTAACAATTAACGACGAAGTAATTCTTGTTGCAGGAAAACGGAACATTGGCGAAAGTTCGAATTAGCGTATGGACGTAATTGTCATGCTCTATTTTTAAAATTTAACCGATGCAGTGCCTCTCATTATTTGTGCACTTTAACCGTATCGCCTAATACGTCACCGAGCAGGCATGCGTGTCACGTTTCCATTAATGTATTCAGAATTCCGGTAACGAACTTTTGACCTGTAATACTGCGAATCCAGTTGCAATTAAACATGACGCACACGTGGTGTTACAAACAGTAGCAACACTGATAAAGTTGTTACTATTTGAAAAATTATATGCTAATCTTGTACTAATAGCTGAGTCGTTCTATCTCCTATAATGATATATACGTTGTACTGGTGCGCTCATTTTAGATTAACTGGCAATGAGTCTTAACGATGTTGAGATATCGCTCGACTCTGTTAGAACTCATTGTTCCGACGATTGCGACATTACTATGTACCGCTCATAGGAGTATATTTATATCGCCTAATCACACTATCGGATTCAAGTCCTTTGCCTTAACGCTTAATGACAACTAGCGAGCGTATCAACTCAATTTCTTTGACCCCTACCGAATCGATCGTTGCTTGGGAAAATTTCAAAGCAATCATCGACTCTTTCACGTCCCACTTGCCTCGAGATAAACGTTGGACCGTTTCCACTTATATCGATTACTCAACCGTCCCAGTCTTACAATGTACATGATCCGTATCAGCATTAATTACATTCGATCGCCCTCACCACTCAGAGTCCACGTCCTCGCAGTATTACAATCTGCGCAATCTGAATACTCTTCCACTAATACCTCAGATGGAGGATGATTAAAACCGGTACAAATCGCAGCCAATAATCTGGACCTTGTCACTTAATTCATTCGTAGTACTTAAAGCCCGTACCATTTAAACTCAAGCCAACGCTCGGCAATGCGCACGGATCGCATTACGAACAATTACAAGCCGTCAATTCCTCATTCTCAGCTCACTTCATTGTAATGCCCGAGGTTCATACCGATCGATCCATCATTAATCGAATTCACGTTGCGCATATAATGACCGATTCCTCGCGACTTCTTCGGCCGGCCGCGAGTTCATTGAATTTCATGACGCGACGTCGATCGGCACGATAAGTTATTTCCGTCGTGTAATTCGAACGTAATACCTGAAAAGCGGACATAATCTTACGATCGCGGACAGCAACCCTTCGGCTGGCCGTCGCTCTAAAACCCGGGTGTTATCTGGTATCGGATTTCCTCGCGAGAGTTCTTTGCCGGAGGCCGACGCTGCCCGAAGCGGCCGGAGCGGCCGGAGCGAGAAAACGTTCAAGGCCATCCGGGCGACCTTCATCAGCATGCGGAGCGATCCTCTTTGGCGAACGGTCGCGCGCGCAAAAGGCAATTTGAGCCGTCGCTCGGCTCCGCGGAATATTTTATCGCTGACAGCCCACTTTTGACGGCTGAGAAAGTGACCCTGCATAAGCGGCGACGATTCTGTAACCGGCGAATTATGCAACGCGCGAATTTACAATGGGGAGAGAGCGTTTTGCGCTCGACGAAAGGATAATGAGTGCTTCTAGTTTAAATATTGGTAGAAAGTTTTATGGAAGAAATTACGTGAATAAGGCATTACTCGAAAGTAGCCCTGTCATGCATAGAGTGTTAAAAGGTTTTTACGTCATGAGAGCTACTTAGAGAATCTTGAATTAGTGATGCTTCGCGTATTAACATTTTTCGTATCATAGCTAAGTGAACATTTGCCTTAAGTGCAATCTTATAGCACTAATAATTAATCACAGAATCTCAAATTTCTTACAACTAATAAATGAATGAATAACTTTGACTTTCTGACGGTAGACGCGTGTTACGATTGTTCCAAGACCCATCGATACAAAGTCTTAGAGAAAGGTTCGTCCCGATGACACGTACACACTAAAAGCTGTCAACGGGTCACGTGCGAGCAAGGGAAGTCAAAGCCGAAGCGGAGTTCGACGTCTTCAGCTGCGTTTTGAAGGTCCGCATGCGCCACCGTGACGAAATGTCTGTTTACAGTCCGCGGCTAATAAACGGACGTCGACAGAAGAATAACCGCCGCGCAATCGGGTGGTCATCGATGAAAAAGGGGACAGCGGGCTCCAACTGGCGAACCAAAATGGCCCAATGCCAGAGTCGCATCGCGGTCCCAGATTCGTAGAGCTCTCGGCGGGCAGCGGGCCAAAAACTAAACTCGAACTTGTCGACATACAATTTTCGCGCTGCTACTTGTCATTTCTTCCCTTCTTTCCCTCGCATTGACTTAAATTGAACGCGGTTCGTTTCGCTTCGTTCCATATCGAGTAAGGACTCGAACGAGAGGTAGGACTTGTAATTAAAGTTATACAGGATAAAGTATAGGGCAAGGAAAAAATAATAGTTTCAAAGTGTTCGTTTCTCTGATGAAAAATGAACGTCATTAGCGTGCGCTTGATGAACGAGGAAGCATCGTCTGCCGTCTTAGAGTAGCTTGTCAGTTCTCGGGAGAAGCATGAAGGTGCAGGGTTGCGAGGTTATATTAACGTTAAATGAGTGCCTGTCCAATGCACGCTCGCTTACCGAACAGAGATCAGTAACCGCTTCCAGTCTCACAACTTATTTAACTTCGGTAAGGCTACCAAAATTTCGCCATCGAGAACGAAGAGATTAAGTTACCGGCCACATTTAAATTGCATCTAGTTGACAATATATCAATTCGAACGGACACAAGTGTGGCAATTATGAGGGAACGTGTGACGAGTAGAATACAGTCGCCCGGCCCAAAACTGTCCAAATTGCAATTTCACACGTCCGGCACCCGTTCTACGATTTCAAAGAAGCCGGAGGATCCGAAACTTCGTCCCAGAAACTGGTCACACCTACTCACCGACTCGAATCAGATCGCGTCGAAAGCATTATCGCTGGCATCGCGGACGATGACGCAACGAATTATTAATGAAGCCTTCATTACGCACTGCCAGCCTCGCTTCGCCGGAAGTCGCCCCGATCGCAATACGAGGCAACTTGCGAATTTGCGCACTTCGCCCCCACTGTTCTCGAGACAGCGAACAGACGTCCGGGTTATATTTGCACGGATGAGACAAAGAGCGAGAAATCGAGACGGTTGGGTTAGGCGAATGAAAAAGGGAAGAGTCAGTCGTTCTACGCCTCTTGGACGATTGCCACCCACGTAAGATCGAGCTCGGATCAACTTTGCAGAATTGCTATCGCATGTCCGGACGCTCGACAGGTTTGATCGATCAAGGAACGATCGCGTTCCGATTCTCCCAATCGCGATCGCGTGGATCGTCAACCGTGACCAGGAAGAGTACCGGACAGTCGGCCAGATCGAACTGGGATACATTTATCATACGCTGCGTCGACGGTGTTCACCTCTCTCGTTGATAGTCGCATCCATTATGCACTCGGTCGCACCCTTCTTTAAGATTTCCGAGGCTAAAGTTAGATTTCGCGCCAGCTCTCTAACACGAAAGCGGCCCGTGTGCGCGAGTCGGATATGTAGAATGTGAAGGTTCGGATTAATTTCCTCAGTTATTATCCCGCGACCGTTTTTGCCTGCGAATGTAACGTGAGTGCAGTTTAAACGCCTGCACTGCGTTGGAAAGCAGTTTCATATCGTAAGTCTCGATACCGTTCAGATTCGTATCTTTACAGTTAGCGATGCGTGCTTTTTCTTCCGTGTATTATCACTGCGTGCGCGATACTTGATCGTCTTTTATGACAAATTCGAAAAAGGCCTACGCTGCCTGCAATGGAGTCGACATGATTCAAAGAGGACACTGTACACGCCTGACAGGACTCGGAGGACACCTTACTTGGGTAAAAGATCATCGCCGACGGAAAGCTGGATTCGACCTTCCGGTCGTCTACGTGGAATCCAGTCAAAAGAAGCAGCATCCACGAGCGAACGGATTACGTGCTTCTGCTGGAATGTGTACGGCATGCTGGATCGCTTTACGGTTAAACGGATATCCTATTTTCACACGTTGTGTACGCACAATGCATGATCATAACCTCGCCCCGCGTGGCGAACATTGGACCGGGAACAAAAATATGCTTACTTCTCCCGCAATTTTTTTTACACAATTTATGCGCTATGCGCACCTACTACAAGGAAGGCATCACGGATCGTGCCATTTTTCATACATGGAATGCATCCCAGACCGAACTCGTGACCGAAGCGTGCGCCTGCGTATCCAGATTTCAGAAATCAACATGGCCGTCCAGTCGGCCGAGATAAATCGATGCAAACGATATTACAACGGTAATTGCAACGCCAACGTCTGAATCGACAAGCAGTTTGACAATCACTACTTTGGTCCGTGCGCTAATACCATACCCACTGACGGCCGATGCAAATGCGGAATCCGACAGAAAAAGATAGCCGACATGAAGACATTAAACGTTACACAAGAGAGTTTACGGTGTAGTAGGTAAGAAGCTTACGCGAGCGGCGGAGACTATTGCCAATCGGAATACGTGGCTGTAGGCGATATTGTTCTCCTTGTGCCGGATCGGTGTGCGAGGTAAGGATGGACGTTCGTGAGAGTGGCGGCGCTTTTTCAGTAACACCGGTTCGACATTGACACGTAACCGGCGCACGATGTATGTCGCGTGTCGCGTAAGCATTTTTCCTTCGGCAAAAAAGGCCATCGCGTCGGAGTTTACCATCGACTAAGGACGCCGACCGGACGCGAGAAGCGTCTGCGACCAGAGTATGTTTTCCAGTGCCCACGCCGATTATCCGTGGATAGCGATGGATAGTCAGCGATAAAAAAAGGTCTGCGTTGGCAGGAACTTTGAGCGAGTAAACGAGAACAGCTGGCAAATTAACAGTCGCGACGCGCGTCGACACGGGCAGGTACAATGTATTAACGGTAATTAATTAATGAGAGGCAAAGCACGATCGGACATAAATATCGGCGATTGCTACCGTATCATTCCGGGTGCTTTGATGTGTGGCATTCGCGTTAAGTAACGACACGTGTGGCACAATGGCGACCACTGTCCGCGGGTCGTGCGAGGCTACCGAAAGTTTTTCTTCAGGGGAGAATTAATTACTGGCCGGCGGGAGCGACTGGTGCATTCCTGATTGCGACGAGTTCGAGTGCGATAATGACGGAATTTGCAGTAAGAGCGGACTTCGCCGACGCTAAGAGGAAGAAGAGATGGAGGCCAGTGTTAGTACGAAAGCCGAGGCTGACGTAATTGAAACGGTGATAAATTACTATTTAACTATACTACGATATTGAAAAATTATTATTAATTTAAGCCTGCAACTGTTATTACCGTGTGGGCATCGTACGTTATTCTGCAAGGAGAGACTCTACGAAGGTAGATAGAACCATTTTTCTGGTATGGAGTAACCGACGTGAATTTATGGGCTCTTAATGTCAGACTACTTTCGACTTGAAAATGAGTATCGGTTTCATCAGACAGGCTGCATAAATAACGCTCGCAACCCTCGTTATCGCCGTTCCGCGCGTAAGGAAAATTCTTACTTTTTACGATCAGCGCACGACAAACATGTTCATCCGTACAAAAAAGCTACTCATTTCCATATACAACTTTGCACTAAACCACCTTTTTGTTGAACGATGAACATTTCACGATTGCGTCAATAATCGAACGTTATCTTCAGTATCGTCTTCATTCAAGTTATCCGCGTATCGCCTTGCAGAATGCCACGATTGGCCGTAATTGTAGAATGATCTACAGTGCGGGGAAGTATTACGTTGAACGAGAGTCGACATTGGGCAGTTAAGTGGTGATCATCGATCGCGACATCGCGCTAATTGCTGGGCCGTAAATATGACGCAGATGAGCGTCAGGCGCCGAAAGGCTCGAAGAATAGAAGGCACCGCAGACGTAATCTCTTCCAGCTTATCGGGCGTTAAAGTCACTTCAGTCGAGACATTCGACGCGCGTTGGGCGTCTTTTAAATACCCGTTCTCAGTTTCAATGAGAGTTCAAACGGAATATGTTGACTCGCGCAGCTGAAGGACCCTCTAGCAAGATGTTGCGATTGCATTGTGCGTCCGCACAATCGGATGAGAAATGTCACGTTCGAGCAGCTGCGGAGATTCGAAGCGAATCCGGTTGTAGTTTCCGCGAACGTGAAGCTCGAATAAAGCTCGCGCTCAGATCGTTTCGATCGTTTGATCTGCCGCTCCGATTGCTCGCATCGAACGCCAACATGTTATTACAGTTACCTGGACACTAGTGTAAACGAAAAGATTCACAACCAAAATTATGTATTGTAACTGTGTAATACGATCCGATATTTTTTCAGATTTCAGCGTGGGGATAAACTATAATATCTGAAGTAAATGTTATAATATAACTACGGAAAATGGTCGTGTTTAAAATGAATCAAAAATCTCTGCACCCCTTCTACTCAATTGATTTTTTCAATCCAATTCTCCGCATGCAAATGTGTCGTTAGTTAACATTCAATACTGACGTCGCTACGTTCGCGAAAATAATCGTTTTCCGAACAGGAGCCCAATCTTACAACACACAGTGCTCGACGAAAGAGAATCTCACTCGAGAGCACCCCAAGTTGTAAGTGCCATCGGCAATAACCTCTCCGCATCCCTCAGAATCGATCCTCGCAACGAGCGTTATCCGGGATCGACATCGAAAAGTCACGGAACGTGTTCTCACCTCGCGAGAAAGGGTGATAATCCAAGTAAAGTTCGAGCACACCGGCTTAACACACTTCAATCCGTTTCCTCTGTGCCGAAGACTCGGGGGGGTTAACCGCGAGTCGATCGATCAATCGCGATCGAGAGGGAAGAAGCGGACGAGACACCGCAGAAGACCGTCTGTCCAGAACTGGCTGCATCCACTTGCTTCGACGCTCGCGAGAGTTCGCGAGCGAGAAACGTGCGAGACGAGGATAGCCGAAGGATGAGAGAGAGAGGGAGGCAGAGAAGTAGAGACGGTGCACAAGCCCGCGCGCATGCGCGCAGCCTGCTCTCTCCCTGTCGTCAGGTGTCCCCAGGCCGATCCGATCGGTCCGATCGATCCGATCCAGGCGAACTCTTAGATCGCGGCCAGAAAAGTCTCCTCTGCTGACTATCGTCATATTGTTGAATACTCTCTCGCGAGGTCAGTTGCTTTGAATAAATTTGAGGTGGGAAAATGGACGGGAGAATCTCGATGTGTAAAAGATTATGTGTGATACTCTGAGAGTTTAGATACGACCACCTTTGGTGATTATAGATATTTTTGAAGTCATGCGAAGCTCTCGCTTTATTTGTATTTATTTTCTTAGCGATGAGGAGCGGTTGTTGGTTTTCGAAATGTATCGCTGTTTTGAAGGTGGTGTAAGTTTTTCTCACATTTTTCTTCCTGGTAATTGCATTAACTGCAATTCTATACCAAATCGAGAGCAAGTAAATATTTAATTTTGTTCGTGTCATATTGTTTGTAGCTCATTAATAAAACAACATGGATAGACATATAGTTCTACATCTGTCGGTGTCATTAATATAAAACTGAACGGTTGTAGACTTTCCGTACGAAATAAAATCCGGTTCGCGAGAAAAGAAGAGTACAGAATTTACTGCTATGTCTACGAGGCTGTCGTACGAATCTACATCGAAACTGTTAGTCGAACAGTTTTTCGCGCAAATCGTGGCAAACCGCATTTGGGAACTTGCACCTTCCGTGAAAATATGCCAGGCCGGGTAGTGGTGCGCATGCGCAGGTGCGCTTAGGGAACCCGTCAGAAAAGCGCGCGTATAGCCTGTCCGGTCAGTGCGTTCGCAGAAGTCGTATTACTCCTACGTGCAGGGACGCATCGATTTTGAATACTTTACAGCGTAGGCTTTAGCCGCCCCTAATCTCTAACGCCATTCTAACATCACAGGAGCACATACATTTCCGAACAACATCGCTTCGTACCTTACTTTTGACAAAATACGCCCTACTGCTTTGAGTATATGCATGACAAAATTCGTAATGGTAGCTATTGATCAACGTAATTGATAGATTACAAGCAGAAATAAAATGTTCATTTTTCATTATGTTTGATAAATCGAGAAATGTATTTTGATCCTTATGCATTTCGTTTGTGTTACGCGTTTCTTATATTGTGCATCATAGCGTAAGGTTACGTTCGCTGAACCGACCCTGCCCGTGTCATACTTCTTTTCTTTCGCCCACGTTCTCGCAGTACCGGCGTCCACTTCCACCGCAGGAATCGTTATTTATGGTAATAACGAAGCGTGGAGAACGCATCGATGACGAAGCCTGACCGCGAACGTCACCTAAAAATAATGTAATCCTAAGCGCTTCTCGTAGACATCGTCTACTGTATATAGTATTAGCAATTTTCATGATTAAACGTGACGAACGATTGCATATGATTTAAAAAACCACCTTTAACGCGATATTTACCAATAATTTCCCCATTTTATCTTTTTACAGATTATAACATTACAGGCATTGATTTTCATTTACATTTTTGAAGAACTTTGAATTTAATACGAAATTCTTAAAATACTAGCAGTTATGTAGTTTGTTTGGTCACACTACGAATGTATCTGTTTGGTGTAAAACCGAAGAGGTACCAATGTTTATCTAATCCATTCACACTTCCTTCTGAAGTGTCTACAGACTGATCATCTCGCCACGTGACGTCATGGGTCCATAAAGGAACAGAGTGTCAAAACCACGGTGTACAAACCTACCACTGACGTCATTTTACTCATTCGCTTTAATACGACCCGTATGCGAGCCCGTCCTTTTTTAGTCTGCCGTTTTGGCACTCGATGTTTTTCATCCATCGTAATTTGAACGAATTACAGGACGACCCCTTTTTTCCATTCTATCGTATTAAGGACAAATTGTAATTATATGAGATCATGTATGAACATTATCAGAATATCTGTTTGCAAAATTAAGAATTTATCATTAAGCACATACGTGACGAATAAATAGGTGTAGGCATAGTTAATTCTGTGTTGCGTTCAGAAATACCGACTACGCTCAAGAGGAAATAAGTGCACACATTTTTTTTGAGAACGGTGGAAAACGGAAACGTAATTGCAAAAGTGACAACTCTGATGATACTGTAAAACACATGGGCGAAGTTTTTATTCCATTAATCATCTCGTAAAAAATATTACAAAGCTAACAGAAAGTCATAAACTGTGTACAGATATTGAATTTGACTTTGTGAATAATTACCGTATGCCCACTTGATAAAAATAAATTTTATTATGCAGACGGACATGTACACACATTCCATATATTTGTTATTATTCCTGTATGAACAGGAATAAAAGAATGAATTTATTTAGTGTCTTTCACCACGTGTATCAGTGTAATCCAATATCACATCATGCCGATAATGTTGCATGCGATAGATTCGTATGAGTGAGGATAGAAAAATTATGTTGTGACGTCATCACACCTTACCACCCAACATTCGCGCTATTAAGTTCATACTAGCTGAATGGGTGGCGCTGTAAGCCGGAGAAGCGACAGCGGATTCCCTCGCCTCTCCATTGCATATGCCATACATTCACAGCATTAATCAAAGTACTAATGAAATTTCCAAGAGAAATCGGTGTCCACTTTATGTAACAGCCCTCACATCACGAACTCAGTACGTCAGAAGCAGTAGACCCACAATCGCTACGAAGATGACAAACGACGCCCTAATACTACACCTATCTCGTCGCCGCCAAAACAAATGGCGATCTAAGAGGGCCCAATCACGGGCTCCAATGATGGGCGCCGGCGACGCTGGTTGCACTCCGATTCAAATGGGCAGCGTTCCCGCCTCAAAGGACTGTGCCCAAAACTTTTGCGCATGCGTTTCGCTTACCCATCAACTGCAACGATCATCACGAGACTAACAGCTGTTGTAACCCAAATTTTCAACTCACAAACATCTTTCTAACTTTCAAACTTTCTACTAATGGTCTTTGATGTTTCTTTTTTAAACTGTTAAATTACACACGTATAAAAAATGTGAGTACCCCTGAAACAATATTTGTTGCTTATTAATGTTACTTTTCAGATAAATATTATTTTTCCCTGAGGAGGACCCGAACCAGTGGGTCGAAACGTCGGAACTAATGATGAAATTATTTTGAAAACAAGTGTACATCCTACTGACCGATACAGGGCCGAATGAGTGTATTTGCTCATTACATAATTCACAAACATCTTAACTGAAATTCTAAATTCAAGCTCTTTGCACAACCTTTTACTAATTTCAAATAGTATAGAGTCATCGTATAAGCCTTTTTGCTAACGGCATATACAATCATATATCTACCTCTAATATTTATTTTATCATAGTTATTTCATATTTTATGGTTTGCATTTTATACTTTGTATTTTATATCTTATACCCCATATGTTATTCAAATTGGACACTACACATTCCTAAGCTCATTATCCAGTTTCCAACCCTTTACCATAGTTCTTGAAGCAAACCCAGCAATCTTCTCAAGAAACAACTCCTAAACCCGCGCAGCTCAAACAAGGCGTATAACCACAGCAAGGATCCCTATCAAGACAAGAGCCATGCGACTCTCTTGGATAAAAGGAGACAAATTACATTACAGCCGGCACAAGGGTAAACAGGAAACATCTCGTGTTTCGTGCGACCGACCCCGGACGTAACAGTTTCAAGCGAAGACCTAGATACTTGAAACCTGTTAATATCTTATAACCACATGGCCACGGCTTTCTCGGTGGCTAGTTTAAGTTCAAGTCGTCGGATGCCGTCGCAGATCAGCCACACGCCTTCCTTCACGCGGTCGGCCGCATTTCTCCAGTCATCGCCTCCTGCGAGTATGACAGCATCTTCCCGCGTTGCACATGGCTCTCGTACCGTTAGGGAGGGGACTGTAGACCACTGTAGACCAACCATAACAGCTACGGAGTGCGGAATAAGCAGCGTATTGGATAAAACAAGGAGGTTTCAGAATGACCCGACAGTTTCCAACCTCAGTCATACGCGCCCAACGAACGCCTGCGTGAATTCAATTTTATACACGGTTTCGTTACTACATATTTTATGTTCTAACTGTCGTGCCGGTATCTGACAGCACATGTGGATATTGTATGTAACACCGAATTGTGTTTACATTTTGGTTGGCATCATAACCCTCAAGTCAATGTATTATATATCATAATTTGAAATGAGTTTTGTGAAAGTAAAAAAAATAATTGATGAAGGCGATGTAGTGATATTGTATTTAGGACCAAACAATATGTATTCACTAGAAGTAAATTCCAAAATTTGTAATAAAAAGGATGAAAAAGTGGATAATGTTTTCCAAACGGTTTATGGTGCTCTAAAAGTGGTCTCTCTGGTAGGTAAACCATACGGTACCAAAGTACAATTATCTAGAGGCTGGGGGTATGTGTTACAACCTACACCTGAACTTTGGACAGCAACTTTACCTCATAGGACACAAATTATTTATTGTCCAGATATAAGCCTTATTATTCATCTGATGGAACTTTCACCTGGAAGTCTGGTCATCGAAACAGGTTAGTTACATTTTTCAAGATGTGTCCATAAAATATAAATTGTAAATATTTGAAACACTTATTGCCTTCAGGAACTGGAAGTGGTTCGCTTTCACATTCATTAATACGTGCCATACAACCTACGGGCCACTTATACACATTTGATTTTCATGAACAGAGAACATCAATTGTTCAACAAGAATTTTTACGACATGGTCTTCATAAGTTTGTAACTGTAGAGCATAGAGATGTATGTATAGAAGGATTCGGAGAAACGTTATTGCACAAGGTAGATGCTGTTTTTTTGGACTTACCACATCCTTGGTTAGCCATAAAACATGCAGTGCGAGCTCTAAAGAAATCAGGTGATTTATTTGAATATATGTTGACTTGCTTATTGTTATCAGCATACGCTATATTTGCAAAATTCTTGTATTTTTTTTTATTATTATTAAAAGACCAGATGAGAATGTTCTCAATATGTGTGTTGGAGTACTACTTACATTACACAATTTATTTTATTTCTGAGGAAACAGGGAAAAATCATTCTCCTTTTTGATATGCAACGCTACAGTAAAAAAAAAATATATTTTATCATTTCATCTGCTTTTATTGTTGTGCATTTACTATTATTTTCATTATAGAAAAGTGGCAAGTACAATATGGTAACTGAAAAGATGAGTTAAAGTAATTGATATTTCTTTTAAGTAAGAAAAAAAGTTAATGAGTTCTTTTCATTACTAGTCATTATAAAGTGTTATTTGAACATTTAAGATATGTTCTATAACCAAAAAATCACAATGCTAAAATAGAATCAAAGAAATAAAATATGATTTTCAAACCTGCCTGTTTCTCAGTAGCCAGAGCTACAAACACTTTGAGACATAACACATTAAAAGCTGACATATTTGCATTAGATAAAACACACAATGATCGTATCATGTGCGATGTTGCAAAGTTCTTATATGCCCTAATTACTTACACCAATTAATTTACTCAAACATGGTTCCTCATTTTTTTCGTTTTAACAAAATTATTCTTACCTATACGTATATTAAAAAAATCTTATTGTTGGCTTTATATTCAGCATTGCAAGCATATTTGATTAATTAAAAAATATGATGGTAGGTGGCAAACTTTGTTCCTTTTCCCCTTGCATTGAACAAGTTCTACGTACCTGTGTTACTTTGGAAGCTGAAGGATTTAAAGAACTGCGCACATATGAGTGTTTGCAAAGAGAGTTGACTGTCCATTACAAACTTATATCTACACTTAAGTTGGATTGTTTGAAATCTGAGGTATGTGATTGTACAGGTCCAACTTTATTGTTTTTACATGGCTCTTTCTTTACAGCGCTCATCTAAACATATAACTGAGGGTACAAAAAGAGAAAAACCGGATCAAGATAAAATTCTTACAGTTACACACGCCCATGTGTTACCCGGACACACAGGATTTATTACAATAGCGACACTTCCCCCTGAAGTCAAACGAAAAGATTCATTATGAACATACTATTTTGCATACATAGTATATGAAGAGGCATAAAGTTATTTACTTTTTTGTATAAACGGATAAAAAGAGAAACAATATTTATGCACAATTATGTATGGAGAACTTATACAGAAAATACAGATAAAGTATAGATATATAGATTGTAATGATGTTACTTGAACCTTATTAATCTACTTTATTTGGATTCCAAGTTAAATAATCGATGCGCGTTGCAGCTTGATACTCTTTCACTAAATATTCTACAACTTCACGTGAATTATCCAGTTCATCGAGATTGTCTTCAAACATCTTCTCCTTACGGAATTGTTCCAGAAATGCTTCACGCTTTCGCAGCTTATCGTATTGTTGTAACGCACGATCAAATAGCTGTAACACGTTTTAACATACGTATATGTGTTATGGCATTTAATGTATGTAGTTTGCATAGACATAAACTGATTCTATAGCCTGTAAACAAAATGTAAAACCTTTGCAGACATAATTACAGTTTGAATTACTGATGATTTTTAAGTAGCAGCAGTGTCTCGAATTATGACAATCAGCATCTTCAAACTCTAATGATGCAGCTCCAAGCCAGAGATACCAGACAATTTGAATTTTTGGGTTAGTTTGTGATAACAAGAATTAAATCAAACATACTGATGATATGTTGGTGTGGTTTGCTAACATTAATCCAGATACTCTGTGTGCACTTTGCATGTAAGGAGATTTCCTTGACAGAGCAACTTGTATACTTGCTGGTCCCCAAGGTATAAATTGTGCAAGTTTCCGTTCCCGTATTCTTTGCAATGATTTATGGACTTGTGTAGGATCAATCTCACCCTAAAGAAGAAATAATAAGTTTATATGCTTCATTCAAGGCGAAATATTTGCTTAGTTTGTCATACCTGTATAATGTTCAGTATAGATATATAACAGTGAGAAGCATTCCTGTCTAATGCTGTTGATACCATCATATTTTTTGGTTGTAACAAGCGTCGCATTACATCCAAGACTGATGTTTTCCGAACAGAAGCACCCTAACATAAAAATACTTGATACTTTAATAATCACATGACTTTGTTGAATGTAATTTACCTCTTGATCTGTAGTAAGCGGTGTATATCCAGTCATTAAAAAGTGTAAACGTGGAGTTGGTATCAAAGGTGCAATTAAACCTACTAAGTCATTATTCATGTATGAAGGATACCTAAAAATATCATGTTATCTAGTGTTATTACTTTCATGTGATCTGAGTTATCTGTCAGAAACATAACGCAGTGATTTTGCATGCTATCACTATGTTTTCACATAGGCTATAATACCTTAGAGTAGTTGTACTGACGGACATTATTGTAGAAACAAGTTTATTGATTTGAGTAAAACTAGGATTTTGTATGTGGAGTCGATCAGAAGCAATTCTGTTGAGAGCAGTATTATCGAGAACAACGACACAATCTGCGCATTGTGTTAATCTTTTTAATGTTAACAGTGAATTGTATGGCTGCACAACAACGTCACTGTAAAAAATACATTTGATATACTTACATTCATATTAGGAACAGAACATTAGATATCAAACAATTACCTTATTTCATCTTGATTTGGAAAGACACTGTAAGTTTCTATCAACTTTTTTGGAAATCTATCTGCAAGTGATTCTAACATGAATGATCCCATACCTGAACCTGTGCCTCCTGCTATAGAATGACACAAGACAAATCCCTGTAACATAAATTTTCATTCAACATCTCCTAACAGTATATGTTTCTCTATACATAATATGTCCAATCTCAACCTCCAAGCTATCACTTCCATCAGCTTCCCTGTCTAAGATATCAAAAATTTCCTCTTGTAACTTCTCTCCTTGATGGTATCCTGATGCCCAATTATTTCCAGCTCCTCCACCATGTTTTGATAGATATATATTTTCTGGATTGTATAGCTTATAATAAATGAATTACTTTGCAGAGTCGGTATGAATTTTATACTTTGTAATTGTGTTATAGTCTTTTTAAATTCAATAAAAAGACAGATTTTGTTTCTTTAATATATAAATCTTACTTTCGAATAAGGGGAATTCATGATTGTATGTATTACTCTGGGTTCTAAGTCCAATAAAACAGCTCTTGGTATATAATGCTCATCATCTGACTGATAAAAGAAAACATCTTTTCTGTCAGTTCCGTCAGTTGCATAGTCTTCTAAAATGCCTTCTGGACTAATACCATGTTCTGCACATAGTCTTTTCCAAAATTCAAAACCAACTAGAATAAAATGTAAATCATATTAGGTCAATGACAGAAATGACATGTAAAAATATATAGTAATCTATAATATTCAAAGTAAGAGCCTTTGCCTTTTTAGAATTATTGTATGTAACTTACTTTGATTACCACATTGGCCCAGCTGAAGTGTAATCATTTCACATGGCATTTTGAATTATCTTTATGCAATTTCTAACTTATTTTGAACTGTAGCAGTGTCACTTTGAAAGATGCAGATTTTTTTTCCCTAAACTTATTTCCTTTTAATTCACGTTTCGTCATAAATCTTTATTACAGTGCGAATCTGCAATTCTCAGTATTATTTCGAATGGTGCAATTGCTTAACGCTTCCAAATGGTTTCAGTTGTTAAAATTAATAACAGTATATAATGAAAAGGATGTCAATTTGCAATTACACCAAAACATTGAAACTACGAAATGTTTGGTTTTGTATATGATCTAGTGAAACAGCGCCACAATGCTTCCCAAGGCGGAAGAAACTTAACACTTATAAACTACACATATACATATATGTAGCAAGCACCGCAACCCTAAGCTGCATCCACACTGAACAGCTTCCGGTATTCAGTTCGGCATGAAATACAGACTAGCTTCGCCTCTCGGTTTGATCAAAATCTATAATAAATGGGTGTTGCCAGTCGGCACAGTTGTTGGCCATACCGCAGCAGAATAAAATTGCTTTCAATTATATTAAAGTATTAAAACCGTGTTTGAGAAAGAAAAAATAGCAAAACGCAAAATCGTGCGGTGCACCGTGAGACAGCTACGTTATCAGCATACTTACTTTGCTACGCCACTTCGATGAAAATCGAGAAAATACAGAACTTAATCATAATGTATTTTTTAAACATTGTTCACTTACAGAATAAATGTAGTAAATATGGTTTAGGAGTCAAAGGGTTAGGTTTTTGTTTTCCCCGAGGGGGAAAACTTCCAGCCGAATCTTACTTTTTGTATTATTTAAGGGCTGGGTGTAGGCTAGGCTTCCCTTTTGTAGTGCTTTTGTCGATAGAAATTATGTTGTTGCACTTTTAGCAATTAAAATATAACCCAAAGCTACTCTTAAACCATTGTTTGATTGAAAACTCGTAAACATTATGAAAGGGAAGCCTTGCCCACACCTAGCCTTCGTCAATTGAATATTATTTTACTTCAAATACGCGCACTTTACCTGCATACTTGTCCGTGCGCATGCGCAGATAGCGTTCGCGCTGCCGGTAAGGCAGTTTTTATAATAAACTTTAACGCTTAATAACTTTTTAATTAGGCGCGAGCGGCGTTTTTGGCTTTTACAGATCTTATTTTTATGCAAAAATTTACCATTACACGAAGTTTCATGTAAACCGGTGAGGATCTCGTCTTTCTTTACCTTTACCCAAAATCGGGCATCCACAACCCTGGTCTTCTTTTTCTTAGACAAATTTTGTACGCACGTACACTTACCTGTAATCCGTGGTCCCCATCTGTTACATTATGCGAGAAAATAAAGTTGTAATATAGAATTGTTTAATTTGAATTTCGATATCTAGGTGAGCTGTGTTACCATTTTTTGCGTAGTCTGTAGCACAAGGTATGACACCAGTAATAAGACTCTGGAGCCTCCAAGCATGTGACAATTTTCCTATAGTACATTTATTCCATATGTCAATGATCGAAAAGACTTAGGAAATATGCAAAAGATTACCAAAACAATAACAAAACGAATAAAGTGGTACGTTTTGACAAGTAAAAAGTTATTACAAACAAATCGCGTGAATATTGGACCCCGGGAATGGAATAAAGCATATTTTTATCAGTTTTGCTAATGCATGTTGTTTGTGGTGGCCATTTCTGTATACAAGGTGACAGAAAGAATATGATAAACTGAAGGAAAAGTATAAATTTTGGTTGGAAAATAAATTTTTTGTCACTTATGCAACAATGTCGATATGACCTAAAATTATTCATAAATTTGGAAATATAATTTGGGCCACGTGTATTGGTACATTTTCTCAATATTTGGTAAGTTCTATTTGCAAACATGTTCAAATACTATGCTATCTTGTACATTATTGCAGTTTAATGAAAAAAATGGACAAAATTTTGATTTGTAAGAATTACGACACCATAACATTTTTATAAATTGTATTTAACGAATATTTTTTTTCACCATCCATTAAATACTTTGTTTAACAAATTTTGTTTAGGCAGTTACCATGACAATTGATACTGAGTGAGACTGTACTTTTTAACAGAAGCTATTACTTAGTACTATGCAATGCTTTTGAATCATATAATCTGGTTTTATATTGATTAATCTAGTGCTGCAGCACCAGAAATAATTTCAATTAGTTCTCTGGTGATCACAGCTTGACGGGTGCGGTTAAATGTCAGAGTAAGTTTCTCTATCATCTCACCAGCATTTTTACTGGCATTATCCATTGCTGTCATACGACTGGATTGTTCACTGCATGCTCCTTCTTTCATTGCATAAAACAACAATGATGCCAGAGAAAATTCCATGTAACTTTGTATTACTTCATCATCAATTGAATCATATATAGACAACTTAGGTGCATGTAATACAGCATTTTTATCAAACAAGGGCAGTTGGTCTATAGCATACGACACAACAGATTTATATCGATTGTATACAATGCGACCACTACCAAATGTGTATCTAGAAGAAAGGTTTAGAAAGGTTGAGAATGCCCATATACAATAATGAAATTCTTCAAGGTACTAAAAGTCCTACATACCCGCTGTTCATAATTTCATTTGCAATCCTTGTTGCATCATTAAATGTTGGTGGCTTTCGGCCAACTTCGGATGCAACAAACAATATATTCTTAGCAAAAAGCCGAGACAAGATTGCACGTGATTTTTCACCAATACATATTATTTTTGTGTTTTCTCTCTCTGTTGAATCTGCCAACAAAGTATCCCTAATATTTCGGGACACGCCAGTATGAACTGCTCCACATAAACCTCGGTCACTAGTTACTGCAACAACAAGTCTCTTGGGTTCTTCAGCTGGCGCTGCTATTTCAGCTTGTTCATAGAAGCTTTTAGTTCCGACACCTAATGGGCGAGCCTGTTTCAATTCACGCTCTGCTCTACTGTATTTAGCAGCTGAGACCATTTTCATTGACTGTGTAATTTTTTGAATATTTTTTACAGATTTCAACCGTATTGAAATAGCCTTTAAAGTAGCCATATTTCTTTGTTGCTGTGGTTGCTGCAAAGCAGCAACCTTTGTAATAAAACTTCCTCGGGTGCAAATCATCATAATGGGAGATAGGTCCTGTCAAAAACAAAAATATATATAAACTATTTTTAAGCAAATCAACAGGTCATATGCATGATATGTATGTGCAACAACTATGTAACTCTGCTACACTAAATAATTAATTTGTTATATTAAGTGCAACTTTTTTCTCCTATGTCAAAAAAAAAAAATACATGATAGCAAGAATAGAAAGTTGCATATATCTTCCACTGGTAAGGACACTATTACATCACTAATATTAAAGCTGCAATGTTTTCAACTTTTGAACAACATACTCTATTTATATAATCACCATTACCTCTCCAACTAAAATCTGGTAACAATTCACTCATATCGATTATTGACCGAATCTTCAATTAGAACTCATTTAAAATACTCTATCAACTATATTTTAACCAACAACTATAAAGAAACATACCTGACAACTGTAAAAGATACCAGATATGATTTTGCACAATCTCCGAAGCAGGTCTGAACTCAACTCACTGGAAGCAAAGGGGCTCCCGAGTATTCGGATATTGATATTATATACTTCGATATATCGCTTGCGATAGTTATCTTTGCCGTCTCTGTAGGCAACTTCACTACTCTCATATCTCATACACGTAAATACCTAGTGTAATTTTCTAAATTTTGGTTTATGAAATGATCAATTAAATTTAATGAACACCGTTTTTCTTTATATCTTAAAAGAAATATTGAAATTTACTTACTCTCACATCGTCAACATATTTGGGCATTGTACAATGCTAGCATAAATGTAAAAAAAGCATCCTCAAACATAATAAAACTATTTAGAAAACCAAATGTACCTAAAAAATGTCTCACAAACCCTCATATGCGCATGATTCACGATTTCTTTAACAATTTGAAAATTGAAATATTTTGCTTATTTGATAATCACTGTTTCTAACAAATGAACGATAAAAACTTTAAATCAAGGTTTAATGTCAGAATTTCGATATGCACACTCTATATATATATGGAAAGCATAAAAATGTTCTAAGAATTTATTTTCATATTTATTCATTCCCCATGTTTGTGCTGATTGACAAGATCATCTCAACGTTTAGTGTATATTTACTCAATGCGCTTGACATAAATAGATGCTAGAACGCCGTAGACAACAATGTGTAGCGTACAAGTCATGGAGACACGCCACATGGTAACAGGTTGGTATAACTTTTCTATTTAAGCAGTGCCATGTAGTATGAAATCTAGAAAATTTACATATAAACGATTATAGGATAGGAATGGATAGGAATAAAAGGTAAACGTGTTATTGACCGAATCTTAAATAAACTCCCAAATATAGTCACGAAATTTGTTTATGTTATGTAGCCGTAGAAATAAATTACATAGCCACTGCATAAAGACTCGAATCGTTAGGATAAGCGTCCCAAATGTAATGTATTAACAAGACTAATGTTAAAATCAAATTGACATTTACACGAATCAGTCGGTTGTATTTAATCCTAGGAAAAGTAATAATTATAATCTATCTTGTTAAATGTTAAGAGATGTTTGAGTACAGATTATTTATTATTATCAAATATAAATGTAAGTTACGCAAATTTTATTGTTTTAAAGTTTAAATGTAATCATCGATCTCTCGCAAACGCAGTACTTTAGCCCTCCACAGACATTAAGAATCCATAGCCTTAGAGTTACAGAAGATGTCTAGCTTTTACTCAAGATGTGGCAACAACGCCATCAAATGTATAGCTGCATAAAAATATAGTGGTTTGTCATATTTCATTTCCGACATCTAATAGATTCGTTAGAAATTTTTTGCGTAACGTAGCGGCCATATACATCAATATACATACATATTGCGTTACCAGTGTTATGTTGCCATTACTAACGAAGCAATGCTCAGCCAATGAGCGATGCTCAACCAGCAGCGATTGCCGATCGTTGGAAAGCGATTCATACATTATGTTGTAAAAAACGCGATCAAAGGAACTTTTTCTAGGTCTATATTACCAAGTATTTCTGTTATTTATTATAATTTGTTTAAGTTGTTAAAGCCAAACAAAAAGTTTGATTGTGTTATTAAAATGTCTAGTGTCTTATGCGAAATATTAACACATCTCCGTAAAAACTTGGCGATGTATACTACATACATATATCGTGACCATGTATGTATACTGTGTTTGTAACGCGTAATGGTATAAAGACGAAATACTGACGGGGTTGGCATTACTGTTTTATACCTCGGAAAGCGTACGCGTAAAAGTAACTGTTAATACGTCCAATTTCCGTTCGGCGCTAGACATGCTTTGTTGAGTTGGTGTCGTTGAAGCGAAATTAATTAGGTTTTTACTTAGTGTAGTACAACATTTTGGGAACCGTTACCGCGTGTAGCTGTACACAAAGATAAAAAATATTTGTTAATTATGGGAGGTGAGGAAGGACTGGGTGTTACAACTGGGCAACCAAATCTCTACAAGCAGGATTTGTCTAAACTCGTAAGTAAAATGGATACGCTAGATTGTTACACGCATTCATAGCATTCAGTCTGTCATTTATAACCTAAATTGTCTACCATACCTGTACAAAAAAAGGAAAAAAATTATGAGATGAACAATCTATTATCTATACGCCTGGTAATTTATACCGTAAAGATAATAATACCGTCTTTAAATTATATGTTTTTGATACTTCTGTTAATCATAGAAATTGTGAATACAAATAGTTTTTTTGCAATGGATAATTTTCAGAAATTGTTTCATTCCAAACTCAACAATCTTGCAATTCCTTTATGATTGTGACGTATCTGTTGTTATCCCAAATGTTGATTGTATAAGTTACTATCGAAGTTAATTGTATATTGTACGTTTATTACCCTATTCAAAATGTCATGTCAATGTAACTATATTGCAATTCTACAATGCAATTTAATGAAAGTATTTAAATTTATTTTTTCTTACAGGACGTAGGTAAACTTACAGCTTTATCACGTGAAGTTATTAGTCGTCAAGCAACAATTAATATAGGTAAGTGTGAGAATAGAAACTATCCTTATTATTCCAGTATAATGATTTATATTTGGTTGGTGAGAACTTGAGTCGTCATTCTTTGTAAACAAACATTACATGCATTTTGTTTTTTGAAAATGATACATGCATTCCTTAGACCAAAACTGTTAATTTTGATTCAAGTATTCATTTATATACCTTGTATATTTGCATTATGTATTTTTCATGTGATAAAACAATCCATTTTTTTTATCAAATTATAACCCTATGGAACATAGAACATACAGTATAAAAGAACCAGTACTATATTTTATTTAAGATGATATAACAATAGCAATATTGTTGCAAGTAAATATTTATATTGCTTTTAATTACTATTCTTCAAACATGTATTTGTAGCAAAGTTGGCATTAATGGTACTTGGCAATTAATTAAATAATTTAAACTATTCCAATGCTAAGGAGCATATGCATTTACTTTTATTATATTAAGAGGACTTGAAATTTTACTTATCTTTTTTTTCAGGCACTATTGGCCATGTGGCTCATGGCAAATCAACAATAGTCAAAGCTATTTCTGGAGTACAGACAGTTCGATTTAAAAATGAGTTGGAAAGAAATATTACAATTAAACTTGGTACGTAATGACTATCAATTTTAAGAACAAGTTAGGAACTGTGTTTCTGAAATCAAATACAATCTTCATCACCTTCCAATATGTACATATTTATTTGTTTTATATTCCTCTTTTATCAAAAACTAAATGTGTAAATTGAACCTAAAATTACATTCCATGAGAATTGTGCTGAGTCTTATTAAGGCTGGAATATTAAAGCTTAAGATGAAATTTATTTATTGCTTGTTATTTGTTATTCCAAGACACTATAGTGTAGGAAATTCAAATTCTTTTCAATTTTAAATAATTTTTTCCACAAAACATAAAAGAATATTCTTTTGAAGATTGTATTAAAAATATTTGTTGGCAATATTCTTCTCAAAATACTTCATTTGCCTTGAGAGCGTACTTTTGTGATTGGGACAAATCTGGTACAAGCGGATATTTATTCAAGATATTAAAATAATCTTTTGCTTTTTAAATAACACTGCATGTTTTGCTTGGCATAATATACTCTGTGCCTAATGCGTCAATGAACCAAAGACATTTTTTATAATTATATAAGTGATTATGGAAATGGTCCAAGTCAAAATAATTAAAGAAGAATGGTTATAATCCTTGTCAAAATGAACATTTAATTCAAGTTTTTTGAAGTTTCGAGTTATAATACTAGCTTATTCTTACATTGTTTAATGAAAATTAAGTTTCTTAACATCATAAATAAGCTCAATTTTTATTGAATGATAAACATATTGGCTAATGGATTTGTTACATACATATTCTGGATTTGGACAACAGGTGACATAGTTTTGCAGTTAAGAAGGCATAAATTATGAAGAAATTCCTTATGAAACAAATGTATTTGATTTAAAGTATTTGTTAAATAATTAACTAAATTTGAAAATGTAATGTGTTACCCTGTATATAATGCTGGAGATAGAAAACTACAAAACTGTTTGCAAGTAATAGGGACAAAAACAACATGGTATGATTGGTTTATGATTATACTTGGGTTAGGAGTTGGCTGATGGAGGCAGCTAATATTTCTCTGCTTATGTACCAAGATTAAGACCATTACTTTGCGTATTGAAGTATTGAATGTTATGTTGTTGAAGTATGTATCCCCCTACTTTTCACGTGTAGGATCTATCCCTTTAGTATGCATTCTCTTTGTTAACTTGAAAGATTGATTTATTATGTGATCTAAATACAATGTGTTTTCGGTTCATATGATAGCATACAGTCAGTGTTATAGGTTATGCCATAATAAGAGTAATGTATAGCAAAAATACTTCTACCTGGAATCTTTTCTTGTTTTCTTATGTGTATATGAATCACAATACTCATAGTCCGAATGTAGTCACAAACATGAACACAGGGTTCACTTCATAGACAACACTACTTCTACATAATACTTAGAATTCCCAACTTGGAAAGTCTTTCAAAATGCATTGTAGGTGGTTTCAATTCTTTATAGTAATGAAAATAGTTAGTAAGATGTCATTATAAAGCATTATTTGTATGCATCGTAGTTGTGTAACAGAAAGTAAAATATGTACACCTGTGGAATCTGATATCATAGCGGTACAATTATAAATTATATTAATCTATATGAGAGTGTTGTATTAACGGCCACAAACAGCTGTTTGACCGCACCGTGGCCGTTAATACAACACTCTCATATTGATACAGATTCGGTCGCTAAGTATAATTTTGTTTTTGGTATATTAATCTATGTTGCTTTTTTCTTTTCATCTTGAATTGGGTACAGATATAATTAATACAAAGACATTGTAAAATGCCAAATCAGTGATATACGTGCTCCTGAGTATGTATAACGTGATTCAAATTATGTATAATGGTTTTAGCATTAAAACACATCTACTTTTTCAAATATGAAGAGTAAGTATAATACAGTCAATGCTTTCAATTCAATACTTTGCAACTATGTCATGCTATATTGTACAGCATTTGAGGCAGTGTACGGCAATATGTTTTAAATAGTGATTGCTGTCATGCGTTAGCGATAAGCAGTTGCATGTTACTGCCAACAAATGTTATGTTTGCAATTAGTTAGAAAAATGGATCGCATTAATATTATCCATAAGACCACAGTGATAGGATATGGGAGATATTTTCTAAAAAAAATGATTGGAAACATTAAACGCTAATTTATAAGATATTAATTAGGCACTACTTATGACATTTATGCATTGTGTCATTTTGCTGTAATAACAGGAGATTGAAATGAAGAGGAATGAGAAGTGTACAGTTTTTTACAGTGAAATGCTGAGCAATAATTATTATGTCTCATACTGATATTGAGAAATATAAATACTTTAGGAACAAGTTTAAAACTATAAATGCGCAAACCTGAGATGGAAAAAATAGAAAAAGAGAGAAGAGAGTGAGATAATTATTGGAACCTAAAAACTTAAAAACTAAAAACACAAAATATGAAACGTGGAACACATGTGGCGAACCGAGAATGACACGGTTTAAATGTTTGGCATTACAGACGCTCGTGCAGAAGAGTGTGGTGACGCAGAAAACATGGATTTTTCTGAAGATATAAGAAATGTGTCGATTATCGGAAGTAAAAGGTCTGCCTCATATATTAGAAGTGACCAGCAATCACCGGCCAAGCAATCAAGGTTTGAGACTGATAAATGCATCATAGCAGCGCGTTTAGCACAACAGCCCCAAGGATCTTTAAAAATATTGGATAATATTCATTCATCTGACAGGGTATGCAGCCCGAAACAGTATAGACATAAATCGCATTATACGGATAAAACATCGAAGGAGGAAGTGAAGAAGGCACAGGCATCCAAAGATACAAGTCCCCATTTTGCGGAATTTCAATTGAAAGAAGTGCGCGTTGTGCTTGAAGATCTCAGTCATTCATCCAAGGACGCATTTGTCAAACCGATGCGTGTACAAAGCCGTGAACCTTCAAAACAAGATAATGGACTGTGGGAGGTAGAAAGTATTCTGGATAAAAGCGAGAGGAAGGGTGTTGTAGTCTATTTAATAAAGTGGAAAAATTGGGGCTACGATTACAATACTTGGGAACCTATACAAAATCTGGTCAATTGTTCTGATCTTCTACAAGATTTTGAAGCAGGAAGAATACGCTTGCTTACAGAATTTAAATCAAAAACCAACTTTTATCCCAGATTGCATGATGTAGAAGAATACCTTAGTAAATTTGTATCGGATGGAGGATCTATTTCCAACATGCAGCCACCAGACGAAAACATATTGTATTCAAACATTGAAAAATTTCTAAAACCGAAATCAACAAAGAACAATAAAAATCTAAAAGAACGAATAAAGTGCGACATACTTCATAGTTTGTTATACACACTAAGAAAACAGCAATTGCACTCGCTTCAAGAATGGGAGAATGAAATGAATAGTATAACAAAGGGCAAACCTACAATAAAGATAGAAAATAGAGTGGATCTAGAGAATGCTCCGGTAGATTTTTTTTATATAGACAGTTATTTACCTGGTGCAGGAGTTATTATACCAGAAGATCCGCCGATTGGATGTGAATGTGTTACTTGCGACTCAAAGACAAAATGTTGTTTTACACAATACGATGTTAGTTTTCCTTATACTTCGGCATCCAAAATACGTGTTCCACCCGGCACACCAATATACGAGTGCAATAAGCGTTGCACATGTGATTTGTCGTGTCGGAATCGCGTAGTACAACGGGGCACCGATACAAAATTGTGTATCTTTCGTACATTCAATGGTCGCGGCTGGGGTGTGAAAACTCTCAGAGCAATCAAGAAAGGTACTTTTGTCACACAATATGTAGGAGAAGTCTTAACTAGCGATGAAGCTGAAAAACGTGGCAGAGAGTACGATGCAGCTGGTAGAACGTATCTCTTTGATCTTGATTATAACGAGACTGAAGGTCAATGTCCTTATACGGTTGATGCAGCCATATATGGCAATATTTCTCATTTTATTAATCATTCTTGTGATCCGAACTTAGCCGTATATGGTGTATGGATAAATTGCCTTGACCCAAATCTGCCAAATCTTGCTTTATTTTCTACTAGGGATATCAAGCAGAATGAAGAAATTACATTTGATTATATGTGTCAATCGGCAAAAACGAACGAAAAACTAATAATGCAACATCCCAATATTAGCAAGGATAACGATAATATAAGTCCTAAAAAGATTAAAATGTCCTCAGAAGTTTTGGATTCTACTCCACTTGTCAATAAAGTGTTGTGCAAATGTGGTGCCACGACTTGCAGACAGTATCTTTTTTAACAATCCTATAGTACTAGATTAAATCCAGTGTTGCTTATAAACAACAGATTTGCTTTGTTTGCAAATTCTTTATAAAGATACTGTGGCAAATACAAGCCAATGGCTTAGTAACCTAATGAGAAAGTTGAAATTAATTTTACAGTATATCTTATATTGAGTCAACTTAATAGGTGAGATTAGTACATTGAAATAGAATGTATTCATGAATCTCTATTTCGTTATTTATTAATTTCTTATTTTTATTAACGCATGTTCAATTGTTTACCATTTTTTAATTACAGAAAATATATGTGAAGAAAGTATAAACCTGAATGTATCAAAATGATGTTGCACTAAATGCGCGTTATATTATTATGTGAACTGTATACTGAAAGGTATAATACACCATAGTTTTCAGCTGCTATTATTTAAGTATTAGTTTTCTCGTTACTGTTATGTGTGATTAATAATCAAACCCATATTTCGATCAACTGATGTATTTATTATCGTCAGATAAAATATGCAACATGGTTTGATATAAATTGTTCATTTCACAATACTTCATAAAGGAACACACCATATTTAATATTTTTAGGAGAATCGATGTATATATAAATAATATGAAATGAATTGTTGCTGGGTACTACAAATCTAGCATGCAACTATATGTGGACATGTCGACGATATTCTTGGAACATATAATTAGTTGAACCTTCTGTACACATTACAGATATACCAAATATTAAACTGTGCAGCGTTTATCGATACATTATGAATGTGCGCTATACGATATGAGAGCTTAGGAAGTGCTATGTTTATCATATTATGGATTGTGTAGTAGGCTTAGAAAAATTCGGGATTGTATGTTTAGTATATTAATCAGTAAATTTGCTTAACGCCAATAGTGGTTGTAATCTCTATTGCTACAATAATAAAACAAAACACAAAATATGTTATTTTTCTCAAATATTACTTACGGAGACTAGAACATAATGTATTGCATATTTTTTAATATTTTACATATTTTTATTCTTTAAATAATAATCTTTTTAATTGTTACATTCATACATAACGCCGCTAATGACGTTTTGGTGTTTTGTACTGTGTCATATAATTGTAAACAAATTACAACAGTTACCTTTAATGTCCGTAGATTTATACTCCACCGAAGAATGTTTGTAGAGTGCAAGATAACTAAACATTATAACAAGCGTTATTTCCTTCATATGAATTGCACGCGTATTCTGACGGCCTTGCATGTACATTTAGTAACGTAGCGTAAGACGTAATCATCGAACATTTACTTCTATGCATTTTGAACTAAGATACGTAAAATCATGAAAGTTTAAGCGATTATGCATAGTAAAACATTTTTATTATTGCATTAATATAGAATTTTGTTAGTTTCATCACCCTTAGTACATGAATATTTACGATCAAAATGTTGTTGGAACGCGGGTTATTCGTAATGAGTTTATAAGTGTCAAAAATAAATGTACCATGTAAATTTATGAGGGAAAAAGTAATATGTGTAATTATCAATAAACTAGTAAGAATTGTAATATTTGATGAGTAAAACGTGCAATTATACAAATGCAAAAACACTAACAATTATTTTCTCCTGTTATCTGGAAAAAATGGTTGAATATCATGAGTTGTTAATGTTATAAATTGGTCTTCCAGGATACGCTAACGCAAAGATTTACAAATGTGATAATGAAAAATGTCCTCGGCCGGGGTGCTACATATCAGGCGGTTCGAGTAAAGATGATTCCTTTCCATGTTTACGTCCGGTCTGCCCGGGCCGATTCCAGCTAGTTCGGCATGTATCCTTTGTCGATTGTCCCGGACACGATATCTTAATGGCAACAATGTTGAACGGAGCTGCAGTAATGGATGCTGCTTTGCTCTTAATTGGTATTTATACTTTTTATCTTACAAATATACACTTTTAATACAATTATATAATTACAGTGGCGCTTTTTTTACAATTGCGTTAAATATTTGTAATTAATCAAATTACGTTTTTCCTTTACAATAGTTACAGTTTTCTCGAGTTTTTTCCTCCCAAGAATAACATATTTAACAATTTTGTTAGTCTGTAAAATGAAGGTTTTATTTAATTTGCGCATAAACTTTCTTTAATTTCAATAAATATTACATATTTATTTATGACGGCTGTCGAGAAATTAAGGATAATTTATATCTTTTATTACTTACAGCGGGCAACGAATCTTGTCCTCAACCTCAAACGTCAGAGCATTTGGCTGCAATCGAAATCATGAAATTAAAGCATATTGTCATCTTGCAAAATAAAATTGATTTGGTTAAAGAAGCTCAAGCAAAGGAACAACATGAGCAGATTCTGAAGTTCGTTCAAGGTATTTACCATCTGCTTTCTTGAAGTATAAATGTCAATTGTATGAACTTTGTTCCCAAAATCCAGGTACACTGTGCTAGTTGTACGGATTTATTAACTTTCTTGTAGAGGCAAAGTTGTATTGAATCAAGGTTCAGTTGTACAAAGTTGCATAATTTTTTACCTTATACGAGTATGTTATTGAATTTCAACATGTTTGATTTTAAAGCAAATAGCGACTGAAATACTAAAATCATAACGTTAGTGATTGTTATTACTTATGTATTTATTGTCCTTATATAGGCACAGTTGCTGAAGGAGCACCTGTTATTCCAATTTCTGCTCAATTGAAGTACAACATTGAAGTATTATGTGAATACATAACTAAAAAGATTCCAGTCCCATTGAGAGATTTCACATCAGAACCGCGGTTAATCGTCATACGGTCATTCGATGTCAATAAACCAGGGTGTGAGGTGGACGATCTAAAGGGCGGAGTTGCAGGTGGCAGTATCTTAAGGGGGGTCCTGAAAGTAAGTCTTATCTAAAACGTAGTGTAACATAATGGCATATTATTCTAATAGTCGAAATGTGAAGGTTGGGATGGAAATTGAGGTCCGACCTGGATTAGTCTCGAAAGACAGTGAAGGAAAGTTGACGTGCCGACCAATCTTCTCGCGGATAGTATCCTTATTCGCTGAGCAAAACGAGTTGCAGTTTGCAGTTCCAGGAGGTTTAATCGGTTAGTAAAGAGTATACATTGCAATGCTATTTGAAATAAATATTTTGATGACACTTTTAATTGTGTCAACGTTAATATGTTTTTATACCGTTACACAATACATGATACATTTATAAAGAAATATGGCCGATAAAAGTCTATTTTTAGTTGATATCAAACGCTAGTAAAAACTGACAGCAGCTAGTACAATCATGTTAAAAATGAATTAAGAAATTACAATCAATTTGCCATTAATTTATAATATTGTGTGTATGTTCGTTTCAGGAGTCGGAACTAAAATTGAACCCACTTTATGTAGAGCAGATCGTTTGGTAGGCCAAATTTTGGGTGCTGTCGGGGCTTTACCGAAAATATTTATTGAATTAGAAATCTCGTATTATCTGCTTAAACGGTTACTGGGCGTCAGAATGGAAGGCGATAAGAAGGGTGCAAGGGTAAGTTATTTATTTCTTCTTTATTCGTATAAGTTCTCCGTGTAGAAGTACTTTTAGTAGCATTGGTAACGGATTAAAATTCATAAATTATAAATGACAACAAGCTTGCGCAAATGTATTTCTTAGTAGTTTTGCGATGTTATGAGAAGTAGAATTATATCTAATTATAACAAACCATAAACAGTGATATAAATAAATTATCCCATTACGTTTTAATTACGATTCTTGTTGGAGACATATATCTAATAGAACCATATTAAAATAAATATTGAAGCTGGTTTAAATGACACGCTTGTATGAAACTTTGTACAACTGCAACATGTGAGCTATGTTATGCTCAACTATATGAGGTTTTGTATGTTAAAATAATGTTATAACCTTATGCATATTTAATTTGGTAAGAGTGCACAATATGTAATTTTTTTGCACCCATAAAAGTGTAAACTAACAGTACAATTAAATGCTGTTTCATATTGGTTTAAGTCAAATCTTTTACACATAATCATTTGTTCGCAGGTACCCAAACTTACAAGACATGAAGTGTTGCTGGTGAACATTGGATCACTTAGTACTGGTGGTCGCGTTCTTGCCACGCGTGCCGATTTGGCAAAGATTAGTTTGACCAATCCAGTATGTACAGAAATTGAAGAAAAAATTGCCTTATCGCGCCGAATAGAGAAACATTGGCGTTTGATTGGCTGGGGTCAAATATGCGGCGGACAAACAATTGAGCCTGTTTTGGATAAAAAATAATTTAATTATATGACGAAAAAAAACTTTTAATAGAACTTTCATATAAGAAATGTCACAAGTATCGATAAAACTCAGTTATACTCGAGCCATTGTAAACCATGTGGTAATAAAATCAATATTGTATTTATTTTTATGATTTTATTTTGCAATCATTTCCCAATAGAAAGCCTTCAATAATCTTTATTTCCACTCGGTTCAAAGTACTATTAAGAAGCTGATAATTTAACTCGCGAAAATCGCACTATATTACATTATCGTGTAACGATATTTATTATCGAGTTTTGACATGTCAAAATACTGTACACCTTCTCATCAAGATTTTAAGTAAGTGAGAAAGTCTATAAACGACAATGGTTACTTTCATAGTAGAACAGATTCTCTACATTGTTTATAGTAGCACAATAAACTAATATCTCAAATTTCTTTGTAAATTATTTATTATTTCAGAAATTATTTCAAAATAAATATAGACGGTTTCAAGAAAAACACATAATAAGACCTGCAGTTTTTATTTTTTATTAAAAAAACTGGGCACAAGCTGTTTTTCCGACATGCCTGTAAACAATTATACGATAGAGCAATAAAAAATATGTAGAAGTAATGTATCATTTTAGAATTCTCAATTACGTAGCGTGAGAGATCAAGCAAAGGAGTGAAAATATAGTCAAGTAAGTATTTAAACATTAGCGGGTTTCGGGCAATGAGAACAACTGCGCATAATTTTGAATTGTAAATTCGATTGCAAGGATACATGTAAACAGAGTTCGTACGTCTGTCTCATCTGAACCGATGTAGGCAGTTACTCTCTACTTTAAACAAAATAAACACTGAGACTAGTGAATGATATGCGCGAAATGCAAAATTAAATTATACTTCTGTATAAAAATGGTGGCGTCACGAAGATGTGTTACGAAACTGATAGCGCGAAACAAATAAAAAAAGATGGGCCAAATGTACTTTAGTGTAAAGTGTACGAGAGAACGTTGTAATATTAGTTTGTTAATGCTAAATGTTTTTCTGCTGTTGTTGCAACATATTTGGATAAAATTGATAATGATCAACCGATAAGAAATGTATTGTACTCCACTCAAATTTGCGTTGAAACATTCACAAAGGGACCATTTATAACAAACCATTTAGATAAATTAAGCAAACAGGCAAAAGGGGTTTGTTTTTGACAAAGCAGGAAAATTGCGGCGCGCTCCTCGAATGAGGAACATAAGGCCACACCGTAATATAAATTTCCTTCATTTATTTACCTTTATGCATCTTTACGACTGTTTAATTACACTAACATTGAATATTCCATAAACTAGTTATGTGACAAAAAGTAAATGAACGTTTGTCACATACATTGTTCTGGCATAGAGAAAACAATCCGAGAAAGGATTTTTGATTATTTTAACTACCTTCCACAAGAGCAAAAAATAAAAAAAAAGATAAGATATGTCATTATTAATCTATTATTTCAAGAAAAATGGATCCTCGATTTCCTCAGTATCAAATCGCCGTCCTTTGATTCATCATTACCAGGTGTATCTCCGATTTTGTTGATATGTTTTTATCCATTGGGTTGTGGGAAAATGGTGGGAGAATCTGGTGTTTCCTGTTAATATCAAATTATGCCAACGCCGCCATACGCGTGCATATGACAATAGCAGAACACGAAATAATATTTAATTAATCTGTGCTGCTCTTAAAACAAGGTATCATGTTTTTCAACTTTTCAGAATATAATAACATACATATTCATTAACGTAATTAAGTCATTTGCATGTTACACATTTATATCTTTAAATTTGTTTGTAGTGCATGATACAATTATCTTCTACGGCTCTGCAGGCACACTCACAGTCTTTCGATGAAATTATTGATAACTTTTCGGTGTACTGGGTCTGTTCTGAAAGTAGTAGAACTTATTGGAAAAAAAAGATGTATTCATAAAAATAGCACAAACAATTAGAATTTTTCAAAGTAGGACCCTTCCGCATCTACACACTGCTGCCAACGAGTTTTCGAGTTTTCGTACGCCTCCAGGAACGCCTGGACCGGAATGCTGTTTAGCTCCCTCGTCACAGCCTGTTGAACCGCCCCTACCGACCCGTGATGCTTCCCTTAAGCGTAGCTTTTATTCTCGGGAATAGAAAAAAGTTTGGCGGGCCCAAGTCGGGACTGTAGGGGTGTTGAGGCAGCGTTGCCACCTTGTGCTGGTCAAGATATTCCACTACGCGAAACGCTGTGTGGCTCGCCGCGTTGTCATGGTGCAGCCGCCAATCGTTGGCGATAATTGGGCGAACACGAACAATGCATTTTCGCAGTCTTGTCAGGACTTCCACGAAAAAAAACTGCATTATCTCTTTGTCCGGGTGGTACAAACTCTTTGTGACACATTTTCGTTGGTCTTGCGGGTCGAAGGGCGTCCGGAGCGGTCGTCGTCTTCCACTCTTTCCCTACCTTCTCGGAACAGCTTGTGCCAATCAAAAACTCTCGTTCTACCCATGGCAGCATCACCGTAGGCCTGCTTAATCATGTCGTGAGTCTCTTTGCCCGTTTTACCAAGTTTTACGCAAAATTTGATCGCGTATCGCTGCTCCAGTAAACGCTCCATGGTGTCCCGTGACGAGACGTTTGACAGGGGCTCACAATACGAGCGACCTGCTCTCTTCAACGGCCGAGAGCCGACTGCCGATTTTTCTCAGCGTTCCCAATACAGAGTCTACCACTTAACTTGCAAACGCTCGCTTGCGAGAAAACGTTAAATGGCAACAGCGCGCCAAAAACTCGGGAGGTTTCTGAAATGATCTAGAGCACTGGAGAAGACTTCCGGTGCCCTGCTATCGCGATCCAGGCACATATTGACTAGTCCGCTTGTCTCTTAGTTACAAATGATTATAAGTATCGTGGTTTCCTATCGTACGACCTCTCACTCCGTAATGGGGGAGAGCATGATAATATCATGGTCTTCAACAAGGCCGAGCTACCTTCTAGATTCTCCCTGGTGAAGAGAGCGGCAGGACCCAGTAAGATCCAGAGGAGTAAAGCATGATGGCTAGGCATAGTAAACAATAAGCAAATTACGATACCTAAACTCGGGCAAATCTTCAAATCGTCAAATCTTCTAATAAGTGGGTTCATTGTCATGTGACGCCATCAATTTTTACCACCCAACATTTGCGATACTACTTACAATTAGTTGTACGTTTCATACTGTTGCGCTATGGACTAGACAAGCGGTGGCACATTACCTCACCTCTCCACTCCATGTGCCATACATTCACGGCATTAACCAAAGTTCTAGTGTAAACTTGCAAAAAGTCCTTTCCACGTTATGTAACAGGCACGACACCGCTAACTCGCTACGCCAGAAGCAATAAACCTACAATCGCTATAGGAGTCGCAGACGACGCCCTAACACCGCAACCATCTTGCCGCTCTTAAACTCATTGTCAGACTCACCCCCAAAGACGATACAAGGGGTCCCCACGACGGGTCCCAACGACGGGCCCCAACAATGGGCGCCCGTAACCGTGCTTGCGAACAACGTTCCGGTTCAAACGGACAGTGTTTCCTTCTCAAGGGGCTGTCCCCAAATCTTTTGTGCATGCGTTCTGCCTGGCTTTCCACCTCAACGGTTATCATGAGATTCGTACAGCAGTTGTAACCCAGACTTCCAATCTGCTAACATTTCAAATCAAATTCTAAGTTTAAGCTCTTTCCAAAACCTTTTACTAGTTTCAATTATTATAGGATCGCTGTATTTATAAGCCTATTGTAAACCGCATATATAAACACATAGTATCTACGTCTAATACTCACTTTATCGTAGTTATATTATATTTCATATTTTATAGTTTATGTTTTACGTTTTATATTTTATATCTCATATTATATTAAAATTGGATACTAAACAAGCCTAAGTTTATTTCCCAGTTTCCAACCCTTGTCATAGCCCCTGATACAACTTTAGTCATCTTCTCAAGAAACTACTCTTAAATCCGCGTACCTCAAATAAGGCGCCTGATAACAGCAAGAATCCTTGTCAAGACGAAAGGCACGCGACTCTCTTGAATGAAAGAAAACAAATTATGTTATAGCCGACACGAGGGTAGGTAGGAAATGGATCGGGTTTCGTGCCGACTTCGCTCGGACGTAACAGTCATTTACTTAAAGCCGGCCATTTCGAGTAATACAGTTCCTGCGATATCTATCACCGCAAATAGAGACGTTGTAAATTATTTGTTATTGTTTTTTCACGAAAGGTTTGATACATGTTAAACAACTCGACTGTGATGCAACTCTTAATTTAAAATTCCAGTCGATCTTCAGAATGCACAACGTCCCCCCTTTTTTTATGAATATATATCGTTCGTTTTATTTATTATTCCATTCCTTCTTCCTGATTATCGTATATTTTAAAAATGAGGAGTATTAAAGAAATCCTTACAGGATCATAATTAACATTTCAACAAAAGATGTACATGGTCTGTCCGGAAAGTAACCGGTCTGGATTTTTCCTCGGCGAACGGGCGGAGGAAAGGCGGTCTGCGCGGGTAGGATCGGTGGAGGGGGTATTGGGAAAGCTGAAAAAAATCGGCGGTCGGCTCTCGGTCGTAGAAAACAGCAGGTCGCTTATATTGTGAACACGTGTCGAAGCGCCTCGTCACGGAGAATCATGGAGCGTTTACTGGAGCAGCGATACGCGATCAAATTTTGTGTAAAGCTTGGTAAAACGGGCAAAGAGACTCACGACATGATTACGGAGGCCTATCGTGATGCTGCCATGGGTAGATCGGGTGGTTTTGAGTAGCACAAGCTGTTCCGAGAAGGCAGGGAAAGAGTGGAAGACGACGACCGTTCCGGACGTCGGAGTCAATGCTCATTTGCTTTTTTGATGGACATGGAGTCATCCACAAAGAGTTTGTACCACCCTGACAAACAGTTATTACAGATCTTTACGTGGAAGTCCTCATAAGACTGTGAAAACGCATCGTTCGTGTCCGCCCAGGCATCGCCAAGAATTGGCGGCTGCACCACGACAACGCGCCGAGCCATACAGCGTTCCGCGTAGTGGAGTATATTGCCCAGCACAAGGTGACAACGCTGCCTCAGCCCCCCTACACCCCCGACGTGGCCCCGCCAGCCTTTGTTCTTTTCCCGAAAATAAAATCGACGCTCAAGGGGAAGTATCACAGGTCGGTAGGGGCGGTTCAACAAGCCGTAACGAGGCGCTTCGACAGGTGTTCACAATATAAGCTACCTGCTTTTTTTTACGACCGACAACCGACCGCCGGTTTTTGCTAGCTTTCCCAACATCCCCCTCAACCGATCCAAACCGCGCAGACCGCCTCTCCTCCATCCGTTTGCCCAGGAAAAGCCAGCCCGGGAACTTTTCCGGACAAACCATGTACAGTAAGTCCTGTTTTTGTGCGGAGGGTAGGGACCGCATAAAAGAAATCGCACAAAAAAATATTCGTAAATTTTATTAATACTGTCATATAATAAGCATCTGCGTATGATATACAACAAAAATTTTTTTTTATGCGGCGGATAGGGACCGCATAAAAAAAGTCGCACTTGGAAAATACATCAATTATTAACGAAATAGATGAGAAAATGCTTTCAAACAAATTAAATAATTAAATTAGACCTGAAAATATTTTAAAAACATTAAATTTTTCATTGTAACTGTATACAATGATGATACTAACTGAGGAAGTAAGGAGGTGTAGAGCGTGTAGAGACTAAGGGAGAGAGGTGATATTTGAATGGCAAATACGACTTGAAAGTAAATGGGAAAAATAATTAGGAGGGATTGCAGTGCAGGGCGGATTAGGATAGGGTAAGTTTCGTACATGGAAAAGAAAAGAGACCAAGGGTTTGGAGATACGATTTGGGGTAATAAAATTGCGGTTGGGTTGCGTATTAATGAGTGGATTAGCGGAGGGTATTACAGTTCGTGTTGAACGGATGATTGCGTTTTTCTAACTGTACATCGGGATTATTACGAATTCTTAACATCGCGGATAAAACTCTGAATACGAAGCGTATACTACATACAGTGGCTCTTATTAATATTCGGACACCAGAGTGTTCTATCCATTATTACTCTCTATATTTAACCAGAATTAAATTAACATATTTTTTGTGTGTTATTATGATAAACTGTAGTCTCTTTTCAATGAAATCATAAATTGTATTTATTTAAATTAATTTGTTTATTGTATAACTAATAATATCTAAGGGAATGTGATATTCGTACGTCGCAAAAATATTCGGACACTTAATGGGAGACAATGATTTTACATAAAAAATACAGTTATATTATATAATTTTCAAAATCTTAGTATTTTGTGGGATAGCCGTTTTGTTTTATTACACATTTTAATCGATTGGGCATGTTAGTTATAATTTTTTCTAAATAATGTTGTGTGATACGTTTCCATTCTTCTAATAATCTTTGTTTTAGTTCTTCTTTTGACCTGATTGGTGTTTGTCGAATTTGTTGGTCTAGGTGATCCCATAAGTTTTCAATCGGGTTTAAATCCGGTGACTGCGGTGGTGGATGTAACACGTGGGGGCAATTATACAATAAGTATTCCTGAACTATTCGGGCTTTATGTTTTGGGTCATTGTCTTGGTAAAATTTAAATGTGGTTTCAATGTCCATTGCAGTTACGCTTTTTTTTAGATTTTGTTTCAAAATATCCAAATACTTATTTTTATCCATGATTCCATCAATAAAAACCAATTCTCCAACTCCTTTTGACGATATACAACCCCAAACCATGATACTTGCACCTCCGTGTTTAACTGTCGGATTTAGATTTTTAAAATTGAGCTCTTGATTTCGCTTACGCCACACTATTTTTCGTCCATCTGATCCATATAAGTTAAATTTGCTTTCATCGGCGAAAACAACATCGTTCCACCACGATTGTTCTTTACTAATAATTTGTTTTGCAAAGTTTAATCTTTTCTTACGATTCGCCTCATTTATATAAGGCTTTTTGCGTGCCACTCTACCGTTGTAACCATGTTCTTTTAACACCCGACGTATCGTATCTGGATGAACTTTTTTCCCTGATTCTTCCAATAATGCAGCACTTATTTTAGGAGCACTTAAACTAGGATCTTGTTTTATTTTCCTCACAATTTTCCGTTTGTCCCGATCGCTAAGTATCTTTGGCCGCCCCTTTTGAGGAATTGACTCAATCCGATCCTCATGCTTGTACCTATATATAATATCTGCTACGGTACTCTTGCTTAAATTTAGCAAAGTGCCGATTTCCCGATAAGATTTTCCTTTTTCGCGGTGAAAAATAACTAATTGTCGCACGTTAGAAGAAGTATTTTTACTTTTCCGACCCATGTTCAAAATTTCTAACTGATTACAACGTCTTTCGAATAGTAACTGATGCTTCGGAGACTGATCTACATCTATATCAACATATGTTTGTAAACAATATCAAGGACGAAGAATACTGCTTAAGAAATACAGCTAAATATTGGGTGTCCGAATATTTTTGCGACGTACGAATAACACATTTCCTTAAATATTATTATTTATACGATAAGCAAATTAATATAAATGGATAAAATTTGTGATTTCATTGAAAAGAGACTATAGTTTATCATAATAAAAAACAAAAAATCTGTTCATTTAATTCTGGTTAAATTTAGAGAGTAATAATGGATAGAACACTCTGGTGTCCGAATATTAATAAGAGCCACTGTACATATTCGCGCGTCGAGCGAGAATATGTAGGTCGTAACTGACTGTTCGTTGTCAGGAGTTTGTTTAAAACAAATCAACAGAGTGTCGCAAAGTGGACATACATTGTCGTCAAAGAGTCCACGTAGTAAGGGTTCGTCCACAACATGTACATGTATACTAATAGGAAACATTAAACTGGTACCAATGATGCTGAGATTCATATACCGCATAAAAAAAATCGCACGAAAAAAACCGCACAAAAATAAAATCGCATAGAAACGAACCGCACAAAAACAGGACTTACTGTATTGCATTTACCGTGTTGTTGGCACTTCGGTTATTAGTTTTTCGTTTTAATAGTTTAGTTCGTTCGTTGTCGTTTCGTTTTAATAGTTTTTCGTTTAATTAGTTTATCGTTTTAATAGTTGTTTGTTTTATTCTCTCGTATCACATTGCCGCAGCAATTAACGCTTCGTTACAGTTTTTGTTGTACAGTAAATCCTGTTTTTGGGCGGTTCTTTTCTATGCGATTTTATTTTTGTGCGATTTGTTTTGTGCGGCTTTATTTTTGTGCGATTTGTTTCGTGCGATTTTTTTTGTGCGGTATATGAATCTCAGCGGCGTTGGCACCAGCTCAATGTTTCCTATCAGTGTACATATACATGTTGTGGACGAACCCTTACTACGTGGACTCTTTGACGACAATGTATGTCCACTTTGCGACACTCTGTTGATTTGTTTTAAACAATCTCCTGACAACGAACAGTCAGTTACGTACCTACATATTCTCGCTCGACGCGCGAATACGTAGTATACGCTTCGTATTCAGAGTATTATCCGCGATGTTAAGAATTCGTAATAATCCCGATGTACAGTTAGAAAAACGCAATCATCCGTTCAACACGAACTGTAATACCCTCCGCTAATCCACTCATTAATACGCAACCCAACCGCGATTTTATTACCCCAAATCGTATCCCCAAACCCTTGGTCTCTTTTCTTTTCCATGCACGAAATTATCCTATCGTAATCCGTCCTGCACTGCAATCTCTCCTAATTATTTTTCCTATCTACTTTCAAGTCGTATTTGCCATTCAAATCATCACCTCTCTCCCTTAGTCTCTACACACTCTACAGCCCCGATTCAAACGTCACAAAAATTGATAATCGACTTCATGGTGCCAAATAGCCAATGAATTGAAATCGCATCTTCAAGCGAGGAAAGCGATTTTGAACCAAGTCATCATAAGAAGATGCGCGTTTCGGATCACGACGAGTAGCAGTGCATATGCATTTTGAAAACTTCTCCATGTATATAGTTACAATGTAAAATAAAATGTTTTTAAATTAATACCAGGTCTAATTTAATTATTTAATTTGTTTGAAAGCATTTTCTCATCTATTTCGTAAGTAATTGATGTATTTTTCAAGTGCGACTTTTTTTATGCGATCCAAATCCACAGCATAAAAAAAAATGTTTGTTGTACATCGTACGCAGATGCTTATTATATGTCAGTGTTAATAAAATTTCCGATTTTTTTTTGTACGATTTCTTTTATGCGGCCCCTATCCCCCGCACAAAAACAGGACTTACTGTATTAAATTTTTATGTAATGTTCAAAACTTAATGAGTAGAGGTGGTGTAACGCACGTCTCATTCACTGTATCCATTTAAGAGTAACATTGTTTTGTTATCACGGTAGACACGGTAATCTATATCTAAGTACAGTTATGTGTGTTTTATTAATTTTACTTAAAAAAATATCTTGGGCGTTAATGGATTAAGGGTACTTTCAGTTATTTTTCAGCTTTTATACAATATAAAGCTACACTTGTTGTCAACGAAATTTATAAAACATACAGAATTGCGAACGTAAAATCGCCTATGCGTGTAAACCACAGCAAATGAATAAGGCAAGTAAATTTATTAATTGTTCCCAAAATAAATTAAATATGTATACCCCATAAAATATGTACCTTTATTCTACATTTATATTGTCCTAAATCCAAGATTTTCTTATCTCTTCTTAGTCTTCTTTTCATTCAACACAGGTGATAATCAACTTTCATGTGACATTCATATTACTTCTGTTTTTTGTAGTGCACTATTATACACATTGGAAACAATTAAACACATACAAAGAATTAATATACTGAAAAATGTTTAGTTTATTGTGAGCAAACAATTACATAAGGGGTACAGTAAAAAGTAATTTGTAGTGCATCAGTAATTTGATCATTTTTAATTGTAGATAAATTTCATTTTATTTGCCACTCATTGTAAATGGAAAAGATACACATTTTAAATTATCTGACATATGTACTGCATAATTATATTGACACAATGTATACTTAATTTACATTGAAATATGGCAACAAATATAATAACCTCATCTAAAATGAAAATAAAAGGTTAACTACTTAATTAGGTATATTTTCATACGATTGCATTTCAATATCGTGTTTGTACCCTAAAATATATACAAGCACTTTTAAAAATAGGAACTTAAAATTTTGACATGGTGAAAGATAAAAATAAAAATAAAGTAACTTCTTGTCACCAATCACGTATACAGAACAAAAGTAAATGTTGTTTAGGGCAACATTGTTTTCTGGTAAGAAAGAAGAATTTTATTATTCCATTTTTGCAAATACCTAATATAAACTGGTACATGAAACGCACACCATTCATATTGCACATCAATATGTAACCGCATTCATAAAATATTAAAATTAGTTTTGGCAGAATTTCTCTAAGACCACCCTGCAGAATAATGCACACATAACAAAACAATAAATAAAATAGTGTTTTATTTAATCTGTTTTTTTGGTTCCTCGTGTTTTCCAGGCTATTAAGAGGTTCCATGAGAAGTACAATGAAAAACAATGAACTTGTGACGCCAGAAGAATAAAAGCATACCATAGCATTCCATATGGCAAACCCTAATAATGATAATAATAATAATGTGAATTTATCAAATGTAATATATAATGGTTTTAATGTACACTGTCATAGAAAATTAAGTTTTTGTAAATGTGCAAATTTATACCTGCCAAAGTTTAATATCTTCTGCCTTGCCAACAGTTAAATATTTCCACACATCCTTAAAATAGTATATAGTGGCATAGAAAAGTGGTCCATATCCTAGCGTAATAATACCTATCATATACTCTTTCAAGGTTTTGATTTTATTTTTTTTTATTGCTGATAGGGCAAGGAAAGATAACAATAGGCTTATACACCACAAATATTCCCACCACAATGGCTAAAAATGTCAATTTTAGTAAGTGCCAACAAATCCAAGTGAAGCAAATACATCATCATCAAAATGTATATATAGAGAAACAATATATCATCACTGAAATAATTTCATGTAAAACATGTATAATATTGATATTTATAAAATTGTTTACCTGGGGTACTTGAAGCTCCTCTATTTCTAATATAAATATATCCAAATGATCCAGTATATCTGCAGATAGCTTTGCAAGCATCACAAAGAAAAGTAAATAGTGGAAAAATATACAATATTTTAACCTTGATTTGTTAGTGGCACTAAAAATATGTGAATAGCTTTAATATGTCATAACTAAAATTATATAAAATGCTGTACATAGTAATTTCACAAATGATAAGTTTATAAAGTCATAAAAATGATTAAAAAAATATCTTTAATTATCTTTCATAAATTAATTCAGAATTAGTGAAGTTGATAAACATATTGTACTAAAATAAACATAAAGGTATATGGAAAAATGTAATAAATTTGTACAAACAGGAAACTTATCTTTTCTATTTTCTTACCTGATTTGATATTGGGCTGCAATTTTTTGTCTATGATTGTAATCGTTTCCATCTGTACCCAAAGTCTGAGAGAGTGTCATTTTTGAAGTCATATGCTTTATTACTTTTAACTAAAATTATTTTCTCTCAAATATATTTCGCTAATAAATTATAAATTATATCATCTCAAATAGATATTTGATCATTTAGAAGCCCAAATGAAAAAATATGGCCTCACACATTATTAAATCCATGTGAATGATACCCTTTTCAATAAAGCTTCGTTTTCACTGTAGACGAAAATTGTTCGTGAAAATAATTTGTAAACTGTTTATTTTCATGTCAAGTTAGAAACAAAACGTTTTATTTCAGTTAACATATTCCTCATTTTACAATTCGATTATAAAACATTTCTCAGATAATATTAAAGGGCATTCTAACAAACACGTTTAAGATTTCCTTTTTGGTTAACCACTTTATATCGAAGATGAACGTAACCTGACAATGAATGCACGTATCTAGTCGCACTTACAGACGAAATAAATAGGTAAGTTTCTTGTTTTATAGAATGAAAGCAACAATTATCATGCCGTAACCAAAGATCGCGTTTCCAATATGCGTCATGAATATATTACAAATGTGTTTGATACAGTCAAACACTTCCACGCATAAACGGGATATGAAGGGATATATTGCCAAATGATGTAGAGCAGACTGGAGCAGACCGGATACAGAAGGTTATGTTACTCCCAATAATACTCAGATTGGCTTCGTTCAATAAAATATATTTTAACGTGTTTCACTACCTGTTGCTTTTGAGAGTTCAAAACCGGTATTGCTAAACTGTGTAAACTACCAACGGTTGATCCTCAAAACACCACGCTTTTCTCTGTTCACTCCATACCAGACAAAACGAGAAAAAAGGGTAAAGGTAAAGAATCGCGGCCTCCTCACCGATTTGCATGAAACTTCGTGCAATGGTACATTTTTGCATAAAAATAAGATCTGTAAAAGCCAAAAAGCGCGCTCTCGTCTAATTAAAAAGTTATGGCAAAGGTAAAGAATCGCGGCCTCCTCACCGATTTGCATGAAACTTCGTGCAATGGTACATTTTTGCATAAAAATAAGATCTGTAAAAGCCAAAAAGCGCGCTCTCGTCTAATTAAAAAGTTATTAAGCGTCAAAGTTTATTGTAAAGTGTATTGTATTGCTTACCGGCACCGCGAACGACATCCGCGCATGCGCACTGATGTCTGCGCATGCGCACGGACAAGTTTGCAGGTAGAGTGCGCGTATTTGAAATGAAATAACATTGAATTGGCGAAGGCTAGGTGTGGGCAACGCTTCCCTTTCATAACATTTAAGGGTTTTCAATCAAAAAATGGTTTGAGAGTTGGTTTAGGTCTAGATTTCTTTCAGCCAAATCTCACTTTTCGTTTTATTTCTATGGCTAGGTGTGGGCAAGGCTTCCCTTACATAATTTTTAAGGGTTTTCAATCAAACAATGGTTTGAGAGTTGGTTTAGGTCTAGATTTCTTTCAGCCAAATCTTACTTTTTGTATTATTTAAGGGCTGGGTGTAGGCTAGGCTTCCCTTTTGTAGTGCTTTTGTCGATAGAAATGATGTTGCTGCACTTTTGCTATTAAAATATAACCCGAACCTACTCTCAAACCATTGTTTAATTGAAAACTCTTAAACATTATGAAAGGGAAGCCTTGCCCACATCTAGCCATAGAAATAAAACGAAAAGTAAGATTTGGCTGAAAGAAATCTAGACCCAAACCAACTCTCAAACCATTGTTTGATTGAAAACCCTTAAATATTATGAAAGGGAAGCCTTGCCCACACCTAGCCTTCGCCAATTCAATATTATTTCATTTCAAATACGCGCACTTTGCCTGCATGCTTGTCCGTGCGCATGCGCAGACATGAGTGCGCATGCGCAGATAGCGTTCACGCTGCCGGTAAGGCAGGTTTTTAACCAACTTTAACGCTTAATAACTTTTTAATTAGACCCGAGCGGGCAATTTGGCTTTTACAGATCTTAGTTTCATGCAAAATTTGATGTTCCTGCAAAGTTTCATGCAAATCGGTGCGGAGGACCGGTTATCTTACCTTTACCTTATTTTGTTGATGGTTTTAATTTTTTTAGAGTTGTGGTCAGGGTCTGGGCACTTCCCACCACTTCCCACCAAAACGTGAACATTGTGTAGTTCCAAAAATGCGGCCATGCGGTGCGGTGGCGCCACAGTAGCTGCATCCTAGCTTCACCGAGTGGAGAGTCGAGGGGAGCGCAGGAGAGCACGGGAGAGCAGGGCCTATCCACTCTGTCTCTAAAACGTGGTAAGTCTGTAGTACCGCCGGTGACTGGGGCGCTCTGATGTCGCGGTAGTAGCTCAATTGCTATTGGCTGAATTTTTGCGGGAGCCATGACATATTTGATATAAATTTGCGGGAGAGTCAGTCGCTGATGGTCGCTGACAGTCACTAGTTGCACATGGATGCGGTTAGTTGCTACCTGTTGCTACCTGACAGTCAGCGTTTATTTCGTTGTGCGAAAGTTTTTTTTTTATTTTGAAATCGTGTAGTGTTGTACAACTGTGGTTATTTCATCATTGTGTCGTGCGAAACATCAATTGTACAAGTAAGTATTCAAAGATTATAAGAAACTGTAATAAACCGTGGCAGTAAACAAATTGTAATACTAAAATTCGTATGGCATGTGATTTTAATTGCAGCATGAAGGTTGAATGCTGTGTGCAAGGATGCAGATCACATAGATCTATGCCACGCCACATATTCCCAAAAAATGACGAACGTTTTGTGTTGTGGAAACAAGCAGTTTTCTCGGAGAAAATTGCAAGTTTGAACGACACAGAACTTCGCAAGAGATTTGTGTGCTACAGACATTTTAAAGAAGAGGACTACATCGTGGGAACCACACGTAGGCGGCTGAAGGACAATGCTGTACCATCTATAGCATTATCATATGATAGGGAAAACACTGGTGTCAGCATTTCTGACATAAATGTACAGGTTAGTCACTCTACATATATCAACATGGGTCTTTAAGACCTCTAAACTTTAATGCAAGATATAATTTGTTGTTTATTACACTTTCAGGTATCAGAAAATGTGCGACCATCCTGTTCATTTGAAGTGCAAGGTGGAAGCACATCTATCAATACATGCAGTGTTACAAGGAATACTGCAGTGGAAACACAGGTTAGTCATTATCAATATGTACCAAAACGTGTCTTTAATATCTTTACACTTTCATGCAAAATATAATTTGTTGTGCTTTGGAATAATCAGGTATCAAGAAGGTATCAATTAACACTGCAGAAGTCAAAACTACACCGCACAGCTTGGTTATTAAAAAGGAGGCAGACCCATAACCAGAAGAAATTGTCCATATTCAAGGCAAGACTCAGGGAGGCAGAGAAATTTTATAAATCTAAATCTCTGCAGCGGATGACCCATAATTTATCTCCCACGCAAGAAGCATTTCTATATACGCAATTAAGGACGTCAAAATATGCAGCACAAGTAGGTTAAAGTTAATGAAACAACTGCCTCACTATCTTCTTAAAATATATTTTTTATATTTATTTTCTGTGTGCTTTTAGGGCAGGCAATATTCAAGAAAGCAGAAGATATTGTGTCTCCCCATCTATAGACAGTCGGGAAAGGCCTACCGATTTTTGGAGACCCTTTTCCATTTACCAAGTGGAAAAGTTCTACGAAGACTGTTGCGAACCTTGATGTTACAGCCTGGAATGAATAAGAACCTCATGGACCATCTAGCAGAAAAAACGCTATCCATGTCAAGATTAAACAAGATATGCTGTTTAATGTGGGATGAGGTGTCTATTCAGCCCCACGTTCATTTCAGCCCTGTATTGCAACGTATGGTTGGTTTTGAAGGCTACGGCAAAGAGCGACGTCCCAAATTCACAGACACTGTTTTAGTTTTTATGCTTCGGGGAATTAAAACAGGATGGAAACTTCCACTCTCGTTTTATTTCTCCGATAGGCAAACCAAGTCATCAGACCTAAAGACTTGTATTAAAGAAGTTACTGAAGCTGTTGTGAATTCGGGACTGCGCATAGTTGCCTACGTTTGCGATCAGGGCACCGCTAACGTAAGGGCTGTAAACGACCTGGTTGCGGAAACAGCGTCGCAAGCTCCTGCCAATATTAAACTTTCAGGTAAGTGACTGCCATAGTAATCGTTGACCCGTTACGGTACATTGCATGGATATGCCGACGGTTAGTTCTACGTGGACAAGAGAAGGTCGATCGTAAAATCCTTTTGTATGGATATGCCGATCGTTATTTCTACGTGGACAATAGAATGTCGATCGTAAAACTTAGCGAAAATCCGACCGTGAAATTTACCGTGACAGGTATGACCGTCTTTACTTTAGTTTAATATAGCAAATGGATAATAATGCAAAGATTGACTTGGCCATTTGCAGGTAATATAATATACATGAACGGTCAGCAAATTGTTGCCGTTTATGATCCGCCGCACCTCATCAAGGGAGTTCGGAATAACCTGCTCAACAAGGATCTGCGAGCCGGGGAGGATTATTTGTCGTGGAAGACAATAGAGTTGGCCCACAAGATGAGTCAAACCAATTTACCGCTCAGGCTATTGAAGAAAATTACGGACCAGCAAGTCAGACCGCATAGAATCGGGAAAATGCGGGTGAAGCATGCAGTGCAGGTGCTGAGCGAGAATATGGCGGGGTTCATGAATCAACAAACATATATCAGTGGTATGTCAAACTATTACAAAACATTTGCTAGTGACATTGTATGCTTTTTGCGGCCAAGTAAGAATACTTTTCATTTTCAATGCTGTAATGTAAATCCAATTTCCAGGATATGTGGACACCGTCTGGGGCCCACTGAGCATGCCTGTGGCCGAGGGACGAGCGGCGGCTCGCATCATCATGTTTTTTAATAACTTGTTTGATTCGTGCAACGGTAGCACAAGGAGACCGGAAAGTATGTATCGTGTTGCCGTTAGCCGAAGCAGTCCGCACGTGAAGTTTTGGTCCAATGCGGTTCCCGAATTAAAGCGAATGCAATTTGTTGATCGAACAGAACAACAGGTCGCCCAACGATCTGCTGTTCTGAGGAATTGGATCACAACCATTCAGGGGTTCCAAAGTATTAACATCATTCTGCAAGGAAAAGGTTTTAAGCACTGGTTTCCCCGACGCATAAATCAGGACCCTTTAGAAAATTTCTTTGGCTCGATCAGGTATTTAGGTTTCCGCGACAATAAGCCAACCGCGATTCAGTTTATAAACCATTTTAAAACTTTAATCCTTAACAATCTGACGACTCGGCCTTCCGCATATTCTAATTGTGAAGATGAAGACGCTGGCAACGTCTTATTTGATTTAAGCATATTGTTACGCACGCCAAATACTTAATTATACTATTCCAATAGACGAGGGGAAACGTGGCATGCTCTGAATCGTCACCCACTTCGCAGATGTATCAACATGTAGATCCGCAACTGTTGCAAACAATTGTAAAATCGTTTTCGAATTTAGAGTCCATTCAATCTTGCCAAACATGCAAGATTAACATTGCACAGAATTTAACCGGTCCTTGTGTAGAGGCACAATCTGCAATAAAACAGTATTTGACAGCGAACTGCTATAGAGCAGATATTATAAATATTTTAAAAACCATTTTATATTTAAATGTAAATTTTAATTTTTTAAATTACGACCATATGCAGCGGGTCAAAGATTTATTTGTTGATACGTCTGTCAGGGTGTCCTTGCAGAATTGGTGTATACACATTAGTAAAATCTTAATGGGCAAAAAACAACACGTGCGACTGCGGACGTTATCGAGATCTTTGCGGCAAACAAGTTCCGACAGCTGCGAAAAAATTTAGAAAATTTACGCCATCGTCGCCGATGATGTGAGAGCCGTACTCGGAGAGACCAGGTCATTTGAAGATACATAGACCCACGTATATCCATGCAAGGTATGTTTATGATATTTCTCCGCTATTTAAGTTTACTGCATTTTTCCATTGTTTTACATACAAATTTTTCGATTTCAGGTTGTCGAGCATGCATTATACGAAGGGAAGTAATAGTCATGATTTTTCTACATACGTTCCATATTCATTTAGCGCATAATTCGTACGTGTGTTCATTACAGTTATCATTTTCAGATTATGGGGGAAGTATTTATTCACAAAGCAGCTCAAAGTCATCCACAGTAAAGGGCTGAGCCTCCAAAGAAGATTTTCAACGAACACCAGGATTATCGATTGCGGCCGACTGTTCCGGAAGAGAGGACAATTGAATGTTTCAGTAGCAATAAGTAATATACATATATAAGATATTATATATTGTTTAGATTTATATGTTGAGGTATATAAATTTATACATTTCTGCGTGTACGTTTAAGGTATATTTTAATATAATTACATTTGTTGGAAGGTGAAAATGGTATTAGTTTTTCGACTTATACCTTTCCTGTAGATTTTATTATATAATAGCTGTTAATTTGTCGATGTACTGTAGGTGTTTCTGGTAGAGCGATTCAATGTATAGATTTTTAGGCAAACTCTGGAAGTGTTAACAATATAAGAGCTCAAGCAATTCCTTGAAGCTGTAAACATTGTTAGTTTACAGCTCTGTTCGGAGCTTCAAGGGATTATTGCTAGAGAGCTAATAATATTGGAAACTCTTCCACAGTTCCCCTAAAAATCTATACATTGGATCGCTCTACCAGAAAAACCTGCAGTACAAGCACGTTTTGGAGCATTTGAACTTAGCCAGTTTTGGAGCAGAGTTCAGAGCCACTTTAGTTCCTCAATGAGTGCGATTGAGTAGGTGGCGCGACATTAGTGTTCATGGTGCTACAAGAGGGGAATCCCAGGAGTACCCACGCCCTGGTTGTGGTTCATATTTAGGAACCATGGTCTTTTATTGTCAGGTTTTATGTAATTGAAGTCTTCGACCATATAAGGTGCGTTCGGAGAGACACTACGGGTGCGTTCGGGGAGTCACTATTCGCGCTATCTAGCGCTACAGATGGTGCGTTCGGGGAGTCACTACGAACGCTATGAACGCAAACACTACCAACGGCGTTCGCGGAGCCCGATAGCGCGATGGTGGTATCAAGCTCCGTGAACGCTCTACAGCGTAGCGTTAGCAGACGATCATCGTTTTGTGGGGGGGTTTTCAAATCGAAAAATTGTTTTTCAGTTTTTCTCACATACAAAATCGTTTGCGGGCTTAAGTTAAATAAGATAAATTGTTGAAAGTCGACTAAACTGAAGGCTACTAAACATATTTTTTTGTTGAACAATAAAAACGAAAGAAACTATTATTATTATTATTTGTCTGGCACGCGAATGAGGTTATAAATTTCAAAATGGCCCTTGGCAGAAAATAGGTTCCCCACCCCTGACTTACAGCGTGTGGTGCTATTGGCTGTTCACGGAATACCCCACGCAACGCAACCGACACACTACCTCGGAAGAAATAGCGTTCGTAGCGTTTAGTCATGACGTCGCACACCATAAGTAGTGACGTCACGGTAGTGTTTGATTGCGCTACCTCGAGCTCCGCGAACAGTCTGTAGCGCCATGATTGCGCGAATAGTGACTCCCCGAACGCACCCAGACTGTTCGCGGAGCTCGCCAATAGCGCAATGAAACACGATCGTGACGTCACTATTTATGGTGTGTGACGTCATGACTGAACGCTACGAACGCTATTTCTTCCGAGGTAGTGTATCAGTTGCGTAGCGTTTGCGTTCTCCGTGAACAGCAAAAATAGCACCACACGCTGTAAGTCAGGGGTAGGGAACCTATTTTCTGCCAAGGGCCATTTTGAAATTTATAACATCATTCGCGGGCCAGACAAATAATAATAATAGTTTCTTTCGTTTTTATTGTTCAACAAAAAAATATGTTTAGTAGCATATGGGTGCGTTCGGGGAGACACTACGAACGCTATAAACGCAAACACTACCAACGGCGTTCGCGGAGCCCGATAGCGCGATGGTGGTATCAAGCTCCGTGAACGCTCTACAGCGTAGCGTTAGCAGACGATCATCGTTTTGTGGGGGGGTTTTCAAATCGAAAAATTGTTTTTCAGTTTTTCTCACATACAAAATCGTTTGCGGGCTTAAGTTAAATAAGATAAATCGTTGAAACTCGACTAAACTGAAGGCTACTAAACATATTTTTTTGTTGAACAATAAAAACGAAAGAAACTATTATTATTATTATTTGTCTGGCATGGTCTGGCACGCGAATGAGGTTATAAATTTCAAAATGGCCCTTGGCAGAAAATAGGTTCCCCACCCCTGACTTACAGCGTGTGGTGCTATTGGCTGTTCACGGAATACCCCACGCAACGCAATCGACACACTACCTCGGAAGAAATAGCGTTCGTAGCGTTTAGTCATGACGTCGCACACCATAAGTAGTGACGTCACGGTAGTGTTTGATTGCGCTACCGCGAGCTCCGCGAACAGTCTGTAGCGCCATGATTGCGCGAATAGCAGCGAATAGTGACTCCCCGAACGCACCCATAGTATATGGACCGCTCAAGCCTACTCTTTATACACTGAGCGCAGCGTAACCAACATCTCCGTACCGAAAGTGAGAGTTGACACTAATGCGCATGCGTCGAATTCGAAAACTATAGCAAAATTCCGTCTGGATGACAGGTGGTGACAGGCTATGACCACACGGCTGACGGCATTTGTCGACACAGCCATAACCTATTCTAATGCGTTGTTCGAAAAACTAAGTTATATTATACAGTTATAAAGTTACAAATGCTGTTAGATACACGAAAACATGATAACAAATTTACCAAGCTTATTCTTCATATGCATCAATAATGTATTTCTACGAAAAAAAAATTTTTTTGTAATTCTGATACTACGTATGATATTGTTATTTAATAGGATATTATTTAGTAGAGATAGGATTAATACAACTAAAAGTAATAAGTACCGTGAAATATAACAATTTTTATATTACGGACAACTGTTTTGATTTAAAATAAATAATTTCCTTTTTCTATGTCTACAAATCTCAAAAGCTACTGATCGCAATAGTTCGGCATCCTATCGAAATCCGAATTCGCGCTTTTCCCCACTGCTGTTGCCCATTGTTTGTAGCGCTTGCGCATTACTGCTTACTCGTAACTTTGGCATGAGCAGGCATGAGAGATGTTGGTTACGGACTACACTATAGATTGAGCGGTCCATACATACATATACCCTATGGGCGAAGATTTGAAGTATTTATCGGAATTAGGGTTTTCTGCGGTTCTATTGTATTTTAACTTCTGTTTTGATAATACTTGTCTTGTAATATTGGATGATTTCCGTTTCGCTGATGGTGGTCAAGTTATGTGAACTGTGCAGTACTTTAATTCTGGCTATTTTATCGGCTGATTCATTGCCATCAATACATTGTGGCGTCCGCCGTCGGTCTAGTTCCGACTTTACCCACGGCGGCGAGGACGAACCGGATTGGTCACGGCGCTCGGCGAATGAGAGTGCGGACGACCGGAAGAGGAACGCGCGTGTTCCCGCGGAATATATTATATCCTGTTAGTCTTTGCAACTGAGAGTACCTGAATAAACATTGTGATATTTGAACCAAAAGAAATCGAGTTCTTTCGGTTCAAATATCACAATGTTTATTCAGGTACTCTCAGTTGCAAAGACTAACAGGATATAATATATTCCGCGGGAACACGCGCGTTCCTCTTCCGGTCGTCCGCACTCTCATTCGCCGAGCGCCGTGACCAATCCGGTTCGTCCTCGCCGCCGTGGGTAAAGTCGGAACTAGACCGACGCCACAACATATTGGAGTGACTGCGGACTGCTGCGGACCCAGTGGAAGTGAATTCTAGTATTGTTCTTGTAGTATTTATGTATAATTTTTTTTTCTATGATAAATAGGTTGAATTTTTTGTTAGGGGTTGGGTTGTCCAGTGCTTGTAATACTGATCAGAAGTCTAAAATGATATTGATGTGAAATTTGTTGGAGGTTGTATTGTATTTAGTGCTTTTTTGCAGGCGACATTTTCAAGCTAGCCAGATAGTAGCTGTCTTGGCTGACAAGATTGTTGTGAAAGGATTGACAGTAATTTTGGTTGCATGATTGTTGGTTAAATCATAAATTCCGGCCCACAGTAGATTTTTGGTGTGGTTTTAGACTCATCTGATTATAATATAATATTGTTACGTGCTAACTTGTTCATATCATCCTTCTGGCATGTACATGCTTCACCCTTAAATGTACGTACGGTGTCCAATCCTACCGAGTGGCAATTTTCTTCTATCACCTCCTCCCCTTTTCTCTCAATGGTGTTCAAGGAGTTTCCACACTGTTTCCAACTGGCCACAAATGTCCACATTCATCAATAGGCTCACCTAAAAATTACCACAAATTCTGGCACCCCACCCACGTTGGTTTTATACCAGATACTCTAATAGAGAAGATTCATTCCTTATTCTTATTCTTTAATTGACTTACAGTCACTCACTCAACTACACAACAAGAACTCATCCAAAGCGAAGTTTTACTTGTTGTCAAGCGTTTGTTATATCATATTTGTTGTGGTTTTTTCAACGTGCCTGTTTTGTTATACAGAGTGTGTCACTTGCAAAGGGCATCGTGAAAAGTTTTATAAAAGGCTTAATAAAAGAGGTCATAGAACTCTGTGCAAACTTCATAGTTGATAAATGAATGTACGTTACAAAAGGTGCTAGAATTGGCCTTCCGCCACCTGTTTACACAATTCAACATTGCGACTCTCACGACTACCGGATCAACGGCAAAATAGGATCGTAAACCGTATGAGGTAAACAGTTAAATGTTGTCTGTCCCGACGGCACTGGGTCGTTCGTCTTCTCTCTTGGCCTTGCTCATCAACATATGGTCACCACGGCGTAAAAATAGAAGCAGTAGAGTAGATACGGAAGCATTACATAACTTAGTGATACTCGGCCAAGGCCACGACGGCCGCGATAGGAACAAAGTTATGCATCATCGAAATGGAAACCATCCAGTTGCCTATAAGTATATCAATGGACATTCGAGCTGATTCGAGCGAACTCAACTTGGAGACGCAGTAACAAACGTGACACCCCTCCAGAAATCATTCAAACGAACAGCAGCATCTCGTATAACTTAGTGCAGTCATCTTCGTCTTTCTGAAAATCTCTCTATTGCAAAAAATAAAAAAAGGGCTGCGGATCTCGCCGTGACCTAGTCAGATTTTCTGACTGTGGTTTGCGGGACCGACGCTGGGACAGAAGAGTTCTGGAGTACCATGACGGCGTTGTGCGATGCCATAATGCCCCGGGCTAAGAGGACGCCCCAAAGGTCGGCGATATAGCAGAATTAAGAGAACGCTTTGTCTAAGACCTGGACCGCGAAATAGTAATAACGGCGCCGAGCCGGTGACAGTCAAATGCATTTCGAGGACAGGCAATTGACACCCGAGCCCTAGTCTAAATCTATACTTCCGTTTAGGTTCGGATTCCGTTACTGTATTCCTTACGGGCCAAAACAGTTATCCCTCTTTCTTCTGAAAGGTGACAACTGATAACCGAACGGTGGACGAGTTTAAACAAATCTATGTACTGGAGTGCGATCTCTGATTGAACCTTTCTAAAAGGAAAACTTTGCTCCATGGTCCGAAGAATGGTCTCAACAACTGGGCACAAGAAGCACCAGCGTTTTCTGGCAAAGGTCTGTTAAATGTCTCGGACTAAAACTAAATACCAGACTCGAATGGAGTCCAGCTAGTTTGGACAGAATAAAGAAGTCACAGCCAACACACTGGCTCCTGTATTCCCTCATAGCTTTAACCAGGCCCATGAAAACAAAGATTCACCTCCTCCTCTACAGAACACGCATAAGATCCATTCTCTTACGCGGACACCAAATATGGTGCACCACTACCTCCTGCTGTGTCAACCAGCTCCAGATTGTTCAAAACAAATTATTAAGAATCATCCTCTGCCTACCCAAGTAAACGTTCGTCCCTGACCTACACAAAGCAGCAAGTTTCCCAACAATTCAAGATCATATTAACACCTCTGTACCAAAACTATATCAACACAAACACCCAAGGCCAACATTTAACCAATTTGGCAGACTAAAACCCATACAGTTGCCTTACAGGCTAAAATTCCCAACTCCAGTAACTGTACTACAAACACCCCTCTAATTTAATCCCCCGATATGTGCTTGAGGTTTTATGACACTTTATCCCATTCCCTACCCACATGTGGCAATATTTCTCTCTAACAATAAGCAATTAATAGGAGGAAACCTCCCAAGGATTGCAAATCCCGCAACACGGATACAAAGGCAAAAAAGAAAAGAGTTCTTACGTTCTTAACATTTATTCCTTAGTACTTACTCTCTCAGTCACGCATACGAACTTTTAATCATACGGTGTCGTTGTCAGTTTGTGTATTCAAATTTATAATAAATCTCCATTTATATTTCCTGTCATTTTATATCGGTTATTTTGAACCTGCGTAATTGCGACATCACCCCCTTGTACGACAGAAGCAGCGGAAACGAGGCACTACGAGCAATATTGTGGGACCTCTTTGGCCCTCAAGTGCTAAGGCAAGGGCATGAGAGGACTTCCTTCAGACCCTCGACGCGGATTCATGGGGGCGTCCCTACAAAATGGTTGTTGGAAAACTCAAGCACCGGGGCGTTCCCATGTCCGAGTTCTTGGAGCTGGTCGTTGACCCTATGTTTCCTCGTCCCGACGTGGTGGTTCACCACTCGCTCATGCGGACCAGATTGACTGGTCTGCAAATTGGGGGTCACAGAGGAGGAGATTGCTAGGCAAATTAATGGGCTCGGGGCCAAGAACACGTGTCCGGGGACGGATTGAATTCCCGGTAAGGCCCAGGCTGTGGCACTAGATGTCCTTGGTCTTGTTCATGCGCATTTTCCACGAGTGTGTAAATCTGAGCACGTTCTCCACGAGGTGGAAAACAGGGCGGATGGTCTTCCTCCGAAAGGACGGGCGGCCCGCGTAGGATCCGTCCATGTAGTGACTTATCTGCTTGCTGGACGAGGTAAGTAAACTCTTCGTGTGTTCAACACGTTGAGCGCGGCATCGATCCCTGGGGACCGTCAGCGACTTTTCCGTTCGGCTTCATATCGGTGTGGATATTTCTATTGTCTTTCTATTTCATCGCTATGCCTTTGATTTTCGGTAATTATTATTTTATTGCCGGTTTTAAACTTTAGATTTTACACTGGTGTACCACGTAAATTGTGGAGCATATAGCGATGGCTCTACTTTGGTACCGTACCCAAAGCTACCGTACGAGCGCTAATCTCACAAAACCTATATATTTTATGTGTAAAACCCGTATAAGTACCATTACATGTAGGTAATTGTTTTCAAAATTATCGCACAAAGGAAAACTATTAAAATTGTTGTTAAATTATTGTTGTTTTTCAATTAATGTGTATGTTCGCACATGTTGAATTATTTCGTGAATTTACATCAAGTTTTTAAAAATTAAGTCTTAAAAAATGTTGCCGGCCCCTGGCGACAGTTGACTGCGTAGACATGCGGCTGTTAAAATGTTAAGACATTCTAAACAAAAATATGGTTTGGATTTATGTGTATTAAAAAAAGTCACGACTGTATGGCTGGATTTCTTGCTGTCTTGCGTCTGAATACATAGTTTCGTTCAAAATGTTTTAATAAATTTCATTAAGATTACACATTTATTTTGTATCCTTGATACTGTCGGTTCTGGAAACCGACGCTGCCCAATAGGTTCAGGCAAGCGATAGGTTCACTGTCGGTCCGAGGGACTGACGCCGGCTGAACGGAAAAAGTTCACTGTCGGTCCCTAGGAAATCCCTGTTAATAGCAGGCTGCGATGTCCGGCATATTTCTGCGGATGGTCCCAACTTCGACGACGACCGATATGGCTTCCAGGAGACGGGGAGATAGAATGGACCTGCTGTTGGGAATTTAGTTTTTATCGAGATAATCATGGACGAAAATGTTTACTTGAACCTCTTAAAGAATAATTTAGTTGAAAGTGCTGAAAGATTACAAAAAAAAATTTTACCATAATAACGATCCCAAACACAAGGCACGCATTGTGCAAGAATTTTTAATATATCGCTATTCTTTATCGTTCCCCACAATTCCGAGCCTTTAATAAGACTAAACATTTAAGGGGCGAATTGGTTCGAAAAATTCATGGGCGATTAATGAATTCAAAAAAATAATTAAGGCAACGCCTTCAAGAAGAATGGACAAGTATAGCAATTGGGTACTTGAAAAAAATAATACGTAATATGTCAAGAAAATTAAGGCATGTTATAAAACAAAATGGTTATATCATTAAGTATTAACATACTGTAAGTAAAATTTTTAACTAAATTATATACATTTCTTTAGAATAACGATTGGCTCATTACGAGAAAAAAGACACAAACTTTTTATAATCAACCGAGATACATAGCCTTGAGTTATCCATATACCTCAGTGTTCGAATATTTCTGTGACTCATTGTATGTGGAAAATATGAATGGTGAGAGGAAAATGTGTGGAACAGAAGAAGTGGCGAAAAATGTGGCTAAGCAAATCGTGGAAAAACAACTGTATAATACAAAATGTGTGGATAAAAAGAGAGGAAAGCCGAGCGTATTACGAGGAGAGAGAATTAATCATGCTAAGAAATAATGAAGTTACCCCTAGAGTATAAAAAAAATGAATATCACAGTTTAAAGGTCTTTTTAAAACTTTGCAGAAAGTTGTGAAATTATAGATAGACAGGGTGAATTAGAATTCGAGGGAGAAAATTTGAGGGGTGAAAGAACATATCAATACAAGCAATTTTTGTAAAACAATGTATGGGCGGAATGCAAGGGTTGAAAAGTTAGAGGGTAGTTTTCCGCCGTCACATTCAATGCGCTGACTGCTACGTGCGTCGCCGTTGTCTGACATGGTGGCATGGAGGAGATATTTCAGAAAACGTTTTATTAACGGGAATGTTATTGATTTACATGCTCCGGATACCGGTCATAGTAAAGTTGCTGCGCCTCGTACGCATTCTCGCCCGCCGCACCGTACACTAATTGTAAGTAGTAAACAGTAAGCAGTTCTGAGCAACGCGCCTAGCCTGACGGATATTTCGTCCTAAATTCGTGTGGCAGTTAGCGTGTTACTTTTTAACTTTTTTTGTCTTTGAGCGTATAAATCAATAATATTCCTGTTAATAAAACGTTTTCTGAACTATCTCCTCTCATTCTTCTGATAATTCTTTAACACGCGTTAAATGTGACGGTGGAAGACTACCCTGCAACTTTTCACCCCTTGCATTTCGCCCATACATTGTTTTACAAAAATTGGTTGTATTGATGTGTTGTATAAATCCCTTAAATGTTCTCCCTCGATTTCTGTTTCACCCTGTATAGTAGTCGATCCAGAGTGATCCAGAGTGGCTTCAGAAATTCTAGACAATATACAAAGACGCATGGGAAGTAAAAAATACGCGACCCTGGTAAAATATAATATTGAGTCAGGAGAGTGATAAAGAACAGCAACAACTGTATGAACCATGCTCCGTAATCGGAACAAAGTCAGGAATGGCCCAGCTATGGGATTTTTAAGTACGCAAGCTCGCGCTATTATCGTGTTTGACTGCTTTGTCATGCGTTTGTGTGACGCGTGAGAAGGGTGATGATACCGCGTCGATAGTTGATAAAATAGCTGACGATCATCGAGTGGCGGTCGATGCGGTCGCGACCAGTCGCGACTGATGGACGCAGTCAGTCTGTTCCAGTCTGTTCCCGAACATTGTAAGGATTTTTCCCTTACACTAATAATATTGAATATTGCATAAAATGCTTATATGATAAAAAAATTAACGAACATTTGCCGCATGATTTGCTCAGAATCCTAAAAATTTGTCGAAGTTGTTCATTTTTTTAAATGTGACACATCAAAGCTGAAAATATGAAAAAAATCAGAAATTTGTTATTAATAATATGTAATTTCAAGAAACAGTGATCCGTGATACATTTAGCACCAAATCTGTACTTTTGTGATTTTTGTTTGGTTTTCTCTTTCTTACCAGTTGATTTTTCTATTTCGGAATCTTAATGAAATGTAAAACATTATGACTCATCGCTAGATGCAGTTCTAATTTTCTTTTGAATTTCTTATCCAACATGATCTGAAAAAAATGGTCAAAAACCTGATTTTTCTTTTCCATACTTTCTTACCTCTACAGTCCAAATACAAAGTTATATAACTACACTTAAATTGCTTTTTTATGACTTATCGAATGGCTTATTTAGAAGTGAATTCGGCTTTGGGGAATTTTTGACCATGTTGTTCGGTTATACTCATTATGTATCTTGAGATCAGTTAAGCAGAAAACACTGATTATTATGGTGGTTGAATGTCCTCTTTATTGCTTACATACATTTAAATAAAAAAGAATATGTTTCTATATAAAAATATGCTTGTGATCTTAAAATCTTGTAGAACAATTAAGCTTAAGACCCAATGTTTTGCATCATCGTATTTGTCTCTTGTTACGTATGCATCCAGCCTACGTCTCCCTCGCAAGCAAGACGGCCCCTTATCTACAAGCACTGGATACACATCCCCACCACCGCCGACTTTCCCGAACGGACCCTACGGTGTCCCACCGTATATAAGGGCGCCCGAACAACCCCAAATCGGACTAGTCTGGAATACGTTCTAGTGCTGACACTCTGTCCAAAAGCACCTCGGTGGAATTAGGTTCCACAAACGTAAGTCCACGTAAGTCCCAGTCTCCGCCTCTGCTCCGAGGCGTCACCTGAGGAGCAGGACTTGTTAGCCAAGCCCGACCAAACCTTCATTCCTAAAACTGCCTCGCGAACGCTCTTTGGACCCTTCGCTTATACATTATAAGTCGATAGAATATATTCATTATTGAAGAACTTGCATTCTATTATTTTACCCTCCTATACGCATCACATACGGACAAAACCCACAGATACGTTTCAGCCGCTCGAGACGTATCGCATGTTGCGAACTTGATCGAAACCCTCCTACTATCCTTAAGACTGGGGAGGCTACCGACGAGCCTGTCTGTGACGAGCCTCGTCCGCGTCCTGACCAGTCATCCTTTCTTCCGCGAGCTACGTTTCCGGTGAAGACAGATCTCTTGTCTGATCCCGAATTCGGACGCTTGCACGCCTTGGTAGACTTAGACGACCGTCGAGCCTGTCTTTGAGACAAGCCAGTCTCTTTGACGAGCCTCGTTCGAGTTCTGAGTCTATCTCCCTTGGTTAGTCCACGACAGCTACGGCAAAAGGGTATTTCCTGCTGCCTGCGTCTGAAATGGCTAACACCCTCCTAAGAGTCTACGTCTTTCCCTATACGAGACTCTGATTTCCAAATCTACCTATTCACGCTCAGATCGAGATCCGTAACACTCTCTATAATATCGTTTTTTACTGTAGTTTTGCCCTATGACTATCAATAACAGAGATGTTTAGATGTTTTCATTTAAATATTCCACCATATACGTTTGATGTAACATTATTATATACTTCAAGAAAAGAGATCCCAACAAAATCATAATAACTACTTTAACTTTTAAAGACCTACATGCGAGTTGAAAAAGTAATTGCATAACGGATACAGGTGAATTGAACAATTTATTCTTTAATTGTTTCTTTATTTTTATATTACATTGTTACAGTTACTCCCATACTGCAATCTTATCGCATATATTATGTGAAAACATTAGGTCATACATTTTATATCAATAACTTCGACCAAAAAGGGTGTAAAATTTAGGCTGATTACAACAATCAGGATGAATACAATGAAGATCTTGCACAGGTTTATTTAACTGCGGCTGTTCAAATGGTATACAGAGACTTTTTGCTCCCATGGAAAGTGCACCCAACTCTTCGCCTGCTTCTTGCCTAGGAATAAACCGTAAAATGTTGGGTTAACCAAATTGGCACTTTTTTGGAAATAGGATACATTACCTTGCACTATCCATTTTAATTTTTTCTTCGCAAGATGGGTTACCACAAAATGGAGATAACAAAATTTTTCTATTGTCAAGTCCAATTCCAAAGTCATTCCAATCTTCTGTTTTCAAAATATGCTCATCCAAATCTTTCTTCGCTCTATCATTGCATGTAACAAAGAGTTGTTGTATTGTTCTTTGTCTTGTATTTAGCAGAATAAGATATAATACTCTTGGTATATTCACCTTATAAACATACTATTCTGTATGTCGCATAGTAACTTCTGTAGACCTTCTCGTACCACACCTCTCTTGACAACTATCCTTTCAAACGTGTCTCGACGTACAAGTGTGACTTGATCTTTTTTCAAGTCCTTTGGCCCTAATTCGATTCTGACTGGGACACCTTTCAGTTCCCAATGGTTAAATTTCCAGCCAGGCGTTCGGTTATTCCTGTAATCTGCTTTTAATCTTAAAGTTTTATCTTTTGACAGTTCCTTAACTAACTTATCACATTCTACTTGTAATAGGTCTCTCTCTTCCACAGTTGTAGTGGCAGTAATTCCGCAGGGTACCAACACAGCTTGGATAGATGAAACTTTAGGCGGTAATACCAAACCTTTATCATCGCCATGAACCTAAAAAAACAGATTTTTCATTCTTTATTATCTTAATTGACAGATAATAATGCGCAATATAGTATTTAAATTGCAGTCCGTGAGTCATACGTTCTGAAAATTCCGATTCAGAGTGTTATAACAGTGATATATGAAGTTTCGTAATTGAATAATGTACTAGATAAATATTAGAAGACGCAGCTAAATTTTGTATAAGGTATACAAATTTCCGTAAGTATTTTACAAGGTCAATAATGTCATTAGTATAATCGCTGGAAAATACTACATGGAAATAACCATTATCATCACTCCAATAGTGCGAGTGGTCAAGCCCCACGAGTTTTGGTAAACAAACGTCTTGCCGTCGCCTTCTGCAGGGACACCGTCAGTAGTTGTTCCCTCAACTTGTATATTGAACATTTTTGAAAAGTTCTGACCAAGATGATGGCTGGTAGCTCCTTGTATTGCTCTTCCACTTGTTGAGATGAATGCTTCTACAGTAGTGGTATATTCACCACCAGCAAACTTTTCTTTTTCTGTTTTACGACCTTTCACAACAGGCACTGCAAGTAATTCCTCATACACTCTACTATACATATCCAAAATTGTTAATACTTCCTCATCAGCTTCTGCCTTAGTGGCAAAAGCAGTATGCCCTTCTTGCCATAAAAATTCTCTAGTACGCAAGAATGGTTTTGGATCCTTGAATTCCCACCTCTAATAATGAATCAAATATAATGGTAATACTTGTAGGAATAACAACAGCAACAATATGGACATGGAACAATTAATACTTACTACAACATTATTCCATTGATTTAGTTTTAAGGGGAGCTCAGTGTCAGAACGAAGCCACTTAGCATATGCAGGGTACATAACTGTCTCTGATGTTGGTCTAATAGCAATTGGTTCAACCAAATCAGAACTTCCACATTTAGTTACCCATGCAACTTCTGGTGCAAAATCTGCAATATGAGCCTTCTCTTTCTCAAGTACAGCACGAGTAACGAATATTGGAAAATAACATTCTTGAACCCCCAAACTTGTTATTTCAGTGTCAATGTATTCTTTTATTATTTTCCAGATTCCATAACTCCACGGTCGGAGTACGTAGCACCCAGACACATCGTAGTACTCGATCATACCACTCTTTGTAATTACCTGAGAATACCATTCAAAGAAGTTTTCTTTTTTTTTCGCTTCAAGACCTAATCTGGTACCAGTTTTAGTCACATCCAGTGTTTTAGTATCAGCATCATTTTTACTATGTGTACTTTTAACAGCTGAGCTTTTTCCATTTCCACCCGATTTTTGTTGTATTTGTTTGGGTTGTTGCCATGGTTTACCAGTGATCAAAGCATACTCCTCTTTCAAATGTAATAGAACTTTTACTTCTGCCTCTACAGTGGACTTGTCTGCTTTTGTGCTTTTCAATTCTCTTACTTTATCTCCTTGTTTTTGAATTTCCTTTGATATTTCACTTTCAGACATTTTTTTCTGTGCAACAGGAACTTTATCCATTGGACAACTCTCTTTTACTTTTGGTGGTTTCCAGTCTTGCCCTCCAGATATTTTTTTGTAATTGCTTTTCAACGTGAGAAGTAACGCTACCTCTTTATCTATAATCTCTTTAGCTGCTTTCGAACTCTTTAATTGCCGAATTTTATTGCCTTGTATTTCTATATCTGATGACACTTTGTTTATGTCTACCAAATGCATATCCGCATTGCCTTCATCATTGGTACAGCTTGATGTAACTGATTTTGCAACAGGAACTTTATCCGTTGGACAACTCTCTTTTACTTTTGGTGGTTTCCACTCTTGTCCACCAGATATTTTTTTGTAATTACTTTTCAACGTGAGAAGTAATGCTACCTCTTTATCTATAATCTCTTTAGCTGCTTTTGAACTCTTTAATTGCCGAATTTTATTGCCTTGTATTTCTATATCTGACGACACTTTGTTTATGTCTACCAAATGCATATCCGCATTGCCTTCATCATTGGTACAGCTTGATGTAACTGATTTTGCAACAGGAACTTTATCCATTGGACAACTCTCTTTTACTTTTGGTGGTTTCCACTCTTGTCCACCAGATATTTTTTTGTAATTACTTTTCAACGTGAGAAGTAATGCTACCTCTTTATCTATAATCTCTTTAGCTGCTTTTGAACTCTTTAATTGCCGAATTTTATTGCCTTGTTTTTCTATATCTGATGACACTTTGTTTATGTCTACCAAATGCATATCCACATTGCCTTCATCGTTGGTACAGCTTGATGTAACTGAAGCATGAGTTTTTTTTATGTCCCACTCCACTCCTGTTTTATTCATATATTCCGTCCTTAAATTTTGTAATTTTGTTTCCTCCTGTTTTAGTAAATCTCTTAATTGTTTTATTTTTTCGGATCCTTCCACTAATTGATTTTCCAATTTTACGCCAATATTATCTATCAATGCTTTGTCTGAAGTAGATTTTAACTGTGGTGAGGATTGCAACTCTGTAGAAATGTCAGCCTGTTTCTCTGATTTTTCAACCTTGGCATTTTTGTCACATTTTTGTGTATTCATCTTTGTTTTTTTATCGACTGTGTTATTTGAACGATTTACACCAGTTGAACTTGCACGGCCATCAGGTATATGGAATAAAATGATCGGTTGCTCCCTAGATGAAAAAGAACTAAAATCATACGGAACATCGCAACGGAAAAATCCTTTTCGTTGAAGCTCAATAATCTCTCCCTTTTTAACCCTTTTTAACTCTGTTTCTCCTAGCATTTCCACTTCTGTCCTAGTATTTGTTGCCACAAAATCTTTAAAATCATCATCTTTACCTAGTATAGGTTTTTTGATTATATGATCAAAGTAAACAGCATAACATTGTACCAAAGTATTATTTTCACAGGGTGCAGACAGCCATGTAATTTTTAATGTGTTTTTGTAGTTTTTATCTTCAAGGTTCAGTTTGGCCTGGATTTTTCTAACAACACCGTTAGATCTGTCTATCTTTTGTATCAATAAGTTTCCCCAGTTAATGAATGTCGCATTTTGTCCTTCAACTAGCATATCAGCATCACTTTGCTCAATGAATATGTTTGGACTAATATGCACAGTTTTAGTACCCTTGGATACATCTTTAGGATGGTTCTGTACTGTCAACCACCCATTTGTGGCATCTACTACATGAACAGGGACCATACCTGCACAATTTAATGCAGTATACCTATGTGCAATAGGGTCTATGATTTTTTTATTAAATGCCCATATCTTGTCCCATTCCATAAACACCACAGACCTTGAACTACCTTGAGCTATAATAAATTGCTTTAAACCATCAACTGTCATTCCTCTTCTTAAAATTCCACGGACAGTTGGAAGTCGGGGATCATCCCATCCATCGACCAGACCTTCTGACACAAACCATGTTAGTCTCCGTTTCGATAAGACTGTATTTGTCATATTTAAGCGAGAGTATTCCCAAATATAAGGTCGTCGAATCCCCAATGCATCAATAAACCAATAAAACTGGTCATCTCTATCATGATACTCTGTTGTACGTAATGTATGAGTAATACCTTCAATAGAATCGACAATTGGACAAGCAAAATCATAAGTGGGGTATACAAAGTATTTCTTTCCAGTTTGGGGGTGTGTTTCCAGTTTACACCGATAAATAGTGGGATCTCGAAGGCAACCATTCATTGATTTGTAATCAATTTTTGCTCTTACACAACATTCTTGCCCTTTAGTTGTTCCTTGTTGCATTTCCTTCCAAAGCATTAAATTTTTTTCTACAGAATTTTCTCTATTTGCTGATGGTTCTTTTCGTTCTCTCTGTTCTTTCATTATTTCATTTGGAGTATCATCAACATAAGCTTTACCATCTTTAATTAGTTTTGTACAATACTCCAATATTAGATCAAAATAATCAGATGTACGTGTAATCTTAGAAGATTTTATTTGGAGAAGCTCCAGATCTTCTAGTATAGCATTTGTAAATTGTTCATTCTCTTTAGCTGGATTTGTATCATCAAATCTTACAATCAGTTTACCCTGAAAAGTGTCTGCATAGTACTGATTAAGAAGAACTGCTTTGGCATGACCAATATGAAGATACCCACTAGGTTCTGGTGGAAATCTCACCACAATTTTTCCCATTTCAGCACCAGGCAGGTCAATAAATTTACCTTCCTGTTTGTTATCATTTTGTTGAACTTTCATCTCAACAGATTTTTCTGCGGTGTTTGCTGCTTTTGATAAAATTTTCTGTTGCTCAATAGCCGATAGTGCTGTTATAATATCTGGTAGTGAAAGCATTTGTTGGTACCATCTGGCAATGTTTGGATATTCTTTTTCACGACCAGTTAAAAGCTGGTTTTCAAACAATGTAGAGAACACATAAACATCTGCTATTGTCAATTTTTTTGATGACAGCCATGTTTTTGAAGCTAAAGCATGGTTTAAGTAAGACAGAGCTTTATGTTTTAAAATGGAACTTTCTAATGGACCAATTGCAAATGACAGCCAATGATCAATTTCTGTTCTATCGGATGGTTTGCAGCTTCCTGGTAGTACAATTATGATATTAATAGTCTTACCATAAAGACATAAATTGATTCAACACAAGGTATACAAACCATATAAGTTGGGATCTATTGTTCTGGCAAAGTACCGACCAATATTAAGATCTTTTTCACTTAGTAATGAAGTAGTTGAGTTACGTAACAGAGCATTTTTATTAGTTTTTGAGTCTTTGCACCATTCCACATCTATCACTTGTTTGCAGTGATTTTTAATTAACTCAGCAATAATAAGAGCATCTGTAGAATCAGGTAATGTTATTACAAGAAAATATATAGTTCAATTTCACTGCAATATTACAGACTTTGTATAAGTCAACATGACATAAGTAACTTTAGAATGACAGTAGCAATGTTTTTTGGTTATAATGTGATTAAATTATTTTGATGTTATAACTTTTAGAAGTAAAAAGTAGGTATAATGAAGAAAGATGTCACAGAAAACTTTATTACGTTAAGCATTGAGGTGTATGAAAATAAAACAAATTTTCTTTTATGCTATCTTCTACATTTGACTCAAACATATTTAGCAAGATTCGAACTTTACTGATTGATAATCAACAAATGAAAACTCAACTTGCAAAATATAAGATATTAATATTACCTGTTCGTGGATTATAAGAGCTAACGGTAAGATTAAAATTCATTTCGGATATTTAGTATATACTCATACATATACCATGCATTGAAATATCTACCGGGAATCGTATAATGTCCACGTGTAGATACCGCAGAGTATGAAGTGATATGAGTGTACAACTTCGTCCAGCTATTAACAGAATAAAAAGATTTGTGTAGATATGTATAAGGAATACTTTTAAAGCTGAAAAGGATGCAAGTCTCACTTTCAGTAAGTCAGATTCAGTCAGATTGCAGCATATGACCACATATGTATGACTGACAATTGTTCCTAGTATACCTGAATATATCAGGAATTGGTCTCTTGGAACTTTGTTATCTCAGCTTTTCCCAATTTGTATTTGTAATCTTCTATCGAAATACAATGTATCTGATTCCCTATGATATCAACTCTGCTTAAAATGCTCTTTCAGCGCACTCTATGGTGTGGAATGGTAAACGAAAAATGTACTCATAATGTACATATACATATAAAGCACATTTTTCCAAGTTTCTATCGGGATAACTTTGCTGTCACAACTGGTCACAACAGATAATTTACTGTTTATTTAAACAAAATTTATTGGTATGGTGATTCCCGGTCGGGTATTTATAACCCAAAACTTGATATTATTTGAAATAGTCCTTTTTTTTAAAGTAAATATTAATTTGTGAAAACAACTGCATAATAAATTCATTATAAGTCAATAAAATATTTACGATCGATTTGTCGAATTAGTATGAAGTAGCCTACCGCATTTAGCGCTAAAAAAACGGAGCACAACAAACAAATTGTAAGAACTTAATCATATATTGATATTCAGTGTTGTTTTCTTAAGCACAGAGATTAAGTCCTGAACTGTAGACAGATCAACATTTTTTTAAAGACCACTTTTTTGTGCTTCGAACTTGACCGGACTAAATTCGTAAAAAACATAATGTCCCCTTTTTTTGTCCCCAAATAGACGTAATTACGAAAAATTGTTTTTTAATAGCAACTGGACTGTGAAATGTACGTATTACGAAAAATTTAATTTTTCTACGTAAGCTCAGATTTCGAAGCTGAGTAGCTGTAGTATCAGAGACACTGAAATTTGCAGTACGGTTTTGTAGTTTATGAAGATTTTCCTTGATAAGCCGTTCATGAAGAATTGTTTCCGATTTGATAGCTTGGCATACTATTGTTTATATACTTATAAAATCTAAGGCGTCTCATTTGCATGTACCGTATCTTTTAGTCGTACAAACCCTCTGTAAGTTCGTCTAAAGCTCAATTTATAATTTTTTCGAATAATAAGAACATGTCTGATCGAAAGCACAATTGAAGTGGGAGTGACAAGCATAGCTGCCCCACGTTTCTGTACTCTTTACATTTTTGAATTTTAATCTTCTTTGATGCAAATCTTAAATGACAAATACATATGTACATATGTGTATGTATATAATATCACACTCGGCCGATAAGTGTGGTCCAACATGAAAATGGGACGTAGTTCGTAAAAATAATACCTTAAAATAGGGCTGTTATATAGCTGCTTCACGGTGGAAGTGTTGGGTTTTAAGGTCACAACAACAACAACAATATCAAGAATTGTAATAATAATAAGAAGAAGAAGAAATAGAATATTGGAAATAATAATCGTAATACCACTCTGCGAAGAAGGCAGACGTGGAGAAGGAGGGGAGGAGAAAAGAAAGAAGCAAAATAGACATAATAACAACGATATATACGCTTAATAAATTATAATTTATTAAAAAAAACTGAAATAAAAATGTTTGGTTTACCAATAACAGCATTCCCTGAACGCGCAAAGATTTAACCGCTACTATTTATAGACCCGATTTATAAAAGCAGTTAATGTCGAAGATGGAAATGGGACGAATGAAGTAACTGAAGATCTGTTAAAGAATGAAAACTTAAAAAAAGTGAATCAAAAAAATTAACCGTGCCCGTCTAACTTAAATAAAAACGTTTCAGTATTATATTGCCTTATATAAATCTGTCTGTAAGCTAGTTATAGAACCATAAGGAAAATATGTAATTTCAAATTATTCGGAAACTCATTTATATGATATTAAATTCTGAAAAGTGCTTAGGGTGATGATAAAATCTTGGCGGGTATTGGCGACTGCTTACGGCTTAGTGTTGTCGGCCCCACTTGGAGATAACTGTAAAATGTCATCTACAAATGTGTGTCAGGCATGGATTTGACACTCCCCGGTGACACTTATCGAATTGAGCATTTCTTTGATTATGTTGTTTCGATTTTAATTTAATTACGAAAATTGTTAACGATCCCAGACACTTCGGCATATAAATACAGCAGTACGTTAACCCAGATAATAACCAAACAATTTTTTTTATTGTGCTTTTAATTATATTTTTATGCAGATATTGATTTTGTATGCTTCCCTCAAGTTCTTGGTTGGTTTACTAGATAAATTTTGTGATATATTATTGTGTGGAAGAGTTAAAAAATCGAGCGATTTAATGACTGACAGAATGCAATTTCTTACTTATTTTTTTCATTTTAAGTGTGGTACAGTATATTATAGTTTAACATGACCTACAATGTTTACTATTGAATTTAAAGTTAACTAAGATCTTAACAATCCATTAAAGTTTAATAAATTCATGGTTAACCATAGTAATCAACATATGTCCTTTCTTATTTGTTAACAAATTTTTTCTGCTGCATGTAAATAACTTAATTTGTTACAATTGTTTTAGTTGAAAGAAATAATTATTAGTTTCTTATAGCATAATTTATTTCTTTTTCATTTCTGTGGATGCAAGTTTTTATTTTCTGTGCATGGAAATTTCAATGCGTCTTGTCTAAAAACAAGATTTGTATTCCTTATATCGTGTATGATTAATATTGTTTTTGCCAATACAGCTTTTAAAGAAAAATTATTTGAATTTCAGATAGCAGTGACTGTTATAATGGAAGGCCCGGAAGTTACATTTCTATTCCAATTTGGCCTGATACGTGATACACTCACTGTCGAAACAAGTACACTTACTCTTAAGGCTCTTAAAGATTTTGCATGTGAATTCATAAATACTAAATGTCCTGATCATGGCTTAAGTAATTTATTTGAAAGATTGCTTTTGTTCAAGCATGATTATAATTCTGTCAATATTCTACAACTTATCTCTAATGCAACAGAAGTTGTTGATGAAACTTTGGTAGAAATTATTTTGACCGGTAAGCCCATAGTCCTTAACTACTACAATTTTGTATATATCGAAATAATCTTCTTATTCTTAATTCAATTAATAAAATATTCTGTAATGATGATAGCACAAGTACCAAATGAAGAAATCACATTTCGCCCCCATGCGTTGGTTGTTCATTCATATAAAGTTCCAACATTTTGCGATTTTTGTGGAGAAATGCTGTTTGGTCTCGTCCGTCAGGGCCTCAAGTGTGAGGGTATGAATTTCCTGAGTTATATTGTGCATAGTAAATAATATTTGAAAATGATGATCAACTGTTTTATTTTTCAGGCTGTGGTATGAATTATCATAAGAGATGTGTTGTTAAGATACCGAATAACTGCTCACAGGACTCTGGTCAGCGACGGCGTAGTTCTACCGTGTTAAATGTTCCCAGATCACCAAGTCAAGGTTCAACCAGCAGTCTAACTAGTATCAGCGATGATAATCATAGTACAAACAATGTGTTGCACACAAGTCAAAATAACAGTACATTGGTGAGATATACATGTTCATATACATCTATATTAACTGTAAATGCATTGAACTGTTAAACACTCGGTGTTCAAGAGAGAAAGGGTATATGGTAATTCTTTAAAGAAACAAAAAGTGTTAAATTAACATAGATTAACAAATTCACTATGAGGAGAAAAGATTGGTTCTTTTGTGTCAGTGATACATGTTAGTCAATTGTATTAGCACGTGTATTATTCTACGCTAACTTCTGCACCTGATTTTATTGAAACATATTTTCCATTTTTTTCACAACTTAGAGGCTATATTTGGGAAAATCCTTTCTTAATGGATACCTATGTCAGATAAGACATGTATTGAAAGTCATGTTTGTAAGCCCAGGGGTCAGTTGGGCATTCATTTTTAAATCAGTCTGTTATACGAGTATATTATATATATGGATTATTATGTTTCAAATCAATATAAGGCAAACACAGCCAGTTTTTATATTTATTGCAAACAAAAATACAAAAATTTTTAATTTTCCCACAGATGAATATGTAGAAAATCACATCAGAAAACTAAGAGCTCTCCATATTTCAGGTGTACAAGTCCAATTAAACAAACAAGTTGTAAGTAGTAAGTACATTGCTTGATACAGAAGCAGAAAGATGTCTTCTTAATTATCAGAATTAAATCATCAACCTATGTTAATTTAATACTCTTTTTGGCAAGTATTCTGTACTTGAATAGTCTTCAAATACTTTACTTAAAAACATTCTTTCTACACTTTTATAAGTTTCGAATATTAATACAAATTTAATTTCGTACAACATTAACTTTATTACAGGCAATACCATGTATAATGGCTCCTAAACAAGCTCATTTATCTTCAGTACGTGCAAGACCAGTTTCAGTAGAACGTGAATTGGCCACACGTATTAAAATTCCACATACGTTTGTTATACATACTTATACACGGCCAACTGTATGTGGGCATTGTAAAAAACTATTACGTGGGTTATTCAAGCAAGGCCTACAATGTAAAGATTGTCAGTATAACGCACACAAGAAATGTATTGATAAAATTCCTAAAGATTGCACTGGAGAAAACCCTCGTGATGGTTCAGGTAAAATAGTTTGAACTAATTTTTAATAGTGTATACACATAGAATAAAATCAATTCCACTTTCATTGATAATTTACATATGTGTAGTATTATTTATGTAAGTAATTGTAGAAAATTGATCAAAAACTTGGATATTTGTTTGGTGCAGTTTATGTCTAGCGCAGAGTCCCAAATTGTGTTCCACGGAACACCGGTGTTCCATCAAGTTAAATGGGTGTTCCGCGATATTTAGAAAATCTACTTATTGCAATACATTTAGATAGGTAGTGATATCTAAGTGATCTGTTAAAACAATTTTAAGCTCGCGTCGTGTTCCGTAAAAAACTTTGAATGTTGCCAAGTGTTTCACCGCTGAAAACTTTGAGAACCTCTAACCTAGCGTGATGAACCGTAGAAAGATTCGTTTAATAATATTTGTTTTACGTATTATGTTCATGTTCAAAAGAGCATATGACATACATTCGGTGTTATTATTGAATAATTTGATAAAAATATGTAGGTAGCGAATATCCGGATAGCGGTGTAGGCAGTGAACCCGAGGGTAAAAGTGATGGAAAAAATGAAGAATGCGATGGTGACAGTGACATTGAATCGCCTCCGTCTGCAGAACATCCATCGTATATATGTGACGACAGCAAAATACCCGATGAATGCACGGCAAGTTATCTGCATATTCCTATTTTACTACTAAACATACTATTAAATGTCCCTGTCATACTTACAATTTTAACCCATCATATTGAAAACATTTTGAAAGAATTATATTCATTCAACGTTTAAATATTGGCTTAGGATGTTAGTGTCAGTGCTGACGATATTGGTCAGGATGAATATTATAGATCAAGACCATCAAGGTAATTCTTTTGTTATATTCAAACAATAACATACTGTACAACATGCAGAAGAAAAAATATTTTCTCAATCGTAAATTTACTCAAACATACTACTATAACAGAATGATTGACATATTCATGATTCAGCATATGGTCCTACTTTCTTTTATTTACAAGCTGTAGCTCTACACCAAGCAGCAATATACCATTAATGCGAATAGTTCAAAGTGTGAAGCACACAAAGCGGAGAGGTTCAAAAGTTTTAAAAGAAGGCTGGATGGTGTACTTTACCAACCGGGATTCAACGGTAATTATACATTGCCAATCATGTTAATTTCAGTAATACAATTTGTATATACAAATAAAATTTACAGGTGAAGAGACATTATTGGCGGCTTGACACAAAAGCTGTAACATTATTCCAAAATGAAAACAGTTCAAAATACTACAAGGAAATACCACTGGCTGAAATTTTAAGTATTGATTCTGCTAAAGCATCACATTCACGTATGTATTTTAGATATGTGTAAATTTATTGCAAATTGTTAATGTTCCTACAAATATTATAAACAACAGATGGTGATAGGATAAAGTTTTGGGTATTTATGTAAAATTTTCAAATATTACAGGTGTGAAACACTGCTTTGAGCTGAAAACTACTAACATTAATTATTATGTCGGAGAAGACACTTCGGCAGACAATAGTTGCAGTAATGTATCATCACCAGAGAGTGGAATTGGAGCTCACATAGCTAAGTCATGGGAAACTAGCATTAGGCAAGCGCTCATGCCTGTAACTAGTATAGCAAATAGTGCGTACAAATCACATAGCCATGTTGCATTTATCGTTACATCATATTAGTGAGACACATTTTTTATGGAGACACTTTTCTATCATAGCCGTCGAACCATCAACAGAACCGGAAAGAAATATAACAGATATGTCACAGTTGTATCAAATTTTTCCTGACGAAGTTCTGGGATCTGGACAGTTTGGAATAGTGTATGGTGGTATTCACCGTACAACTGGTCGATCTGTAGCAATAAAAGTTATTGACAAGTTACGTTTTCCTACGAAACAGGAAGCGCAACTGAAAAACGAAGTTGCTATTCTTCAAAATTTATCGCACAGCGGTGTAGTCAACCTTGAACGTATGTTTGAAACTCCTGAACGTATATTTGTTGTGATGGAAAAACTGAAAGGTGACATGCTTGAAATGATATTAAACTCGCAAAAAGGCCGTCTCAGTGAAAGAATCACCAAATTTTTGATTACTCAAATCTTGGTTGCCCTGAAACACTTGCACAGTAAAAATATTGTTCACTGTGATTTGAAGCCGGAAAATGTTCTATTAAGCAGTGACAGTGATTTTACGCAAGTAAAGTTATGTGATTTTGGATTTGCAAGAATAATTGGTGAAAAGAGCTTCAGGAGAAGTGTTGTTGGCACACCTGCTTACTTAGCACCGGAAGTTCTAAGAAATAAAGGGTACAATCGTTCGTTAGATATGTGGAGTGTTGGTGTTATTATTTATGTCTCACTTAGTGGTACATTCCCTTTTAATGAAGAAGAAGACATTAATGAACAGATACAAAATGCAGCTTTTATGTATCCGCCAACACCTTGGAAAGAAATCTCGTCAGACGGTAATTATAATTAAATATAATGTGCAGCATAAAATAAAGTATACATACTGTATGTATTGTACATGAATTTTATTATTTTCAGCTATTGACTTGATTAATAATTTATTGCAAGTAAAGCAGAGGAAAAGATATACTGTAGATAAAAGTTTGCAACATGTATGGCTGGAAGTAAGTAATACAGTTACATATGTATGCAATGTACATGAACCATTCCAGATCCAATAATCCAATCAGCAACAAATGTATAATATGTTTTAAATGCGCACATTTTTTCTATGTGTTTTTCAGGACTATCAGACTTGGTGCGATTTAAGAGAATTAGAAGCAAAAGTTGGTTACCGTTATTTAACTCATGAAAGTGACGATGCTCGATGGATGGCATATAATGATCATTCCACATGACATCATTTTTCATCTGCGATAAACATCGAACGGATACATCCTCCATTATCAACGCATAAGGGCTGGAGTCGTATTGCACGCGCTACATTATGGCGATTTATTCGCGCTTGATCTAATGAGCACGCATGGTTACTACAGTTACAATTTTTATTAATATTACGGTTATGAATATCGTGATTTCATCGATTATTACGTTTAAACAGTTTTTAATGCGTATCTACGGAGACGCTACACTTGCAGGATTTATATATCGGTTTACAATGGTGTAGAATAACAGATTTTTCCCGCTAACCTATCAAATTTATCTACCCTGGCTTGTGCAAGTACAGTCAGTTTAGATACTCGTTACTTTCGAAAACATTTATCACAGTATATGAGAATTATGATTTACCTAATAGTAACAGTTAATTTGATAAGTCTTGTCAGTATATCCTATCTCGTGTATTACGATATCTACGTACAGATGTACGTAGTCGCATGTTATAAAAATTATTATTACATAACAATATAGAAAGTAAATACAATTTTTAACACGAATTACAATTTATAGATCATATTACAATGTAACAGATGAGACGTTTAAAGTCATTTTATACATTAGTTAGTATTAATATGCCATTAACCATTTTTTTAAACTCGCTTTCGGGATGTGGAATATTAAAGATGAGAATTAAAGAAAAATGTAGCATTAATTAATTAATCATTAACTACTATGCAAAATATATAAAGATTAACTTAACATTTTCTATTTGTTTCATGATCATTTATAATATCACACTCTTTACATTTTCACTTTCATCACATTCATGTAATTGTTACTACTTTTGCTAAAACCCCTGATACTTTTTACTACCGGTTGCTGGCCCAGTGCATCAAAGTTGTTTTAAAATTCACTATATTTTCAAGAATAGGGGACCTATATCGCATGTATTAAAGATTACACATTTTGTAGAATTTTGTATGTACGTTAAAATACAGTTGCATTATTTTTAGTTGTTTATGTTCTATTTCTTCAGATTAAGATATTATAAACGGTGATAGTGTTATTTTTATGTTTGTTGCAGCATTTATATTATTTGCGTTATTTATTCTGTTGTTTTATCTATTACTTAATCATTTCATTATGTTTTGGATGGAGGATACTCTGTTAATTAGTTAAATTAATTAAATTACTGGAGGGCTCTATTTGATCTGTTGTAGTCTAATGAATTTTTTTAATTTACACCTTTATAGTATTGCCGGATATAAACATTATGACGTACCATTATACATTCAATGGTAAAAAATTTTGTAATTGTGTTTCGTTTTTTGGTCTTTTGAACCATCACACTTCTTATTATTCCTGATTTTATATAATACCGCATCATGCATTTGCTGCAGTATTTTATTTTTCTTAATTACAGATGGCAATTACAAATTCTATTATCTCTCTGAGCGCTCCATCCGTCATTCGCGAGCGTGTATGTCGTAATGCGGTGGAAAAATAAATGTGCTCTGTATGTTCGTAACTAAAAAGGATGCATCTATAAACAGTGTGGATCTAACCGGCAAAAATTTATGTTGTATTGTCAGCAGAAACGGCCACTGGACGAATTGAACGTCTTAAAGATTAGGCCAAATGTAGTAGTAGAGAAAACCCCGTTTGTCGTTGTTTCATTAACGTTACAACTATCGACCTGTCAAAATGGCATGTCTGACCGATTTGAAAATGATTTTTCTCTGTTAAATCATTTTATTTTCTTAAATATTCTTTTGCACTCGGCGAAATTGCTAAATGTTTAGGTGTTTTCCATTTTATAAGTTCAAACTATAGAAACGTCCCTTCGACTTTGTGATCTCTTTGACTCCGCTATAATTACATTTTCCATAACTACGTAACAAGTACATGTGAACAACAGTGGAAGTTATTTATTTATGTATTTGGTACATGCTGTTTTCACTATCATAAATACACATTATTATCGGATTTCTTTTTTACTGAAAAAATAGAGAAAGAAGATTTCTGTTAAAATATGGAGTTGGTAAAAATAAAGAAGTTTGAATTTTAATTATTTAAGGAGAAATTGCAACTAATCCAAACAATGTTTCTGACACTACTATCAGTAATAATAAAATTACAGGACAGATGATACAAAAAATTACAATTTCTGAGATGGAAAAGTGCGACATAACATAGGGGTAGAAAGTTATAGAAATAAAAAAAAAATCTTATTTTTTAAAATGAACAAACGTATTTATAAAATAACAAAAAAAGCATCCTTCTCGGTGTACACACTTTTGCTGCACAACTATGTCGGATTACTGCCAAAGAGGGGTAAAGAAACACGTTAAGTGCAAAGTATCTTCGTTCATTCTAAAACAGCGGCTTTCAACCTTTATGCTACTACGCCTCAACAAAGCAAAAGAAAAAGGTGCCCGCGCCTCCCTATCTTTCAATTGTAATTACGTTTATGTCTTTGCAAATATGGTCGGAACACTAGTTTTTTATTAAAAATATTTGGCCTCCCCTGACAATAGTCCGCGCCTCCCGTGGAATCGTGCCTCCCAGGTTGGAAACCGCTGCTCTAAACTCTATTCGCAGCTTTTCTCCTTAAATTACTGCTCCTGATTTTAAGAATGTTATTATATATATTATCGCTACACGTAATTGACATAACTTGTATATTTGATCATACAAAATATAAGTTATAACATATCAACAAAGGGTCTAGCCGTGTTACAATGCAAAAAGTGCCCCTAAACCAAATGAGACGTGTCATACACCATTCGATAGCTTATGGAAAAAGAAACATTTTTGGAGATTGGAAATCCGAAATCTCAACTGGGGGGGTACTTATAGACAAAAATCAAAAATATGTTTCTTGCCCAATTATTTTTACTCCAGTGGATAAAAAAATTTGAAAAAATTCACGAACGTATCGGCTAACGGTGTACACGTTACAGAATTTTTTCAGATTTTTTGGTTGAAAAACTGAGCTGTAAAAAATTAAAAAAAATTTTTTTTTTTGAAAAATGGCAATTTTTCATCGAAGAAGTAAAGTCTCCACTTTTATATTTTTTGAATAGGTACCTATTGTGAATACTAACATACTGAATTTTTTTCAGATTTTTTGTAAACCTGCGCCGTTATAAAAAAAATTAAAAACCGATTGTCCGGTTGCTTTTTGCGTGCCCCACCTATTTGTACAGTAGATCTTTGCATTTTTCCCAATCCACAAGTGTATTATGCAATGTGTAACGCTGCTCGAAGTCTAGAATTGGCGCAGGAGTTGATAAAACCTGAAAATAGCAAATCATGGAAATTGCGACCAGTACGTTATATTCCAAAGTGTATACCGAAATTCCAATGGCACCGGTGTGTACATTTTTGCGCAAGTTCGAATCCTTATAGGGTTATCTGTTTTTCACACATATTACTTTTTATTCAGAATTTAAAAATACATTGTTCTAATTAATGCTTACCCTCATACGTCGTAAAATCACATGTTTTTTTTAGTTATGCAACATACTATTTTCAAGCACTTGTGTGCTATCGTTTCTCATCATTATCTTTAATCCATTCTTTTTTTGTATTTGAAGTAACGTAAAAATAATTAAAATATTCACTACAATGTTAGTTTTGGGAATTCCTCCCTTATATCCATTTGGACCTAGTTACCGTTACCGACGCCACATAGGAATTATATGTAAGCTATGCGGTTTTTCCGTGCGTGATTGTCAACTAACTGCAGTAACAGTTATTGCAGTGCCGAGAGTTATTCATACGAATGTAATCAACTTCTATTGCATTTGGCAAGAATGGTTTTACTATGCAATAAATGAAACGGTCAAGTTGTTCATGGAATTAATGACTACCCCAACCTGCATTCGAAGTCAGGTAGTTGCGTAGAGACAATGCAAACATTCAGTCCAAAGGATATAGGTAGAAAGACCGGTTGACTGTACCCTTATCCTATCCTTAGTTTCTGGTGTATTAATGACGGTTCGAGACGTAAGAGTAAAGCAATTCATCAATAGTTTACGATTCTACCGTACCGCAAACGTAACGTTGCGTCGGGAAATCGTATTCAAGCTCAATTCTTCAATAGCTACAAAGGTTTATTACTTTTTTTATTTTATTACCCATACCGTACAAGACTTAAGCACAATTTGCGCAATATATTCGAAACTCAGTAAATACTCATTGAAATAGGTGTGGCTTGTAAAATGTGGTCGTGTCGCTACAACGTCATTTTCATAATCAACCAATCAGAGAACGGAATTATCCATCCACGAATCTGCATACACAAAATTCGAAATAAACTTTCGACCATCCCCACTATTTAAAAATATCTTTATAATAGCAGTTAGAATTTGTTTTCACTTTTGGTTGAAATACCAAGCGTAACACAGAGTGTCTGATCGGTTGATAGTTGTTAATACTTACTTTCTTACTGTGCAGTAGTTTTCGGTTTGACGTGAACAAAATGTCGAGTAAGAAAGTAGATTTGGTTGATAGGAAAACCCTGCGTGCAAGATGCATTCGTTGTGAGATTGTAATGCGCGCTGTGCCTGGCCGGAAACGTAAAATCACAACGGAAGAAGATGCGTTTAAGTGTTCCATAGTTCTGCAAAAAGAGGTGTCTGTTGGTGACATGTTATGTGCCAAATGTCGTGTACCCGTGAGCAAGGCATTCGCAGATGTTAGCACAACATCCCTTGAAAAATCTATTCGAGTCGAAGACTCATCAGCAGGCTTGTCTTCTTTGATCAAACCTTCTACGTCCGTAACTACAAAAACCATGTGATTTTACGACGTATGAGGGTAAGCATTAATTAGAACAATGTATTTTTAAATTCTGAATAAAAAGTAATATGTGTGAAAAACAGATAACCCTATAAGGATTCGAACTTGCGCAAAAATGTACACACCGGTGCCATTGGAATTTCGGTATACACTTTGGAATATAACGTACTGGTCGCAATTTCCATGATTTGCTATTTTCAGGTTTTATCAACTCCTGCGCCAATTCTAGACTTCGAGCAGCGTTACACATTGCATAGTACACTTGTGGATTGGGAAAAATGCAAAGATCTACTGTAGAAATAGGTGGGGCACGCAAAAAGCAACCGGACAATCGGTTTTTAATTTTTTTTATAACGGCGCAGGTTTACAAAAAATCTGAAAAAAATTCAGTATGTTAGTATTCACAATAGGTACCTATACAAAAAATATAAAAGTGGAGACTTTACTTCTTCGATGAAAAATTGCTATTTTAAAAAAAAAAAAAATTTTTTTAATTTTTTACAGCTCAGTTTTTCAACCAAAAAATCTGAAAAAATTCTGTAACGTGTACACCGTTAGCCGATACGTTCGTGAATTTTTTCAAATTTTTTTATCCACTGGAGTGAAAATAATTGGGCAAGAAACATATTTTTGATTTTTGTCTATAAGTACCCCCCCAGTTGAGATTTCGGATTTCCAATCTCCAAAAATGTTTCTTTTTTCATAAGCTATCGAATGGCGTATGACACGTCTCATTTGGTTTAGGGGCACTTTTTGCATTGTAACACGGCTAAACCCTTTGTGGATGAGTGAAATTGTTTTTTACCGGTTTCTATACACATTTATTATTACGTTTAATTCACGAATGTTTTCAAATGTTCCATTTCAACAATAAAAGGTTTTATCCCGCGTCTCAGCCAGTTACTATTATTTAAAAAAAATATCTATAGAAGTTGAACAAAATATTATTCTGCCGACGAACGTAACAATAAAATTAAGATGTGTAACAATTCAAAAAAATAACAAACACTTTTTTCCTGTTTATATGTAATGCAATTAATGCAAAGGGACATAAAGGTGTTAGTATGTCATCATAACTTTGCAATGCTTAATGATATTTTTATGACTAATGAGTAATTGCAATATGAATACATAAAAAAAATAACAATACAACTTGATTCAATTTTTGTGTTAATGTAGACATGTATAAAGTTGCACATCAAAATAGGATAAAAAACAATAAAATCAGTTAAATATGCCTATAAAAGTGAAACATTTGAACTATTCATAATATATACTTTAAATATTAGATCAAGGTCTGAAAAATAAAAGCAATACGATACAATAACAAATATAATGATGATTAACTGGAGTTAAAGAGCAATTTTAGTCGATATTTGTTTAAAAAAAAAATATTATTTTTACGTCATAAAATTCTTAAGTAATACATATTGTGGTAGTAAAATATAACACTTTGCGAACTATATGATCTCTTAGTGATATATTGATATATGTATATGATAAATCCCGATATGGTGCTGCAAAGAATTATAGGACGTGTCTCCAGAATATTAACTGTTGCCCGGGCTTCTTAATTCTAACAGAACTTCTGCTTGAAATAATAACAGTCTTCCGTCTGCCGTGAAGACATCACCTTCGGTCTCTTATTTAGCTGAATAGCAATTTTGGAATATTTTGTGCAGTGTGATTGAAAATCTCAACCAGGATTACTAAACTCAATTTGATGTGTGACAAACTGATTACTTAGAAGTTTTCCTGGATTATCTATCAGCGTGAAACAACTATAAATCTTAACGGCAAACATGCGCGCAATATATGTAATTTTTGTCATTTTACTGATGACTTTGGATAACATTTGGAGTGAATGGATTGATATGCCTCAGTTTTCTGATGAAGCAAGAATTTACAGGTAGATTTAATAAAATATTAATATATTGTTTATTGTTATCGTTTATTTAAAAATGAATACAGTCCAAATTATATAATGCAGGATACCAGTCAACATTTATAATTCGAACAAGAACAATGGAGAAAAAATAGGTAGTTTCTTCCGAGAAAATCAGAATGTCAGTGATAACAGTGACAAATTGGGAAGAGGTCACGAAATCGGGACAAATCTACGAAATTACTCAATAACGCGTGTGCAAATTGTTTCACCCGTTTCTTCAATATTAAAACCTTCAACTAATGACAATATCGACAAATCGTTCGATATATCAAATGTAGAAGAATCTTCAATTGCAAATATAGAAACCACATCTCTGCGTTCTGATGATGTTAAGGATAACGTTATTGTGACCAATAAAACTTATTCAACACGTGAACAGGTGAAAAAGACCTGTTGTAAATTAATAAGATCTAAGTAGATAAAAACTAAAAAGTGTCCAACATTGCAGGTTAAATCCAACACACTTAATGATTTAGCAGTAACAAATACCAGATATCCATGTTCAACAAATATATTATCGGAGATTATAGTCCAACAACAAATGTCGACAGTACAAAACGTTCAATACGATGTTGTAAGTCGCTGTTCAACGTTTTTGGACAGTTTGCCAATAAACATTTTAGGAACTGCGCATCGTACATTAAAATTGCAGTCAACGGATATAAACAAGAAATTGACATTCTTAAAAGCATTTGAAACAATACTCATAAATGCAATAGGTATGTAACATAAAAGAGAGCGTTACAGACAAAACTATTTAAACAGTATTTTTTTTACAATATATTGGAAAATAATAGTGTGATATTGGAATGGCTTTTGTCTTGTAGAATCACGATTTGGAACAATATTTACACATGGGCGCAAGGTGAGAGGTATCAGCGAACACGGCCATATTTACGACGACCGTGATGATCACGGTGTCGGTTTCCCATCAGTCGAAGGTGCCTTAATGGCCATTTCGTTTTTAACATTTGCCGTGTACCTAGTTCGACTAGTCATGGTAATTACATGCAATTAGTGTTTACAATATAATGTTCCACTTTATCGAATCATTGAATTATTACCATTGAATTCTAATACACATTATATTTTCCAGCTTTTGTTTCAAAATATGAACAGTTCAGTTGCAGTCCCAACATCTACAACACTTTTTCTGGGAAAAAGAAAGAGATCCGTCGATCACATAAGCTATAATACACTTAAATTACCTATACATGCAGAAAGCTTTACCATAAAACCATAATATTTACTGCATAAAAATAACCACAAATATATTATATTTTTGGTACATATGTCAATGTTTCACTTTGAATGCTATTATTATATTTATTATAGTGCATATTATAAATGCTTATAATTTTGCTTGCACCTGCACTGCAGCTTGTGTATCAGGGAAAGGAAATATGTCATAATAAGAACCTTGAGGACGTCTTAGTGGAAATGCATCTAATTTAGTGAGTAATCTTGAGAGTTTAACTTTATGGGCTCTAAAAACTTTAGGTTCACCAGATGATGTTACGATGCCTTGTGTCACAAGAGTGTTTATTGTAGTAGAAAAGAGATCCAATGAAAGACAATATGGATGTTGACAAACATTTCTTTTTTCAAGAAGTGCTTTTTCCACATGTTTTTGCGTCTCAACTAATACCCTACCGTTTGTTGGCATACCCATTGCTTCTTCATTCCACTAGATTATATTTGGAAAAAAGTACAAACCATATTAATTGCAATGCTGAAAGACACTGTATTTTCCATGTTTACAGCTTACCTGGAGTAGGACGATGCATGTAGCATACATAGCATCTACAAATGGTAATAAAAGATTATGCAGGAGAGAGTACAATTTCAGGTTTGAGCCTAAAATATAATTTCCATTTGTAAAACAGATGCAGCGTTCTTCTAACAAAATGGATAAACATTGTTCCCATTCTGCTTTAATTTCTGTTTCATTTATCTTTGGTGATAGAGCAAACTCTATTCCAAGTAATTCTCTCAACAGCCAATATTTTGTAAATGCATCATCTGTGAATAAAGCAAACAAAACAGTAAACAGCAATTGATTTTATTAATTTATAAAGGTTAAGAACTGCACATGTCTTGTGCAAATAGATGATTAAACACAATTTTATATCTACAAAATTCTGAGAAATGATATAATAGAGCATTTGTATAAACAATTAATTATTTGTATAAATATGTAACATATTCTGTTGAATATGTGACAATGTGGCATATTATAATATATAATGTGTGTGTGTGTGTGTAGCAACAAAATAATAATATTGCATGGGAGGCAGTACAGGTTTTTGAACAGTTGGGAGAAATAGATACCTTTCGCAGTTCCATAAATTCCTATTGTCAATGTGACCATTGCCGGTTGCGCCAGAAAAGACAATGTTGGATTAGCATAAAGAACAACATTGATTGCAGGTACTGCCAACAGCATTGTTTCTTCACTCAGTATATGCCCTTTCACATTTTTACATTTATCCAATTGGACTACTTTATGCCTCTGTTTTAGTTTCAGTGTAGATAATGTATCAAATTCCAGAAGTTCTTCATGTGGTTTGAGTGACTGTAGTATAATTTCTTTCATATCTTCTGGTTTTGCACTATATAAAATATAAAGTGTAAGTATATATGTATCTACATATTTTTTAAAGGAGTGTTTTAAATTGCACATACATTGCTGTATTATCTTTGCAATATCTGTGCATAATACAATATACATTAACAAAACTATTTATAAATACATAAACTAGGTATTATAGAAGAAGAATAGTATGGTTGTGTAATTGGAATTATTTTCATAAGTACATAATTATCAAACATTTTAAAGTAGGCAGCACAATGCAGTATACTATGTTTATTGTCGTTTTTGTAATGGCTGTTTCATAATATTTTCGTTATAAGTTATTATCATCGGTTACTTGTGAAAGAACTGATCTGTGTAGATCAATAATGCAAGGAAACAACAGTCTTTTTCAACTGCCAAACGATTTTATCTGTGCTATACAACACAGTACAAGACACTTGATTGAAATTATGTTAATATCTGAGTAATATTTAATTACTAAATTTTACCACAAATACTAGAAGGGATAAAATAACAGTTTGTAGATAAAACAAATATTTGCAGTTATTTTGATGTAAGTCCCAAGACCCAATTAATGATTGTACAACAGTTCATAATGGTTAAACTAGATTGATGAGTAAAGATATTCGAAAACGCTTAATGTATAAGAATCAAGAATAAATCAGCTGTGCATACACTATTTTATGCACATACCAATATAGTGATGGATCTATTCAAGCATATTTTCAATTCTGTCCGAAAACATTCCAATAGAACACAACCCAATACAAAATTAGTTGTAATTTTTGTTCTTTGAAAAAAAATTACAACTAATTTTGTCAATTTAGGCTTATTACACAAACAATAAGGAACAAGATAGAAAGCAGTAATATTCTAACAACCATGGATTTATAAAAAAATATAAATTAATATAAAAAATTTACCAGCATGTACCTATTTAGTTAAATGCTCATTTGAAGTAAGCGCTGTATGAAACTTAACCATTTTTGAATACAAATAATAATGTCACTTTGTATTTCTAAAGGTTAATTCAATGTATATTTGTACATTTACCTCATCAGTTGAGGTTCTACTTTTGCTTCCATTGTTCGAGTTATAATATTCCTGCACCACAACAAGTCTTTCATCACATCATTCAATGTATACAGTTCATTTGGATGTGTTTGAACATGCTCATTGAATAATAATGCAATAATGTTAAACGTTGTAATTATTGTATGTTTTTTCTGAGATTGTATTATACAAGAAGCTAGGTCTTCAACAATGGCAGAAGGTAATTTAGCATTTGGAGATAAGACTCTTGCTTTACGATATGAATAATTTATAAATTCTCGTGCAGAAATTGATGGGTTTATATTCATAAATACAGATCCATATGCATATGGTTTCTGCAAAATGGAAAGAGAACGAAAAAGACCAGTAGTGCTTTCTTTTGGCTTTGGTACTCCTAACAGTTCATATACAAATAGAAATTCCTCTGGTGGTCGATCATAGGAAATACTAATTGGTACAAAATTTATATCAGGCACATTTCCTTGATGAAAACCTTCCAGAATCGTTGATAACAGACCTATGAAAACATGCACCTCATTACGACCGAATATTACATTTTAGTTGTTGTCAAAATGCCTTTTAGTAGCTCACCATATTTTGGCATTATACTTTTTTGGCTACGACTCCTTGTTCCCTCAATAAAAAATTCTATAGCACGGTCATTATTTGTCACAAGACACATAACATATGCCTGAAATATTTTCTTGTACAACAAATCATTGGAAAAGCTACGTCTCATATAAAATGCTCCAGTCTTACGTAATAACTCTCCCACTATAAACATATTATAAAAATCCATGCCACTTGCAATATTTGGTAAAGCCATATCATAGGAAAATAATAGATATGACAATAAAATAAAATCTAGGTAGCTTCTATGAGACGGTACATAAATATATTGTGCTTGCGAAATCTGCATGTCATGTTTGAGATCAATTAACGATTTCTCATTTATATAAATATTCAGAAAAATTCTTTTGATCGCTTTTGTGATAAATAGGCCTGGAAATTGAGCACTGATTCATGTTTTTTGTATTAAAATAATCGTCTTACGCTAAATATTACATTATACTTAAACAACCACATACCTAGCCAACGAACAGTCGCTAAATGAGCTTTACTAGCCATTTCAATTATCATGTCCCGAGCTTCTTTTTCAACAATGCTTACATTAACACCTCGCATGTTAGCCAAATCAGTAATAATCCTTGTTACATCTGGCATATTTAAGACGATTTCCAAAATTTTATTACGAGAATGCTTTAATTCAACAGGGAGTTTATGAGGCAAAAGAGGATTTAGTAACCTAGATGCCCATAAGATATCACAGTCTTTTCTTCTCCTTTCTAACAGATCTACAAATTCATCATTTAGATCCTCGGTAGCAACCGTCGCGTATCTTAACATCTTGATCCTATGTATAAATTAACAATATTAATAAAATTTCCAATAACTCTCATAAGGGTTAAGAAGTATGTATGATTTATTTAATACTCTCATACTTTTCATGTTAACTAGACCTAAAGGAAATAATTTTATAGTTTAAAGTTTACCTGTATAAAAATCTTTTTCTTTCTTATTACTGCAAGATCTATTACTTGAAAACACTTTTACTAACTATGCAGATAAACGACGCATCTATGTCACACTTCACTGAACCTGTCACAAATCGCCATTAACCTTGTGCATCTATTTTTACTATTTATTGGTCAATTCAGTGAAGTAATTGTATCAACAATTAAAATGTATTTTGAATTATATTCTATCTGTTAAAAACAAAATTATTAATTTTTAGCTACACGCTTGGGTATTCTACTTTGTTTCCGGGTTAACATTGCATTTGGAACATTGGTTTTATAAGCATGGTTACATTAACAAATGTCCATCATGTTTTGAAGTATAAATTTTTATACGTTTGTTGTGGGCTTCCTTCTGGATTATAAGACCATCTAGCTACATCACACTACCTTACTTTAATGCATGTTCAACAGGTCTTATCATATTTGTTAGCCTATCTAACTAGGTTGTTAAATGCTATGTATACAGGGTGATTCTAGTAACTGGACCAAGCTATAACTTTTTTAAATCAATTTAGATAAAAATCGTAGAGGAAAAGTCTCTATTAGTAGAAAGGCTCTATCATCCCATGCACCGCGACCTTTTTCCCAAGTGCATTAGTGCATGTGCAAAAGAACAGTTCCATTGTTTTGTTAAATTGAACCACCCATTTTCTTTCACATAAACGCGTGCCTTAGGCCATTCTGCAATAAAAGTGTATACGGGAAATGATCGAAAAAACAATAGTTTACGAGATATTTCGCTTTATTAGTTCCCAAATCTTTATTTCCCCTCCTTCTCTTAGTACTTCCAACCTTGGTTCCCAGTATAGAATATATTACTTTTTTTTTGTGTTTCTTCTTTCCATCCTTTTATCATATGCCAGCAGCTTTTCTGTTTCATTGCATATACAATCTCTTCTATATAAACTTCTCTAAATCTTCTTTTTTATTTGATCTTTCCATTTTTTTTCTCTTTTCCCCTAATTTTTTCCTTCAATTTCGAATTACATTTTTCCTTCCGCCTGTCTTTCCCAGAATTATTTCCAACTCTTCTTTTCTAAAGTACCTTTTTTTCCCTGTAATCCTTATTCTTTTTCTCTCTTTTATGTTCCGTGTACTATGTTCCAAGTGGTTCCAAGATCCTTTCTAATACACCTATTCCGCCTTCACTTCTTCTGTTAACATATATCATGTTATACATAGTTGAACTCCTCTTGTACATTTTTTTTTTAAATTTTTTTCTTCCACTTTTTTTCCTCTGAACTTTTATACGAACATTTATTTTTCTTCATTCACTAGCAGCCTCCTTATCCATATATATTCCTAGTTCGTTTATGTTTTCTTTTATTGTTTTTTTTTATTCCCCAATGTATTCTGTTCTCTTTGTTTATGCTGTTTTTTAATCTATAAATAATGCGACCATCCACCTTTCTCCTTTTTAATAAATTTTTATATATATCATCTCATTTTTAATAAATTAAAAAATATCAGTTTTATTTTTACTCCCTCATCTTTTACGTGTTCCCGTTCTAATTTGATGAATTGATATCATCTGATTTTCTAGTTGAAACTATTTCCTTCCGCTCGACTTCCAGTCTTTTAATCATTGCGCTCCATGTAGATCACATGTCTTTTTTGTTTCTTCTTATCCATGAATGGCTGTTACAATAAATGTATATTATAATCTCGATAAAATCAACCAGATGCAGATCTGATTTTTTTTTTTATTTTTTGTATCCACTAGTTTCCGAGAAAATGATGGGGGACCTGGTATTTCACCCCCCCCCCCCCCCCGCCCCCGCGCTTCGCTTGTCGATATACAAAGTTGAAACTTCGCACAAGTGCTTCTTTTATTATAAGATACCAAATGCCACTTTCAAAATTGAGTTTATTTTATGGCCAGTTTTAATTATCTTTTTAGCTATGTCGCTTTAACGAAATCGTTCTTTGTAAATAATTGTTTTTGCAGATGATATCCCTTTAATGTTTAATCACAAAAGAAAAGAACGACCGAAGAACAATTAATAATTACTTTCGTACGATGCATCATAACATTGTTCAAACATTATTACCTTGATTGCTATTTATTATGGACGTATTTAGCTTACAATTCTAATTACTTGTATTTTATGAATCTAAAAACGGTAGTGTGTATAATAATGGGAAAATAAATTTAAAAGATGGGCTTTTGATCTGAATTTTAAATTGGATAAGCCAGTGCGACTCGTAACTGCATTGCTTTATATATTGAAGCGCAGGGGCAGCTTCTAACGTAAAAATTTTATTTCTATTAACAATTTCTTTACTCATACTTATATTTCATACATACATTGCTGGTACAAAAAAAATTTATTTCACTAAGGTATAAATAATTTCTTTCGATCAGAATACAAGAAATCTCATACATGTGCCATAAAAATGTTATCCCCCATAAAATCAAAAACCTGACTCCTATGGAAGCGCGTGACGAATAATAAAACAATAAGGGGAAAGAATGCGAAACAAGTCAAAACCAGCGAAGTGGACAACGGTTTTCTCTTTAATCTTTGTCCGTAGCTTGCAATCTTACACCCCAAGAAATGGTAGGTTTTTTTATTTTTCGAAATATGACTTATCAATCATTCCAATTTATGCACCAAAAAAAGCAGATAATCGAAGGAAAACACAATTGCAGAACAGTTATGCGCTATGATCAATTTATCCAGAACTTAAACCAGAATAAACTATTGTTTGCGCACATATATTTTGTCTTTAGTCACTTTGAATTACTTAATCAAAGAAACGTTACTTATTGAAATGTTGGCCGAAACTCTCAAATAGGCAAGTGTCCAATAGAAATTGCCTATAAGAGACGATCGAGGATTAAGTTTACACAAGATATATACAGTAAATAATTTCCTTGCAATAAACTGCGACATTGCCACTCACTAATCAACCAAAATCTTTGAAATAATAAACTGTTTAAAGTCTACTTGATTCAAGAGACGAAAACAGATAAAAATTAACATGGGTTAGGTAAAAAATGCCAAAAATGCCATACACAGAAGACATACATAATAGAAATTGGCATTAAAATCCTATAAAACAACCAGCAAGAAGAACGTGAAAGTAATTTGAATCTAAACTTGTACAATTTAACATAAAAGTCGGTGATCGACTTGTATAGTTACGACGTTACAAATTTCTAAGTTTTCTTGTGAAACTTCGATTAATTGCATTGGTTTTTCACCCACGCGTCAATCTGAACTGTGCAGTCTAAACTAAAGAGTAAAAACATTTTGATCACTGTCAACGTATATAGCGAGATTAACAATCATGAGAAAAAAGCGCGGGCCATACATATCTTATAAAACATTATCGTCAAATTTAAATTTAAAATTGTCATTGGTATACAAACAGAAATTACATATGATAAACATCTTACATGTGCAGTGATACATTCCTCAAAAACACATCCAAATACTGAGTCCAATGATTTTATCAACCAATTGCGATATAAACTAAGAGAACTATTAAATCCTTCTATATTAGAATGCTTTTATAGATTTTCTGAAAACCAGGTAATCGTCATTGCAAGATTTACAGGACTATCGACTTTAGATAATGAATAAAGGGTATTTTAAATATACTTTGTTTCATCAATTCTGTGATACTATATATCCAGCAGAATAATTTAAAAACGAGAGTTTCTCCACGTCATAATAGAGATTGTTACATACCAATATGCGCAAATGTAAAAACACTATGTATATGGTTGTAATAAATATACTTATATTAACCTAGCATAACAACAACAATAATACACGAATCGATGAAAGCTTAATATTACTTGAATAATGATGTACAGTGCTACGCATACTTTATGTTTAATTTTTACATTTGTATTGTTTTTATGGCTAACCTTTCACGTGCACTACATACTTAAATTATTGATTGACATTTTTTCAATCTTCAGGATTTATACAGATTGTTGTGTGATCAAAGATATAAGATTTCTACATTTCGATTAATTCACTTCGTATGTATCGGTTCTTTTATGTTCAACTTTGCACACATGCAGTTGTTATGTAATAATTAATTGTTTGAGTCTTTCTCTAACACTTTTTATTCTAATGAAAATATTGGCATGATCTAGATTATTTTTGTGGATGTGCAAACTTGATGGAATCAGAAATTTACAATCAGCAGACAGATTTTTCTTTCAATTTTACACATATTTACAAAATAAATCTGGTTGACTGTCGAGCAATTTTTGTATTTTTCTTAAATCTATGCTCACTCTACATGGCGAATTATGTACACGCCGCACTTCTGTTAACGAAACGATTGAGTCTTTAAGAAAATGATCATTCTGCTTCTTGAAAATATCCACCTCAATACCGTTTATATCTAAGCTCTTATCATCTGAACTTGGAACATGAATGCTTTTTAATTTTCTGACAGAGTTTTGTAATCGCTCAGGATATAACAAAGGATTTTCTTGTTGATGAATGCTGCCAGCACAGCATACACAACCCTTCACATACTTATTGGTAGGACTGGTGTTCTGAAATACTTGAGCGTCGTTATTAACATTTAGAGTTAAGTCACAAACATGAACATACGATTGGGGAAAAGTTTTTCCAAATTTTTCAACTATGTGCAATACTTGTTTTGAATTACCTCGTCGACTATCTCCTACAGATTTATTCGTGCTTAAATTGCTCTCAAACAGTTCAGTCTTTCCATTTTTGCCGTCGGCAATATGCCCCAGAAAGGTAGTCTTGACATTGTGCGAGACATGATTATCTCCACATTCTTCATCCGCCTGACCACAATATACCTTTAACTTTGTTTTTCTGTCAATGCCATTGTGAAAATTAAGTGGACTTTGGAGGTCAGTTGGTGATGATACAGGATCTAAATTTTCTTTTGTATCATCGTCATCACAGTTAATACGACTCGCCGTTGGCAGTTCCTTGCATTGAATATCCACATTCGATGATGCATAAGCAAGACAATCCAAAAAGTTGTTACAACATTTGAGATTACATTCGATAGTTCCTTCTCTTGAGAAAATTTCATTTGTATGTTCACTTTCTGGGAAACTTTTTAAATCGTAAAACTCTTGCAATGATTTACAATTCAGGCGTACATCATCATTGACACATTTACTCACGCCGACAGTCACAGAAAACGTATCGTATAATATCATCTGCTTAAGAAAATGTAAAATTTCAAAAAGACTTAGAATTTTATTTGGCATTAGAAATTCTGCTACAATTGTATCACAACCTACAACTAATGGTAGTAATATTAGATGATACAAATAGGTCACGCACCTGTATGTAATCTGAATTCATGACACGAAACTTAAGGTCCCGCAAGTGCACATATTCCGGTATTAATCGGGGTCGATCGCAAGTGTTGGGATTGCTTGTAACTTGGGAGAAAATGCTGGCAGTCGAATCAATATCTGAATTGCATTCAGCAAGGATAGAACTGAAAGCAAAATGTATTTGCATAAAAGTATTGAGCATAAACCCATGTATATTTTCTATTGTAGCAATTGTGTAGGAATTTAAATGCTTTGTTTAATTGTTTCATATTGTCAAAACAATGCAAATGTGGAAGTATTCTGAAAAAAATTGCGTTTTACAAAACATACGATCGTTCATCTATTGGGGATACCGTTAAGGCTTTTTCTGCTATTACACAATACGCGAAACCGCATTGACTAGAACCCTATCACTGTGAGACTACTACGCTGTTATCACGTTTAATCTGTTATGCCGCTTCGAAGAAAATCGAATTAAACAGAACTTAATTATAATGTATTTTTTAAACATTGTTTATTTACAAAATAATGTGTAAATATGAGTTAGGAGTAAATTTTATACGCGTATGTAACATTTCGGCGCGATCGAAAAATGTTTATTTTTTACTTCAATTTAAAAAAAGATCGGTTGTTGCCACTTTGACAGAATTTTCGGCTAAAGAAGGCCTGTACAAAATTTGAACAAAACCGGTGACCCACAACCTGGGCCCTCCACTGGTGAGTTTATAAGAAACATTTTTTGCCAAGACGTTAGGTTTTTTCAAACTTATTTAAATAGAACTCAAAAAAGAATAACTTTAATAGCTATACTGCTCAAATTATTTAATCTGACGACAAATATATCACATAATATCTACCTTTTTCAAATACTATTAACACATAGTCTATTTGAAATAGATAGAAAACACTTAAAAGCTGTTGGTTACACAATTTTGTTGTTAAACTATTTGCAACTAATTCTAATATTTATCTTTTAGATACCAGAATGTTCCCATTTAAATGGCAAATCGTACAGTCGAGTTACTGACATCAAGTGCTGACAATCCACATATATTATGACTAGAAATTTTCGCAATTTATACACTAATTTAAAACGGAAAAGTACATTATTGCACATAAGACATATTTAATTGATCGATTATTAATAAAAATGTAGATCGAATTACTGATAGACCTACAGATAAATTAGTAGTGAAATATTGATCATTTTTATGCGCAAAGTGTGACAACGTGCAAGTCTCATTACAACACAGTTGTAATCAATTTCTGTGAAAAAATGTTTTTAACCCTTTGCGGTCGAGTGTCGGCAAATAGCCGCCCAAGCCTTTTTCCCGTTGCGGACGCGTGTCGGCATATCGCCGTCCAATTGAATGTGATGAGATTGTCAAAACGTTTATTCATATTTAAATAGAGCTTTAGGTTTTATAACGCAAACGTTCAACGTGTACATTTTCAATATTACAAGCACCAATACATTTCGTCCACAGCGACGCCTCGCCCGTCGGACGGCTCCGACCGCAAAGGGTTAACTGTGTATTTTTTTTCAAAATGTCACGCATTTTTGTTCTTGTCCGTAAAGTGACCCAAATATGTTAACAATCACACTCACATGTTAGAAATTATGCCGCCTGAGGAATAGTTGACTAATTCTGGCGATGGTAATGAGTGTACCTTCCTCCTTTTCTTTTCGTAATCTTCGTTATACGTCAAACTGCTAATCGCTGATTGATTAACATGATTGTAGCCTGTATCCTTTAAACACTAATAAAATGCAGAAGATATATGTATATTTAAAAGAACACATTGAAAAATTGATAAAACATCATCAATCATTTATGTAAGGACTCCATATGCAAAATTGGTCAAAATTACGCAAGACTGGTTTTGACCAAGTGTGGTACAATCGTAAACGCACAGAAAGATCTTCTTTTTGGCAATTAATTTTGTGGCCATGGGATCCGAAAGTGAGGGCGTGAGAGTAAAGTTCAAGATTTGTGTAACACTTCGATGGGGACAATTTTTTCCGACTGAATTTGAATCTCATATCAATTCTAGTGTCCATAATTATAAAAAAATAAAGCTTTATTTCGTCATAATATATGATACAGTTTGACTTTACAATACGGAAGTTTTATAAACTATCCATCGTTTTCTTGAGGTCCCAACAATTTGCATAAATTACTGTGACAAAAATAGTATATCCTGTTTTTGACCAACAACTCCTCATAGGGCCTCTATTTTATACTCTTTCAGGAAGTGTAAAACAGAATTTGGGGGAATTATTAGTTTAAATGTTATACAAGCAATGCTTGCTTGAGTTCAACATTTGGAGAACCTTTTAAACGATATAACTTTTGAATAAATTAAAACTTCGCATTGGCTACATTCTCAAGGCATACAAATTTCAGATTCATTTTACCATAAAAACTTGACAGAGTTTACATTAATCCCTTAACGTGCACACCCGAGTATATTCGGGCGCGCTAAACCGGCCAAACCGTGCACACCCGAGTATATTCGGGCGGCGTTGTATTTGATGCTGCTAAAGTTAAAATAAACATTTTGATTAATTTTTTATTTTTTTATGTCTTTGCCAAGACAATGTTCTACCGTGGTACGTATATTATTGGCCCATTTTGTGTATAGCTTAATTATCTCAGTATAGCTCAATTATCATAAGTTAAACACTAAACAACCTTGTGTAAAATATAATACGTTTGAATAAAAATGTTTACTTTAACGATTTTTTCCAACATCACTTTTTTGGAAAACAAAGGAAGCATAATCACATTCTAAAAGTTAACGCTAATGCACTTTAAATAATGTGGTTAGAACAACGAAGTTTATAATTTCATCATTTATAGTTTACACAACGTTAAAGCCTGAGAAAGGGTATCTTCATGCTTACGTTTGTTGCAGTTGATAAATCCTCGTATGTTTTTGATACATTCTCAGTGAAAGGCATTGTTTTAACCAGAGTCCTTATATTCTTGTAACTCGGTAAGCCAATCGCAGTATCACTTGCAGTTTCACAGCGCGCTAATTGAGTTAAAAGCATACCATGTTTATAATTCATCAAAGTAAAGTTATCAGGAACCCGTAACGGATCTGTTACGTCAGCAGATTGCTCTCCAACAGAAAAACTCTTTCTGTTCATTATTTGTTGTCGTTCTTAAAAATATATTAACAAACAATTTTTTTACTAACCGAATATATAGATTAATACGGGAGTAAGTTGTAAAATCGTTGTACCCTATTCTAGTATTTCTAAGCAGTGGGAAATGTCATATACATCATAATTTTCTGATTATTATTGATTGAGTATATTGTGATAATACTGTCCTTACTGTGTAACGTGTTGTCCGTAATGTAAGCGTAACTGGCTCTAACATAATATTTACTTTGATAAAAAAGTTAAAAAAAGTAGGTACTGTTCTTCAAATATTCCGTTTTATAGTGAAAATTATGCTATTAGAATGAACTTCATTTAGCGTAATCAGGAAAAACTTTGGCTCTTTGACTGGAAGAGTTTTCTAACCTACATTTGTAATCCTTTTTTATCTTTGAGTACAGTACTAGTTAGGGTGGCAAAGTTTAGCCATCAATCATAGATATTCACCGATTTTTATTGTTTATATATGCATGTATATATATGGGGCATTCCATACCAAATCGGACACTTTTATACTTCACCCCCTTCGATTTTTTTCAAAATTTTGTGTTTTTAAGACCGACAAAAAACGCGTCCAATTTTCTCAGATTTTTTTAATCGTCCGTTTCGAAAATATGAATTTTCTTAAAATTTGGGCTTTTTTTTTCAAATGCAATTCGATCGTTCTTTTTTCCCAAATTTGTGTTTTTGAATGTTCTTCCAACAAAAAAAATATGATTTTTATCAAAATTATTTTTTTGTTTATTTTCTATTCAACGCACATAATATTTTTTATCACAAAACATGCCCCAATCGATTTTTTTTTTTAAATTCTCAAAGAGACTTTGATGGATATAAGAACTTTTTAAATTTATACGATCGTGGGCAAACTCCTCGTTCTATTTTTTTTTCTTTATTTGAAAATATCTATTCTATCAAGTCGTATGTTCCGATTCAATGAAAAATGTTTTTTATATCAAAACACGCCCCGATCGACTTTTACGAAAAAATTCTCAAGGAACTTCGATTTATTTTTCTTTTATTTCGAAGTTCTTATATCCATTAAAGCTTCTTTGAGAATTTTTTCAAAAAAATCGATCGGGGCATTTTTTGGAATAAAAAATATTTTGTGCTTTATATTAAGAATAAACAATAAAAAATAATAAAACATTCAAAAACACAAATTTGGAAAAAAAGAACATACCAAAAAAGAACATTTTTCGCAGTTATGAGCATTTGAAAAAAAAGAGCCCAAATTTTAAAACAATTCATACTTCTGAAGCGGAGGTTTAAAAAAATCTGTAAAAATTCATGAACGCGTTTTTCATCGGTCTTAAAAACGTATAAAATTTTGAAAAAAAAATCGAAAGGGTGAAGTACAAAAGTGTCCGATTTGGCACGGAATGCCCCATATATAATTGATATATATATATATATATAATTGAAAAAGTTATTCAGCATAAAACTCATCCAATCACGTAATGATAATATCAATGTAATGATAATACTTTCTGTCTACTCTCTGTTTTTTGGAACATTGTTACATTTCCTGCAAATTTAAATCGATAGATGATATACTAAGCAAAGAAGTAATTTCCTTCATAGTGTTACAGCATATATTATCAAAACAACAAATAATTTCAATTTTCTAGGTAAATTATTCTGCGTGTTATAATCAGACACACTCTATACATTTTAAACCTCCGTGGACACTCCTACCTACGTTGCTATTGACATTCACTGTATAATTCACGTTGATAAAATAACATCTGTATTATACTTTAATGCTTATTATAACATGATAATACCTTCGTCTGAAACTCCACTGCGACGTAAAAGTTCTGACGATAATGACGAAGCTGTCGTTGATGCCCTATGATTTTGTGCCATTTGATTTACACCATATATTCCATTGTTTGATGCAGAGCTTTGGTTATCAGCATTCTCATGTTTCTTTACTTTCTTTAATCTCTCAAGCCTTGGATCACATACTTCTGTATGAACTTCAGATTTTCTCTTCGTATTTAATTCAAGAGAGTTATTTTTTTCGTTTATGACAGATATTATTTTCACATCAACGGCGTCATTGTGCGAATGGGAGGCACTTGCTGCGAACGTCTCTGAGGATGAAGATGTTATATTGGTGATTTTTATATTTATGAACAAATTCGCATTGAAATTGCTCAAATGCTTGATTATTTGTAGTGAACTACCGGTAGTAGGATCCTGCGGCAGTCTCCCATTTGGATCAGATGCTAAAAGTTTATAGGAACTGCGGTCAATATTACTTTGAGCCGAGATTATATCCCCTAATGCAGTTGATTTATTGTGATCTCTCGTACAAATCCGTTTTATCCGTGGTAACGTCCTGTTAGAAAATTTGGCGCTGTTTGCAAAATGCTGAAATAAATAAGTACAATCAAATTAACTGCTAATATAAGATTTCAATGAAATTGAAAATACAGATACTCTTTGTTGCGTTTACATCAACGTCATTGCCATTGTAGATCACTGTGTCTGCATGATTAAAAGAGGTAAAGTTGATTACTGCAGAAGGTTCATTAGACAAGTAAGTGCCATTCCTTCCTAAAGAACTACTTTCACCGCGTAAAATATATTCTTCCGAGCAGATACTTCCATCGTTATTATAAGCATGTTCTCTGTCGGGTGATCCTATATTTTGCTTTACATCGCTAGTCTCGTTAAAAACTATATTTTGACACATCTCGCTAAATAAAAAATAAAACACGTTGTACCTTATACGTTAGGGGAATTAACGTAAGAGAGGAACGTGTAATTTTATACGTTAATACAAACCTTTCATTCATTTTATTTGCTTTAACGCGTTGTTGTAGTTTATACGATCGTGGTCCAGGTCGTATCTTGGTAGATACAGACTCCAGCACTGTTTCATTGTTTGATGGGGCCGCTTTAGGTGGTAAAGGCGAATAACACCCAACTGATATATCTGTATCGCTATCATCTGAGCTAGACCAATTATTTTCATTTCTCATCTGGGCACATTGATTGTTTCTGCAAAAAGATAGCATACGTGTGTATGTTACACAACTTAAGTTTTAACAAAAACGCTGCTAAATAAAAAAAATAAGACTTACGTCGATGCAGTGATTGCAAATACCTGGGGCTTGTCTGATTTTACTGCTCTAGCTAAGAAATTAATAAATCAGAAGCATTAATACATAACATATCAAGTAAAAATGTCGAGGAATCAGTTAAGGTTGTGAAAAAACAGCTACTATATGCTAGTAATATCAATTGAACAAAGAAAATTGATATAAATTGATGTTTGCTAATGTTTTATTGAACAGATATAAATTGCTTTATTATACTTAATCATTGTCTGAAGATTAAAAAATACCTACATAGAATGGAAGTACACTCTTCACACTCCCAAACAGGGTTAGCCCATTTTAATTGGCCACATGCCATATGGATGCCTTGTGAGCCACAAATTCTACAGAGCGTCAATTCCCACTTTCTAAACATGTAACACAATAAATTATATTTTATTACTTTAGATAAAAACAATTAATAATTAATTACAATGAATAATTATTAATGTATATTTACGCATTGCTACTAATGTGCTTTCTCCCCTTAGGGCACAAACATGTTACTGCATCACATTGATCATGGCGGTAGAGAAGTTCTTGAAAAGCGTTAGGTACAAGTTCCCAAGATGCATCTCTAATTAAAAAAAAAATACTCTGATATATTTTATATATGTTGCATTCTTACACAAAGGTACATATTTATATTTCCCTTATTATGACACACATATAATTTCAAATTTTATCTACTCACTGATTTGGAATGAAGATACCGAACTCTAACATTGTTTTCTGAAACTCTTTCTTATTATTGCACAAAGGGCATTTGAAAAAATATCCAGCGCTCATAGCAAGTTGCTAAAAAAAATTATGGCTTTTATCATTGTTTAATATTCATTATATGCTGATCTGTTTTCATAAAATATAAAAACTTACTTGAACACATTTTCTATGGAACCATGCATTTTTTTTACAACATGGTGCCCATAACGTATTTATATCACATGGGCTCACTTTATCATAACATATATAACACAATATATCAACTGTTTGTTTAATTTCTTCTTCCACAAATCTATCTACTTGTTGTCTTGGCCTATGATTACGACAATATGTCCTATAATTTTGAAATACCATTATTAATAATATTATACATTATTAGACACTAACATATGCAATGTTTAATAACCACCTAAATTCACCAAAAAATTGATGAAGAGAACCATCCTGTAACCCACAAGGAAAATGGAATATCTTTTTACACCTGCCATTGCAGCACCCTAAAGTAGCACCAGTCTTTTTACAATATGAACAAACCTATAAAAAATTATCATTATTTATAAATTTGGTACATAATATATTTCATATTATAATCAAATTGTAATAAAATTATTTTATACTGACAGAAAACATTGTATATTTACCAGCTTTTTTCCTCTACGAATTTCCTTTCGTATGTCATTTGTAAGGAATCCTAAGATACCTTCATCGTCATTACCTTTTTGTTCCATATTGGAAGACAATAACTATAACAGCAATAACAAAAATTAATCATAAAATCCATTTTGCTAATCGCAATCTTGTAGTCCATGTTTTTGGTGCAATAATTATAAGTATAAGAAGACCCATACCAAACAATAATAATGTGTAATAACTCCATCATGTTCGTAAAATTTTCCATATTTTAATTCGTTATCCTCAGTTAACCCACAGAAGCCACAAGCTTTAAACGGTGTCTTTGTTTCCACAGACATTGTGTCTAGTGCAAAAAGAGAATAACACTTGAAATGAGTTCTGTTTCATATACAGATTAATGTCCAATTACACATATTTTGAGAATCGCTAACTATTCTAACTTATGACAAACATATTAAACTCATGTACTTCTGAATAAACTGTTGCATTTTCAATAATGAATAACCATACATTGAAACTTAACATTTCAATCCCGTGGACGTCTGGTCACGCATTTATTTCCATACTGTAAGGGTAATAGGTTATTATACGAAGTAGTACATCGTATAAGCGTTTGAATTACATTTCCTTCCAGGCACACCCAGGCACACCACACTGTATTGAGAGCAAACAAAAATCATCGTTGTAATTCGTTCATGAATAATTTCTAGTAAGTTAAGTCACTGAAATGATTATTTATACAATAATATATGACTGTACGTAAGAAAACATGACCATATAACTAAATCAACGCGAGTCATTCATACTGTCTTATACATTCGTGTAATCCATAAAATGCCGACTGATAGTTACTACTACACATACCAAACTTATGACATTTAAAGAAATGTAAAATCCTTGTTGTTTTGCAGTTTAATTGTATGTGATCATGTACCATAATTACAGGGACGCTAGTAAATACATCTCTAACCTTTAAACGGGGAGGGAAATGCTAACGTTTAAGGGATGCGGGTAACTAACGTATGGCTCCTTAAGAACATCCGGTTTATAAATGCAAGTGCATATGTACATAAAGGGTGTCCCAAAATTAACGCAAGATTTGAATTTGCCACCATGCGTGCAGTAAAGTGTTAACAATCCTATTAAAAAAAATCATTTGACTGCTAATAGTTTAGGGTTACTAAAAATGGAGCATTACGTGATAGAACAACGTGTTTTTATTGTTGAACAATACTTTAAAAATAATGAAAGTCTGGCGGCCACAGTACGAAAATTTCATACAAAATATGGTCGAAATAGTAAATTAACTTCGTTAACTGTGAAAAGAGTAATTAAAAAACTCAGGCTGACTGGATCAATTGGTGATGCTAAACACACGGCATCCAAAAACAAGCCGTTCAAATTTGAATATCCAAGCAGTGCGTGAAAGTGTTGATGAAAACCCAGGAACATTAGTTCGGCGTCGTGGACAAGAATAGCAAGTTTCAAAAATCTTTCTGCAGAATATGCTCATTGAAGATCTGCGTCTCCATGCATACAAAGTTGAATTGACACAAGAACTGAAACCTAAGCATATGCAGATAGCATCTGAAGACTATGCACAGCGAAAACAGTTCGTTGAATGGATTATTGAACATCAGCAAGTGGATGCCAATTTTCCGAACAAAATCATTTTCAACGATGCACGTTTTTATCTTGACGGCTTTGTTAATCGTCAAAATTCCCGCATTTAGGGTTTAGAGAACCCACATGTAATTGTCGAAAAACAAAAAAGTGCGTATGTGCGGGCAAAGCCGTGGAGGCCATTTTTCCGATGTGTTATTCCATACATCACCCTACCTGTGTACTTTACGATTTAATAAAAAATAACGATTTAAAGAAAAGAAATTGTGTTTTTTATTTTATTCAAATTATTGATATTTTATCAATTTCCTACTAGTCTCTTGTAATGTATATAATATAATCATTAATTCCGCATAATAAAAAACATGCAACACCGATAGTATGCAAAATATTTATGTAGTGATACTATTTTGGAGACTATAATAACATAAATGCATCAAACGTGCCACTGAATCAAAGTCGATTTTGCAGACAATAAATAGATAACATAAAACCGATAATTTGTATCTTTTTAGTGTATACTTCTGTAGAGTAAGTAATGAGTAAGAACTAAAGGCCGTTCTATTTGGCGACATACAAATTGTAAAATTTTGTAGAATATCTAAATCTAAAATCCGAGCTGCAAGAAATAAAAATCCGTAAACAAATGAACAATATGACATTTTGAATTGGAGGTGCATTAGCTTTAGGATCCCATATATAGCTTACAAATACACAATATCGATAGCATTATCAGAATTTTTTGGAAGTTATAATTGTGCAGTATGATTAAAAAAATAAAAAAATAATTTCTCATTTCGTTATATCCACGTATACAAGTGATATCAAAACTTTTAGACGTTGAAGACTACTTAAGTAAGAAAAATATATTAACAGCAAATTACAGATGCAATAAAAATTATGAAATTTTTCCAAAATAAAAAAATGGAAATGTATTGTTCGCATCCTTATTAAACAATATTAATAATAAATACAACAATCTAAATGCAATGACAAAAACAAAATTGAATATTCCTATTGAATTAAACTTGGGTCATTCATAACTGCAAATCAAAATATGCATCGCTTAGCTCCGATCCATCATTAGGAAGCACCGTGTATCTACTTTGGCAACTACTTTTGCAACTATACAAAGCGGTTTCCTAAATATTTTTTGTTAATTTAACAGAGAAAGTTCTTGAATCCATCTTTCACAGTGCGGTATACCATTTTTTTTTGTTAATTTAAAATCTATTCTATAAATTTCTTCCTAGAAAATAGTTGTTTTTTTAAACATGTATTGCACCTTTTTGTTTATTTCGACACGCTACTACTTTAAATTTATGCAACTGAGTAAAACAATGAGTCCAACATGCCTTAAACTCAATCTTTCCATTTTTGTTTAGAAGTTTTGTGATACGTGTAATATTTATATGTTTATTTACTACTGAAGACATCTGTACACGGAAATCGAAACAAACGGTTTAATTTCCCATTACATTAACAAGAGGATGTACGAAGACTTCTATCGATGATCACAAACGTTTTAATTTCATTTCTGCGCTGTTGGAAATGTAAATATACATGCTTTCTTAAAATGTTATGAAAGCGTCTGTAAATAAAATATTGATCCATTTTATGCAATTAAAATCATAAACAATAGAGTGAGATTAACAAAATAAATCTGTTGAGGAGTTGACATTTTGTCACTGAGTGGCGAATGTAGGCGAATGCTATTGAATCTATTCAATGCATGTATGCGCAATAATTCGAACTATTTCAATTCGCTTTACATTGATTATTACTGTATTAATTTGATATGTTCGACGCTGAGTGTTGCTTATGTTGCTTATCCTCATGTAATGAACGTGCGTTAAACTTTATCGTCGTATAATCGAAATACATCGAATTGTGAAAGTTCTTATCCATACTCAGGCATACATAAAAAAGAAGAAAAGAAAAATGTTGGGATAGGGAAACATAAAATATCACGTTGTTGATGTTTGCGCGCATGTCAATTGATAGAATTCAGTTTTCGTTCACAATTGAGTTTTGTTTAGGAGTCATTTTGATGCGTTTATCTGCTTACACCCTCTTTAATAATATTACATGATCCTTATATTGAGAGGACATAATATTTTTGATATGTAGTAATTTTTATGTATATTATGAAGATATTACAGTCTCATGAATACTGTTCACAGCATCCTTTACATCTAAGATTCCAGCCAAATATTTTCGAGCTTCTTTTACACGATACAATATAGGGCAATCTAAAGACGCACATTCAAAATCATCACTCATATGTCCAGTACATGATAAACAAACCTGAAAGCAATAAAAGAACCACATTAAATTGGGTATGATGATTTGTATAAGAACTAGGTCCATAACTTGGACTGTATTTTCAAGACTAAACACTCACAGAATTAGTTTCGTAATAGGAACATTCTAAGCGCCTTATTTTCTCCTGTAATATTACCATAGCTTTTCCTGAGTGCAACAAACAATCCGAACAAATGGATTTTGTTGATTGTTCTGCACAAATAATGCATGTAACATTATTAAAAAACTGATAAATTGTCATCTTTTTATTATCATTGCTTCCAGCATCAGCAGGTTTGTTGAATACTATACAATGTGACATTTCTCTATACCTAAATAAAAAGAACATTTAGAATTAAAAATTGATGAAACAGTCTGTTTAGAACAGTGGTTCTTAACCTTGTTGGAGGTATTGAACCTCATCAATTTCATATGCGCGTTCACCGAACACTTCTTAATTGGAAAAATGAAATATGATTTTTTCAAATTCAAAACAGGTATATATTTATATATAGGTACACAAAATGAACAAAACCATGAAAGAACGAAACCATTAAGACCAAAGAACAAAAGACCACCGAACCCCTGGGGTTCGATCGAACCCCGGTTAAGAACCACTGGTTTAGAACAATACAGAGTATTGTCTATATCAGTATTATAAGAGTCAATAATTAAAAATAAAAATAATCAAAGAAGTACTGTAACAAGCAGCTATTATGGCATTTATAAGTAGTATTCCTTATTTTAAATTATATTGCTTTATGATACTTATGTTAATTAAGTTATGTTTAACTACCACAAAGTGTCATTAATTTCGTTGTAGAGTTCTGAATAGTGTGATTGGTCTTTAACTAATCATATCTTCCCTCCCTCCAGAATTGCTGCCAAGAAATAAATACACTTTCTCATACAAAATGGTAACCCAATCAACATTTTCATGTTTTTTTTAATATGTGTAGGCAAATATATAATTTTCATGGATTCATACAGTATTTTGATTTTTTTTACAGTTACTGATGCCATTGTTTCAAGTTTGCTGCACTGAATTGCTTTCCACGTGCATAATATTTCTCAATAATTGGGACTCAATCATTATTTCTTAATTATTTTTCATAACTTTTAAAAAGACTTATCTCTAATTACATAATTGCAGAAATGCGACACAATCTTGTTGGAAATATAATAGTTTTGTCTAATGCAAACTGTATGTTTTTTTTACCAAATTTACCTATTAAATTATTGTACTTTATGGTATTCATACACCCTAAAAAAAAATGTATATATTTATACTGCAGAGTAATTTACAGTCAACACGTATTAACACATTCATAAATATAATACAATAAAATTCTCTCTTTATTTTGCTTATGCTTAATCCAATTTGCTTCTACTGCCACTTGGTATTTTTGTAAGTTCTAGAGTTTTGCTTCACGGAGGTACATTAATGCGAACGTTATTTCAGTTTCTTTTATTTTATGTACTTTGACTATTATAGCTAGTTATTTTAGCAACTTTCCTTATAGTGTCACTTTCGACTTAACTCGTTTTGCTAATACTAATCATTTAAATTTTCTTAAATACGTTTAATATATTCTGTTCAGTCCTTATCATTTTCGGATGCCTTCAATACACTACGAATTTTATATTATTAATTGGCAATTGTGACTTTGTCAATAGTATCATGTTCTAATTGCACTAATAGATATCTATAGATTTTGTTTGCACTTAAAAGCTTTTCTTGGCTCGACTTCAAGCATTACTGGAAAATAACGTACTTTAACGCCTTTAAGAATAGTCAATATATTGCTGTTTCCTACGCTATACGACCTTGCGCTACGAATATACCATAAATATTTTTCTCTGTATGTCACCACATACATAATTGAATGTGCAATATAGAAGTTGAAAGAAATAAACGGTCCATATATTTCGTATGTATCTTGAAAAGCAAACAAAAATATTACGCTTCAATTTTCTTCCCGACTATATTTGCCCTAATGAAGAAGTATTCAATAATAAGATATCTGTCCTGAAGCAGAGTGAATTCTATTTAATAATTATTAATTATGATTTACTTCAGGGGAATGGTTATTGTCTTTTAAAGTTTGGTGGATGTATTGTGGTAAATACCAGAACCACAATTATGTTTTAAACTGTTATACTTTTTGTGAATTTGTAGTAAAACATAACCATAACTTACCACTCATTAACGTCAACACCTATTAGGTTTAAACAGCGATTCAAAGGTGGTATTATGACCTTTGTTATATAGTATACGGAATTAGGTGTCAAACATCGATCGGACATAACTTCCCATGGTGTCCGGACACAATGAATCAACGGTTGATCAGGAGCACCAGCGATTATAACATATTGCACACGTTGACCTTGGCGTGGAATTGCGCGTGGATCTTTCTTCATTAGTCTTCTTGTCAGCTCTAATGCCGGAACGCATGCATTTGCTTTGTAGCCACTAATTCCCCGAAATTCCTTTGCAAAGATCAAATCCTGTATTGAAATACGCTTGCGAATTACTTTATCTAATTGTCTCGTAACATATGACTTCACCAATGCAATATCTTTTGAATCAAACAAAATCCGCAATGTTTTTTCAAGAATCTGAAAATATTAGGTAAACATTATTATATTGTTTGAATACAATACCTTTACATAAAAAGAATGAAAATTCAGAAGGTATATTACACCTTTGATACGGCAGGACATCCATCTCTACGAACAGTCTCAATACCCTTTGCCATATATACTGGTTTTTCTTGATCAGGAGTTTCATACATGTAACCACAATACCGTTTTTTTGTCTAGGCATAAAAATCATCATCACAATCAATGCTCATTAATAATTAAAAAAAAGCTTTTTTCCAACAAATTACCTGTAAGATACACGGATGCAGAACTTTTTCAAATTTAAGTTTTACAGGTACCGGATTTGCAGCTGTGACAACATCAGCAATTTCAGCACCAATGGAAAATGCTTGTTTTCGACTTTTTCCTGGTAAAAGGACAAATAATGAGTCTGTATCTCCGTATACAACACGTGCTCCCCATTTTTTCGTTGACTCTACCAAATTAATTGCACGTTCCAATGTTTCTCTACCTTTACTAACAATACTATCTCCAACCTGTAATGTAAAATAAAAAATCTGAAGATTAAGTTAGCGCAAAAACAATGGGTTTTTAAAACATTATATGCTTACATCGACACATGGCATTCTCCCGCTGAAATTAGCAGCAGTGTAGCCATAAGTCACATTAGCAATTAACTTGAGACCTAATTGCTGCGAGTCAAGAGCGCGTTGTAGGCTACGATTATTTCTACAATGGACTTTTATAGATTCTTTTACCATTAACCTTGTATTCAAAATCTCTTCTAACATGCGAGGCAGTATGCCTCGACGCACGTTTGGTTTCACAAAAGCAATTCCACACGGCGCAAAATTAATTTTATTTTGCAGTTTCACTGCAGTGTTGTGTGTTACTTTCAACGTAGCTGCTCCAAACTCGAAGGGATCAGTCCTGAATTGATCTTGCAATTAGATTATTTTATAATAAATAGCCGATATAATTCGAATTATTTAAGTTACTCACTGGCCTATATATTCTACACGTCCCAAACACGTGGAAAAACAATAATTGTAAGCAATAATTATGCTCGGATATAAACTTTGAAAGTCTAAAACAATTAACGGATCAGTATAGAGCATAGATTGCGGTTCCATAATTAATGGTAAAGCACCAGGTGCACGCATATTTGCTCTTTGTTGTACAGATGGTGAAATCGGGATATAATTTAAGGGTTTAGCAAGTCGTAACATTATTGATTCCACTCGATATTGGGATCCTCGTGAAAATACTTCATATAATAATATCCCAAAGAGTTTAGCATGTTCGCTTGTTCGACCTTGAAACATAAAAGTATAATTCGTTGGTTCTTCAAACCAAAATCATTGAAACTGTACATATAATACACCTACTGATAATATCTAAATGGGACATAATTTGTAGTGTCCCCAGAACTCTCTTGATATAATGATCTATTACTCGACAACGCTTAGTTATATTCGAATGTAGCCACCAATTAGTTAGCACTTTGAAGTCAGGACAAGGAGTGCGCTCGTGCATGACATTAAACAACACATTTTCAAATGTGTAACTCAACAATGCTGTAAAATTTGCAGAATAATGATAAACATAATATTTTCTGTATCTAATCAAATAATATAATTAAATGCAAAGTATTTCAACACATACTTAGTTCATGCTTCATGATTCTCCAAGTATCAAGAATGATACGGCCAGGTATTTTAATATCAGAATCAGTTTTTAATGAGCTATAATCATTGCGCTTGTTAGATGCATCATTTACAAGCCTTGAAAGGGACAGTAGAAAGTTATTATATTTAAGGCAATAAGCTCTTTGAATAATATAACCCCACGAGAGGGTTTCCACCTGCCAGCCAGTTAGAATGTCTGGATCACATTTCTTAATTAAGGTAACAAGCTCCTGGAGTAACTTTTCTTCATCTTTTACACATAATACTGGGCATGAAGTATTAGATGAAAGTAATGTCTCCATTTTTAAATTGTAAATGTCATTATTTACAATAATAGCACCTGAATATAAAACATAATTACATGTATGTATGTACTATTTCGTAAGTTTTCTGCCCATTTTACTTTACCATGCTTTGTCTCTTTAACAGCTGCATGCACTGAAACAATATCTTCAACTGCATAAAAAATCCCTTCAATTGCATCTATTTCTGGATCAGGCAACAGATTCTCCCGTGTTGTCACATGTATTTCTAAAGATATAATTGTTAAATAATGGTGCTGCAATGTCAGGAAGAAAATTACACATATTAATTGACCTTAATATTGCTATAATATAAATTAAAAATTTGAAAAGAATGGTATTATTGGAAAGAAGATATACTACCTTCTTACCAAGCAAAAACTTACCGCACTTAGTGCTTTATCAGATGAAAAGTCACCGGCAATGCAATTGCTAATATTCTTGGAAGACATTTCTATTTGTCCATAAGACATTCCTAATGGCCGCAATGATTCACTATATTTATGCACTGATAAATCTTCAGACGTTAGTTGTGCAAAAGAATGACAACTTTCATTGGTCTTAACAGATTTTTCAGCATCTACAGTAAAAGAAAAACGATTGCTAATGTACAGTCAAGTGCCAAAGACATGTTTTGTGTATAATTTTATTTACCCATAATTTGTTCGGAAATAACATTAACTTTGAGAAATTCTACGTTTCCCTTGTCAATATAATTTTCTTTTGAATTGTCCTTTTGAATTTCTTTTTCAAAATCTTGTATCAACATAGGTTCTTTGGTTTGTAACTCTATAAAAATATCTTTTAACATAGGTGGTTGTACCAACGGTACAATTTTTATTGCTTGACAACTTGCAAGTGTTTGTTTCATCTGAGCAAATTTTATGTTTGTACCACTGATGTGGAATTCATTAACTTTCATTCTTCGCCAAGCACTGATAGATGTAATGCATTCTAAACTTGGTTTGAAAAGATTGATATTCAAAATGCAAACTTTCTCTATGATTTTTCTGTATCTTGTCATATCCTTTTTCTTATATAGAAAAGGCTTTTTATACCTGTGTTCGGGTATGTTATAAGTACTCATGCTTTCAGAAACGTTTTGACAACTTGGTGGTTTAAATTTTGTTACTATTTTGATTCCTGCTTTCCTTGTAGAAGAATCATATTCATTAGCAAAATTTAAGCAGTTCCTATGAATTTTTTCGAAAATGCACTGTGTAAATGAAGTATTGCAAATTACATTTTCCTCACTCATTGGCTCACTCATATTTTGCCATGATTGGTTTCCTACACTTTTATTATTTGTCCATGAACTTATCCTACATAGCAATTAAATAGCATCAACACACAATATGCATATAGTATATTAACATATGCACACATACAACACATTTTAACAAAACTATTTTAATAGTTTTAAAGCGTATAAGAACTTACGAATTCACAACCTGGTGATCCTGCATTATTTCAAGGTTTTTGTTCCTGTTCTCCTTGCATTCTGAAATTGAAATTCATGTTTTATGGAGGATAACATGGAAATTAACGGCTAGATAACATATCCTAACATTATTAAAAATAAAAAAAAGTATATGGATATGACACAAACATCATTGACAATTTTTGTCAAAAAATTGAATAGAATATTTGTTCAATATAATGTTTATGTACTGTTTCCATCGTTTTGCTTAAGTAAAGACTATGTTAGAATACAATGGTAGAATTGAAACATTTTGCAGCAAGGACAGTGGTACCATAACATCTAATCCATCATAATAATTACATACGTTTGGAATAGAATGGAAGTACTTTCGCGTGAACGTTTGCTCTACCTTATTTCGTTTTTACATCCGGTGAAACATGATGTCAAAGTCTAGTCACCTATTATTGTTTCTGTTTCATGTATATGATTTAATATTTGCAAATGCAATAATAAAACATTATACATCTAGCAAATTCTCATGCTTCTATCATGTACCTGACATACGTGAAGAAATTTGTATGATATTCATGGGAAAATATCTTCTTAACCTGACGAGACTACTAGACTGACTAGACACTAACAGCCATTCATTGTTTAGCAAAACGTGATATAATTTTTGCTTACCCTCACAACCATAATAATTAGCACCAGCTGGTGATTCCTTATGATCACTATCATAGATTTTCTTCTTTGATTCTGTTTCTTTAACAGCATTTTGCGGTGAAGGACATACACTTCCTTGTTCATACGTGTCCACATTAATTTCTGCTTCAGAATCACTTGTACCAGTACATCCATCAAAAGCTGGTATAACCAGTGTTGGAATGTGTTTATTTAATACTGGTGAGACGTGCTCTGTGTCACTATACACATTTATTTCTGTTTTTAGCAGTGCTGTTTGTTTATTTTCCAATGTACTTTCAACATTCATATTTTTTCTATTTAAGTGTTTGGTTTTCGTTCTGTGTGTAGCATAAGCATTAAAATCGCTATGATTTAACTTACTCGATTTAAATAGTCTGTTGCTAATTTGTACAAATGACGTTATTAACGACATATAACCATCCGATTGTATCATTTTTGTGTTAGAACAACAGAACTGTATGTGTTTTTGTTTAATTAAATTCATGTTTTCCACATCATATTTTTTTTGTTTATTTAATATATGCAAGAAATTATTATACATTAGTCTGAATTTATTTGGTATAAATAGTTTCGTTAAGCTCATAATGTACAAAATAACACCAATCAATTTTGAAAAATCTGAATATGCAATACAGCAGGAAACTTTTTTGTTGTATTGTAAAATGTTATTATGTGTGTTTTCCCGACTTGGCAGATGCCTTGCGTCCATTATCACTTTGTTACAAAACTTGTTGTACATATTAATTAATAATTTACAATATTTTCGAATATGAAGGAAGTACAACTTTACTAATGAGGATTTTAAATTTGAATGTTTACAAATTAACTCTTGTTTAATAGCATGTAAAAGTTTCTTTATATGAAATTTTATCGTATTCATTTGTATGCCATACAGTAAACACTTTTTATCATGGACTGATTTTAAACGTGGCAATGTGCGACTTATAAACTGCCTACGACAGAGAGGTATCTTCATTAATGACTTGTTACTTGTGAATAATATATCACTAGCACCATCACATTGTGGAATGATTAATGCGTCACTATTCTTCGCATTATTTTGGCATGTGTCATGTAAATCAGTTTGTTTGCCACTGCTAAAATCGTTTCTTTTTTGAGTTAATTTTTCATCCAATTCCCACGAATTCATCAAGAACGAAGTTGTAATATTTAAGTTTTCTGCATCATCATTTTCTATATCATTTCCAACATCACCTCGATAAGCTAAAGAGTGAGTCCCTAATACACTATCATTATCTATGTCACTATTATCTTCTGCTAAATGTTCCAAAATATCCACTAAACATCTGTCATTACTGTCAACTAAAAATAAAATACCACTATATTCTTGTACTCATGACTTTTTATGTATTGTAACTGCAAAGTGTTAGTAAAAATTGTAAGGTTTGGAAAGATTTAAAATAATTTCCTTACATGATGCTGTAGTGTTGGTTTTCTGATGACATTCAAACTGTGATGTTTCCGATATCGGTGTAGCGTCCAGACCAACTGTTTCATGATTTGTATGACTATTTAAGATGTTGTCTTCATTTGTTTCTTCAGAAGGACAGCAAGATGTATTACTTTTCTGTCAGAATGTAATATCAATATTATGAAACAAATGTAAGAAATATTGTCTATCCAATAACTTATTACTTGTAACAAATTAATGTTTCAAAATTAACGTACCTTTGAAATTGTTTGCAACCGTTCAAATAATCTTTGTCTTTGATACTCATCGCTGGTTGATGGGTAGGCATCTCTATTAGATGATTGAGAATATAAAAACTGTGATTTTGGCTGATCAAGTCCAGCACATTTTCTTCTGAATTTTTCTTCATTCCAAATAGCAGCAAGTCCTGGATTTAAGTCAAAACCACTTGTAATTTCTCTCCTATTAATGATATTGGAAACGTGGACATCTAACTCCACTTGACATGTAGTTTGTTTGATCAATAGAGGTATGGTTTGTTGCAAATGTTGTGATTGGAAGGAAGGTTCATTTACAATGTTATCCTTGATATTTAATTGTGAATATCTTTGGTATTTAACATTATCTATATGTATGAAACTCATTCCATACAAATTATAATCTATCATGAATTGTAATATGAAAGGTATGTGTGCTTCGTACGGTTGTAAGTTTTGTGCAAACACAGTACCATTCTGAAACATAATTTTTCTTTAAGTAATTTGCTAAATCTGTTCAACATGGAATACATAATTCAAAGGTTGGCATTATATTGAGCTACGAGCATTATTAATTATGATAACAACTCAAATTATCAACAATTTAAATTTTCTATCACATGTATAAAGGTAATTCCTGACAATGAGACTATGTCCTATAAACAAGTTTCTGTACTGACCATAAAATATCAATTTTGCTACATTTGATGACTGCTTTACCTTGTACAAAAAAGTAACAACCAACCAGTACTTATAATGAGAAGAGCTTAAAGACCTCTCGGCTTAACATACAGTGAAAATAAAAACTATTTACACACCTGTAATAAATCTGCAGCTTTCTTGATCATCATCGGATTATAAAAATAAATTTTAAAAAACATATGTTCTCTTTGATGATATCCATAAAACGGACTACAAAATAAAATTTTTTAAATTAGAAATAGTAATAATGACATGTTAAGAGATATCTCTGATATATACCTACATGCCGGATACTTGTTGCACTTTATAAACATGTTGCTTGTGAGAATTTGTCAAACCTAACGATACATTAATAGCTGAATCCAATGCTCTTGCCAATTCATATGGAAAACTATCTACATTCCTATCAAATGGACATGGTATATACATGTAAGGAAATGCTCCATGTACATGCAAACACGTTTTCTTTCCTAAAACAAAATGATATGTGTGCTTTGTAGAACATATAAAAAAAAAAACGGGCAGATTTAAATCATTATACGAATTTTTCTATATGTGCAGTATACGCCACCAAATTTTCTTACCGTCCACAGAAGAACCAAAAATTCTAATTACAGGTACTTGCGTTATTACAGTTCCTCGAAAATCTGAAAATGTATTGTCCAGCTCTGGTACAGGACTAATTTGATAAGAATCCGCAGTAACTAAAGAAACTAACATTTTTGTGCCCAAAATAATAAGAAGCAACTTTGATTACAATAATATGTAGAAAGATTTATTTAAGTTTTATTAAATCTATGGATATTCAATCTGTTCTGAAAATATCGGTGAGCTTTTAAACGTTACGATGTCCACAAACTAAATGTATATATGTTAACGTCTTTCTAACCTCAAATTAATAAATTGGGAAAATGATTATTTGCTCGAAAAACTACGTGATCACATTTTGATTCCTACGCAATATAATTGGACAATGTTAATAGTCAATTTAATCAATTTAACTTTAGTAATAAATAATAAATAATTTTCTGAAGCAGACTTCTTCAAGTAATCATCTACATAAATGTGTAGATATGACATATCTGAACAACAATGTCATCATAGCCAACTCCCTTAATACAACATGGGTATACTAAAATTGTTGTGGATTTAATACTTTTATTTTACATTTATGTTATATTAAAATATCAAAGATTTTTGTAATAAATTTTGTATAAAATCCGAACAGGTAGCAATCTCGTTTCTCATATTACAAATTCTTAAATATACAATGAATGAATGGATTTTGATGCCAAATGTGTAGAGTTTTGAAAACAGATACATCCGTAAATGCAAAATATATGCAAATAATACTTGCTGAATATACATGATACAGAGATAATGCTAACACGTTAAAGATTTTGTTTGATGGTTCATATAGCGTACATGATTACTTACAGGTATTAATACTGATTATGAAAACATTTATGAATAATCAGTAATGATACCTACAATGTGATAAAATAATAAAATTATTTGGGTGCACATCTCCGTAAAACAAATTTTTTAAAGAATACTGCAAGAACTTTTTTCGCGGAAAGGATTTGACTTCTGTGAAGAGAATCCAACCAAAAGACAGTCCTCCTGCTCGTGTTCCGTGATAAACTTCATGATGTCTTCGACAGCTTTGCTAACAGTAATTCGTTTTAATGCAGCCTCACGGCGCAATTGTTCCGTAACTTGACGTTGTTGCTGAAGATTTGTAATCACCATGTCCATAACAGTTATAGTTTTGCAACTTTATTACGCCTTTTCGTCCACCTTAAGCATGTAAAAAAGCATACAATTTATCTTACAATAGATCAACATATCAACTTTAATTTGTTTCTGTCCAAGTAATTTGTATTGACGTTTCGGTTTGTATTATCTTGCTTCTTACCACTTAATTGATCAATCGTTTCTCCGTCAATGGGTTTTGTTATTCTCTCCCAAGGATAACTCACGATAGTGCCTATAATCTGTAAAAACCGATCCCTTAAGGCTGTTTCTTAAAAGTATATACTTTGTGGCGGCTCACATTCCTAGAATGGCTTGCGCCCAATAACACCAGGCGGCGCTGGAAGCGCGAGAACACGGAGTGGCGAATCTATGTAGCATAAAGAACAAAAGCCAACGTAGAGGGAATACTTCGGTAAAGGCAGGTAAAGGTAAAGAATCGCGGCCTCCTCACCGATTTGCATGAAACTTCGTGTAATGGTACATTTTTGCATAAAAATAAGATCTGTAAAAGTCAAAAAGCGCGCTCTCGTCTAATTAAAAAGTTATTAAGCGTCAAAGTATATTGTAAAACCTGCCTTACCGGCACCGCGAACGCTATCTGCGCATGCGCACTGATGTCTGCGCATGCGCACGGACAAGTTTGCAGGTAGATTGCGCGTATTTGAAATGAAAAAATATTGTATTGGCGAAGGCTAGGTGTGGGCAAGGCTTCCCTTTCATAATATTTAAGGGTTTTCAATCAAAAAATGGATTGAGAGTTGGTTTAGGTCTAGATTTCTTTCAGCCAAATCTCACTTTTCGTTTTATTTCTATGGCTAGGTGTGGGCAAGGCTTCCCTTTCATAATATTTAAGGGTTTTCAATCAAAAAATGGTTTGAGAGTTGGTTTAGGTCTAGATTTCTTTCAGCCAAATCTTACTTTTCGTTTTATTTCTATGGCTAGGTGTGGGCAAGGCTTCCCTTTCATAATGTTTAAGAGTTTTCAATTAAACAATGGTTTGAGAGTAGGTTCGGGTTATATTTTAATAGCAAAAGTGCAGCAATATCATTTCTATCGACAAAAGCACTACAAAAGGGAAGCCTAACCTACACCCAGCCCTTAAATAATACAAAAAGTAAGATTTGATTGAAGGAAATCTAGACCTAAACCAACTCTCAAACCATTGTTTGATTGAAAACCCTTAAATATTATGAAAGGGAAGCCTTGCCCACACCTAGCCTTCGCCAATTCAATATTATTTCATTTCAAATACGCGCACTTTACCTGCAATCTTGTCCGTGCGCATGCGCAGACGTCGGAGCGCATGCGCAAACATCAGTGCGCATGCGCAGATGTCGTTCGTGCTGTCGATAAGGCAGGTATTATGACTAAACTTTAATGCTTAATAACTTTTTAATTAGACGCGAGCGGCCTTTTTTGCTTTTACAGATCTTATTTTTATGCAAAAATTGATGTTTCTGCAAAGTTTCATGCAAATCGGTGAGGAACGCGTCTTTCTTTACCTTTACCCATTTTTGTACCCCTCATTACCAGCCACAGAAAACTTAATTTTCTCATCTACCTATATGTAACATTAGACGATAAAATGAAGGTCAAGTTTGTTTTGTCTTTTTTAAAGAAAGGCTTTGGGAATCTTACACTTTGGCTCATTTACCTCCACGCCCGTAAAAACAATTATAGGCATTTAAAAAGCAATTGCTGCCCATGCAAAATTGTTGAAAAAATGTCCAAACATTAGACATATGTAAAGTGTGGGTACACTGAAAAACTTTTTTTTCTAAAGGATTCAACCAGCTAAATAGCATCTTTATAATTCATTAAATTACGTTTACAGATGTAGGTCAATCACATAATTTCGACATATAACCCGGAAAATGTTGTTTTTCCTAAAATTCACAACTCTGTATCATCATAATCCTTTCCCTCTTTCAACGTGTTATTTTTCCACTCCATACTTTATATCATTACCCTTCCCTTCGCCTTTGCCAAGCCAATATTAACGAACTCCTCGGCCAAAAATATCAAACGTCATTCAAGTAGTGCACATTTAAAAATATATATATAATTTATTTTGCATTTCCTTTCGGGTTCACAACTTATACACCTCCCTCTTACAAAACAGCCTTATCGTACCTCAATCTACCACATTTAAAAATAAAAAAACTCATTCTTCAAACCTCTCCTTTATTACACCTGATTACACCCAACATAGTTTGGAATCAGTGAATTAAGAATCGGGACATAGAAAAAACTAACAGAGATTCTCCATATACGGCAGCGGTCGGGGAACTTTTTTAATCATTACCCCAAAATATTTTTGTGTAAGTTGATATTACCCCATGGCAAAGAGCAAAAAAAAACGAAATCGCCTCTTTTTAGCATCATTCATATTATGGCCCCCATGCATATATAAAATAGCAAATTAAAAATATATACTTTTTACTCACAAAAGTTTCATTTTTACCCCCAAAAATTTCATTTTTACCCCATTTGGGGTAATTTACCCCGGTTCCCCGACCGCTGATATACGGTATAATAGTAATCTACTGCATCACGCTCGTTCTGAGAACGTAACTTCGAGGTCCTGCAGAATTCATTTTCTACTCGATGCGGACAATAATATTTCTGTCATTTTTGCCGCGTACGATAGCATTTTGAACTAGAAAATAATACAGATATGCGTCAAGGTAACTCGAAGTAAAAGATGCCTAGTGCGATGTTCATTTGTACATGATATGTCACAATATGCCGAGAGGAAAATTTGGATAAAAAGAAGTGGTAAAAAAATGAGTGCAGTAGAGCGTATACATATGTCACCAAAATCTATATTATTCTTCAACAACAAACGTTCGAAAAGAAATTACCATCACGCTTTTGTAAAAAGCTATGCATTCCGTTTAAAAAATGCGTCGGAACACTTAGCATTTTCTGCGTTACACAAGTTCTTTATTCTGTCGTTGCAGAGTATCCTGCAAAGTATGTTGAAGCACAGCTACATTAATACTTCACTCCTCTTAATAACAACTCTAGATGGTATCGGACTATCATCAACCGTGTCCTTCATGATAATATTATCCATAATTAATAAATTTTTTTATACCGTTATTATAACGTTTAATGCGATATTAAGTGTGCAGAAAAACACTGTCATCAGCAGGGGCAATACATATTTTGTTTCAGCAAAGTAATAATGAGCCTACGGCGTCATGTATCAACAATTGGGAGTCAATCTGTGACTAAAGTCTTGCTCGTGTGTACACTTTCAACCTTCTTAATAAATCTTATTTCTTGTTCGTTTTCTATATTTTTTGTTAATCCAAACCATCCCACATAAATGATCAAATAATTTGTACCATTGAAAGTACAATACAAAATAAAACAAAATATTTTTTCGATCGTCGAGGCGCTCTGCTTTTACAGAAAGAAAATGTTCTATTCATTTAATCTAAAGGATATTGAAAATATGATACTTTCATGTCATTATACCGCCACAAGATCAAGAAACCGTTTGAAATGAGCCGAAAATCAAACTAATGTTTATTTAATTTAAAGCCACACAACAGTTTTCAGGATTACTGGGCCAGATTTGATAAATAACATGCTCACACTATACGCTTAATTTACAATAAATGTCTTCCGCATTCGAAATGTCACTGTAATCGAACCCTGGTGTGCGCTTCATTTGCGATGGTTGATTTACGTGACAAATAAATATCGGGTTGTTTAATTCGTATTTTTATACTTGGGAATAACGCACGAAATAGGTAATGCGTCTTGTCTTACTATTTTGTGCGTAATCGGTACCGTAGAGCGTAATACCATAATAGTAAGCGGTATCCTAAAGTTCGCAAAGAATGTGAGAAAATTTATTCATGATCGAATATTTCTTTAGGATTACGTCCGCGATGCTGCGCGCAGAAAAGGTGGAAGAATTCTGTATGAATATTGATACAATGTGTAATTTAAAACGCCATTTTGTAAAAAGTATTATACGCCCTCTGTTCAGTGTACTTTATATCGTCAGATAAACGCCAATGGAAATCTCTTACACATAAACAACTTTGTCCTCCGTTTGTTTAGATTCTTGTACATGTGCAAAAGCTCAAGTTGGAAAAGTATTGTGTTTATATCGAGTTATTTATGTCATTTTAATATGATACAACGTGAAAGAAATATAAAATCGATTTTGTAGTTCGATGGCAATGTAGCTTGATCTGATATTACACTGCTGGTAACGTCTTACGAGGCAAAGATCATTGCTTGTATAAGTACTAAAACTAAAAATATAGATTTAATACGCACAAAAGTACAAGAATTACTATCACTTTTTACTGTAACACTTTACATATTGTCTCAGGAAGTTTAAAATGTCGGGTCCAATGGTTCTATGTCAATTGTGGATGGGTGGTGTAAGTACTCTTGAAAAATATTTCATTAATCCACAATATTTTTAGATTACTATTTACACAGTGCCTCCGTTGATACAACAAATTCAGTGCATGCACTGAGATCTCTGTAAAATCACTAAGGGATTATGTTAATACTTCCTTAGTTGGAACCATATATGACGGAGAGTTTTATAATGACTGCGTTTCATAAAATGGGAGAACAACCTCAAACTGTGAAAGTAATGAGAAATCGCTACACTGGAGAACCAGCTGGATATTGTTTTGTACATTTTCCCACTGACGAAATGGCACTTGATGCTATGCACAAACTCAACGGCAAGGCTATACCTGGGTCTAATCCTGTATGTCTATATTTTCTCTTGAATATATTATATATTCTTTCGATTTTTTGAACAATTGTATTTTGCTAAATATAATGAAGTGCCATTGAATTTGTACACATATTGTTTTAGACAGTACGATTTCGTTTAAATCATGCTAGTACAACTGGTAAACCAGCTGCTGATAGAGAATTTAGCATTTGGGTTGGTGACTTATCAACAGATGTGGACGATTATTCCTTATACAGAGCATTTGCTGCTAAATATAATTCAATAAGGACTGCTAAAGTTATTTTAGATAACTCTGGCTTTAGTAAAGGATATGGTTTTGTCAGATTTGCCAATGAAGAAGAACAGAAAAACAGTTTAGTTACAATGAATGGTTATAGGGGACTGGGAACAAAATCTCTCAAGATTTGTAATGCAGTACCAAGACCATGGAATAAAATGTCAGGGTATGTAACAAGACTGATTAAAGCTTATTAAAGTGTACTATTTCTTAATTATATGTCATGGTTATATTATTATTATTCTTTTGTAAACAGAGCAATATGTATAATGAGTTAATATGATGACATATCTTTATAGATCAACACCGCCTCAGTCAACATCAGATTATCCGCCAGCAAATGTAAATTCAGATGCATATAACTATTATGATACTTCATCATATTGGAACAGTTATAGTGCTTGGCAGCAAGGTTATTATGAAAGTGAACCAACATCAGATGCTTATAACAGTTATGTGTCTGATCAGAAACTTGAAGATGAACTAGAGTTAATTGGTGTGTTGTACTTTCTTTGCTGCATTATATTAGTATGTAACTGGATTAACCTTCGTTTTTGTTCCAGAACATTCTATTCCTGTAGACATTGATAAACTTAATAGGGAAATAATTGAACAAGATTATAACTTATGGGATGCATTAGAGAGTTCAAAGTGGATTCCTTGCGATACTCTTGAATTATGTTACTAGTGTCAAGAAGTATGATACAAATTAAACTACCTTTTTACAAGTAAAGCAATTTTTATTATTTCTGCTGTTTGTTGACCAAAAAATAATTATTTAGCACTTGTTCCCTAAACAGATAAATGATGGGGTATACTTAAATATTATTCAAAGATAAAAATTATATCATTGAGATTTAATTAAATTTGTCATCCATATTCTAATAACCCTTTAAATTTATTAGACTGATATTGTGGTATGTCAATTAAAAATCAATTTATTATGCTCAAACCAAATAACATTCGGAGTAACACGTATGGAATAGATGTGTGAACAATAATGTAAGTGTATATTATATTTTTGCGCTAATAACATATGAATATACAGCACTTGCAATAATAGGATGTTTCAGAATTACATATTTAATAATACTTCCATGAATATTTATTTTAGAGTGCACAAAAAGTGCAGTACAATATCATTCTTACAAGTGAGCACGTACATATGTGTAAAACTTAATTCATTTTATCTGCAGCAATTATATTAGCATCCATCCTTTACACTAACGGGATCAATGTCTATTAAGTTATTTGTGACTGTAGCTAGAAGATCTGGTGATAAATTCACAGGTGTAATACTTCGCTCGATTGATTCGTCGGGGGAATTCGTATTTGAGCTCACCATATAAACCTGCAAGACTGTCTTTCCAGGTTCTTCTGATGATTCTTTTGTTAGAATAACCAATGAACCGGGTTCAACTTGATTGATATCTGGTATTACGTTTTTAATTGATGTAGGATGACGGATTATTGGTTTATTTCCTTCTGAAGCGTTTAATGCTTCAGATGCATCCATATTTTCGATACAAGGATCCAGCTTATAATCCATGGAACAGTCTGTGCTGTCAAATTTGTTGACATCTGGTCCTTGCAGTTTTCGAATTTTGGGTAATCTACCCGATCTCGTTGGTCGAACTTGGTATACTTCCGATTCACTACTAGAGTCATTATTTGGACTCAAAGGAGCAGCACTAGTATTGCCATTCATTTCGGATTGAATTAAAGATTCGTTATTGTTTTGGTTTGATGGTTTTTCAATTTTTTCTTCTTCGTTTTGATGTTGTTTTTGACTGTGCTTTTCCACATCATTTTGCTCACGTTCTCGGTCGTCATTCTCAGAAGCATCCATTTCATCGATACTTGACGCGGCAAGACCTAGTTTTTGGTTTAGCAATAAATTTATGCGTTTTCGTAGAACAAGGTATAATACTAATAGATGATTTATATAATTTAAACTTACGACGTGCCCGTTTTCTTCCAATTGCTGACTTTTTATTTTTTTCGCGCAATTGCTTTATTTTTTCCACGGATTTTTGTTGTCTGTGTTGTGCCTCGTGAAATGTAGCTAAATACACATAAAGATACAATTTTTGATATACAATAAAAGATGCTTATCACGTATCGTCTGTATAAACTGAATTTACCTAATTCCTTTTCCAACATTTCAATATCAAATTCTTGATGGTAAACAAGTGCTTTCTCAACCAATTTCCTGTTGACTTTCTCTTCCTTTTTAAACTTTAGTTTAATATCTTGTCGTGTTCTGTTTGGAAATAGACTCTGCATCAACAAAAAATCAGTACCAACAGTGTTGAGTGCTTTATAAAATTTTAATGTCTCCCATTTTGACCAATCCTTACTCTTTTGACGCCTCTTATAAAAACCACTACCACAGTTGTCATCATCAATAATTGCTTGCTTTTTCATTACTTCCCTTGTCTTTTTAGCATTAGTTTGTTCTATTACGAGACTTTTCTCATCGATTATTAATAAACCATCAGGGCCCACTTTAACTTGGGGTACTGGCAGTGCTGATGAATCATCCTCATTTTCTTCTTCCTCGAATTGGTCAGATCTGAAAACAAAGTACGAATAATAAATAGAATCTTCATTATTCTTTTAATCCGTGAAATTCATATACGTACATAGGAAGAGAATCGTCTTTTATCACAGTTGCACTTTCTTTTGATTTTCTCATTGGGTTGGTAACAGGATTATAATATATTAAGTCATACATTGTTAGCTTACTCCTATCAGGGGTCTTATTTTCATGCTTTAAGTAAAATTCTCGTCTAGCTTCAGCCAATTTCCGTGCTGATTCGGATATCACGACACGTCTTTTTGGACCATCTTTCAATTTGGATATTTCCGTCCGACCAATATCATTTGAAGTTTCCTTATTACCATGTAATAATGGCATGGTTTCATTGTTTAAACGATGTGATGTAATCAAATTGTTTTTTCTATTATCTTCTTCTGATTCACTCGCATCATCCCCATTTCCTTGGTTACTACTTCTTCTTACATGTCCAATATTATTCAATCTAGGCATTGGTTTGGCAAAACAGACTCGACTCTGTACTACTGACGAAGCAGAAGATGCTAGAAGTTTAAATGTATCAAGTAATAAGTATACAGAGTATTTGCATATGAACAAAAGAAATAAAGCTTGCACATAAGTAAAAAAAAGTTGCAATAACATATTTGTTATATAAAGTATGTACATCATTATCCCAGAAACATTTTTGCTTAAAATTTGTAATTAAATGCTTACAAAACCTTTGAGGAATAACATACTATTTTCTGTGTTGTTTTGTTCTTCAGATGATAGGTTGTTTGCCGTAGTACAAATTGGATCTTGCTTGGATGTAGCTGCAGCATTGTTTTCTTGGGAGGTCTCATTTTGGGATTTGTTTAATACAACCGAATTTGGACTTGTCTGTTGACTTTCCTCAATATTGTCAACCACTGTCGGTACTGTATGTAATGCATTGTCTTCATCAATTTTCTCTGTATTGTATTTTTTATCTGTATTTTCAGATCCTGTTTCTTTCACTGATATTTCATGATTTATCCTGCGCCTAGATGGTACTGTAGCAACTGCTTTTATTCTTGCTCTACGCATTTTGAATAGTCTTTTTCAAACCTTCTTTCAATCTGTGTACCAAAAAGCAACACCTTTGTTTCATTCACTAAAACTAATTTTATATGTAATAGTCAGATATCACAAGTTCTAATATAAATTGTTAAAATTGCTTATTAATATTTATATTATATTAAAAGTTCAATAGAGCAAATGTAAAATTTATGTAACTTTTATGTTTTTTTCATTTGTACTTTTAACATTTAAATGATTTAAAAACTATAATGCTTCATTTGTTATGCGTTCACTACCAAGTATTCAATATATTCTAAATCTATATCACTGGGATAGATTTTGTATTGTAAACGTATGATTTGATTGTACAATTACAAGCAGAATTTTAACGCATGAAAATTGTTTATGTATTATTATCACAGCAGTGTAGTAGACAGCATATATGTACGTATATCAAAGCTAAATATAATAAACCAAATTATTTAAATACCATTGTACAAAACATTAATCCTGCTTTCACCACTGAAGGATTATTAACGTTGCGTGAATCCTATTCTTTACATGAAAAAAGTATGAGATTAATTTAAACAATTTTTCAATTACAACGAACATGTTTACAACCAAACGGTAGATGAGAAAGCAAGAAACTAATACCCATTTGTAGATAAAGGTAATATTTTTTACATACACAGAAGATGACTTTAGACAAACACGGGTGAGCTAAATGAAATCCTCCACATTTGGTGCTATTTCACATTTCAATAATGTATGATATAAACATTATTCTGCAAAGAAACACGCAGTAAAATCATCGATGACATATGGCATGTATGTAGAGAACGTTGAGACCACATTACATATAAGACTAAACTGGACTAAACAGAGTCAAGGTACTTTTTGGAAATGTAATATGAAGTGGCAGCACTGGATATAGGATGTATTCCTTAACCTAAAAATCGGGAATCCATGATACACAGGTTGACGTAAGTTGCATTTACCTAAAACAGCAGTTATTAATCTTTTATAAAGAAAATTCTTTCCCATAGTTATTCACCATATCTCGATATCCGCAATAAACATCAATTGGAGAGCAATGGCATCGCGTACGCAATCTAGAAGAATTCCTGAAGCCGAACCGCGAATAGATTACGTGCAATGTGACGGCTTGGTGGTTATGAAGATGGTAAAACATTGCCATGAAGAATCTACCAGTAATATGGAGGTTGCTCAGGGTGCACTTCTTGGCTTAGTTGTGCAAAATCGTTTGGAAATTACTAATTGTTTTCCATTTCCAAAAAATGATGAAATAATGGATGAAGAAGAATACCAATTAGCAATGATGCGCAGGCTTAGATGGTGCGTATTAGGAATATTTTAATACACTTCTTCCGTTCAGTGTGAGTTCTAACTGAATGACTTTTAGGGTCAATGTGGATCACTTTCATGTTGGGTGGTATCAGAGTGCAGATGTTGGTAATTTCCTTAACTTATCGTTATTGGAGTCACAATATCATTATCAGACATCTATTGAAGAATCAGTTGTACTCATATATGACACTGCAAAATCTGCAAGAGGATTCTTAACTCTTAAAGCATATCGCCTGACACCTCAAGCCATCCAAATGTATAAAGAAGGAGAATTTACACCGGAAGCTTTACGGACTTTGAAAATTGGCTATGAAACATTATTTGTGGAAATTCCTGTTGTTATCAAAAATAGTAATTTGACCAATATTATGATGTCTGAATTGGATGAAATGATCCCAGAAGAAGAAGGGACAAAATACTTAGATCTTGGAACTGCAACTGTACTGGAGAATCAGTTACGTTGTTTAATGGATCGTGTAGATGAATTAAATCAAGAAGCTATGAAATTCAATAGATATCAGCAATTAGTTTTACGGCAACAACAAGATAAAAACAGACTATTGGCTAAAAGAGCACAAGAAAATGCTGCAAGAGCTGCAAAGGATGAGCCTCCATTACCAGATGATGACATCAATAAATTAATGAGACCTTTACCAGTTCCACCAAGGTTAAACCCTATGATTGTTGCAGGGCAAATAAATACATACAGTGAACATATTTCACAATTCTGTGCACAAAGCCTAGCAAAATTATATATTACTCAAAGTCTCCAAAATGCCAAGGACTCAAAAACATCTAATTGATTCTGATGTAATATTAGTGAACGCTGTCACACTACATTACACATTCAAACCTTTACACTTTGTTCTTGATACATTACATACCTTCAGTTCATTCAATACAAAAGTAATTGAAATAGCAACTTAATTGAATCCATATACTATATTTGATTGCAAACAAATTGCGTTTACAATAGACATCACCTTTATTTGTATTTTTTTATGGTAAATTATATTATATACATAAAGAATATTCACTTTAAGGCAATTAGGCTTTGAAAATTAATCTACATGATCATGTACTCTTTCTTTAATGAATAAAGTTTTGTGAAAATTTCTCCACATCTTCCCTGAACTGTAATATGGGCATAACTGTCACCTCTAGTTTTTCCAATATTTAGAATTGCAATAGGTTTTTTCATATCCGATGCTTGCAAAACAATTCTGTATGCAGAAAACGCGGATAATGTGGTACCTGCAACGAGTAATAAATCACAGTTTTCAACTTCTGTTTTTGCCAACTCAACAATTGAACGTGGTACATTATCTCCAAAGAATGTAATATCAGGTTTTAGAATTCCGTTGCAATTTTTACATGAAGGTATGGTGAAACCATCAATCTGCTCCTATATGGGAAACATTCAAAATGTATATATAAATATTTAACAAGAAGCTTAATAGATTTGAAATACCTGAGCTATTAAAGCATCTCCATCAGGTCGTCTGACAATACTGTCACTGTTTATCGTTGGATTGAGTTCCCTAAGAATATTTTGAAAGACTGTTCTAGGTACTTGATAATCACAAGACATACATATGACTCTAAATGCTGTACCGTGCAATTCTATAACATTTGAGCTTCCAGCTTTTTTATGTAAACTGTCAACATTTTGAGTAATTATGCACTGTACTTTTTTTTCATCTTCCAACTTTTTCAGTATTTTGTGAGTATTATTTGGTTGCGATGATGAAAACCTGTTATGTCAAATAAATAAATTTAATATTTTTTTAGTGTAAATTGTTTTGTAATATAATTATGATATAAACGTATTTATCGATATATAATATTGAAATACTTGTACCTCTGCCAACCTACGTAATTTCTTGCCCAATACCGTTTTCTTGCATGTTCATTTTCACAAAATTGTTTATATAACATAGGCTTTTGATTACTTCTTGCGTAAAGTCCCACTCCCTCAGATCTATAATCTGGTATTCCACTCTCAGTAGAAACACCCGCACCAGTTAAAACACATAATTTATTACTGCTGTAAATTAGTTTCCATAGCTTAAATATATCTTGAGACCTTACAGGTTTACTTTTAGGAACAAATTCCAGAATTTGATGCATCTGGATTGTTTTTTATCTATAGTAGAGTAAGAGTAATATTTTCTACTATCCTATACATATACAGGATGTCCATACGTTCATGCATAATGCTTGTGAAGGCATAGAGAACCGATAATCTAATACAAATTGCTTTTAGAGATATATTTTGTTTTTGCCTTGTTTTGGAGAAAACCCTGAAAAAAATAAACTAAGTACTGCACTTATATAGCAGTTTTGTCCTGCCCTTTATATTTTAAATTGGTTTGGTATTTTCTATTAGTTTACCGGTTTTCTACATGCTCCTAAAATTTTTATATTTGATTCTTGGACATACATGTACATAAAAAAGAGAAGTTATTTGCAAAAACGTTGTACGGTAATGTTGATCATATAGACATTATTATTATTAGACAATATGTAGTATCTTATAATCACCACAAAACTGTAAACCTGACAGTGCTATTAATCAAAAATAAAAAATACAATCAATAACCAATTTGGTTGGTGGGTGTAAGATATACATATGTTGTAGAGAATTCTTTGGAAATACTAATACATTATTACACTGCTCTAAAACAAGCAGAAAAACCAGAATGTTACATTAAACACACATAAAACATTTATGTCAGCTGCATTTGCTATTACAATCATAAGCAAATAGTAAATGGTACTGCCAGAGGTGATTCAATGTTATACATATGTGGCATATGTATACATATTTATACGGCGACTAAGTGGTAATCAGTGGTAGTAACTCTTCCTACTAGGGAATTGTTGAGTCTATTTCTGCAACGTTTTTCAAATGCATATGCAACATCTACATATGAGCCGTTCTGTGCACAAATCGATTAACTCCACCGCTTACATAAAAATTGTAAGATTACTGACGACTATTTTTCTGCGCTTCTTTCTTATTAATTTTATATACCGTTAGATGGAAGCTATATCTGCATTTATGCATTTTACAATATATATTTGGATTTATATTATAAAGGGAGTTTTAGAAAACAATGTACATTAGTTCATCGCATTTCTCAAGTTTTTGCATTATGGAGTTAATCGATTTGTGCACTGAACGGCTCATATATCAGGCCTGGCCAGGCCCCTGGGCGTACGCCGTGCGTCGCCCAGAAGCAACCTCGCCGGTGGAGTAACGTCAAGTGTTTAGCCAGGTAAAAATCCGGCATAACCCGGTCTCGCCCAGTCTCGCCCAGTCTCGCCCCAAAGAGACTGGGCATCTTTTCGAAGATTCACCTGACGATAAACAAAAAAAAAAAAAAAAAAGGCCTGGCCAACTCATATTATTTCATGGCCCACTTCGGTGACGCGTAACGTTACAGAGGGCTGCACTTCAGGTAAATATGCTTTTAAAAAATGTAATACAAATACAAAATGAATACAATTTTATTGTTATCTTATGGTCAATATAATTAACTTCCGAGTTTTAATTAATGAAACATTTATTTATTCTTGTTTGTATACACACAACGAGGAAAGCATGTTTCAATAAAAATATAAAATCGCCCGGCATACCGCACAAATCAACGTGGCGGGCCGCATGCGCCTCACGGTCCGCGTGTTTTGCCAGGCCTGATCTAAGACGTGCAATATATTAATATCGATGTCTTCTGCTATTGAACGATCAATTACATTTTTTCTTAAAAGTAATTTTTATTGTAAGTACACCTGGTGTTACTACCCCACTATATAATGGGTTGGGGAAAAAGATATCCATTATTTTCATGTTTGCTTCAAGATTTCATTTAATAAGGTTTGGATTGTCTGATTTTGGTCAAATATGCACAGTTTTGTCTGTTGCACATTTTGCATATTTCTAAGCATACTTTGTTGCCATTTTGAAGGTAACTTCATAATGTCTCTATCATAGAAGCTCTGGTTTCTATTGGCAAAAAACTGGACTAACCGATTTTTACCATCTTCTCTTTATGCCAATTTCTTATCACTAAAGAAGTTTTGCAATGTAAAAAAGAGATGGTAATCCTTCCGGAATAAATTCCGGAGATCCTGACGAGTCACTATAAACCACTATAGACGTGTGGCCTGGCGTTGTCCTGTCGGAACACATCTCTTCTATGCCAATTCTCGCTGCTTCTTGTCAATCGCTAGCTGGAAATGGTCTAATTGTTGGCAGTAGAAGTCCGAATTTAGTGTTTGGCGATATGGAAGGAGCTCATAGTCACAGCAAAACGTTCCTAGCCGTTAGTTCTGTTTGCCCATCGTTTGAGTCGTTTTACCGCGCTTTGACCACGATCGTTTCTGTACAATACTGTAAATCCTGTTTTTGTGCGGAGGATAGGGACCGCATAAAAGAAATCGTACAAAAAAATATTCGGAAATTTTATGAAAACTTACAAATAATAAGCAATTGCATACGATATACAACAAAAAAAATTTTTTATGCGACGTTTAGGGACCGCATAAAAAGTCACACGTAGGAAATACATCAATTATTTACGAAATAGATGAGAAAATGCTTTCAAACAAACTAAATAATTAAATTAGACCAGGCAATATTTTCAAAACATTTTATTTTTCATTCTAACTGAATACATGGAGAAGTTTTCAAAATGCACATGCACTGCTACTCGTCGCGATCCGAAACGCGCATCTTCTTATGATGACTTGGTTCAAATCGCTTTCCTCGCTTGAAGATGCGATATCAATTGATTGACTTTTTGGCACCATGAAGTCCGTGATCAGTTTTTGTGACGACGATGGTCGATTGGTTAGTTCGTCACGATAGCGAGACATGCATGACCTTAGATCTTTTTGAAATATCAAGCTTTTTTTCAGCATTAGAATCTATTTTAAGAAAATGCGTTTCCAATTTTTTAGAAATCTGGATCCCTGCATGTATTTCATCTGCTGCTGTATGTAGATTCCAGTTCTTTTTGTCTGTCTTCATAATCTATGAAATTATTGATAACGTCACTGTCATTGACAGTTTCGTGACCAATCATTTCGTCCGGATCATTTCCGCCGAAATTATCGAAGCCTTCTCCGCTGATGGTATGTGCGAGCTGGTGCGAGCGCAGTAATTTCTGCAGGGCGGTTTAGGAGAGGATAAGTTTTGGACGGTAGGGATGCGCAGGGCCCAAGAAATAATATACTCGGTCTTGTTTTCTTAATTGCAAGTCGGAACGAAAACTCTTTATTGGATTATCTTAATTTATAATAACTCAGTAAATAGGAAGGAACACAACGGTACAGGAAGACGGTAACGAGAGATCTGGTAAAAAAAAAAGGTAACCCAAGCGTAAAACAAAAAAACTGTTTAGCGGGTGTCAAGGTAGGCGACGAGACCCTGGCTGGCTGCATTGGGCTGCATGCACAATTTGCGTCTTCAGGCTCAGAGGAGGCTCGGTGCTTCCAACAATAAGTTCCGTGCATGGAACAGAATAGAGACAAAGGGTTTGGAGATATGTACGATTTAGGGTAATAAAATGGCGGTTGGGTTGCGTATTGATGAGAGGATTAGCGGAGGGTATTACAGTTCGTGTTGGGCGGCTGATTGCGTTTTTCTAACTGTACATCGAGATTATTACGAATTTTTAACATCGTGGATAAAACTTTGAATACGAAGCGTACAGTAAGTCCTCTTTTTGTGCGGTTCTTTTCTATGCGATTTGTTTTGTGCGACTTTATTTTTGTGCGATTTGTTTCGTGCGTTTTTTTTGTGCGGTATATGAATCTCAGCGGCGTTGGCACCAGCTTAATGTTTCCTATCAGTGTACATATACATGTTGTGGACGAACCCTGACTACGAGAACTCCTTGACGCCAATGTATGTGCAATCCGCGAAGCTCTGTTAATTTGTTTTAAACAATCTCCTGACAAAGCACAGTCAGTTACGTATATATTCCAGCTCGACGCGCGAACAGTATACGCTTCGTATTCAGAGTTTTATCTACGATGTTAAGAATGCGTAATAATGTCGATGTACAGTTAGAAAAACGCAATCATCCGCCCAACACGAACTGTAATACCCTCCGCTAATCCACTCATTAATACGCAACCCAACCGCGATTTTATTACCCCAAATTGTATCCCCAAACCCTTGGTCTCTTTTCTTTCCCATGTACGAAACTTATCCTATCCTAATCCGCCCTACATTGCAATCTCTCCTAATTATTTTTCCTATCTACTTTCAAGTCGTATTTGTCATTCAAATCATCACCTCTCTCCCTTAGTCTCTACACACTCTACAGCCCCGATTCAAACGTCACAAAAATTGATAATCGACTTCATGGTGCCAAATAGTCAATCAATTAAAATCGCATCTTCAAGCGAGGAAAGCGATTTTGAACCAAGTCATCATAAGAAGATGCGCGTTTCGGATCACGGCGAGTAGCAGTGCATGTGCATTTTGAAAACTTCTTCATGTATATAGTTACAATGTAAAATAAACTGTTTTTAAAATAATGCCAGGTCTAATTTAATGATTTAATTTGTTTGAAAGCATTTTCTCATCTATTTCGTAAATAATTGATGTATTTTCTAAGTGCGACTTTTTTTATGCGATCCCTATCCAACGCATAAAAACGGGACTTACTGTAAAGCAATCGACGTTTTGGAAGGACGAGCCGGGGCTGTGGTTCACGATGAAAGAATGTGAGTTAACAGAATATACCCTCCGCATCATACGCAATGAAGATCTGAACGGTAATACGGGAATCTCGACCAGGCAACAATGAAGATCATTCTAGACGTGATCGAGGGCCCGGATAGATTCACATACACAAACGTAAAAATGTGCTAATAGACCGGTTGGCGAAATCAAATGAGCTCAATTGGAGGCACTTGCTATCGGGAATAGAACTAGGAAATAAGAATCCGTCGGAGCTTCAGAAGATGGCCCAGGTCGCCGTAAAGAGCGTAGGGGAATCGATGTGGATTCAGAGACTGACTATGTATAAGGGTAGAGGACAATCGTCGCCATTGTGGATAACGATAGCCTTGAAAAACTGGCTAAATGTGCAGATAAAACATCTGAACGCGCTGGGCCGATCGAAATTACTACCATAGCAAACGATAACCATGCGGAAGACATCTTTAAAATCAGCGACTTAGTAGGCATTGTTCGGAAGTTAGACACCTTGGAAACACGAAAGGCGAGGCTTAACAAAAGAGGACGGCTACCGCAAAGCAGACAGCAAAATAAATGGCGCCACAAACACAGCGATGGCTTTTGCTATTAACACGAAAAATTCGGCAGGAATTTCTACCGCTTCAGAACATCATGCACCTGATAAGACGCTGATAAGCTAAAGCAGGAAAACTAAATTCGGCGTCACACATGGAGGCCGTGAGCGACGCCTGAAGAAAATAGTGGCTCTGTATCAGAGACTTGAGAAACAATATTAAGTTTCTGACTGATTCAGACGCAGTATGAATTACACGCAACGAACGAAGTAGAAATGAACACCTATGGCGAAAAGTTACTGTCGGTGAACATCAGTGAACATACGGGAGGGTACCCAAAAGTAACCGGATTCGTACTCCCACGCAGTGTGTATTTGGAGTACAAGGTTGCGCCGCTAAGGGGAAGTGGCGCCCCTTAATGACGACGCATATGGTTTTTATGACAGTTCTTTGAGTGTATGCGGTAAAAGTTAAGAGTAAAAGTTAAGTATAAAAGACATGGAAACATGGCAGAATCTTACGAACAACGTGCAGCTGTAAGGTTTTGCTTTTTTTTCGATCACTACAGGGGAGCACAACAGTAGTTCCGTAGGCTTTGGCCACAAGTTGTATATCACTACACCATCTAACGAAAGAATAATGCATTTCTTTTTGACCGATCTGATATAATGAGTATTTACGATAAAGAATCGCTCTGATTTAATGCATTGTGAGGTCGCATAAGTTTTTGCGCATTCTTTGACTGATTTTATTTTCATCAGATCCGTGTAGAGTGCGCTGCCAAAAACTGGTTAGTTACCTATAGGGCCTGGGTACTTCCCTCTTATAAAACGTGGTAAGTACTGCCGCGCCATCTCTATACTTTTGGCGCTAGATGAACTAAATTTGTGACTAGGATCGTGCTCGAAAACCCTAGGTTGTATGTAGTGCTCCAAAAAGTCGATGCACTGTAGATTTGTTCTGGTAAAACGATTCTACGTATTCAAGTGTACCAAAAGTTTAAAAGTTTAAATAATATTTATTGTTCTCTAGCGGAAATTACTTAAATCCGAAAGAGAACAGAAAAAATTATTTAAAGATTAAACTTTTGGTACACTTGAGTACTTGGAATCATTTTACCAGAACAAATCTACAGTGCATCGGCAAATATAAACTTATGTACTAAAACGGGTACTTTTCATACCAAGAATAACAGTATGTAATTGTTGTGAAATTAAATCTATATTCATAAAAAGATGCACAAACGAACATATATATATATATATATATATATATATGTTTCATATTATTTATTGCACCAATGCATTGTAGATAACTTTGGACAGCTGCGTGTATGAAGCGCCTCTTCAGAACCTGAAAAAGAGAACTGTCATTAATACCTGCATCTGATCGATTTGATGCGAAAAATACCTGCTCTTACTTCCCTTCTCATAAAGGATGTCTGTTTTCCGTATTTTGCTGATTCCATGGCTGCAGACCAGGTGCATCAGTTGTCGAAATTGGAAGCTTCTTAGGAACCTGAAAAAGAGAACTGTCATTAATACCTGCATCTGATCGATTTGATACGAAAAATGCCTGCTCTTACTTCCCTTCTTATAAAGGATGTCTGTTCACCGTATTTTGCCGATTCCGTGGCTGTAGACAAGGTGCATCAGTTGTCGAAATTGGAAGCTTCTTAAGAACCTGAAAAAGAGAAATGTCATTAATATCTGCATCTGATTGTTTTGGTGTGAAAAATACCTGCTCTTACTTCCCTTCTTATAATGTACCGTGGTGAGGGGCGGCTTATCTCCTCGTGGCACGGCGCGGTACATTTTTTTTAAATTTGGTTGACGCGATTTTGGCAATAGAATTTGCAGCCGCAGGCCCTGATAATTTCCCGAAAAGAATTTTATTTATATAATTTGTGAAATTTTGCACGGAGATTTTGATGCATGCATGTATAAACATCTGTTGAAGAAACTGACCGTGTACGGTACAGTTATTGAAGTTAAAATCTACACTCGCGAACAAAAATGTTTTTACTATGTTTTTGAACTCGGCCCGATAAAAAAAATGTTCCAAATAATAATCTATTGCAAGTTTTGAATAATTGCATGCATCTTGAAAACCGGTGCCACTGATATTGTGAGTGCAGGAAGTGCACTCGCGCACTGAATTTTGATTATGCAAAAAATTTTAATTTCTAATGTAAATCTACAACTGTCCTCTTCGTTTTGTTCTAAATTTAAAATAGGCATATAAAACAAATTTTCTGGCTCTGAATTCTCTTTAAAATTATCTGCGTTTAAGAAACTACTTAAATTGAAGAGGACATTTTCCGTGCTATTATTTTCGCAATTCGCGTATGTTGAGTGACGAGTCGAGATGTTATTGATTAGCAAGGTTTTAAATCTAGCAATGAAGTCAATCGCGGTCGGTTTAATATCGCGGCAACCCAGTGTACGAAGCGAGCCGAAAAAGTTTTCTACTGGGTCTTGATTTATATATCTGGGCAACCAATGTTCAAAACCGTCTCCGTGCAGTATGATGTTAAGAGACTGGAACCCCTGCAAAGTGCTTATCCAGTTTCGTAGAATAGCGGAACGTTCCTTCCGCTGTCTAGTCACTGGGTCCACAAATTGCATTCGTTCCAGTTCTATTACAGAATTTTTCCAAAAATCTACATGCGGACTGCATTCACTGACAGCCACACGGTACATAGACTCCGCTTTTACCGTGTGGCCATTGCACGAGTCAAACAAATGATTGAAAAATACTATATACTTTGCCGCCTCTTTGCCCTCCGCACGAGGTATAAATACCCGGCCACGAACGCTTTTAACAGTTCCTGGAAAAAAATCAACTTACATGTATAAATTGACGAATTTACTCAAAAATTCAACAAAGCGTTGGATATATTTTTTAATTGTACTACATACCTTCCACATCAGCCATGTGTGATATAAACGCCGCTACAGTTTTACTCAAAACTTGTGCCGCATGCTTCACACGCATCTTCTTTATCCTGTGTCTGCTGATGTGGAAGTCTGTCAACTTCGACATCATGGTGAGCTCGGGGATGCTCTGGTCGATCTCGTACGCCAGCTCGATGGTCCTCCACGATAGATATTCCTTGGCATCCCCGGTGGCGTTGACGACCTCCAAATCCTTGGTCAGCAAATTGTTGCGGATACCTTTGATGAGGTGTGGCGGGTCGTACACCGCAACAATTGGTCCCCCGTCGGTGTAGATTATGTTTCCTGCAAAAATTCTGATTGTTTCTTCTGTTTCGCAAAATACTCGTATTCTGAGTGCAAGTTAATCCGTTCTAGCTAACTGCTCGTTTACCCTTTCTACCTAACTGTTCGTTGGTCCCCGCGACGCAATTAAAAATGAATCCCTTGCACCTAGCTGTAAACCAGTTCCGAGTGATTCCGTATATATACAGTAATCTCTTCTATTAACACGTTGATCGCCCAATCACCCGTACTTGGATGTAGCCCCCGTGGCTACGTTTCCCGGATGGCAAATGATATTCTTGTAAACTACCTACAAAATCCTGTTTCAATTGAACGAAGGCGAGTGTCATCCGGGAAACATAGCCACAGGGGCCGTCACACAAGTACGGGTGATACGGCGTTTAACGTGTTAAACCGCAAATTGTAAAATCCAAGTCCAAAACAACACAAACGCACTTCATCATTATCCCGGAAAAGATTACGGTTGTATTAATGACTTACCTAAAAGTTGGTTGTCCACCGGGGCCTGGCATGCTGTTTCTGACACGAGTTCGGTTATAGCTTTGACGATCCTTGATCGCAAACGTACGCTACTATTTTAAGTCCGCAACTCGCGACGGCCCCCGTAACTTCTTTGATTAACATAGTTAAATCCAAAGAAGTTGTCTGGCTGTCAGAAAAGTAAAACGCGAGTGGAAGTTTCCACCCGGTTTTAATTCCCCGCAGCATAAACACGAGGGCAACGTTTGCGAGTTTTGGACGCCGAACTCTGCCATGGTCCTCGAATCCGACAATTCTGTCGAGAGAGTGGCTCCAATCGATGTGGGATCTGATTGAAATCTCGTCCCACATCAGGCAGCACACCTTCTCGACTTTCTTCAACCTCCGGGCTTTTTCCTGCAAATGGTTCATTAAATTATTATTAAGTCCAGGCTGCAAGATCATGGAACGCAACAATCTTCTTAGGATTGTTCCGCTCGGTAAATTAAATATGGATTCGAGATACGCATATACTCTCCTGGATTGCTTGTACAGTGACGAGCAAAGGATCTTCTCCTTCATCGAAAATGGCCGGTCCTACAAATCACAAAAACATGACAATATAGTTGTATATCTTAAACACAAAATTCAGTATTTATTTTATTACTGCAAGCTTACCCGTGGTGCAAAATTTGATGTCCGCAATTGCATGTGGATAAAATCATGCTGAGTCCGCGTCAGTCGGGTGGCCAGCGACTGCAGAAAATTCGATGAGTAAAACTTCTTCGCCGCCCTCAGCCTTTTCCTCGCGGTCAGTAACTTATTGTTGAGGTACGTTCGGCTGCGGAGTAGCGATTGGGCCACTTTATAGAGCTTGGCCATCTGTGGTGCTAAATTTGCTGCGTTTGTTCCTGCAGTTAACAAACGCAGATGCTTCTTCTTATTGCCCCGCATTGTTGATTCGCCAGACCTGGGTGTCTGTATACTTCCTAATGCCTGATCGTGCAAAAAGGAAACTTTTTTCATATACTGTATAAAAATATGAGGGTATTACATATATTGCATTGGGTTGAGGGTATATGCAAAGTATGAGGGTGCTGTATATGTCACACTGTCACACATACCTTTATTTCCATTTCAGGAGTGCACACAGAAGTATGCAACCTGGCTCTACTGCCACTTTCCAAGTTATCTGACCGCATTGGCTGCACATCTCCTGATATCTGGTTGCATAAGAGAAAACCGATTAGATTTTGCATGACACCATGAAGGTACAACACACACTTTGTTTTAGAATAACTGTTACAAACCTTTACTTCTGTTGTGGAAGCACATACAGGAATATGTGGCCAGTTGGTTCTGTCCCCTTGTTGCACCTCGTAAGAACAAGAGGGCTGCATGGTTTCTATTATCTGATTATGCAAATCAATATGTATTACATTTTGGATTAATATATAAGAATCTTATAGACGTATTGTAGGAGTGGATGAAAGTGACATACGTTTGTTTCCTCTGAAGATATGCTAACAGCTTCTGGCAAATATAGTGTAGGCACAACATTGCGTTGTAGCCTCCTGTATATGCCTCCCAGGTTGTAATCCTCTTCCTTGAAATGACGGTAGCAAACCATCCTCTTACTTAGATCACTGCTAGTCAGACCGCTGATTTTTTCAGAATATACTGCAGCCTTCCATACTTCGAACCTAGCAGGATCCTTCGGAAAAGGGTGCATTGGCACCTTATCCCTCGTTGAACGGCATCCAACCACGCAGCACTCTGTAATACTCATGACGAGCTGTGACGAGCACACACTTAAAAAATGTACAAAAATGTACAACAATGATTAATTTCCCGCGCAATCTAGTTGCCTTCTGCCCAGGGCCTATCATGGCCTTTCCACTCCCTCTCTAAAACGTGGTAAGTCTGTAGTACCGCCGGTGACTGGGGCGCTCTGATGTCGCGGTAGTAGCTCAATTGCTATTGGCTGAATTTTTGCGGGAGCAATGTGGAGCAATGACATATTTGATATAAATTTGCGGGAGAGTCAGTCGCTGATGGTCGCTGACAGTCACTAGTTGCACATGGATGCGGTTAGTTGCTACCTGTTGCTACCTGACAGTCAGCGTTTATTTCGTTGTGCGAAAGTTTTTTTTTTATTTTGAAATCGTGTAGTGTTGTACAACTGTGGTTATTTCATCATTGTGTCGTGCGAAACATCAATTGTACAAGTAAGTATTCAAAGATTATAAGAAACTGTAATAAACCGTGGCAGTAAACAAATTGCAATATTAAAATTCGTATGGCATGTGATTTGAATTGCAGCATGAAGGTTGAATGCTGTGTGCAAGGATGCAGATCACATAGATCTATGCCACGCCACATATTCCCAAAAAATGACGAACGTTTTGTGTTGTGGAAACGAGCAGTTTTCTCGGAGAAAATTGCAAGTTTGAACGACACAGAACTTCGCAAGAGATTTGTGTGCTACAGACATTTTAAAGAAGAGGACTACATCGTGGGAACCACACGTAGGCGGCTGAAGGACAATGCTGTACCATCTATAGCATTATCATATGATGGGGAAAACACTGGTGTCAGCATTTCTGACATAAATGTACAGGTTAGTCACTCTTTACATATATCAACATGGGTCTTTAAGACCTCTAAACTTTAATGCAAGATATAATTTGTTGTTTATTACACTTTCAGGTATCAGAAAATGTGCGACCATCCGGTTCATTTGAAGTGCAAGGTGGAAGCACATCTATCAATACATGCAGTGTTACAAGGAATACTGCAGTGGAAACACAGGTTAGTCATTATCAATATGTACCAAAACGTGTCTTTAATATCTTTACACTTTCATGCAAAATATAATTTGTTGTGCTTTGGAATAATCAGGTATCAAGAAGGTATCAATTAACACCGCAGAAGTCAAAATTACACCGCACAGCTTGGTTTTTAAAAAGGAGGCAGACCCATAACCAGAAGAAATTGTCCATATTCAAGGCAAGACTCAGGGAGGCAGAGAAATTTTATAAATCTAAATCTCTGCAGCGGATGACCCATAATTTATCTCCCATGCAAGAAGCATTTCTATATACACAATTAAAGACGTCAAAATATGCAGCACAGGTAGGTTAAAGTTAATGAAACAACTGCCTCGCTATCTTCTTAAAATATATTTTTTGTATTTATTTTCTGTGTGCTTTTAGGGCAGGCAATATTCAAGAAAGCAGAAGATATTGTGTCTCCCCATCTATAGACAGTCGGGAAAGGCCTACCGATTTTTGGAGACCCTTTTCCATTTACCAAGTGGAAAAGTTCTACGAAGACTGTTGCGAACCTTGGTGTTACAGCCTGGGCTGAATAAGAACCTCATGGACCATCTAGCAGAAAAAACGCTATCCATATCAAGATTAAACAAGATATGCTGTTTAATATGGGATGAGGTGTCTATTCAGCCCCACGTTCATTTCAGCCCTGTATTGCAACGTATGGTTGGTTTTGAAGGCTACGGCAAAGAGCGACGTCCCAAATTCACAGACACTGTTTTAGTTTTTATGCTTCGGGGAATTAAAACAGGATGGAAACTTCCACTCTCGTTTTATTTCTCCGATAGGCAAACCAAGTCATCAGACCTAAAGACTTGTATTAAAGAAGTTACTGAAGCTGTTGTGAATTCGGGACTGCGCATAGTTGCCTACGTTTGCGATCAGGGCATCGCTAACGTAAGGGCTGTAAACGACCTGGTTGCGGAAACAGCGTCGCAAGCTCCTGCCAATATTAAACTTTCAGGTAAGTGACTGTCATAGTAATCGTTGACCCGTTACGGTACATTGCATGGATATGCCGACGTTTAGTTCTACGTGGACAAAAGAAGGTCGATCGTAAAATCCTTTTGTATGGATATGCCGATCGTTATTTCTACGTGGACAATAGAAGGTCGATCGTAAAACTTAGCGAAAATCCGACCGTGCAATTTACCGTGACAGGTATGACCGTCTTTACTTTAGTTTAATATAGCAAATGGATAATAATGCAAAGATTGACTTGGCCGTTTGCAGGTAATATAATATACATGAACGGTCAGCAAATTGTTGCCGTTTATGATCCGCCGCACCTCATCAAGGGAGTCCGGAATAACCTGCTCAACAAGGATCTGCGAGCCGGGGAGGATTATTTGTCCTGGAAGACAATAGAGTTGGCCTACAAGATGAGTCAAACCGATTCACCGCGCAGGGAATTGAAGAAAATTACGGACCAGCAAGTCAGACCGCATAGAATCGGGAAAATGCGGGTGAAGCATGCAGTGCAGGTGCTGAGCGAGAATATGGCGGGGTTCATGAATCAACAAACATATATCAGTGGTATGTCAAACTATTACAAAACATTTGCTAGTGACATTGTATGCTTTTTGCGGCCAAGTAAGAATACTTTTCATTTTCAATGCTGTAATGTAAATCCAATTTCCAGGATATGTGGACACCGTCTGGGGCCCACTGAGCATGCCTGTGGCCGAGGGACGAGCGGCGGCTCGCATCATCATGTTTTTTAATAACTTGTTTGATTCGTGCAACGGTAGCACAAGGAGACCGGAAAGTATGTATCGTGTTGCCGTTAGCCGAAGCAGTCCGCACGTGAAGTTTTGGTCCAATGCGGTTCCCGAATTAAAGCGAATGCAATTTGTTGATCGAACAGAACAACAGGTCGCCCAACGATCTGCTGTTCTGAGGAATTGGATCACAACCATTCAGGGGTTCCAAAGTATTAACATCATTCTGCAAGGAAAAGGTTTTAAGCACTGGTTTCCCCGACGCATAAATCAGGACCCTTTAGAAAATTTCTTTGGCTCGATCAGGTATTTAGGTTTCCGCGACAATAAGCCAACCGCGATTCAGTTTATAAACCATTTTAAAACTTTAATCCTTAACAATCTGACGACTCGGCCTTCCGCATATTCTAATTGTGAAGATGAAGACGCTGGCAACGTCTTATTTGATTTAAGCATATTGTTACGCACGCCAAATACTTAATTATACTATTCCAATAGACTGAGGGGAAACGTGGCATGCTCTGAATCGTCACCCACTTCGCAGACGTATCAACATGTAGATCCGCAACTGTTGCAAACAATTGTAAAATCGTTTTCGAATTTAGAGTCCATTCAATCTTGCCAAACATGCAAGATTAACATTGCACAGAATTTAGCCGGTCCTTGTGTAGAGGCACAATCTGCAATAAAACAGTATTTGACAGCGAACTTCTATAGAGCAGATATTATAAATATTTTAAAAACCATTTTATATTTAAATGTAAATTTTAATTTTTCAAATTGCGACCATATGCAGCGGGTCAAAGATTTATTTGTTGATATGTCTGTCAGGGTATCCTTGCAGAATTGGTGTATACACATTAGTAAAATCTTAATGGGCAAAAAAGACCACGTGCGACTGCGAACGCTATCGAGATCTTTGCGGCAAACAAGTTCCGACAACCTGCGAAAAAATTTAGAAAATTTACGCCACCGTCGCCGATGATGTGAGAGCCGTACTCGGAGAGACCAGGTCATTTGAAGATACATAGACCCACGTATATCCATGCAAGGTATGTTTATGATATTTCTCCGCTATTTAAGTTTACTGCATTTTTCCATTGTTTTACATACAAATTTTTCGATTTCAGGTTGTCAAGCATGCATTATACGAAGGGAAGTAATAGTCATGATTTTTCTACATACGTTCCGTATTCATTTACCGCATAATTCGTACGTGTGTTCATTACAGTTATCATTTTCAGATTATGGGGGAAGTATTTATTCACAAAGCAGCTCAAAGTCATCCACAGTAAAGGGCTGAGCCTCCAAAGAAGATTTTCAACGAACACCAGGATTATCGATTGCGGCCGACTGTTCCGGAAGAGAGGACAATTGAATGTTTCAGTAGCAATAAGTAATATACATATATAAGATATTATATATTGTTTAGATTTATATGTTGAGGTATATAAATTTATACATTTCTGCGTGTACCTTTAAGGTATATTTTAATATAATTACATTTGTTGGAAGGTGAAAATGGTATTAGTTTTTAGACTTATACCTTTCCTGTAGATTTTATTATATAATAGCTGTTAATTTGTCGATGTACTGTAGGTTTTTCTGGTAGAGCGATTCAATATATAGATTTTTAGGCGAACTCTGGAAGTGTTAACAATATAAGTAGCTCAAGCAATTCCTTGAAGTGTACGTATCTACGGATGAACTAAGTTTGAACGAAATCGGTCTTCGTCGATTTTGGAAGACTGAATTCGGGCTCGAAGCATGAGCGAACATTTGGTTGCGATCTGGCGACAATTCGCGTGGCCGTCGAAATCTCGTGTTTCGCTTCTCCGATCGCGTTTGACATATCATACAAAGTTGCCCCTTCCCGATTTCGTCCGAATTTCGCCGAAGGGACCCGAAGTCAGAATGACGGGTGAGCACGTGCTCAATAGAAGTTATACTTTCAGCCACTGTCCCCGGCGGCGCGCGTATCGAGTCTAGCGCTGTTGCCAAGTTAGCGTTTTCACTATATCGAGCGTTCCGAGTTAAAAGAAAGACCCTGTATGTACATATGCACAAACCTTAGCAAAATTGGATCTGTCAACAATACCAATTGTGCCAGTTTAAAAAGCTGTACGATGTTGGAATTGGTTGGAATTGGTTGGAATCAACATTTTTCTTGTTTCAATTACGTATTCTTGTAAAAGTGAGATTTCCTAGAAAAAGGGGAAAATGTTAACGGAAATCACTAGGACCCCAAAAGACGTCATTATTAATTATGTTTATTTGTGATATGTGACAACACAAACCTGTAACACAACGTGCAGATTATTAATAAAGTTAATATGTACGTTTGTCTTATTACATATCGTGCATCCTTGTATAGTTATTTTAAACATTAAGTTTGTAAATTATTTCAGTGATTGAAAAACCAAAAATTCTAAAGCATTTATAATCGGCGAATGCTTTTCATAAATTACATGTAATTACCTAGAATATTAATAATTTACATTGTTTTCTGTGTAAATATGGAATCTAATAAAGAAGGTGTTAGAAAAAAAAGGCTGAAAATTGCAAGTCAGGCTGAAATCTTGCGTTCTCATCAACGGGACAATGATTTTACTAATTATTTGATGGAGAAATTGCTAAATTTACTGCCAAATGTTGAAATCAACAACTTCTTATGCACTTATTCAAACATACCTGCCTCTTTGATCTACTTCACCTTCACAACAGGTATAGGAAACCAGACATTAGGTGAAGAATACACTGGTATTGTAGAAGCAAATTTGAACAATCACAAAGTCCCGGGGTTAAGTGTAAGTACCTCATAATTTTCTCATATTTAAGTAATACCATATCAACCAATATTATTAAACTTTGTCTTTACTACAGGCAAGAATAGGCTCTGTATTACTTGAATGTTTAGGAGAAAAAGTTTTAACAGGTGTACTCAAAAACTTCAGACTATCTATAGAACAAGAGCATAATAAACCAGTACCACCTATAATTTTTGTTCTTAATAATCTATTGCTGACATTACAAAGAACAATATCTATATTGGTACTGGCACACAGAGGTTTATTCTATATATATGGACGATATTACAGTATTGGAAAAAGAATTGCGGGAATAGATTATGTTAAGGTATTTACACAAGAAAAGCAAATAGATTTCTTAAAACATTTCAAATGCAACATAACATTTTGTTAATTAGGTATATGGCATGTATTCAAGACCTAGCGTCAGTTGGGGTTTAAAATTACTTGGCATTGTTATTTTTATACAATGTCTAGTAAAAATTTTTCAAAGAAGTTACTTAGAAGGGGGATATAACAAATATGCAGCAGTACAGGATGGTAATGATGCCAGCCCAGTTTGCCAGTTGTGTCTAGAACTAATTTCTTCTACAGCTACACCATGTGGGCATTTGTTTTGTTGGTCTTGTCTTTGTGACTGGTTGTGCACTAAATCACAATGCCCTTTATGCAGAGAATATTGTGCACCATCACGAATTATACATTTAATGAATTTATAATGTTTTTTGTACAACAATGTGTCAAATTATATATAATAATATCATATAGATTCTTTGTAAGAATTTAGGATGGAGTAGGAAGTAAATAATTTCTTCATGGAATTACAATAAGTTATCTTAACCATATAACATGTTGGCAGATTAGAAAGTAATAAATTGTGGTATAATTATTTATACACTTGTTTAATTATTTATAAATTTATGTTGATTTTGCCAGTACAGATGTGATTATTAATATTTACATTTCTATGCCAGAAATAGTAATTTTGGTAACAAATTCGCAGTTACTGTCTTATATACAAAAGTAGTGAGCGAATGATATAGAGCAACTTATATAAATATATATAAAAATATTTTTAATTGTACCTCATATACACATGTGTTTTGTAATTGTTGTTTTTTTGTATCAATTTGTTAATGACATTATTGTGCATTGCACACATACGGCTTCTATTCATATATAAATTTATTTATACATCACTACAGTTTTTGTTATAAACGTTCATATACAATAATTTTCATTTCATAAAATAACAATCTATACAATTTTCAACTGAACAAAACAAATTTAGCAATGGTTGTGAAAAACAATGTAAAATCATTTTAGTCACAAGGATGTGCGTTGAACTGAAAGAATGCCTACTTTTTCAGCAAAATTGCCAAGTAGTTGGCCAAAACCACTTGATTCAGAATTTTCTTTCATTCGAAATCCAACTGTTTGACTATACGCATTGTAAAATATTCTTCTCAAACATTGGAGTTTTTCTTTGCGAGATCTGTAAAATTTACATAGACGAATCTCTTTGTGTTATCGGTTGGGAGCAGTGAGAAATTGTTATACCTTAATAAAAATAATATTTGTTATCCATACATATGTTTTCTTACACTTACTGTGTTAGTGATGAACATGTTTCATCCTCAATTATTGTTGTGCTAGATTCTTGTGAAGCATGGCCTGTACAAGTGTCACATAGAGATTTGCAAGCCAAACTTGTTGCTATTCCATCAATATGTATAGCATTTGCAGTTGTAGAGCCCCGTAAACTTCCAGTTCCTGATATCATTTGCCATGATCCGCCAGATGAAGAAGACTCATTACGCTGTCGGAAACGCCCAGGTACCGGAACTGCCACTGGAGATGTACGGTTTGGCGGAAGAGGAGAGCGTGAACTTGCATGTGCTGCACCTTCTTTATTTGGTGAAGGATAAAAGGACCATGGTACAACGTTTCTGTGAAATATATAATTACCCAAAATTTAACATTTATAATGTAATCAATATTATATATACTCTGCATTTAATTTTTTTGAATAAGAATATGATGTCAGTTTTTCTTCCGTTTCAAATTAAATCATAAATAATTGATTTTATCTTTGTTTAATTTTCCCCTACTTTTATGCACATTGAAATATCTTACAATTTGAAACAGAATTTTTTATTTCAATCACTCAATTGTCATGTGTTGTATGAATCTTACGTGTTAAAAAAAGATAATAACTATAAAGTAATAGGATTCTTTATTTTGTCAAATCCTTAGCATACCCATTATTATGATGACAGTCATCTTGAGTCTCCGGACAATGGAATACTGCTGGTGGATTATTATCTTGACTATCTCTACTATTTTGGCTTACAGAACTACACCAACTGTTCAAACTTAGATTTGAACTGACAGAACTGAGCGTCACTACAGATTCACTGTCAAACATAACATTGTCAAGTTGGGAATCACTGTCATTGCGCAAAACAGTATGTCTAGATTTTGCATGACGTGGATGTACACTGAACTCTTCATCATGAATATGTTTTAGGAAATAAAAACAAAAGAAGAAGATCTCTTCTCCTTTGCTCAGTCTATCTTCTAAATCATGTCCGAATAACATCCAATCATATGCAATTGTATAGTACAGAATTTGAAATGCATTTAGTGATGTATGAATTGCACCATCAGCCCATAAACTGATCCTCAATAAAGAAACAAACAGAGGTGTACGATCCCATCCTAAACACAAACACATTATCAAATACTAATTGAGTGTGATGTGTGATATAGTACTTTGAGAAACAAACACAAAAATAAAAATGATACAAAGAATAAGTATATTACCTGAGATACAGTGAATTAATAACCCATTACTGCTGTCTGTCACATACTTCAGTATTAGTTTCAAATAGTTCTGTGTGAGTTTGACTAAATCCCATATCTGATACTGTTCCCAATTGATGCGTAATTGTGTTGAAATTGAATCTTCGGGCACACCAATTTGTGCATCTACATGAGTCTGAGACCAATCAAATACTAATCCTTTAGCCAAATAATCATTTTCCCTAAATTCCCTGAAGAATTCACACCCAGGATATGGCAGTGATATGAGGATGAAGTCAGAATACCTCTTCTCTTTGTCTACCTTTTCTGACGATGTGACGCTGGGTACCGAACAAAAGAGCTCTGTTTAAGGGCCTCTAAAATTGGATTTAGACAATAAAACAGAATGATCTCGCTATTGGGAAATATGAAACTTTACGATCTGTGAAGACATCTTTTTAACGGACCCATAAAACAAAATATTCTTATTGCATTATTTTTTAAGTAATCTAAAAACATTCACTTATTATCATAGAAAAATTGATAAGCAATCTTACAAAAAAGTTGTCAAGCACAAAAAAAGAACAAGGAGATATACGTAACAATATGAACTGTGCCATATTTTTTTACACATAAGTTGAAAACATATCTGTATGTGTGTGTATATAAGTATTAATATAATTATTAATAGAAACAAAAAGAATACATTTAATGATTAATAATTTTACTTGACTTACTTCATTCCAAATTTGACTTTCTTCTTCTCCACCATGAAATCAATAATTGTTCCTACGTTAAGGGTTTTAAGCAATTTAATATCTTGATGTCTAACTTTATCAAACAATTGCCAGTCACTGAGAACAGAATCTCCACCACGGGCTTCATCTACTTGCTGATGTATAGACACAGCTTCGTCATTACCAGCAAACAGATAATCCAATCCTGATCTACCATATATTTCAGGTCCGCCAGAAAGAGTTGCCGATCTGCATACATGTCTACCTTTGTACAGTATTACAGGCAGTGGGAATCTCGAACGACATCTAGCAAACCTGGCACTCTTTATCAATTCTTTTAGTTTATTTGGATCATACATGCTCTCATATATAGTTTCGGTAGTACGTGGCAGTGACGGTGGTGTCTCACATACATTTGGATTTCTGTATTTTTCATACTCCAATATAATAAGGTGACTTGGGTAATGTGCACTCAGGTCACCTGCATTATTGTTTATTATTGAATGAGTATAATCTAAGTCAGTGAGCAACAGACAACGTTCCATGATAGCTTGACTCTGGAAAAGATAATCTGCTCTATATCACATACTAAATGAGGCAATGTTAATGATATAAATAAAAGTGCTAATAATTACAGTTTGATCTGCATCTTTTGCCCGATAAGTATTTTTTGAGAAGTATATAAGCAGTTTTTGTAGGTCCTGTATGGTGATTTCAGCCATGGTAGGAATTTATAATAATATAATATTTACTTTTTAGAAACATTGGCTTTTTTGTTTCGTTGATGGAGAAACATTGAGTTCCTGTAATGCTAATTACACTTTTTGGGTTTGTATTTGACTTTTGATGTCATACAGGGTACTGAAGTGCCACAATCACTGATCTTACACAACACCACATAGAGTCACAATTATATTCTGTCCATAAACATTTCTTTTGTATTTGTTTTTTGTATGTAACTTAACAGAAACACACTAATATACAACATCTTTTAACATGGGTTTATATATCGGTTCCATCTGTATTACATTTTGATAAAACTTAATTAAGTATCTGTGCATAGTAAGGTTGTAGAACAATAATTAAAAATGATAAAGTAACATACTTAAAAATAATTGCAACTGTTCTGATGAGTCTCTATAGTTGCAAATAATGAAATAATAATGATAATATGTACTGCTGACCATAAATTACATAGAATTGCACTACCCAATAGTTTTTCTAATACACTACACTAATATACCATGCTATAATATACTTTCACCCAGTTTAATGCCGTTGGATCAGATGAAATTAATTGAAGTAGATTAAAAAATTAGAATTTGCAATTTTATTATCATTATATATACCATACTGCTTGTGCTATTATGGCTTGAGCAAAGTATAGATTTACTATAACTTTCATATTTATGGATAAACATTTCATTCAAGTTCTTTGACAGATCTTCTGACAAAACTTGTCTATTTAAAGTGGTGCTGGATAAACTTAAATCTAATTTGAAATTTGAATAAATCTAAAGTATAACATAAACGAGGCCCACCAATAAACCTACAAACTTTGTATTGTAAACTTTTGTTCATTACACCTTCAAATTTTCAAAAAAGTTATAAGATTGCGACTTTCAAATCGCTTCACAGGAAAACTATAATTAATTATAAGGAAAAAACATTTTATGTATTATTACAGCAACATTTTGTCTGTATAATACAGTTAGGAGATATTTATTCGCAAAAAATTATTATTATTATTATGAACAAATTTATAAATTATTTACATAACACTACAATGGCGATATTGCATTTGGAAAAGGTTTGAAATCCGATAGTTGTACATTTAGAAATGCACTTAACCGTAAACTTATAATGATTATATACGGTAAAGTCAAATAAAATCAAAACAAAATATTGAAAATCTTAGAATAAAAAACTGAAAACTTTACTAAAACAATTCAAAACTTGCTGCATGTGAGAGGACAGAAAAATTGTAAGTACACTATCTTTAATGATCTTTTAGAGCAGAATATCAAAGCAAAAGAACATTTTCATATAAAACACTGTACTAATTATAGATACATATATAAGAAACGTACATTACATAATTTTTTGTATATATAAAGAGGAAAGGAAAATGAGAGTTTTTAGCTTCCGATAAATTGTACGTACATGTTACTTAGCTGTTTAAGCATACAGTGTTTATTCTTTTTCAGAATTTACATAATGTCTGACTGTAGTATTAACTGTATATATTTGTGAAAGAAGCAATTGTAATAATCTACCATGCCCTAAGGTGTTGAAATGTGACTTAATTCAAGTAAAATTGAATAATATATTTTTAAATTATGATAAGCAGTGACACAGTTTAATTGTATAATAAATAACTAAACAAAACTTATTTACAGCAGAAGAATGAATTAGAGAGTCATTGTCCCTCCCACATACCAAGAAAATAATTTTGACATTCAGACATGCACCATATTTCAAGATTCTTACAATATCAATAGTCAGATAAACTGATTTTTAAAAACCTTGCCTTTGTAAGAAACCAAACTCCATTTTGCAAAAGCTTTTGAGGATACATTATAAATTAATCAAATATATCTAACAATCTATTACACGATAGTGATATTATTTCAAGTCAGTTTGTGATGCTACAAAAACTACTTTACTCATTAGATAGTAATTAGAAGGTAGTAGATTCTCATTGTAAATTAAAGCAAATGAAATGCCAACAATATAAGGCTTTCCATTAATGTTTTCATGATCTCTATATATTCTTACAAGTGAGACTTGACTGACAATATAATAATACTTTTTTCATTACTAGAGCCCATAATAAATTTAACATTGTAAGAATAACACTTGTAGAAATAATATAGCATGTTGCATAACCAACGTTAGATATGTTATATCTTCCTAAACAATGTTGCGGATGTTGTAACCTCATTAATTAAACAAATTTGTATAATACTTATTGTTTAGAATTTGCCTTTAGGAATGAGACTCATTGTTCTTGCTACATCAATTTTATTTTTATCAAAATGTTTTCTTCCACTGCATACTTTATAAGTGACATATTTTATGATTAATAATAATTTACCTGTTCAAATAACACACTAAAAAAAAGCAGTCAAATTGTTCTTGTTTTTGTAATTATCATTGATTTACATACCTTGAATTATATTTCATTTATAAAGAGAATCATTAAAGATATTCATTAAGGTATTACTACTTTCAAATTATCCAACGTTCCAATTGAAATGAGAGAAAAACACAATACAAAATACGGTATGCTAAAAACAAATAATTTTATCCTTGAGTCCGAAGGTTTATATATAAGGTGCATAATATGCTGCATGCTATACTTGAGAAAAATGTACCATGTTGGGCATATGCAATAACAATCTGAATAAAAAATAAATATGCATAATTTCAGAATTTTAGTCTTCTAATCATATTATTAAATTAAATACAGTTGGACTTTCCTCATAATACGAATCACATACAAACTTATGTATGTATTCATGCTTATATGAATCCAATAAGTAGTGCTTGAAAGTAAACATTTCCTTGGGTTGTTCATATATAAAGACACTTTGAAAAGAAACATAAAAACATAAACAAAATAAAATAAAACGTTACTAATAAACTGTACTTAGAAATTGTAATAATGCACAGTTATCACCTAACAGATGCATCGCATCTCGTGAACATGCTCTACACAATGACAAATTTGGAATCTGTTTATTAGGTCCGCGAAAAGTCATATTTCATTGAGAAGTTTCATAAGACATGGAATATAAAACAAGGTCGAAATCTTTTTTCAATGACTAAGCAGCATCTATGGACAATTAATTTCAGTTGAGCACGATTATATGTAAATAAAAATTATCCGCTGTAATTTAGTTTTTATATACTGTTACTGCTTAAAACACATGCTTATATTCGTTGCACGTTGATTGTGTAACGCGTGTGATATCCGAACCTACAACACATATGCTACCATAGGTACAATCTCCGTCACTTTTTTCGAAGCTCGGCGTTTCTGTTGATTTTTTTATCGTTGCAGTTCATTCTATCGTTTTGTTACACTTTTTCTTCATTTTTCTGTACTAACATTCCATCTGGCCACGTATGAAGTTATATAGACACGTGTCACTTTCACACATTATTGTGATTCTAAGTACATTTTTTTGTCCACACTCACATATATAGTCTTTTAAACGTACATGAACATAGTGATTATAGTCAACCACGACACAACCTAAAATTATTTCCTTGCATAGCACAAAATCCGTCACAGAAGATGCCGTTAATCTACACATAGAACATTTACAAGGCGCGCCCGGCAGCACACGCAGTGGTTGTGTGTGGATATGCAAAGTATATTAAATTCAAACTCATTGTAAAAAGATTATAGTTTTTCTCTCCGCTTAACGTTTTTAAACAGTGGTTAAGTAAGTGTTAAAACGGAACATTAATACATATATGTAAAAAAAAATATTTCTTTCTAGTCCAAATAGTGTGTAGGATTAATTTTAAGCACAATTTGTTGGCGTATGCCAAGATTAAAATACATGGTACTTGTCGAAAGTATAAAGTACCATTTAACCACATCCTTGCATATATTTATTTTGCGAAAAGATATGACGGATACAGTAAACAAAACGATATTGCATTATATTATGAATTGAAAACGTTTTCTTACGTGTCAATAGTAAATTAAATTAAGCATTTCAATTCGTTACTTTCATTAAGTACTCGACAAAAAGGATGTACGTATAATTTTAGGAAAATATAATGATCATTTATTTGGAGAAATGATATCATTATGTTAAGAATGCGTGTAACCCAGAGTCCCCTTTTGGACAAAATTGCGCGAGACCCTAGATCTAGTCTCATTTTATAGTAGGGCGCCTCCTTGCGACAATAACCCCTTTCCCGACTCCGAGTCGCACACTTCTATTCATTCTGTTTCCGTTTCCTAAAGTGAGAGGTACAATAAAGAGAGCATCGAAGAGTAAGACTTTAAATTTCTTTCCTATACTGCGCCATCAGGTTATGGGCCCAGTGAAAAAGTGGAAAATAAGTAGGAAGAAAGTTTCGGGTAACGAAGAAAAGCAATATTCTTCATCGCTCTCGCTTCGTGGTAAAAGGAGATCGTGAGTCGTATCCTAACCTCAAGAAACCACGTGGAGATGACGACCACGCCGATAATTAGTCTGCCAGCGCCTACGATTAGTTTACCGGCGCCAGAGAAGCTAAAGGGCAGAGAAAATTATCCGACGTGGAAAATCGCCGTCGAAGCCTATTTGCAGTATGAGGATCTGTGGGGGTGCGTAATTGGTACACCCGCATACGTTGCGGACACCAGGAAGGACACGAGGGCGAGATCGCGCATTTTATTGCTCGTCGACCCAATAAATTACGTTCATATCCAGAACACGACAACAGCAAAACAAGCGTGGGAAAAGCTCCAAGAAGCTTTTGAGGACTCAGGTCTTACGCGAAGAGTAGGACTATTAAGGACTCTAGTATCCACGCGGCTTAAGGATTGCAGGTCGGTAGAGGAATACGTAAACATAATTGTGTCCACAGCGCACCAACTCAATGGACTCAGCATGGCTGTACCGGATCACTGGATAGGAGTCTTGTTACTAGCAGGGTTGCCAGAGGAGTATAAACCAATGATTATGGGGTTAGAAAGCTCAGGGCAAGATATTACTGCGGACTTAGTAAAAACCAAGTTACTCCAGGAGGTAAAGAATACAGAAAGTCAGGACGCGGAAAGCGCCTTCTTCTCTAAAGGAAGAAAGAGGGAAACAAAATGTTTCAAATGCCACCGGAAGGGTCACTATGCAAACAGATGCCCAGAAAACAGATTTCGTAGAAATGAATCTGTTGCGGAAGAGAAGGGAGGAAAGGCCAGAAGTGGAGACAAGGCATTTGTAGCCTATCCCATTTCTCAGAGAATAGCTGTGAAGGAGTGGTATGTGGACTCGTGCGCATCGACGCACATTACAACAGACTTCAGCAGCCTCGAAGCAGTCTCGGCGTACAAGGGAGGTAGCATCGCAGCGGCAAACAGCAGTAGCATGCAAGCCGATTCAATAGGCGATGTTAAGATCCGAATATTGACGCAGACTGGAACAGAGGAAATAACAGCGAAGGATGTTGTCCACGCCCCGGACAGCGCAGTTAACCTGCTATCAGTGAGTAAAATGGTAGCAAAAGGCTTATCTGTTCATTTTACACCGCAGGGCAGTAGGATAGAAGATGAGAAAGGAAAGACAATGGCAACCATGGTGGACGAGGGAGGTATATACAAACTCGAGACATCCAAGGAGAGAGTTTACCTCGCCGCAAAAGAGGTAACAGCGGAAACGTGGCACCGCAGGCTTGGACACCTCAACTATGATAGCCTAATTACTCTCAGCAAAGGAATGGCCCGTGGCATGAATATTAAGAAACACGAAGAGGTACCTTGTGTAGCATGCATAAAGGGTAAGCACCATCGCATCCCTTTCCCTAAGGAGGGAACGAGAGCCGACAGGAGGCTGGGCTTGGTGCACTCAGATCTATGCGGACCAATGGAAGAGCCGTCATTAAGCGGATCAAGGTACTTCCTAACCTTAATAGACGATTTTACTAGGAAGGTTTTTGTTTTCTTTCTAAAGCAGAAGAGCGAAGTGCCAGAAATCTTCGCGGAATTTAGAGCGAACATTGAGAGGCAGACTTCGGAGAAAATTGGCATATTGAGATCCGACAACGGCAAGGAATATGTCAACCAGACTTTAGCCAGAGATCTCAAGCGTTTGGGTATAACGCATCAACTGACGATCCCGCATACGCCGCAACAGAATGGGGTCGCAGAGCGCATGAATCGCACTATCGTGGAAAAGGCTAAATCTATGTTATTTGGAGCGGAATTGCCCAAGGCTTATTGGGCAGAGGCGGTAGCGACTGCCGTTTACCTAATAAACAGGTCGCCCACGAAAGCAGTGGAAGGAAAAACGCCGGAAGAGGCGTGGACCGGGCGTCAACCGGACTTGAGCCATCTACGCTCTTTTGGGTGCAGGGCGTACGCTCACGTGCCTAAGGTAAACAGAAGGAAGTGGGACGCCAAAGCGAGCGAAAAGATTTTTGTGGGCTACAGCGAAAACTCCAAAGGATACAGACTAATAGATCCCAAGACGCATGAAATTACGCGCAGTAGGGACGTAGTGTTCTTGGAGGAAATCAGGACACCTGAAGAAGAGTGCAACGCGTGCGAAATTCAGCAGGTGGAAGAGGAAGCAAGCAGTCCCGCGCCTTCGGAGACCCAGGAGGTCGGTCCGACCATCAGTAACAGCGGGGACTCAGAATACGGGTCAGACTTCCTGCCCGATAACGAATATTTCTCCACAAGCCCACCGGACTCAGACGCAGAAAATCGAGACACGGAAAATGCGGAAGGCCCACGGAGGTCAACGAGAATACCAAAGCCAGTTATTCGTGAGGATTACGTGACATATCTGACGACGGAGAGTCCTCAGATGGACCCGGTGACCATTGAAGAAGCAATGAGCCGGCCCGACGGCAAGTTGTGGCAGGCGGCAATGGACGAGGAACGGGAATCCTTGATCAAAAACGGAACATGGCAATATTCAGCGCCACCGAAAAATGGAAAAGTTCTCGACACGAAATGGGTGTTCAAAACCAAGAGGAGCGCGTCAGGAGAAATTATGAGGTATAAGGCCAGGCTAGTGGCACGCGGCTGCAAACAAATAAAGGGTATTGACTACCAAGAGACTTACTCGCCAGTAATAAGGTATACGTCAATACGGTTTCTATGTGCGTTGGCTGCAAGACTTAATCTCAAAATGCATCAGATGGATGTTGTGACAGCCTATCTCCATGGGGAGATAGACGAGGATGTTTACGTGCAGCCACCACCTGAGCTCCAAGACCCGGACCAGAAAAACCGCGTGTGGAAGCTAAAGAAGGCCATATACGGGCTGAAGCAAAGCGGCCGACTGTGGAACCAGAAGCTGCATCATACGCTGACGGATATGCAGCTCAAACAATCCAAATCGGACCCGTGCGTTTATTTTAAGAGAAACAATAACCAAAGATTATTTTTAGGAATTTACGTTGATGACATACTCATATTGTCCAACGACGATGAGCTCCTAGCGGCGACGAAGAAAGAGCTCGCCGACAGGTTCCAGACCAAAGATTTAGGTGAGGCACGGTGCCTGCTAGGCATGACAATCACCAGGGACCAGAAACGTGGCACTGTTTGGCTGGACCAAGAGGCCTACGTGGAGGACATTCTCAGGAAATTTGGCATGGAAAATTGCAAGCCAGTATACACGCCGGAGGATCCTAACCAAAGGCTAACAAAGGGACAATGTCCTACCACGACTCAAGAACGAGAAGAGATGGAGCAAGTGCCCTACAAAGAAGCCATCGGCAGCCTCACGTATGCGAGTCAGGGCACGAGGCCGGACATCTCGCACGCAGTTGGCGTGGTAAGCCGTTTTTCGAGCAATCCAGGAAGAGCTCATTGGGCAGCGGTAAAGCGGATATTCCGATACCTAAGGGGAACCGCGGGCATGAAGCTGCAATTCACAAAGGACGGAAACAACGTCCTTCAGGGCTACGCGGATGCCGACTGGGCAAATGACCCAGACGATAGGCGCTCGGTTACGGGCAACATTTTTATTTTACAGGGTGGTCCGGTATCCTGGCAGAGTAAGAAACAGGGTACAACCGCCCTATCTTCTACGGAAGCGGAGTATATGGCGCTTTCGACCACATGTCAAGAGGCGTTATGGCTCAGGTCACTGGCGGAGGAAATCGACCCAAGTTCAACCGACTCCGGCGTGACCATCTATTGCGACAACCGAGGGGCAATAGACTTGGCGAAGACCGCGGGGTACCGACCACGCAGCAAGCACATTGACCTACGGTACCATTTCCTGCGGGAGCATATCGATCGAGGGCAAGTCGAAGTCAAGTACATCCCGACCGAGGAGATGACCGCGGACGGATTGACCAAGGCGCTGTTTCGCCCAAAGCTGGAGGCGTGCAAAAAGAGAATGGGACTGACAAGCCCCGGGCAACCATAGAGAAGCGAACTCTGGCTTATGTGGGGGTGTTAAGAATGCGTGTAACCCAGAGTCCCCTTTTGGACAAAATTGCGCGAGACCCTAGATCTAGTCTCATTTTATAGTAGGGCGCCTCCTTGCGACAATAACCCCTTTCCCGACTCCGAGTCGCACACTTCTATTCATTCTGTTTCCGTTTCCTAAAGTGAGAGGTACAATAAAGAGAGCATCGAAGAGTAAGACTTTAAATTTCTTTCCTATACTGCGCCATCACATTACATCTACTATTATTGAGTTTAAATAAAGTTTGTAAGTACTCGGAACATTTACAGTATGTATGGATCATTCACAATGCGTAGAGCAATTCGTTTATTAGTTCTGTGTTTTGAATCATATAACTTTCTAATAAGAAATTTAAATTTTGTAGCGCACACCGTTTTACATGTAAATGTGCATTTATCTATACCTTCCTCTCATTGTACACATAGTGCATACAAAAAAGAACATATGATAAGGCAATAAAATTCCTTTATATATCGCTGTGTATCCAAAACCGAAGGGAAGAAGAAGAAGAAAATTCCTTTATATAGATTTTGTATATTTCATGTTACGTCTGAATGTACAGAACTAAAGAAGTTACGAACTACTGTATCTCGTATCATCCTAGACTTTTAGTTTATCCCAGTTTATCCAGTGGTTGCTCCTACCAATAATCTAATACATACTAGCTACGAACTATCGCTACGAATGATCCAATCTTTAATGTTCTTCATTTGTCCAGCAACCTGTTCACCAGTAGTATACTTTACTGATATTGTAACCAACCAATCAGAGCCGCGTACTCTTTAAAGTCATTTTACAATTCTCTACAGGTATCTGTCATAACAGAATTCGTGTAGTTTAGTATTCACGCATACTTCGGTAATATTGAAGCATTTTATTATACAAGCTTTTACCTAATGTAGGCAATGCCATGCTTAGGCGTCTTGTGTTACAACAAACATAATATTGCCAAAAATTAAAAAACACCGTTTTTGCATTCTTCATTAGTATATGTAACATAGGAGACATGTAAACATTAGTCAAAGATAAAGGACACTGAAACCGTATTAAGCTGCAGAAATTGTATTTTCTATACTGCTTTGTTATCGCACGATTTGTTGAAACTGTTAACTACACTTTATTATACTGCTTATATGTTTTTCCTTACACCTATACATACATATGATTGGTTTAAATTGTTGAACATTTAATGAAGGAATTCCCTGCTCTTGGCAATAGGTAACACATGATCCATTCTACATATGTGCATAATCTATGCTCTTTGAAAATATATAGATGCTTAAGTTACTCGTGCGGTGTATGATCTGTTTAGTACATTTCTATAAATTCAAAATTCCATGGCAATAATTAATGTTTATGAATACGGACACATATTTTTTTTTCTTTTGTTGTTTCGTGTTTGTTAGAACTGTCATAATTGTTACAGTTGGTGCTCAGATTGGACGATTGCGTTTAGTGATATTAACAATCAATTTTTCTACGTTGAGCTATTGAGAATATTGATAGCTGTTGATATTAACGACAATGTCGTTATTTAACAAACCGAAACGGAATATACGTCGCCGACACTTCAATGATGAAGATGAAGATAATGAAAATAGGACAGAACTGGAAGATACACAACCTGTTAAACTGAAGGGACGAAAAAAAGATAAACCAAAACAGACGCTTCTCAGTTTTGGAGAAGAGCTGGAAGAAGGTAAATTGTACAAAATACACTGGGAAACAAGCCCTTCTTCCTCATTAAATTATCCAATTTTCCAAACTGAAGTACTAGGGGGATGGAAAAGTAATGTCGTTTCTGTGCGTGCCAATGTTTAATGATCGCTTGTCAGCTCATTACGTACTTTAAAGTTTTGCCTAAGATATTTTAATGTTAACATGATGTGTTTACTTGTAAATGATTCAATGTTAAATGTTTTCTTGTAATCTTGAGTGAAACGTCCAGCTAACTCCTGGAATAAGTATATGTCCGACATTCCGTTCTTTTTGAGTTTTACAAGGGTAGTAATGTAACAGTTGTTACCAAAAACATTTGCAATGCTTATTCAAGTGTATTAGACATTTGTAAATGCCAAAAGTCATTTTCTAAGTTTAGATCTGATAATTTTGATCTTTTCGATTCGTATCAATCAGAAAGACCACGAACTTTGGTCAATGGCTTATTAAGGGTGGAAGTGGAACGAAATCTGTGTCAGACAATCAAGGAATTATCAAACATTCGTAATCAGCCTTGGTTGACCATCCAAAAACAGTTGTATTCAGAATGGTAAAGTAAGCAGAGTAGGTTTTTTGGTTGTACATAATCTGTCCGAACAAAACAAAGTTGACCAATCTGCTACATGCATCTTATTGTTTCTACTATACAGTATAGAAGTTTTTTAATGCTTAATGAAGTACTGCTAAGCCAGGTTTACATACAAAAATGGTACATTTATGTGTTTTGTGGAGTATTTGAGGGATTGTTCATTTTGAACTGCTGAAACCTAAACATATTTGATGCAGATGTTTACTGTAAACATTTGAATTAAATGAATTAATCTTTATTTCAAAAGTGACCAGCAATTGTCAACAAAAAAGGCCTTATTCTGTGACGCAATAATGCACTGTGCGAAATGAACCCTGAAACAGATTAATGAATTGAGATGGAAGGTACTGCCTCACCCACCATATTCTACAGACATCTACAGATACATTGTTCAAAAACCAATTAATTTTTGTCGTTAAGGCATTAAAAATTTCCATTTCACATGATAAAAGGTTGTTGATAATGAGTGTGATCCAATCATCGATTAAAAATAAAAACCTGTTAAAATTTATTTGTTTGAATCTGATATCACAAATCGACATTACTTTCCAGTCCCAATAATAATAAAAACTGTTCCTTTGTGGCAATAGATATGCTTCTTGTTTATGGTCTTCTGATATGTTGTATGTTTCAGGTTTAACAACATATCTACTTATTTTTCTTATTTATTGTTGTTACAGTAAGAAAAAGAGTATAGAGTGTTACAGTAAAAAAAAGAGTATCGCCTATGAAATAGCAACATTACATGGCTACCATTTATTTAATTTTTACATGTACCTAATGTTTTAAATAGGAAACAAACGGTATAACCGAATAAGGTGGTCAAAGGTGCTGCTAAACCAAATTGAATTTTAAATGAAGCATTCAATACCTTATAATAAAACAATCATTTATGAGAAGTTTCAATTTCATATCTCGACTGGCAGTGGGCAGTGGAAATTGTAAAATGAAACACCAGGTTCTTCCATTCTTTTCTCTGAACCTGGTCAATAAAGAATTTCAAAAATATCAGAGCCCCACCTAGTAATAGTGTATACATTTCACATTTTGACATAAAAAATTCAACTAGTATAAAAGCAAAAATAAAAAAAAAACAATATGAAAAATGTAAATTTGATTCTGAAGGTAATACGTATCCTGGATGCTACTATTTCCTGAAATTATATGTTTGTAATAACTTATCTCCTATGTAATCTATTTCTTTTTATATTTATGGCCTTGGTGGTACATTATTAAAAAAATCAAAAACTCTGTTTCTAATTCGCTTTTGCACTTTGAACATCACATGTTACAAACAAAAATAGATAGATAGCTATCAAATGCTTCATTCAAACTTTCATTCGATTTAGGGTTTCGTTTGACAATCTTATTTGGCTATATCTTTTGTTATCTTGCCAGTATATTGTTTCAGCTGACGATGGGGAGGTTTTTAAAGTGAAAAAGTCATCAAGGAGTAAAAAATTGATGAAACAACTTGATCACGAAAGAAAAAGAAAAAAGGGTGAAGACAAATTTCAATTGGACTTGGAACAAGGAAATATGTCTATTAAACAAGAAAAAGATGTAGAAATAAAGACAGATGACCTAGTGGTAAGATATTTTTAGAATATCTGATTTACATTAGTAATGCTTAAAACATGTTGCTTATGTTTACAAAAAATTTAGGGTAGCATAATCTAATTTTTTGTAGTGCATAAAATAGTAGACATTTACGATTAATTATGCATGTTAATCTTGAGGGTCCATTCACACTGGTGACTTAAGGGTACATTACATATGTATATGTCATCATTTATTCCCTTTCATCAGCTTAATGATTATTTTGGTTAAAGCGCAATTGCAAATTGTCTTTATCACAAAATAAATGTTTATTCATTGTATTTGTACTATTTGAGTACATTTCTTTTTCAAATTTAGTAACTATGGAATTTTATTTAACATTTGTCCTTACAGTAAACACAAATGTCTATTTGAACACTTACATACTTTCTTATTACTAGTGTATTTGATATTATAGTACTTTGTGATCTTTTAAACCAAATTTACAGTATATAATAAAATGGTATATTATTGTTGTACTACGGTTCACAGTAAATTTTCTGACTTATGTGTTATACCTGATAATTCTTTAGCTGATTTATTATAACATAGCATTTGCATATGTCAAACATTACAAACTCAATTTGTTAAATCATGATAAATGATTTAAAAGATAAAATCATGTAAAAGACTTGAATATTATAACTAATTTACAACTCTAGTCAACTTCATGACACATACGATTATTAGTTTTATATCTCTTAGAATGCTGGTATTACCTCCAGCAAAATACTTGTGACTAAAATACTGTTATAATAGATATTTGTTACGCATATAAGCTAGTTTAAAAAAAGGACTCTATATGTTTGGGAACAACAGAACTTATTCTGAGCACATTACCTGTATTCTCTTTGGTGTACTCAAGATGCACAGTGAACATTTCTATTAACATTCTAGGAGAATTAAAATTATCGCCAACTAAAATTACATCCTTTCCTGCTTCATTCTTTAAAAATTCTTATTAACCATTAGGGTTATATTCAAAAATTATGTAGCATTTTTTGTTTTTAGGTTAAAATAAAAAATACTGGCCCATTGGTATTAAACGGGAGAGCTGCATTTGCAGTTGGAAAAAATGATTACACATCTGATGAAGAAGAAGACAAATTGCAGGGTCACAAATTCCAAAAAAATACTGATAAAGCAGATGCTATGAAGATGCTGCTTGAGAGTGTGTAATAGTTATTAACTTAATGATTAGATACATAACGGCCGTTTTGACACTCATGAAGAAGTGAGGTTGTACAGTCCTACTTTGGTCAGATTTAAAATGCTACGCTTATTACTTAAAACATTATTCTACAGACACTAGTTTTACTCTCTAAAGAGGATCTGAATTAGCAGGAACAAAATGTTTGTAATTCAAAACAAACGTATAACTAAAACACTGCAGTCCTATCTGACCGACACAAGAACATACAATCTCACTCCTTCAGTTATTAGCTTACTTTATACTGAATCAAACTTATATTTTTATATGTTTGTAAGTTCTTTTGAATGTGTCGTGCTTATTGTTTGAATTTGTTTACCTTCTTCCAAATATGTTAAGGTGGCTGCATCCCAGATGCAGCTATGATACATGCAGCTAGAAAACGGAGACAAAAAGCAAGAGAATTGGGCACTGATTACATATCTATTGATGAGCAAAGGTAAAATATTATATTTAATGCAACGCCAGGCATTGATAACTCTGTATATGTTTATAGTGATGAAAAGGGGAAATCAAGACTTATTAGAGAAGATGACCATGATAGGAGTGATGATGATGATTCTCAGGATAGGATTGATATGACAGTTAATACTGAAGCACGTGACAAAGAAAAAAGAAGAGAAGCTTTCTTGGCATCTCAAGTTCAAACAAAACGTATATGTTTTTAATAATTATTTGATTGTAACATAAATTCACTGGTTGTCGCAAGTGTTTTAACATACTATAATCTTATTCAGCAGGCCCCATTCAATCATTATAAAGTTGTGTCTACACGTTTATGACATAATTTTTAATGTTGTTGGATTCTGTAACAATAACATAAACATTCAGTCATAGAGGAAGAATTGTAACTATGATAGCATCAGAAAGAAATTATGTTACAATAGAATATTTTAAGATGGTTTAGTGTTACGGATTGTACAATATAGTTTTATTTAGTTTCAGATGATGAAAGCGAACATGACAAAGAAGAAGAAGAATGGGAGGCACAACAAATTAGAAAAGGTGTAACTGGAGCACAGGTATACTATATTAAGTTTGAGTACAGAAGTATAGTGTTATATATATTAATATAAGAATTTTAGATTGCAGCAGCACAGCAAGACTCTATGATTCAACAGCAATATGCGATCGGTGTAAATGTAAATCAAATGGTTACTACTGGGGTATCATTAGAAATGGTGATGATACCTGCACCACCGCCACCACCATCTATGCCGCCCACAGATCCGACTAAAGCTATACCCATTGCACCTCAAGAGATTATAAAAAAAATGCGTTCGAGGTTCGTTTTTTATTTAATTCATGTACAGAGCTTGATTACGTAAACGTTTTGAGTATCTTCACGCTGTTCATTACACTGACAAATGTTTGCAATAGAGATTTTACGCTTGGGAAACACACAATGATCAAAGTTCATCGAATAAAACGGGTAACCGAATTCCATTTTAAATGAATCATTCAATAACTTATCAAAACTTAACCATTTATTCATAATTTATTCGCAATTTTAATATTTGTGTTTTTTCTATGGGGATAAAAACGGGAAAGATACGTAATTACGTTATCGATTATTTTTTCGGAACGTAAAGGTTGCCACGTCTAAAAAAAATGCAAGCTCCACTTAGTAATGGAGCACATATTGCATTGGTTTTTGTAATTTTTTAATTAGAGACTCAACCCTTATGTACGCGTCAACCAACAAAAAAACGAAAAAGCATTTCTGTACTCATTGTTTGTTTATCAAAGCAGCTTATGTGTCAAAGTTCTGCGTATTCTTAACAACGTAAGTGTTTTATTGTTAGAAGATTATCTTAAACAAATGATGCTTCTTTAGCTATTCCATTTTTATCTGTATTGTTTGTCAATATCATTAGCCATTTCGTAAAACCAATATAATAAGGTTCGAATAAGTTAATATATATTTAAAAAGATTTAGTTTTTTCATTCGGTATAAAGTTATAATAATGATGAATGGAAATCTGTTTGCAGACTAGACACTTTGAAAGAAGTACATCAACGTCACCGATCAGATAGGGAGCGTTTAGAACAAGAATTACGACAAACAATGAAAGAATTAAATGAGGGTGAAATTCGCGCGCCACAACTCGCACAACGTTTCCGATATTACCAAGAGTTACGTGGATATGTGACAGACTTGGTAGAGTGCCTTGATGAAAAGGTGAGTTTATATGCTGGGGCAATTTTCTTTTGTCTCCTTCTAGCATAATAAATAGAACGAAGAGTTTGCCCACGATCGGACAATTTTTTAAAGTTGTTATATCCATCCAAGCTTCTTTGAGAATTTTTTCAAAAAAATCGATCGGGGCGTGTTTTGAGATAAAAAATATTTTGTGCTTTAAATAAAAAATAAACAATAAAAAAATTTTTTTTGGTTAAAATCATATTTTTTTCTTAAAAAATCATTCAAAAACACAAATTTTGAAAAAAAGAACGATCCAATTGGTGCATTTTTCACAAAGTTATGAGCATCTGAAAAAAAAGAGCCCAAATTTTAAGAATATTCATATTTCCAAAACGGACCGTCAAAAAAATCTGAAAAAATTCGTGAACGCGTTTTTGATCAACCTTAAAAACATATAAAATTTAAAAAAAAAATCGAAGGGGCTGAGGTCGGAAAGTGTCCGATTTGGCATGGAATGCCTCATATACAAGGTGGTTTCGATTCGGTGGTACAACCGAAAAAGAGGTGAATCTACATGCAAAAATAAGTCGAAAAAAACGTATGACAATTTTTTTGTAAACGCTCCGTTTTCAAGAAAATCGACTTTGAATTTTCGTCAGGTGCAAGCGCCCTAAAGCATGGCATTGTATATCTATATCTATCGCTTTGATCATCTGCGAGTACGTTCGGGCAGCTATGACTTCACGATAGGCCGCTTCGGTCTCACTCTCGCGTATAACGGATGTGCCTGCCGGTGCTGCTACGATGCCACGCAATGAGATAGGCCATCGCGCCGTGACCAAGATTCCTACAGCGCACCCGGTATATCGCGCCGCGCTAAGGGTGCGCTTGCACTTTGCGAAAATTCACAGCCGATTTTCTCGAAAACGGAGCGTTTAAAGATAAAATTGTCATACGTTTTTTTTTTTTTTTACTTATTTTTGCATTTAGGTTCACCTCCTTTTCGGTTGTACCAATGGATCGAAACCACTCTGTACAATAATTTGTTAAAGTCGTAGTCGGAGTGGAACGATATAAATGCAATACTACAGCAAGTTTTCTGCTAGAATTTTGTATTTTATAAGAAAAATGTTTTTAAGAAAATATATTCAAGAACCTCAGCTACGACTTGTCCGGATTAGAAACATTGCGACATCTAATAAATAGAGGCTGATACGTATGCGTGAATATTTGCATGCATACACGAATTTGTGTTGCATACAATGCCTTGGTTCAGTGATGGCGAAATTATGACCCGTGGGTCAACAACTGATCCACGCAGGCTTTTTAAATGACCCACGCGTTGATTTTTATAAACTTGTTTTTTAGTAAGTATTTAAAAGTAGTTTTTAACCATTCTCCCCTCCCCCTTTCAAAGTGATGTTACTGACTTAGTGACCCACGAGCTAGTACTAAAAAAAAATTATGAATCGAATTTGACTCACAAAAAAATTCGTCATCACTGCTCCACTTAGTGCGATGTAGTATATAGTAAGTTTAGACAAATGTCTCTACATTGATGGACGATTAATTAATGTTTCCGTTATAGTTTAATATTATATATCGCTTGATATGTGTCTTTGCCATAAGGAAATCTTAAGTAATGCATTTTATTTGTCTCTTAGTCTTGTTACTATCCACATTTTAAAGTTTAGTCTTTTCGTTAGCTGCCTCTTGTTGTCGACTTGGAACAACGGTGGTTGAATTTATATGGTGAACGATCGACTGAACTCATGGAGAGAAGGAGACAAGACACAAGAGATCAGGCTGAAGAAATTACAACGACAGCAAGTCAGTCATTTTAACAAATACGTACATACAGTTAATATGGTGAATGGAATCGTCAATACATGTTAATAATATATATGATTGTGAATATATGGTAGATTGTTGCATTAGTAACACGATATCTCACAATTTTAGGAGGACAACCTGTGCGGAGAGGTCCAGAAATTGAAACACGCATCCGCCGAGCTACAGAAAGGGAAGGTCGTCGGGCACGCCGTAGAAGAGCTCGGGAATTAGCTCCACAATTGCCAAAGCATATCGATGGCATGTCCAGCGATGATGAAGTTACAGAGCAGCAAAATCTTGCTTTCAAACAAGCAAAAGGTAGTATACTTCATATATGTTACAATTTTAACTTAAGATTTACAATCTTGTATTGTTAGTAAAATGGGAAAATTAGTCATGTGGAAAAACAAATTCTTATATGTGCTGTATAGTACAATGAGTCCACGCCATGGCGTAATTTCGATAGGACACTGTTATAATATGTTTTTAGTTACTTTGTTTATACTTTTGTTCCTTTTCTCAATCCAATAGCTTATACTGCATAAGCCGTTTATTTGAAAAGTGACCTAAGTCCATTTGTCAATTTTTCTTTTTTGATTGTTGTCACACGTACAACTTTGAGGTAGTTGTCACAAACAACATTCTTTAGCTTACACATAACACATAAGTTTTGACAGTTACTCCAGTAGTTGAAAACATTACTTTGAAAGTGCCCTAAGTCCATTTACGATAAAAAAACACATATTCACTTAATAGTTGTTATTATTTTAATAGGAATTGCAAATTTAACTCTCTTCGATACGTTTAAGGAGTGTGATATATTGGTATTCTATACATATATTTTTAAATTCATTGAAACGCAAACTCATCAATGTCTCAATTAGAGGAGCAAAAGAGATGAAAAAGTGTAATTTGCCTTCATGCGCGTGAACAAAACTTTCGAAAAAATTCACCAAACGCATCTTCAGCGGTACAATAAACAAATCACAAATGGGGATTCCCAATTTCTTTCTTTAGTGCTTGATCTAAGGAAACGCTAATATGCATGAAACATACAAAAGAAGAAATCATTAAGATTGAATGTTCTACGTTTAATGAGGATCATTCAATATCAATTGTGTTCGGATTACGGGGACTTTTAACCACATTACTCGGGTATATGTTTCCAAAGTATGTAACATTAATTGAAACATCCATTATCCAGAGATTTTTCAAATATGAAGTAATTTCAATATTATATGTATATGACACCGAAAGCGACATCCGCTCAAAAATCAACTCTTGTAACGATTCTAATCTTGAAAGATTTAAATGTAGAGAAGTATTACAGTGTCTATTATACTTACCCACCTGGTTTTTGCTGAAGTTTCAATATTGAATGAAAAAGGCGGGTGCATTTAAGAATTACAAACTGAAAATCACTCATAAATGGCATACGGTGTTTTTTATGCATGCGCACTTGACAGCAACTTGACTTTCCTTTGCCACATAAATATTAAGGAAATTTTTCACTGTCTGGTAGCGTATTTTTTATCGTGTTTTTTTTTTTAATTGTACTGCCGATAATAAAACAATGTGCTGGTCCCTGGACCATTTTAAGACTGCACATGATTATATATAATTATACGCAAAAACATAAATTTTGTTCTAATTGATTATTTCGCTTTGTAATTGTTTTCTGTACAGATGAAATAGAAGAAGAACGAAAGGAAATATTTGCCGACGTTATGGATGATTATTGCACGGTAAAAGCGATTTTGTCAAAATTTGAATCGTGGCGTGGTGCTGATATAGACGCTTATATGGAGGCCTATGTTTCACTATGCATACCTAAAATTGTCTCACCTATTATTAGACTACAACTAATTACGTGGAATCCTATAATGGTATGTTTTATTTTGTCAAATTATTATATACCAAAGTCATAAAGTAACTAGTATGTACTTATTAAACATAGTATTTTAGGAAAGTACTGATATCGAAAGAACCAAATGGTACAACACATTGCTTCTATATGCTTTAGAGAGTGCTGAAACAGAAGAAACACTTAAATGTGATCCAGATGTCAGGTTAATACCATATACAATTGAAAAAATTGTCATACCAAAGCTAAATTGTAAGAATACAATTTTACTTGCACTTGCTGAAAAAATACCGTCATTGTAAAGTGATTAATCATATTTTATTAATTTATTAGCTATTGTTGACAAAATATGGGACCCAATGTCCACATCCCAAACGTTACGTCTAGTTGGTACTGTAAATCGCCTTATAAGGGATTATCCGAACTTGAACGAGACTAGCAAACCATTAGAAATATTGTTCAGTACTGTTCTGGAGAAAATTAAAGCGGCTGTAGAAAACGATGTTTTTATTCCTATATTTCCTAAACAGTAAGTACATATTATCGTCATATTTATTTGTAAATTAGTTTGTTCTTTCAATGAAAACTAGCATACTTATTATAAATGTTTACAGAGTTTTAGATACTAAGCATCAGTTCTTTCAAAGGCAATTCGCAATGGCCGTGAAACTATTGCGTAACTTACTGAGTTGGCAAGGATTGCTGGGAGATGCACAGTTAAAAAATTTAGCCTTGGGTTCACTATTGAATCGTTATTTATTGGCTGGGTTAAGAGTGTCTTCTGCCCCAGATGCTTTGAATAAAGCGACTATGGTACCGACTCGGTTTTTTTAGTACCATTCTTTTGTATTAAATGCAGCCATTATATTCCATATCTCCAAATATAATTTACAGATAATGAGCACGTTGCCGCGTGCCTGGCTTCAAGGTGAAACAATTGATCATCTTAAAATGTTTGCTGCACTCATACAGCAGCTTAGCGATCAATTAGATCAGGCAAACCCTGCTCACAAGTGAGTTCAGTTTTTTGTTATTTTCTCTCACATATTGAAATTATTTAAGGAAAAGAAAGCGCTTTATAAAATGTTCAGTTCTACAGCATCACAATTTATATGTTTCAGTGAGGCGTGGGAACACGGAAAATCCATATTAAAAATCATTAAGCCGTTGTAAGCTACTCCTTTTCGTACCTTACCTGATATTCAATTTGATCAGAATCATAACTAATGGTTGTGTATGCGCGTGTGCGTGTGCGCGCGCGCGTGTCCCTTCATATGTATATATAAATATGTTGAGTATCCGAAAGTACGTTTTACCAGATATATTATAAAGGAAAAATATAATTCAAAATTAAAGTTAAGTAAGTTGCTTAAGTTACTGTTTGTTAAAATAATCAATGTCCTTCAACACTTGTAAATAATCACAATAAGAAATAAAACTGTAAAAATTGTATTTGCGTGATATCATAATATTTAATTTCATCATTTGTTTTGCCGTAATTAATTATTGTATTACGCTGTACTATGCTTAAAAAAATATATACGTATATACAATTTTGTAACCAGCATACAAATTTGAATACATTTGCAAGACAAACAAATAAAGAATTTTGAAGTTATTATACATGATAAGTAAATAGAGATTGAAATCCACGACAGCATAATTAAAATTTATTATTGCTAAATTGATAAATTGTACATCTCATTATGACTATAATTGATACCACGAATATATTGTATGGATATATTTTCATACAGGCATTTTCACACATAATGTATGTTTGATCGGGGATAATTTCAATAGAGGGGAGATAATTTTGTAATAATAGCAGTGGGGATAATTCATACGATAATATTGTCAGTATGCATATGAGGTCAGTCAGATATGAGCTATAAAGTCGCTTCTCGATTTTCATGAATTCAGTTTAATTTGACTATACAAGAATTGTGTATCATGAGACTTACAGGTACTATTGTCATTTATTATTGTTATCGTAAAATTAAACTAGATCGCCAGTAAATTATTCTTTTTCTGGCAATTTTCGTAATGTGGCTTCACCATTTTCATGTACTAACACTTACATAAACATTATTTGATTTTATTATTACATTGTACTTATACAGCACATCTGTTTAGAAAGAAAAAACTGTATAGAGTGATGGAGACAAAATCATTTACTCCTTCAAACTAAACGTTTTTTACAGGTATAATGAACAAGTTACTACTTATAATTGTCACATTATCCCTTAAGAATGTCAGATCCCTATTTATTCCTGGAAAAGAGTATACGTACACATACAATGCAACTTCAAGTACAGGAATTTTATTGCCATCTGGTACATCATCTTCTTGGGGTTTGTATGGTAAACTTATTGTTCAAGGAGGGCCAGACATAGTTTTGATGCAAGTAAGTTATGACAATGTATAAATACAACAAAGTAACAATGTATTAACTGTGAATTGTTATTTAGTATGCTTTTATATGTTTAACCAGTTAGAATCTCTAAAAATGAATATGTGGAATGGTAATCATACCCAGCAGGAGGGCATTGACATTGATATCAAGGAAATCATAGAACCTTTCAAAGTTAAAGTTGCTAATGGCTTGCTGCAAAATATCAGTATTCAAAATGAACCTCTATGGGTAACCAATATCAAACGAAGTATAGCTGGTATATTTCAGTTAGACCTACTTAATTTAAATCAACATTTAGCATTTCATTCAACGGAAGTAAGTTCACATGATGTTAAACCAGATTTATCTCCCTGTTTTACCTATATGTGTATACTACATCACAGATGAACCATTATGGTCAATGCAACATTGAATATAGTGTCAGCTTTGACAATGATAATGAAAAATTGGTGCGAAAATACCTGGACCCTAGTAAATGTATTGGTCATCCTGAACAGACATGGTCCAATGTTGAAAAACTCAAATGTCAGCATAACTTTCAAGTAAGAATTTGATGCACCTGAACATAGAAATTGCTTTGCGTATGTGCTACATTTACATTTTATGTTTGTATAGCAATCAGTTCTAAAATCGAGTGAACGACAATACAAAATAAGATTATGTGGAACAACTCACCAGATTATATCTGTCAACACATCTGGAGGAATTATTGTGGAATCATTTAAAGATTATGAAAAGGCACAGTTCCACTTTACGCAACAAAAATTTAACTTAATTTCTGTAAAAAACATCACTCGTCCAATTTCCATAAACAGATCTCATTTTGTTACATTTCAACATCAGTTTTTGGGCTCAAGAAATATACATTCTGCAGTTGATAAAGAAACTGTTTTTTTAATCGTAAGTTGTATATTGCTTTACACATAAGAAACAGAAGTCTATTACAGATTTGGTTTGCTTGCGTGATTAGAGTAATCAATTTATATATTTTTTTTTTTAAATTAGGGCTCCCTCACTTTGTTTAAGTTTCTGTACACATAATGACATTTCTTATAAATTCCATTCATATTTTCACTACTAACACTGTTGCACCCATTATAGTTTTGGAAAAGTAAAATGACTTAGATACAGTAAATGAATGTAACCAAACAAAGTACACTGGATGTTCTACCAAGCTTGATCACTTCATTATTGTTGCTGCAACAACTAACATAAAGAACTACACCAAAAAGAATATATTTCAGAAGAGCAAATGTTGCAGTAAAGCAGTTTTTATTTTCAAAGCCATTTGTATTTTGATTTCAAAAGCAATAAAGATTTTTTTCTATGGGGCAATGCATTTTCAACAATAGAATGATACAGCTAGGATTGAGATAAATTAAACTCTGTTGGAATTAATTTGGAATCAAATAGTTTTGACAGAAAAGTTATAAAAGACACAGATTTTCTACAGAACAAAATCCATTTTCACCAGCATTAATACACATTTCAAAGTGCACAATAAATGACACTGGGTTTGATTAGTATGTTTTTACTGTAGTTCTGATACCTTCTTTTGGGAAGTTTGGTGTTGAGAAAATTTTGTGTAGTAAGACTTATTAATATTTTTGTAATAATATTGTGGTATCAAATACGATTACCTTTAAAAAACGAACTTATTTCACACTTCCCCTTTCAAACACATGAGCCTAAGAAGCAAACACAATAAAAGCAACAAAGATATTTGAGATACCAAAGTTTATTGGGGTAGCTTATTTAATTAACTCCATAAATAAAAATATATCTTTATGTAAGTTCCAATTCATATCCCCAAGAATTTAACAAATCTTGATACTTAACACTAATTAGTTTACTTCTATGTCTAAACAATAAATATGTCTTGAAATCTAGATTGGAAAATTACTGGACGATTTGAGTGAAAGCCTTGAAAGAACTAGTCTTGGCATTGGCACTAAAAATTTGCACAATGCAACATTACCTGCACTTCTACATTATCTAAGGGCATTGAATCAAGTGGATTTGCAGTTTGTGTATGATCAAATCTTAGGCAACAGTGTCAAGGAGACGTTACGGTCTATATATATTTTTATCTTCTGATCAATTATGTCTAAGTGAATATTTATAATGGTTGTTTATACTCTACAGAAATATATTTATGGAAATACTTCCTCAAATAGGAACATGCGATGCTGCAGTTTTTATCTTAAATTTAACTACACAAAATAAGGTGAAAGATGCAACAGCAAGTCAGCTTCTTGCCAAATTACCATTTCATCTTAGAGACCTCAGTGTTCCATTGTTGGTAGATTTACAATCATTACTAAATTTTCCAGCAGCGATTCATGTTGATGTAAAGCATACTGCAATCCTTGCATATGGCACATTAATATACAAAACATGCAATATAAATTGCACCAGTGAAATGTTAGACGATTACGTCCATTTTTATATTAACAAATTTACAGGTTTGTACAGAATTTTATGATAATAATCATTCAACCAATTTTTCATATATTTTTCTTGTAATCATATCACAACCCAAAATCGTATGTATATGATTATATAAAGTTACCATTTAATTAATAGAAGCTGAGGACTACAGAAGCAAAATGGTTTGGCTACAAGGGTTAGCAAATATACAGTTAGGCAAAGCGGCTGAGTTTTTGGAGACTATTGTAAGTGGCATTAATGCAGACCTAAATCATTTTCGAGTGATAGCAGCATGGTTGTCAATCCCCATGGCCACTTCAAGACCGAATCACGTACGTATTAAATAAAGTACTTCACACCCTTATTTAGGACTTATTCCTGTTTTACGCCATACACTTATTACAATTGAACGCAGATGTATTCAGTTTACTGGCCAATTTTAGTAAATAGGACAGAAGTGTTGGAAATGAGAGTAATTGCATTAACTTTGTTATTAACATCGGATGCAACGCCAAAAAGATTGATATCATTGTATTGGTACATGAAGACTGAACCTTGTCAACACCTATATAATTATTTCTACACAACACTTACATCTATAGTGCATACAATACACCCTTGTTATATTAAAATGTACGTAAAATTTATATTACTTATTATTACATGGCTTCTTATAGTTATTACTAAATATTTATGTAATTATTATTTTTGGTATATATTTTAGTGGTAATGTTGCTGCACAACTTATATATATTCTTCGCAAGCCAATAAGTAATATCAACATAATGACCATGGCATACTTGTTCGATTATAAGGATATCTATAAAAACTTTGGTAGGATGATAAATGGTATTCTTGTAGCTAATCCCCTTACAAATATACCAGAAATCATATATTTAACATTAAATAGTTATGGAAATGACATCAGTACAAATGATATTTCCGTAAGTTTTCTTTTAATACTTGTTTTTTATTATATAAGATAGATTATACAAAACAGTATAATAATAGAAGCATAAATATATTTAATACAACTAAGTTCACTCAAATTTACATTTCTAGCTGTATGTAAGAGCAAAAGGTTTGCAAAACTTGTGGCCAACATTTTTGAATAATTCTACTCAAATTAAAGACTTGCTACAACACTACAAGTTGCATGAAAAAAGGAAAAATACACCATTACATTTAGAAGTAGCCATGCAAGTGCAAGATAAGACTATATTCTATAAACATTTAACTGAAAAAGAAATTTCCAGTACTTTTTTATGTATGTCCTGAAATTAAGGGAAAATTAAAGATAAACGATTAAAAATAAAAAGAATTATTAACGTTTTAGACTTGTCAAACCTGACGGACAATGTTTATTATGTATATCAAAACATGGATTTTCATATTAACCAACAACATGTTCACATTCCTCTGACCACGGAATTTGTGCAAGCAAGTGAGCTTGGAACAGATTTGAGACATGATGTAACAGTCACATCTTTTTTTTCAATAAGGGGAAGTTTTACTCACACTCAAAATGGTGTTGAGAATCGTATTACTTTACAGTAAGTATGCCACAAAAGCTAACATTTTGTTTAAATAGTTTCTGTGATTGGATAAATTAGGCAAATATAGTAAAAGCATAGATGGTATATTTAATTGTAAGAAGCCACAAAATTTCTTTGTATCAAAATGTTGGTCAAATGCATTGGGAAGTATGAAGATCCCTTAGATATAGATTGCATTAAAAAAAAAATATAACAAAGTCGTAAATGAAAAGGGTAGTGAATCTATTTAGCTATATACTAACTTCAAATCAAAATAAAAGCAGCCACATTTAGAAACAATTACAGTTGCAGACAAATTTGGCTTTAAAATTTCTACATCTAAAATTTATGTTTGAAATTACCAAATACTGTTTGAAACAATGGTTGGAAAGCTATTATACATATATATATTATTGAATGATAATTGGTAGTGATCATTACAAAAAATGTGCTTCACATATAAGTGTCTATTTATAAGTTCTCTTACAGTTCATCAAGTCATAATACTGAAGTTATTGAAAATTATAATCCATTTGTGGACCTATGGTATACAGCTGAAAAATCACAATCTGTCTATGGTTACATTCCTGTTAATATCACTGCAGGATTCAAAGAACATTTTTTTATTTTGTATGACATACCAAAAGGTAATGTATTGTTTTTATAGTCAATGATTCTTGCACTCTGAAAAAATGTTTTTGCACATTGACCCAAAACTACTACATCATTGTTTAGTATTATTAACCGTTTTAGTTCCATGACATACTTTTTTGCTATTTAGATTTTTTGTTGAAAAAACCCAATATATTTGGGTGCTGTCGAACAACTGACAATGCGCTCACAGACTGTCAAAGCAGCGTTTCAAACAACATTGCACTGCTTGGCACTGTTAGCAATCAATTAACAACGATTTCGTTTTTTTATTTACATCTCGGAATCGAACGTTTAAAGAAAGTACTGAACACGTAATATATACATTGATTCAACAAAAACTCTGAAACTTTGTTACAACAGAAATAAAGAATTGCATTTTTTAATTGACAATTTAATGAAAACAAAAGAACAATACAACAAAATGTATGAATACTATTTTAATAATTAGAAGCATTTTATTAATAATTTTTTTATTTAAATTTGAATTTTAATTTGTCCACCCATTTATGCTCCAGAATGTATGAAGACAGGATTTATTGGTCATGTGCAGAGAACCACTAACATTAAAGGTATTAAAGTGCATCAAAAGTTAAAGGACCTCTGCCCAATGTGTCCAACAGAATATACAGATAAAAAATTAGCACAGGTTGGTTTGGAGGTAACTTGTTATGACTTGGACAAAAAATGCAATAGTTTTATTAAATGATCTTTCTGTTTGCTTTCCTTTTTTATAGACTATACATCTATTTAATGCTTCTCTTGCTGAATTTGGTGGTGAAGTGTATATTAAAATGTATAACTGCGAAGATAGTATGACCAAGCAACAATTAACTACAGATATAATAACTTCACATCAAGCTAATCATCAGTAGGTTCTGTTAAATATTACAGATAAAAATAATATTCAGAGCTTTGTCAAGATTGTATTTTCTTTTTCATAATATAAGGGATTATCTGGCACTGAAAGGTTTGCTAATAGGCTTACATCTTTTGGATTACATTTCGTATGTATCACCAAAAGATAACTGTGGTGTAGCAGTATATATAGAAACTTCTAAGTCACAACATAATCGGGTAAAATTCACATTTGCAAAAAATGAGTTGCATTATATGTTTGCTTTGATTCACACCGACCTAAACTCAGGAAAAATTCTTCATCAATGGAATTTCGTCGCTCTTTATGAAGCAAGAACCTTGGTTTCGGATACGATAAAAATTAAAGCAACTAGGATTACATCTGGTGAAGCAGTTATAAAAGTACGGGTACATATAAAAATAAAACTATATACGGGAAGTTAATTATTTTGTTCTTTTAATTTTAGGTTTGTTTTGAAGCTGAAAGAGTCATTCCTCTTGAATGGGACATTTTAAATATAAAACCAAGTAATCCTTTTCAACTGAAACTAAATGTTGTTTGGGGTTTATCAAATACAGCAAAAGGAAAGTGCAATGGTTCTTCTGTGCAATTAAACTTACAAGGAAAAATTACTGATGAACAAATAAATGAGAGTAAGACATTAATTTGGCCTTACGCAAAATGCCATGAAGAACAAGGTGGGAAAATATTTGTGCCTTACACACATGCTTGTTATGAAGCATCAAGAGAATTATCTACTTTTCGAAAATATGAACTATTTTGTCGCTACGAAAATGTAAGTGAATGAAGGCACATATGAAAAAGTTTTTTGGTACATAAGAGAATATTTATATTTTATTATATTAGTCAAATATTTAAAGGGTTACTCTACAATTAGAATACTGTTACCTTTTGTTTCTTGAATTAGATTAGAAGCTAACAAAGGGCATTGTTTTGTAAAACACATAACACTTAAATTCCTTTGCTATGCATTTACTTACTAGTCTTAATACTCTATGCTCTAAACATTTTATACCATTATAGACCTTGAAAATGTTTAGATAGTTTTATTGCATTTACTACTCTTGCATATTTTACCTTAACATGACATGGTGACTAATATTAAACATATTTAGTTACCAGATACATTATCTAGACTGATCTGGAAGCTTTGTGCTATTTATGATGTACTTGATGGAAATAGCACTTGCGTTGCACAATCAAAGGAATTTCTGCTAACTGTAACATTTCCTAAGGAGTCAACAAACATTGAATTGCAAGTCAATCAACATAAATTCTCTATACAGCATGATGGTAATTTTATAGAGTATTTTTTGATACGTACAAGGATTCATAAGTATATGGACATTTTGCATCAAAGCAATTTTTTCAGTAAGATCAATACCAATACTTTAATTTAATTTTATGTGGAGGTAATAGTAAAAAGATTGTACACTAAAGTGTAATGTCACAATTTGATGCAGGCACATGCATAGTAACTCCTGATGGTATTCGGTCCAGTCATAACCAATCTTTTCCTCTGGATATAAGACGAAATATTTTATTACTTGGACAATGCTACAATGATAATCCATTATTTGCCATTATTGCTGAGAATGTCGAAAATAGTGTCACAGTGACTTTCATCCATGAAAGTAATACAACAAAAATTGTAGCTTATGAAAATGGTGGAGCATTATATAATTCCACAATGTCTATTCCAGTGGAACGAAACTTTGTATTTCATAACATTAATCTTATTAGGTAAGCAAAACACTGACAACATTCAAGTTCACTTTCGTTGAAGTCGTCATTGTTGCGTAATTCCATTGTATTACAGGGTAAGAATGGATGAAACATCAGTGGATCTACTGTTCCCTAGTTTACTTTTATACATGCATTGGACCCAAGAACAGGTTTTACTTTTCTTTCCAAATCATCTTCTAGAATCTAGCTGTGGTATTTGCTTGGAACATACTTTAAGCACCAACGATTTTTATGAAAAATTGGAATAATTTGTAAAAATGTGAAGAATGTGTTGAAGAATTCAATTTTGCAAATGATACTAACATGAACAGAAATTCGGGTCTAGACTGAATGCACAAATATGTTAAAGAATGGATGACATTTACTAAAATCACAATCTGTCATTCACAATATGCCCTTATAGAACAAGGATAGCCAAATATTTAAACATCAGGGCTGCTTATTTAGTAAAAATGTTTCTTCAGGCGACTATAAAAATAAGATTGAAAATTGTGGAATATTACAAGGCAATAAATGTAACAAAAAAAAACTTTATTCATGAACTCAGAAAAAAAGGCACAGCAATTACAATGTATTATTTTGTTTCGCAATAATAATTAAATGTGTGAAAATTTCGATGTCCAACCACAAGATACTTTTATTACCGACTAAATAAGCCCCAAAATGGTATTAATCTGCGAGGTAAACACATAGGCGTCGGATCAGAAGTTTGCAGATTAGATCATTGAGCGCAATTCGACTGCATCAAGCCAGTTCGAAAATGATGTGTTGAAACGAAAGATTATGTTTTATGTAATAAAGCAGGATGCTTTTCCAACTCTTCTAAGACTAGAACTACCTACGCTTACAAGTCATACTGTTATTTAACTTGATGGAATGATACAAGTAAATGCATAGGAACATGCAAAAGGGAAAACAATTAATCACATACCTATCTCGATGTCAACTAACGAATATTTAAGAAATAAAATTTATTTATTTATATATATTTAATTAAGAAAATAAAATTTTTATTGCGAGAAATTTAATTCCACGAGAGAAAATTAATTATTAAGGTATGATCAGACCAGCCATTTTAACTGATTGGTACTTCTAGTGTTAAGATATGGGTATAATAAAATATATGCTATTTTTTTAAATACGAAAGTCTTTACTACCATATATCCACGTACACTGTACGTATATTATAATTCTTTTCCTACACCGCAGTTCGTAACGTGCACAAATTCTTCTTACTAGTTGACCGGAGCACATATTAAAAGAATCATAATTTACTGCCCTATTAAACAGTTATCTAAGTGTTCGTTCATATGTTCAGGTACTTGTAGTTCCATACACACAGGACAAGGATATTTAATTGGTTTCATATCCTTAGCCTTGTTTTCATCAGATAAATCAGAAGAATCACTAAAAACGCTCCCTATACATTCTTCTAAATGATCATTCAAGGAAATCTCAGGCATAATGATCTCATTACATACTAAACACCTATGAGTGGCATCTTCATCTTTTTTATCACATTTACTGTTTAAAGCTTCGGCTCTATCACTTTTACTGTTACTCTGAAAAAGGCAATCATCAAGATGAACATTAATATTTACTTCTTCTACTTTTTCATTACAAATTGGGCAACAAACACGTTTCAGTTGCATTACTTCATCTATTCTGGCTTGTTTGGATGGTAACATATCAAAGGAACTTTTCCTTTTCTCAACATTTTGAGGCTTTTCCAACTTTGTATTGGATGATTTTATACTTAATGTATTACTCTCTATAAATGTATTATCAAGTTTGCGGTTGTATCGTGAACATTCGTCCAAGTGTTCATTTATACTTTCCCTATGAGTAAATATGTTACATGCAGGACAGTTAATTAAATCAAGATCATCTCCACATGATACTTTCGAATTGTTTTCATTATTAGCGTTGAAATCAGCTTTCACACTTTCTATATTATTTGGTTTTTCCTGATTTGTTGCAACTGGGTTTATTGACCTGCAAATCTTTTGATTATTGCCACAATATTTCTCTATCAAATTACTCTTATCAGAAGTTCCACCAAGTACTCCAGAATGAGAAAATTTTTGTGCATTTGAAGCCTTGTTTGCATATTGCTTAGACCTTGCAACATTATCCAATAGTGATGTAGGAGCAAATCCATGTACATTATTCATAGTATTTCCCAGTTTTCTAATCCCTCTAGCTTTACTTTCATACGAACTACTTTGATCCGTTTGTGTCAATGGTTTACGTAAAACATTTCCTTTAACTTGTTCATTGTTATGAGGTGAATATCCTTTTAGAGGTGAATCAGTTTTCTTAATTACACCATTGGAAGTATAATTTGTTCCTAGCGTTAGATCAATTTTAGATGTACTTTCAATTGGAGTGTTATGCTTTTTCATTAGCCAACCAAGTATTTTTCCATCATTTTTAACATTATCTGTAGGAAATTTATTTTCTTTTTTGGTCTTGTGATTTTTCGCATTAACTTGGTCTGGTTCTTTGATTTTCAGAAACTGACCACCACAAGATCGTTTATGCTCATTCCACCAAAAGTCTGATGGTCCTGGAGCCCGATTCATAGATCTACGTACAGTTCCAAAATAAGGGGCTTTCGTCTGACATGGACCATCACATCGCCACCAATGTTGTTTATATAATCTTACTTCATCATGGAAACTATGATAAATCTATGATTAAAAGGAATTACTTTTGATATATTTGCACAAATAGAAGCACTATAAGCCACATTCAACACAGTTTAAAATAGTGTACCGTTATATTAGTTCCAGCGTCATTATTAATTCTATGCATGTGCTTGCAGAATTCTGGACCATGTCCACTTCTGTCACGATTGTTATTAGTTAAGAATAGGTAACCATGTATCATTTCATGCTTAAATACATAAAAAAAATTATTAATTAAGTATCTTTCTTATTAAATTACCAATTTACCATATTTAATTAGTTATAATACGTTTTGGATATAATAACAAAGAAAGAGTGCACCCATACCAACAATGTTTCCACCAAGTCTTTTCTAGGTCTGAGCTTTAAAAGTGGTGCGCTTAATGTAATTACACATTGCTTATTTCTGGGATGATATGAACAGATACCTGCACAACTTTATTCAATACTTTATTTAATATTTTCGGCTTTCATGCCAATAAATACTCATACCGACCTTGTCATTCTGTTACTCCATTTTACTTCAACAGGTAATAAAGTATTCCAAAAAAATCGTTCGTTAAATTGAACGAATAACGTATGTATGTTGGGGGTCGGATCTATTAATTCTAATGTCTGATCAATTATAGTTCTTGGTTTATAGCAGCTCACCCCGGTATTCTGTAAATAACGTACATTGACGTGACTTTGATTTACTTACTATCTCATGTAATAATAAAAATTGTGTCAAGAAATAAATAGGAAAGCAAACTACTTTTGGTAATATAGCATTTTCTGTAACGCCAAAAGAAGCTATGTCCTCATCTATTGTCGCGAAAAACTCAAAATCTTCAAATTTGTTCATGTTTTCACGTTGAACACATATAATTTGAATCGGGAAAACACCACTATCCACAAAGTATCTTATCCCACTTTTCACACAGTATACATACTCAACGTGACTCAACGTAACATACCGTCGGGAAATTAAAGTTACTAGTAACTTTATAATCTAGTTATGATATTCTTCAAAGATTCGCGGGTTTCTTGAATTTTCTGATCTCGAATTGGTAGAAGTCTCGTTCTTCGTTATACATACATATGTATGTCATTAGTAGATACTCTCGTGGACAACTCTAAAGCTTCAGAATGGAGGAAAATAGAACAATAGTGTTGGCGAAGGATTTTCAATTACTTCTGCATTACAGAAATATGACTAGAACATTATAAGGCATGACTGGGCATGACTTTGTTACGATCTCTTTATTCGGAAACTAAAGATTTGGGGAAAAACTTTGGGTTGAAGGTTTAAGTCAGTTTAAGTCAGTTTAAGTCAGTTTAAGTTGACTGAAGAGTACTAAAACCCTTTGCTTATAATTTTTCAATGATAGATTTGACAAGAATATGTATTAACATAAGGCTCAACACATTGTGATTTTGTATTAAACTTTACAATAAAAATCTAATAAAATAATAACGTTTAACACTAACATCTAACTGTTTCAATGTTTTTTATGAACTGAATCCAAAGCGTTGATATTTTTTTACCGCTATTGCAATCTTCTGTGATTAACAAATTGTATTAGTGTTTTACTTCGGGGTCGTTATCACAGTGAGACAAATATTTAGACAGTAAGCATATATTTTCTCCGATTACGTAAAACTAAGAATAATAAGCAATTACGTTTAGTAATCAGTGATAAACTATTTGTATCTAAGCAATAAGTAGGATACTAAACAACAGTCTATTCGTGTTCTTCATTATGCTCGCATGCATAATTTCCCACTTTGCGCCTATAAACCTGCCGTTTTTCATGTTAATTACCAAATTTGAAACTATGTAGCATTGTCCAACATAAGGAAGAATTGCGATAACGCAACATTTTACAAGGATGATGTCGATTTTTAATCCTACTGTAATGGATATAGGAACTTTATTTTGCAGAGCAGTACTGCCCCCCCCCCCCCCTTAGTCTTACTTGCTTCTGCACCGAACTAGTTTCCTTTAAACTCGTGCTTATATTTTCTACTGCCCAGTTATAAATTTGAATCCAATACAAAATTGTGATGTTAATTATATAAAAAATATCCATTAAAGGCGTTGTGGAAGATTGTTACACTTCTAAAAATGAATACTTATGTGTACACACGCGTATTCAATTTACGGAATGTGGTTTGCGCTGTCAAGAATGGAGTATGTACTTAAAGTTTTGTACATTTGGTTAAGTAATGTGTTTTTACTTAGCGTGAACGTGTAAACATAATTACTTTGTATTCATAACTTCTTGTTAATTTAAATTTATTCGATTTTTATGTGGCCCATGCCAAATATAAATTAAACACTGTCTATGTAAAAACCATACATATTTTAGAAAAATTTAAACATGTCGCGACCATATAAGTGGTTTTTTGGTAGTAGTTAGTATAGTATTTTTTCGGTAGTACAGTTAATATATATATATTTATGAAAAATTGGAAAAAAACACTGAAGTTTTTTGTCAAATTAATCTTTGTTATTAATCACATTTTACCTTTTTTAATTATGTTTTATGTGAAACGTTTATGCATCCCTGTTATTAATAAAAATGTAACATGATTAATTTACCTAAAAACAACTATATTTTACTGAAAAACTTTAGTTCTATACAGATAATGTGATATATTTTATATTAAAGTACTTTCACTACAGAAATTATTAGGTTTAGTGAATGCTTACGTTGTGCCTATACTTTATATACTATGAAACATGTTTGCAGAATATATATAATCGGTTGTACGCAACACTGCTGACTGTTGACAAAAATAGATGTCATATTGAAGATGAAGAACCAAACAAATTTGGAAGGGCTATGCAAATGTACTTACAAAAAGCACGTGAACAAGGTATTATCATCAGGATTAGTGTTACATAATTGTTTTTTCATTTTTAAAATAACAAATATTTTACAGATGAACTTATAAAGAAGGAAATAGTTGAGTATGAGATAGGAAAGAGACATTTAGCAAAAATGATGGGTGAAGATCCAGATTCATTCACTCAAGCAGACATTGATGTGTGTGTAATATAAGAATGCCACAAATAAGTTATTAAATAGCTTTTTTAAATGTATCCTTTTATTTACCTACTAATCTGTTTGACTTTTTTTTAGAGATCAATACAATATTTGTTTCCATCAGGATTATTTGAAAGAGGGGCACGGCCTTTTATGAAACATCCAAAGGAAATATTTTCAGCATCAAAAGCTGCAGAGTTTGATGAAAGTGGCAGGCCATTTAATTCCATGTTTTATACTGGCAGGCCTAATTATTACCAAGCTTTGCATGTATGATATTGATAACTGTTTAATATGTTAAGTGCTGACCCAATGATTGAAGATTCATCTCATATTGTTGTTCATCAACAAGTAGCTCAGTATACCATTTCCTACATCACACTTTACATATTAATAAAACAGTTAAGAACAAATCTTCTAAAGTACACTAATTTATACAGAATTATTTTTACTTGCAGAAAATAGTAGATGAATTAAATTCCCTAAATAAGTTTGAAGATAATCAGACTGGCATTAAGGCTAAATCAAAGTCACAGAATAGAATGTATGCTAATTTACATTACTAAACAAACTTACTAATTCTTCAACTCTTTAGATTTTATGCAATAATATAATGTGCTTTATTTTACTTATTTTTATTAGGGACGCAACAGGCTCTGCTTGGTTAACAACTGAGGAATTGAAAAAGTTACTTCTAGAACCAATATCTGACACTGATGTAAGTATACCTTTTTTATAATAACAGCATTAAAAGAAATAAATGTATGTGTCATTTAATTGGTATTGACATTGCACTACATTTTTTTGCCTCTAGCATGAATATTTTATAGCCACACTAGAAAGGCTACTAAATCATCCTTACTCGTCTTACGCATCAAAAGTAATTATGAGGTACAGAAAAAATCTTGCAGTCCAATCCAACAAAATACAATTGTTGCCGGTAAATAAAGTACTATTTACTTTGTAATTCAGTTACTACATATGACTTCATATGAAAATTATGTATTTCAGATACAATATGATATTAATGGAGTGCCTTATGTAACTGTACGAAGTATGTTTACATAGAAAATATTAGTTTCACAAAAATCAGTAGCTATATCTTATTGACATAACAATATTATATACCTTATTAATCCATGCTATACCGTTTCTGGTTCCATTTACTTTACTTATTATCTGTGTCTACCAAAAGGATGCCAGAAGAAGACTTCCAAAGGTGAAGTAACTATTCGGGGAAATGGATCGGGTACTATTGTTATCAATGGAACGGATATTTTAAACTTCACAGACGTTCACTCCCGAGAGCAGGTAAGATTGTTTTCTTTATTTATTATGACAATAAGGGATACACCCGAATAAGATTGAAAGTGCACCTAAACCGAATTAAATTTCGAATGAGCCACTTGATAACTTATAATAAAAGAACCATTTATTCAATGTTTTAGCTGTGTATCTCGGCTGTGGGGGTGGGAAAGGGTAAAATAAAACAGCAGGTTCTTCCACCAGTTTCTCAGAACATAGTGGATAGAAAAATTAAAAAGAAAATTAGAGGTACATCTGGTAATGGTGCACACATTTTAGATATTATATAGATTTTTAAATAAAAAATTCCATTAGTATTGAGTCAAAAATAAAAGGGACATTTTGAAAAGATCATGTTGGTACTGAAAGAATAGGTGAACTAGATGCCTGTTTTTCGTGGGATTATGAAATACTAATAACGTTTTTCTGATTTTGTTCATATTTTTGGCTATAGTGGAACATTGTTAAAAAAATAAAAAACGTTTCTCTTTAAATGGTTCTCGTCGTAAACGTTTAAAATTTAATTAAGTTTATGGACACTTTTCACTCTCATTCTGTTATACAGTTTAGTTATTATTGCATGCTTTTTGTATGTCTAACTTAGGTCAGATATTTTTTTGCTGTCAATATTCATAAGTTAACAGATTTCTTTTTCTTTTTTGCTCATCATGGATTTCACTTTTTCCAAAAAATGGTAGGAGCCTGTAGACTGCAGCTGCAAAACTGAACACAATTTTATTTATTTTTTAAGCTTCACTGTAATTCTTGTAAAAGTAACGAAATATTGGTGACAATGCCAAAATGATCATAACGTTTTGGTGTAAAGAAATTTACCGGATTATGAATGGAATTAATATTTATAATGTAACTAATTATGGCGTTTTCTCCATATTTCACAGATTATATTTCCACTTATATTTACCAAAATGAGTGATAAGGTGGATGTGGAAGCAACTATTACTGGGGGTGGAGCATCTAGTCAAGCTGCTGCTATTCGCTGGGGTATATCATGGGGTTTGCGTAGTTTTGTCAATGAACATATGCTGGAAAAAATGAGAATGGGTATAAAATAACAAATATTACTAATTTTAATTTACCATATTTTCGTTTTATCGTCATATGAAACACCTGATAATTACATGTCTAAATTGTAATTGAACCAATGATTTATCCATTGCAGCTGGTCTCTTAACTAGAGATTGGAGAAGACGTGAGAGGAAGAAATATGGCCAAAAGGGCGCAAGAAGGAAGTTTGCATGGAATAAACGTTAATGATACCTTTATAAACATTGTAAATGATAATATTTATGTAATCTGTAATAAAACTTGTTTGCAATGTTTTACATGGTTTGTAGAGAAAATAAGATTGGCCTGCACCTGAAGTCATCACATTTTATCCAATGGTGTTAGTCCTAGTATTCTCATCCCCTGAGCCAAAATGTTCCTTGCAACGTAAAAGAGAAGAAACCGTTGATTTGCAATATCTGATGGTTGTTCTTTTATTCGCAGTGTATGCAGCCCTTTATTGATACTGTGACTAAAGTAAAGTTCGATTTACCAGTAATTAAGAAAAAGTTTGCTTATATTTTTTACTAACCTTAAACGAATTAGATATAGAACCAAAATACATGGTTCTAGTGTTTCATATGATTTTAAAATTGCTTCATCAAACTGGCCAATCAACATAATTAGATCATCCACTACTGGTTCTTTCAAAATACTTGGGTCACATGTATCCAACAATATGGCACCAGAATTTTCTTCTAATCGAATTAGGCGGCAATGGCAATACTGTAGTGTTATCCCAGTATCTCCATTTACCTTGTGCAACATACAATTAAAATTTGAGGAAACAGTATACCTACACATTAAATTGTAATAATATTAACAAGACAAAAATTTACATTCAACGCTGCATTCCAATCAAATGTATAATCTTTCTGTCTCCGTCTTTTTAAATCATTTATTATCACAGCAGATATACCTAATATGTCACTACTTGTGTCATTTAAATCCAGATTTATTTTAGTAGCTGTAAAACATCTAAGCAAGTTAGCTCTTATATTGATAACTACACATGTTGAACATACAGTATAAACTTACTGGTAGATGCCATTTGTTTGTTTCTCATGATCTCTCGTGCTTCATTTAAAATGTCTTCTAAAAATACAGCTGTACCTTTTCTTGTACTCATTCCTATAATCTTGCCAAATTTGACATGCTTTATACTATCTGCCCAAGGCATTTCCATTGTTTCTAATATTTTGGTCAGCATTGAGAAGTGCTGCGTTTGAGAATTATCCACTACATAATACATCATATCAAATTTTTTTTTCTCATACCGATCAATAGCAGCTGCAATATCTCTAGTTATATATAAAGTTGTATCATCACTTTTTACTATAGGAATACTTCCATCAGTTAAGTGAATTACTTTCCTTCCTAGTTCATCAGTTTGTAATAATTGCTTATCTACCAACTTCTGGATAATAGATTTAATATTGCTAGCTTTATACATTGATTCCCAGTGGTATTCATCAAATTGTATTCCGAGTCTGGCATAGGTTCTTTTCAACTCAGTAACTGTGTAATCTCTGAACATATTCCATTCTGAATGTATTATATCTGTACTTGTTTCTAATTCTTTGAATATTTCTCTTGCTTGTATATTTACTGTGTTGTCTATTTTTGCTTGTTTATTAGCTGCAATGTAAGCAGTATATAATGCTTTTATGGGATAAGCTTTTAGTTGTTCATCGCTAATGTTTGCTATTTTAAGTCCAACTTGAATGAAACCATACTGTGTTCCCCAATCTCCCAAATAATTTATTTTTGTAACATTATTGTTTAAAAACCGATTTATGTTCCCAATATAATTGCCTATTATAGTAGATCTTAAATGTCCTGCATGAAATGGTTTTGCTATATTTGGTGAACTAAATTCTACTATTATGCTTTTTGTATCAAGAAATTCTGAGGGATATACATTGTTAGTACCGCTACATTGTAATACAGATGTCATATAATTTTCTCTGGATGTATTAAAGACCAAATAATTTTCGCACATTGTTACATTGTTTATCATTTTATCAGAATATTCTTCCAATATACTTTTTGCTTCTTTTTCTATATTATAATGGTCAGTTTTTACAGGGAGTATAAATGAATATACTTTATTATCTTTACTGCGTTTCAGTGATAATTGAGACATTATATTCAATTTGACAGTATCATCATAGGAGTATAAAAATCTTGAGAGCTGTAAACAAGGAAAAGTGTACCTATATTCTACTGAAGCATGTAAGGATTAAACAAAAAAAAAACATCACACTTTTATACCTTTTTACACAGTATATGCCTTATCTTGTTACCCATAATAAATATATTTCAAACAGAATAATGAGAACACAACAATGGCTGCAGCATTTGGAAATTAAATTACTATTGTGTTTACTCAGTGTGATTACTTTGAATCAGATATTATATGCTATGTTGAAATGATTTGACGATTGGATACGATGCAATACGATGCAAATAACAAAGATATATATTGCACATCAAAGATTAAGAAGTTAGTGTCAATCAGTGTCAATATACATAACATTTAACTACGGCGATACTGGACAAATAACATATTAACAACGAGTTAACTTCTTCACACAATTTGCTGTTTATTCTATTGAGAAATATGTAGTCAGAAGTCTGCAATGTCCTGTTAAATCTTATAGCCGTCTTATCATACTATGCTTGTTCGGCAAGCACAAATTGTGAATGTGCGTTCTACGAACGTTCATTTAATCTATGGCATATTCTTTTTGCATTGGTACACGTCAGCACAGCACGCCCTCTGGTAGGTGGTTATGATTGTAAATGTGATAGAAAACGTACATCAGTTTATTGAAAAAACGTATATGAACTGAATTGTAGAACATTTACAAAAGAATTCTATTTTTCATCAATATGGTAAGTGATTACGCATGGTGAATTCCATCCTAAACCGTGTATATAAACATGTAACAAATCTGATTAGGTCAACAGTACAAATGTAAAATTACATATGAAATTGTTGCAATTGATTTTTGTAGGTTCTTATTGCAGCAGCTGTGTGCACAAAAGCTGGAAAGAGTAAGTTATGCATAGTTAAAGAAAGTTACAACTACTTTAGTAGAAATTTGTATTTCTGTGTTTAAATAAGCACTGCTTCTAGTATTAAGTCTTCTTTTGTATAATGAAATGTCTACGTTACTTATTTTCTTTTAATATTGCATGATATTACATAAATATATTAATTAAAAATAATGCAATTTCCCCACAGCTATCATTTCACGTCAATTTGTTGAAATGACAAAGGCTAGAATAGAGGGGCTGCTTGCAGCATTTCCAAAGTTAATGAGTTCTGGTAAACAACATACATTTGTCGAAACAGAATCAGTGAGATATGTTTATCAACCATTAGAAGAAGTTTATATGCTGCTTATTACAACAAAAGCAAGCAATATCTTGGAAGATTTGGAAACACTTCGTTTATTTGCTAGAGTAGTAAGTATTTTGATATTATTACAAATGTATTAAGATTTTTACAAATATCCAAATAGTCTTAGGCAACAAATTTTTAGATACCAGAATATTGCAGTTCCTTGGATGAACATGAGATAGCAGAGAATGCATTTAACCTCATTTTTGCATTTGATGAAATAGTAGCATTAGGTTATCGGGAAAGTGTGAACTTAGCCCAAATTCGAACATTTGTTGAAATGGACTCACATGAGGAAATGGTGTATCGTGCAATCAGATCAATGCAAGAGCGGGAAGCCAAGAACACAATGCGAGAAAAAGCTAAAGAGTTGCAAAGGCAGAGAATGGAAGCAAATAAAAAGAATAGTGTTATGAAAAACTCCAACTTTGCCGCTAGTTGTGGTAGTGGGGGAAATTATCCTTCATCACCTACAGTTCGAGACATTGCTAACCTTGTACCAGATCCTGTGAGGCCTTCTTATACACCAGCACAGTGAGTTTCAACTAAGCAACGTTAGTTTTTACTTCTTATTTTTTATTTAATTTTTTCTATCATATCTTATTTAACAGGAAACCTACTAATGCTGGTCCAGGAGCAATGAAACTGGGTGGGAAAGCACGAGATGTTGACTCTTTTGTTGATCAATTGAAAGAAGAAGGGGAACAAGTGGTTTCGTCACCTGTGGTAGCTTTAGGGGGAAATATAGTAACTAGCAGTACGCAAATAATAAATACGGAGCCGTAAGTTCATCTTTTCCTACAGTATACATATGTCATTTATACACTGAAATGTGTCATAAATAATGTACATCATTGATTGTATCATATTGTTGTATTAAGAGTACATCTGCGACAAGTGGAACAGCTCAATGTACGAATTGGAAGAGATGGCGGTTTACAACATTTTGAATTACATGGTCTAGTTACACTGCATATTTTTGATGAAAAGTGGGGTCGCATTCGTGTACAACTTGAAAACAAAGATACGAGAGGAATTCAACTCCAAACTCATCCTAATGTGGACAAAGAGCTATTCAGGGCACACGGACAAATCGGATTAAAGATACCGACAAAACCGTTTCCTCTATATACTGATGTTGGTGTATTGAAATGGCGTTTGCAAGCACAAGATGAGACAGTGTTGCCGATTTCGAGTAAAAATCATTCGATAATATTCTGTTACTATTTATAAGTAATATTTTGTACTTATACTACTGTTTCTACATGCGTTACTTTCTTTATAATTAGATATATTTCTAACATGTAAGATGCAGGTAAATTGTAGAAAAAGAATTTTGTTTTATATTACAGTAAATTGTTGGCCTTCCGAAAATGGCGAAGGAGGTTGCGACGTGAATATTGAATATGAGCTGGAACAAATCGATTTGGAATTGAATGACGTTCAAATAAATATTCCAATTCCTATGGGATGCAACCCTGTCATTACAGAATGTGATGGGCAATATACACACGAAGCACGTCGTAATACATTAGTATGGTCTTTACCATTAGTCGATGCTTCCTCAAAATCTGGATCAATGGAATTTTCAGCTTCCTCTTCATCCCCATCAGACTTCTTTCCTCTTCACATTTCTTTCACGTCAAAAACATCGTATGCTAAAATTCAGGTATTAACATTACTGGAATTAAATACATTCAACTGACTTTAGTTGTTATATAACTATTATTTTTTAGATAACCAATGTTGTGCTGGTAGACGATGAAAGCCCTGTTAAATATTCCGTTGAAAGAATATTCTTTACTGATAATTTTTCTGTGGTGTAATATTTATACCTACGCCGAATAGGTAATGTGATCTTTTCTGTGCTCATCGATTTATGAAAAAATGCATTAATACAGGCAATTTCATACATGTAAAAAAGACATTACAAATTGTAGATTAAGTACAGTTTTGCTAACAAATTGAAAATTTAACAAATAATAAAGTGTTGGCAATAGAGCATGATATAACGCATTGCGCTGGTGCGTGTTTGAACACACTACTGTATTAGTTAATTGCTATGCAATAGATTTCTGAAATTTCTATGCCTAAAAACCTTTTTAACACATTTTTTCCCACGTGGGATGCACACGTTTACGGTTAATGTGTTGTTTGCTAACCCAAATAATGTACACAGATATGTCAACGGAAATTGACTTCATAAATATCGTACTGTTTTTCTTCATCATTTGCCAGCAGCAGTATTAACCCTCGGAAGGCCGGCTACTTAGCATCTCACGCGTGGGGCCATTGCCGGGTCATTCACACTCATACGGCCAAGGCCTCAAGGAAAAATGTCCGAAGGTTCTAATTCTACCGTATCCATAGGTGCTGAACCGCCACATACCCAAGTATGACCCTTTTTCGGCGCAATGTTTACTGTTACGTACCTATGTGCTGCTGGTCGCTTTGATTACGTACGGAATACTTCTATCTTTGTCCAAGAATGCAACAATCGCCGACATTCCCCCCTTTGACCATTCTACATTGCAATGAGTGGAGCGATAAGAGACAAAGCAAGAAAGTGTAACCCAAGGTAGGTTTGATTATTCGAAAACGCAGAAATAATCTCAAATAGCGGATCATTTCTGACTCGGTGTCGGCCGTCCGAGGGTTAATAGTTACACCTCTTTGCTGATAATGAATGAGTACATTTAACCTATTAGCTATTATTCTTCACTATAGTGGTTCTCGAGTATAATTTTTTTACGCCAATTCACAACTACTGCATCTATTATCTATATTTCGTTCTTTATAACATACCCCTATAGTGATTTATTTATGTATCTTGCGTCAAAATCTTAAATATACTTTGTATCTAAAGTATGTGTGGCTAAGTGCTTATTTAAGGATACCGAAACATCAACAGTAATTGTACATCAATGTCACATAAAACATGCTACTGCCCGCAAAATAGTACAGGTCACGGTCAGCTCTGAACATAACTATACAGACAAAGGCATCAGAAAATCTGTTATATTTCGTACACAGTAATTAATGAACTGACATAATCATTTTTTTCATACATTCATACATTACATTTAAATACGTAACAGAAAAAAACATATGACGATACAAACAAATTGGGTAAAATTATCTTATATTTGCTACTTTTATTTTATTTTCTATAGAATAATTAATTGCAATAACAAAATCGTCTTATTTTGTGGATGTATGCAAGAAGTACTCTTGCAGATACGAACGTACAGCGAGTGTTTAACATGATTGTTTCAAACGATTTTTAAATTATCTATTGTGCAAAAAAAAATATCACACAAAAGCTAAATTTGTTTCAAGAAACATGTATACCTTGCAATGTTGCTTAACATAAAAATTATTTACAAAATATCATTAATTACTAATTTAAGCACAACTTTGCGTGTCACAGATTTATGTAAACTTGGATGATTCATCCGAACCCGAAAGGAAATGTTAGGCATTCCATTTAAACAATGAAAGGTGACCATACGTCAATAAAAAAGTGGCACAATAAAAAACACTAGTGCACTATCGTTTCTGTTAGACGCCATGCAATTTTTGTTTGCAACCTTTTTTTTGTGTAACGAATAATTTAGATGCCATTTGCAATCGTCATATTATGAAAATAATCTCGTGTTTTCAATTTAATTTTTCTCGCATTGATACAAAAACTTTTGACAATTCTATATTATATTGGTGAAACAGTGAAGACTCAGTAGTAATTATTATGATTGTTTCCATTATGATAGGTGATCAATATGGATGAAAAAATTAGACTACACAATAAATAAAACCAAGAGAAACTATGGATAAATCAACTTAAGTGAGAGTAATGAAGTCGTTTGTTATTAAAAATGTGTTGATTTATTACAAATCACTATCTTTTCTTAAGTATTCTCTATAGTACTTGTTATTACACCTTCAAACTTACGGAACATACATATTTCCGATACTACAATGTGTCAGATGGTACATTTATTAGCTGCTGCAGAAGATAGTTTTCAATAACTGCTTTAGCTATAAGAAAAAGTAAAAAGGAACAACTACATCATAATGGCAAATAAAAGTCAATCTGCTTAAATTTATGTCTACTTTTCTCACCAGTTAATGCGTTATTTAAAACTGCTGCCTGGTATGCACTTATATTGTAAATATTGCGACTTGTTACATCAGCTCCTCTGGATAGTAATTCATAGCAAACATGTGGATGATCTCCATGTGCACCATAAATCAAGGGTGTATTTCCTTCCTATGAGACCACATCACTAATCACTATGTGTGTCTGTGGGTGGATACTCGAGACTATATTTTGAATGGACTATATCCAACAGAACGTTGTCAAGGGAACATATAAGTTGAAATGCGTAAATGATGCGCAAAATAGATACTGTAGAAGAAACTGAGGATTTTAACTTGGTAAAGTAATGACACTTGAGATTATATAATGTGTATGGTTTAAGTAATTTACATATATTTAAATATCTGTGTAAATTAAATTTTTGTAGAATGTACCTCATCACTGACATTTGTGTCAGCACCATGATGTAATAGTAACTTCACCAGGTCATGATGGCCATATGCTGCGGCTAGGTGCAATGGAGTTTCTCCATTTATACCACGGTAATTTTTATTAGCGCCAGATTTCAACAGCTGTCTAGCACTTCCCAATTGGCCATACCCTGCAGCCCACATTAATCCTGTCAATCCATTTTCATCTGGATTATCAACTGAACCTATTGAATTCCATTCTAAGTTTGTTAATAAATTAAAGTGATATGAAATATTTATTTTAACTTTTGATAGTTGATTCACTTTGATAGATGTTTTCAAGTGTGAGTTCTCCTTGTCCAGCCAATGTGTGAAATGTAATATCACTGCCACCATATAACTGTGGTATCTCAGTCTGTGTGTTACCTCTTTGCAAATTTGTTAGCAATGTGGGTGGCTACAACACAACAATTACTTAATAAGAAAAACATAATTGATCATTATTCGAAGAAAAATAAATTACCTTATATGGTTGAAATGCACTAGTTCTTGTTGCATCCTGCCAAGCACCTGGTGCCCAATGCCATTTTCTTTCTATAGGTTCTGATTTACAGCTGATGTTTACATTCTCTGGCTTGCATACTAAGGGCCTTGGACGTATTCCGATTGCTGTTTCCAAACCTTCATGATTGCTACTTTTTTCATTAAGAAAGTCTAAATGTTTCTGATCTTCATAAGTTTCGTGCTCCTGCTTCATGATCAATCTTGAATGATCCTGATCATTGATAGTTGTAAGTTCAGTTCATGCAAAACAAATGTAATCTGTATACTATGGCATTATTAATACCTATGTATCAAGAATGGTAGATGTAAGTGTTTACCATGTTGTAGGAAAACATTAATATAATTGCTTTTAAATTCCGTTATTTTTTTTATCATCTTCCAAACAGAAATAATAATTTGAAGTTGACAGTGACAGGATTCAAATATCATATACATACAAAATAATAAACTTTACATATCGTACCAATGTTATACCATTAACAGCAGTTTTGTATATTTATTTATATAACATTTTTACATATAGATGATATAAATCATTAAAGTTCTGTGGGTTATAGTTGGTGATTTGTTAATTCTCTTGAGCGTAAATGATTAAAGAACCGGAAAAGATGGCCCATAGTACTTGATAACGTGTTTATGTTTAGTCTCTATACATATTGTGTTAATCTAAAGATTGATAAATTTTACACATACACATGGAAGCCAGCCATATCGCGCGTCTAATCTAAGCAGGCATATACATACATATACACATACGATTGCGCGACAAGCGGTTTACGCACGCAAATGCCATTCCATTTAGGGCGGATTCTATGAGCCGACGAGTAGTCATTTGTGTCTACGTATGTATTTTCAATTGGCTATTCTCCCATTCCAGGCAGTCCCTATATAATGTAAAAGCAAATATGCAACGCCACTAGCAACAGATTTATTGAAATAATATCCGCGATAAGCAACATAATTGTCATATGCTTTCAAATATTTAAAATTAATCCAAAACACACAAAATTGGTTACGTCAACAATATGTGAAATGACAACACGAACCACAAAAGACTACAGACGGTAAAGTTGACAATTATAAAGGAAACTCTTAAACATTTCGTTTAACCATTTGAGTAATACGGGTCTTTGTTGTTTCTCATTAGAAAATTGCCAAGCGGCGCTCTAGCGCTTGCTTTATCCCGTGCCCAAAAATGATAAGCGACAGTGCTGCTTATTCCGCGTCTAAGTCACCCGCAGTTGCCCGCAGCAGGGCCTGGTCACTCCCCTCTTGTAAAACGTGGTACGTACCGCCGCGCCATCAATGCGAAAAACCCACTAGATGAACTAAATTTGTGACTAGGATCGCCCTCAAAAACCCCAGGTTGCAGTGCTCCAAAAAGTGGATGCACTGTAGATTTGTTCTGGTAAAACGATTCTAAGTATTCAAGTGTACCAAAAGTTTAAAAGTTTAAATAATATTTATTGTTCTCTAGCAGAAATTACTTAAATCCGAAAGAGAACAACAAATATTATTTAAACCTTTAAACATTTGGTACACTTGAATACTTAGAATCGTTTTACCAGAACAAATCTACAGTGCATCGGCAAATATAAACTTATGTAGTAAAACGGGTACTTTTCATACCAAGAATAACAGTATATAATTGTTGTGAAATCAAATCTATATTCATAAAAAGATGCACAAACGAACGTATATATATATATATGTTTTATATTATTTATTGCACCAATGCATTGTAGATAACTTTGGTCACTTTCCATGTTATATGACCGGGATAGCTGCACATCTCCTGATATCTGGTTGTATAAGAGAAAACCGATTAGATTTTGCATGACACCATGAAGGTACAACACACACTTTGTTTTAAAATAATTGTTACAAACCTTTACTTCTGTTGTGGAAGCACGTACAGAAATATGTGCCCAGTTGGTTCTGTCCCCATGTTGCACCTCGTAAGAACAAGAGGGCTGCATGGTTTCTATTATCTGATTATGCAAATCAATATATATTACATTTTGGAATAATATATAAGATTCTTATAGACGTATTGTAGCATTGGATGAAAGTGACATACGTTTGTTTCCCCTGGAGATATGCTGACAGCTTCTGGTAAATGTAATGTTGCCACAACATTGCATTTTAGCCTCCTTTGTGCTTATCCCATGATGTAGAGTATTCTTCTTAAAAATGTCAGTAGCAAACAATCCTTCTCCTTAGATCATTGCTACTCAGACTCCCGATTTTTTCCGAATACACTGCAGCCTTCCATAACTCAAACCTGGCAGGATCCTTCGGAAAAGAGTGCACTGGCACCTTATCCCTCATTGAACGGCATCCAAGCAGGCAGCACTCGCAAAAACTCATGGCTCGCACTTGCTCGCCCACACACTTCAAAAATGCACAAAAACGTAGAATTTTCCACTAATGCGCACTAAATTTCCAGTTGCCTCCTGCCTCACACTTGCAACAAGAATGTAAACAATCGACAGGCGACAACAGGCGATGATTCAGATATATATCAAATATGTCATGGCACCCGCAAAAATTCAGCCAATAGCAATTGAGCTACTGCCGCGACATCTTAAAGACCCGCCGCCGGAGCGGTACTACAGACGGTACCACGTTTTAGAGGGGGAGTGACCAGGCCCTGGCCCGCAGTCACCCGTGGTCACCCGGTACCACCCGGTACACATATTGGACAATTTGCTTGCATATGGAGGGGCGACGTGTAGTAAGAGAGTAATAGCTGGTAATAGCCAATTGGAAACGACATGCGCAGGAAAGGACGAGAATCTGTCGAATTTTGAGTCTCTTTTAGCATAGAATGAAGTAAAGTAATGGATTGACGCTCCGACATTATCGTGCGTGTAGCTTGTATTGCGTAGTTATAGGTGAAAGTGTTTGAGAAGTCACAATTTTATAACGATGTCATTAACAAGGTGTGCATGTAAAATGATTGCCGTACATTACTATTTTTTCACTTTTAGTATCTAAAGAGTACTTCTGGTATAATTAATTATTGTCTCATCAATTAAGAAATATACGAATAAACAATGTTATGAGATTTTTTTATCGGAAAAAAACAAAGGTTATATGAACACTGAGAATGTTATATTTAAGATTCGTTTTATAGTTTGTTACCAGCACCGAGTCAAGTTGTTTGGGATAGAGAGGATGAAGCACGGGAACAAAAACTACGGCAGAGGCCCGTTTCAGCGTTGGTTAAAGCTGTTGTTACTGCACCACCTTATGGACAACGCAAAGGATGGACACCACGAAATACAGAAGTAAATTGCTTCAAAAGAAATACTTCTATGTTATACTTCATATATTTATTTTGCATAGCGTTGTATCAATTTACTGCTGCATTGGCAGCCACTTGTTAATATCATCTTTTATTATTTCTATGTAAAATAGCTTTGTGACTTGTCAATTAACATGTTATAGGATTTTGGAGATGGAGGTGCATTTCCAGAAATTCATGTGGCACAGTACCCTCTTAGTATGGGGGTAAAAGGAAAGGAATCAAGCAGCAATGCTCTAGCAATACAACTTGATGCGCAAGGCAAAGTCAAATATGATCTTATTGCCAGACAGGGTCATGCTAAAGATAAGGTAAATGAAGTGCTGTAACTTCTGTATATCCAAGGTATCAAACTTCTTTGCATATGGATTTGGGATTGTAAAAAATGAAGTTAGGATAACACAGTATAAAATTGGCATAGTCCTACTTCATCTGATTCAACCTTTATTGTTTTAGTCATAACCAATAACACAACAATCCATTTTTTTGCCAATCAGATTTACATTCCTTTTCTCATCTTTATATCAGGTGTTGATAGTATATATGTTTTACCTTAGGATATAACACTTTCAGTACTTGTTGTTCTTTGTATATGTTCTCTAAATATCTTTGTAGATATACTTTTTACAAGGTATTTGTTAAAAATGACGTATCTGCAGAAACAATCGTTGTTTTTTATTCCAAGTTTGTTATGCCATAAAACATAATTTTGCATTGCAAATAAAACAAAGTTATTAAGTTCCAGAAGTTCAAATTTTTATTTGAATTGAGAATTTGGTACATTGCGTTTTAGTATCACTATATTGACAACATAATTTATTTTAAACTATTAACACTTATTTTTAGATTGTGTACAGCAAATTAAGTGATTTGCTACCATCAGAAATTACAAACGAAGAAGATCCAACTTTACAGCGTCCAACAGAGGATGAAATTGATGAAATTACAGAAAAGACACGTAAAGCTTTGGAAAAAATAACAAGGTCAAAGATTGCAGCTGCAATGCCTGTTAGGTGTGCAGAAAAACAGGCACCTGCTCAGTACATAAGATATACACCCTCACAGCAAGGTCAATCATTTAACTCTGGTGCAAAGCAAAGAGTAATTAGAATGGTGGAGGCACAAGTAGATCCCCTTGAACCACCCAAGTTTAAGTGAGTTATATATAAAATCCGTTCTAATACTCGTGAAATGATACTTATGCGTTTCAGTTGGTATAGTGTAGTGTCTTTCTAGGATTAATAAAAAAATTCCAAGAGGACCTCCTTCACCTCCAGCACCTGTTATGCATTCGCCTACAAGAAAAGTTACAGTTAAGGAACAAAAGGAATGGAAAATTCCACCTTGTATTAGTAATTGGAAAAACGCAAAGGTATTTAAAAGGATTTATTTGAAGTTCCAAGGTAGGAACTGTGGTTGCGTTAATGTAAACTTCCATATAGCGTTTGTTTCAATTTTTTTATAGGGGTACACCATTCCTCTCGATAAGCGCCTAGCAGCAGATGGACGTGGATTGCAACAAGTCCACATCAATGAGAATTTTGCAAAACTTGCAGAAGCTCTTTATATTGCAGACAGGAAAGCACGTGAAGCTGTTGAGATGAGGGCTCAATTAGAGAAGAAGTTAGCGCAAAAAGAGAAGGAAAAGAAAGAGGATCATTTAAGACAACTTGCACAGAAGGCTAGAGAAGAACGTGCGGGTTTGAAATCATCAGCTGCGCTAGGTTCGTATTTAGTTTGTAGACACGATTTAACTCTTTTAGTGTCGGTTGAGAAGGTAGAGTACTAAGTCAGGCTGTAACGTAAATTTGGTAACATTTAAAAAGAAAATTGTCAATTTGTACAAAAGTACCTAACATCTAACAATGTTCGTTCCGAATTATGAGTCGTACAACCACAAGTCGTTGTATGTGTCACGACACGTCGTAGTATGTAATACATAAATGTATACAGGTGGTTTCGATCCGATGGTACAACCGAAAAGGAGGTGAATCTAAATGCAAAAATAAGTCGAAAAAAACCTATTAAAATTCTTTTTTGAACGCTCCGTTTTTGAGAAAATCGACATTTGAATTTTTGCGAAGTGTAAGCGCACCATGGCGTGGCGCGATATACCCGGTGCGCTGTAGGAATCTTGATCGGGGCGCGATGACTTATCTCATTGCGTGGCATCGAAGCAGGCCTGGCAGGGACATCCGGTATACGCGACAGTGAGACCGAAGCGGCCTATCGTGACGTCATACCTGCCCGTCTGTACTCGTAGACGACGCAAAGCGATAGATATAGATATACAATGCCATGCTTTAGGGCGCTTGCACCTGATGAAAATTTAGTCGATTTTCTCGAAAACGGTGCGTTTAAAAAAAATTGTCATACGTTTTTTTCGACTTATTTTTGCATGTAGATTCACCTCTTTTTCGGTTGTATGACCGGATCGAAACCAACCTGTATAAGTATTGAAGCAGATGTTTATGTACAAGCGTTTGCACAGTCTAGGCACAATGCAATGGAATTACAACATAAATGAATACCACAGTAGCTATAATGTTGGTGCCGTATGTAGGGAAAGAAACATCTAAAATGTTTATATTTTCTAGATAAAGCTGAAGAATCTCGTGAAAGAGATCAACTCAGGCAAGAACGCCATAAAGATCGTGCTAGAGAACGTAATTTAGCTCGTGCTGCACCTGATAAGCGTTCCCGATTGCAACGTGAGCGTGAACGGGATATTAGTGAACAAATTGCACTTGGTTTACCAGCAAAGAGTATTCCAAATACTGGTGAAGCTCAATTTGACCAGCGACTGTTCAATACCAGTAAAGGAATGGACAGTGGTTACGGACATGATGATGAATACAATGTCTATGATAAACCATGGAAAGATGCTAACTCAATTGGCTCTCACATTTATCGGCCTAGTAAAAATATTGATAAGGATAACTATGGTGATGACCTGGAGAAATTAGTTAAAACAAATAGGTAAGAACGTTGATTTTATGTACGGCGTGGTACATTGCGTCTGTAAGATCGTGTTAAAATTCTATGTGTGTTGTAAACATTAGAGAGCGAGAGAGAGAGAGAGAGAAACTTTATTTTTCTATGTATTAGTCATATATATCATATCCTAATGTTTCAGATTTGTACCTGATAAAGAGTTCAGCGGAACAGACAGATCAACTACTCGTTCAGGGCCAGTACAATTTGAGAAAGATGAAGAAGATCCATTTGGTTTGGATCAATTCTTAAAACAAGCTAAACGGGCCAGCAGTAATTCAACAGTTACTAAACGCAAAGATGATCGGGATCAACGCCGAGATGATCGCGACAAAAGGAGAAAACATTAATTGAATGGCAAAAAGTATATGATATTTTCCAGTATGTTTAAATATGTTACTGTTTTGTCTACACAATGTTAACTTCTTTGCTCCGTTCGTAGGCAATTTTCTACAGTTGAAAGACATTGTTGCAACATAAGTATATGTAAATAAATCACTGGATTTGTAGGTTCTTATTTATCTAGAATATTTATCCCATTTTACATGCAACATTACATATATGATCATTTAATATCTGGATGTAAATTAAGATAAACACTTGTCTAAATATTTGAAATAATTTTAGGATACAATCACAATAGTGTATTGAAATAGTATGCCATTATACTATTCTTTAAAAATGTAACGAAGTTTTGTAGTTAAGGTAAATTACGAGATAATAAATAACAACATGTTTTTTGTATGTGTATGAAAAGCTTGTTGCTGTCTCTGTGTTTTATTTTGAATAGGTCATGTGATGATTTTTAATTGTCTATAGAAACGTAGGAACACTTATCTATTAATATCAGTATGAATGAAACAGTGAAAAAATGAACGATGATGTCATGCACGTAACACAATTTTGCTCAGCAGGTTATAGCTCATGTGTAAACATCAGAACTTGACTTTATTCTAAAAATATTATTTCATCAAATGTGTGATTCTTTTAACGTAATTTACTAGTTCTCACAATTAATAGTAATCATGTATTATGCTGAAATTTATTTATGCTGTTTTGTCATTTAAAATTAATTATGCAGCTTTATTCAGCAGAGAATCTTCAAATTTGGTGGATGGGATATTAACTATTTTACTTAATTCTTGGTTGGCTTACATAAGAAACTATGTACATAATATGATTTTTTGTTCCATTTTGTTACATAGTAACACAAAAAACGATTGGGTATATAATTCAAATGAATAAATAAATCATAATTATAATCAGCTACAATACAAGACTTTTGTGTTTCTTTTTTTATTTGGATTAAAATAAGTGAAATTATATTATATTGTATTGAGGAGTTTTATTAAAGAGGTGTAACAAGAATATAACCCATGCATAAGAACTGTCAACAGATAATTGAAAGACTAATTTCTTGATCTTAAAAGTATCAAAATATTCTTCTGCAATTTTATTTATGAAAATCATTCCAAGACTATACAACGTTGATTGAAATTTGAGGATAGAACAAATACAATAATCTTCTACATTAACACAGAATAGTATCTTGATATTAACTAAAAACTCTGGACACTTTTTCACAAAAGCATATTTCATTAATCTCAAAGTGCAGTTTGTCTATTTACTACATATTTTGTTCATGGAATGCGTCATATGTCAGTAAACCTCGTGACTGTTCATATCTTCTATCACTGGCTTGATTCACATCAAATGTTTATTTACAAATTCTGTCAATAATATGTAGTCGATACAAGCTTTTTATCTTATTAACCAGAAATTATTAGGGCTAGCAAAGAACCGTACTATGTATTCTAATACATACTCGCAGTAAGAAGTCATTTGACGTATAAACACAGAGAAACAGGCAGCAGGTCAGAGACGATATAAATGATGGTCAGATCAATTAACTTTGGAGATAAACATTAACGCTAATTAAAGGAAACAAATAAACTGTTTATCTTGAGATTAACGATATATGTTTTTGTCAAATATGTGAATAATGCCCGGAGGTAATAAACCAACATCAAGCCATTTCCTTATTTCACAAGCTTCTCTCTACTCAGAATTTATTGTTATAACTGTTACACCTGCGTTTTCTTATAACTCTTTTACACAAAAGGAGTTTTCAATATAAATCAGACAATACCTTCTTTTAATGTTTCAACGTTCTTAAATTGTTAGGACTTCAAAAAAATGATGATTGAATTGAATGTAATTATTGAAGTAAATGAATTAGTAAAAGGAAAACTTTTAAATGAATTTAAAGACGTAACTAACTTAAACAAAATCGAATTTGTGTTGTTTCAGCAGCATCTGCAGCGTTTGTTTATTTGATTGTTTACTATACTCGATTTTTTACTTGGAGATGTGAACTTTATATTAATATTGGACACTCCACTTTTAAATAGAAATAATTATATTTGTGTAATCTGAATAGTTTCATGCAGTTTAAATGAAAAATCAGGCTCTTCTTCCTTTACATATTTGCTGCTAATTTTTCATTACGTTGTTTTTAAACCTATTTGTATGCTGTTCCCTATTTTTACTCATAAAATATGTTAGTCATCTTGAAGAGAATAAGAAACATTTTGAAATCATAAATATTATTGTACACACACTAAGTTTAATTTCCTCATTTGTTTGTAGTTTCTTGCTCTTTATTATAATTAACAATCCGTGTTTACCACAATTACATTGGTTAATGCATGGAAGTATGTGATCTCATAATACTCTAAATGTCATTTGTAATAATAGGAAATCCTTAAAAAATGAGTTTTTTTATCCTCAGTTATGCGGAATTTTAATAAGTTTTGATCATGTCCAACATTCAAGTACATAGTAACATTATTTTGGTATTATTATAAAAAAATTATACTGCATGAAGTAAACGTTTTTTATTGCTTTTATTATTACTTTCAACAATCAATCTAATAATTCTGTTTTGTATGTTCCATGACAGTGTAACTTAATATCTTTTTCAAGACAATCCAGTATTTTGCATATTACATAAGTACTGTATTATAGACAATAAACAACAGTTGGCTCTCATTTCATTCATGCCTAACTAACAATGTTAGTTAATTTTTATATTTTTTAGCTGAAAATATTATGAAGATAATATAGGTGATGAGTGTTCTGATAATTTGTTACCAGAAATAAGTTCCTCAATTCAACAATATTCCTTAATATGGTTTTTGTACCCTGGCTATAATATAACTTCAACAATATATAACTTTGGATCAAGAAGTTCTTATATGTATAAAAATGTGGTTTGTTCCACATTCACTATTTATCTACTGCATCGTATTATTTTCTGACTTTTGAATTTTTTATAAAGATTTTCTTAAAAAGAACACGGTTACGGAAATAATGATTACATAAGCATCCTTTCTCGTTACATTACGATATCACAAACTTGGAAATGATGTACGCTGTTTATTTCATTAATAATTTTTATTGCGCGCCCATATTGGTGTGAAACTTTACGAAATATTTTTCAAATATTGGCGTATCATGTGCAGTATGGCATGAGTGGTAAGATTAATGAACTTTAACATTACAAAATTAACCGCGTTGTTTCATACTACCTCTAAGAAGGATACATATAAGACTAGGTGCGGGTTGGGGGAAAGGGTTGTGAGACTAGAATTAAATGGTTCTTCATTGATAAATTCGTAACTACGCTTCCAACTTATAAACAGAGTACGTGCGCATTTTTAATACATGAAAATGAGTTTTTGCGGACGCTGGAAACACGCTTAGGACCATGCCTGTTCATTTATGTTCTTAGATACGTTGTTCATCACTGCGTTGAACGATGTCAGAACTAGGTTCTCTTTATTTTCGAAATCAATTTTTCCTCCATTTGAATTATTCGTTGTTTACTTCCAAGTATTTATATTTACAAAGTTTAATCGTGTTATATTGTTAGTGGTATGATGCTGTTCACTATATGAATGTCGGTAACGTTACAAGAAACAAAAAAAGAGATGTAATTGTTCTCATCAATTATTCACAGCATTACTAATTCAAAATATTATGCTAAACTTCATGAACATATTTTTTCCAAACTTATACACACAATTAAAGTTTACGTACTTGTCAAACATATTTAATCATCTATGCAGTATGTATATGAATATTGAGTTCATTTAAATTTAATCTTTCCCATATACTCGCGACTTATTAGTGCTAACATCATTATTATTTACAATCATAATGTTTTACGAAATTTTGCTCTTCACACATTACTTTAACTTCGTGAAAATAGTGACACAATTAAAGAAAGTCATTTGAAATGATAATCTATTATTGGCAACGAAAATATGTTGTGGCAGTGTGTATAGTATCGAAAGCACAACTAGATCAATTATTTTATCGTCTTAGGTACCTATTGCTTCTTACAGGATACATACGGGACGACAAAGAAATTGTTCATGCACAGAACATTTGGAAATCAATGATGCACAATGTAAAATACGAAGCTTATTCGCATATGTATTAAAAATAAATGTTGTTTTCTCTGGAACAGTAAGGAAGCATACAGTTCAGTTGGCGTTTGTAATTCTCATATATACATTTCTAATTAGTTGTACAATTTGCTCTTAAACCAACATTTTCACTGCAGGATGTCAAATATTGTTTTATTACAGACACATTTATAATTGTTGGTTTAATGGTATGCACAAAGCTACATTTTTGTAACGTTTGTAACTAGTTAAAATGCAACAAATATTGTAATTGGGGTACAAAGTTTGACTGCAACTTTAATTGTAAAATGAATGAAGAGAAACGTACAAAGGAACATAGTTCCACATACGTATTAAACAATAAATATTTCGAAGAAGCTTGCTACTCAGTAAGAAGGAAATATTGCAGTTGCAATGATAATACGCGTAATGTATTAAAGGGACGGTACGTAGATCACTCTTGGCATAATAAATGATGTGCGAAGCAAGAAAACGGTAGTATGTAAATATTGATCTTGTTTTGTTTTCCTTAAAATTGGTTGAGAAAAGATAATTCCTTTACTTATGATAGAGCGTGTATCTCATCATACATTTCTAGAAAGAATGCAAGCCTATAACTTCGCTTTCATGCAATTACTTGTAATTTTTTATATGCTATTGTACTTAGAAAATCATTCCGCACTAGTTACACATCAAGCATTACTTATTTTCTTTGTTAAACACATCATTCGTTTCAAGTCATTATCTAAGTGTTACATACAGTGTGTTATTTACAAGTTTTTTGTTTAATTCATTACAGTGGCAGAATTTTGCAATCGTGCTAATTGATAGTCGCATAATACCAATATCAAATGAGACCGCACTTTACGTGAAAGGAGAAATTTATATATACACATTTGTGCGTCATTGATTAATACATTAATTTGTAGGTTACAAGTACTGTACGATTATCCGGGTTGGGAACATTGCCTTTTTCGCGGACAAATAAATAATATTATACATACATTATTATTGTTATTGTAGCTACATTCGTGATTAATCTTAATAGCTTACTATCACTACTAATGCGAGAAGTACAACTCTACTATAACGATTGTTATAACTGTTATTATACCATAATTGTAACTACTTCTATTTGCTTTGTCATTGTCACAAATATCGCTGTTGTTTCTTATGGTTGTTGATACTATATTTCTCGTAGGTACCATCGTTGATATTGCTTTCTTTGCGATGGTTACTGCTGCTGTTGCTCCCCTTACAACTGATGTCCTTGTTGTTTTTAGTGATGACAATGTCGCTGATAGTATTATTAATGCTGTTATTACATCGAAAATGCAATCATAAGAAAAGATAGATCGTGTTTAACTTGCTAATTCGAATCAGTAAGTTCTTACTGTTATTTTCTCTTAGTGAGAAATTGTTTTTACGATCGTAACGTAGATTATGTTTTCTCTAACGCGTGTGAAAGAAACGCATGAAATAACTATACTTTTACACCGTTTTCATTAGAGGAGTATGGAGCAAATTATTTTTGGCGCACTAAACCATGAATTTAGTTGATTAGTGTAAGCACGTATTTAGCATATGTTATCCTAACTTCAAGATAGTGTTCGAACAATACCTTACGTGCTACTGGAAGCAATATATTATACTTCAGTGGTCCGGGTAAACGGTGCAGACTCTTCCGACTGCGACAATTTTCGTTCACGTTTAGCGAAGAGGCCTCCTAAAAAAGATGGCTGCTGCTGAGCCAATCCCTTACCACTGACAGGGACCGTAGTCCCTGATTGAATAGCGTGCGCTTGCCCAGGATGTTTAATGCCTTGGCTCATCGAGCTGACAGAAGAAGATTGAAATGAAATGGACATACCACTATCCAATGAGCCCACACTTCCGCGCCGTTGCGGTTTCTCGCCGGCAACTACAAAGTGGAAAGCAACATTTTAGTTTCTTACGTTTTTAATAATAACAACAGTTTCCTGCATAAATGCGGGCATGTAAATTGTCCCTGCTGTTTTTGATTTAAATGTACTTAATACCATTATACGTATACAAGGAAATTCTGGTACGCGGAACTTTTGGCTTTGCTTTGGAGGAAATGTATAATTTGTTTTTTCTTTAAAAGTCTTGGGCTGATGTAACGAATGTGTCAATGTACACTCACATTGTTCGTGTATATCCAGAAGAGAGTTACTTAGAGCAGATCGTTTCAGTTGTGTATCCATGTCTACGATTTCCTGCCGTTCAGGACACGGTCCTGTATAGGGGCAAACTTCTACATCTGCTACACCGGAATCGCGATTTTCTGCTCCACTTCTGGCACCTCTACTGCTTTTTTGCCGTTCAAGCTCAGTTTCAATCCTCAATGTTTCCATTTCATCCATCTCACTTATCGACTCTCTAAGATCTTCCACAAATTTGCATCTGTCGTGTTCATTTCGTGCATTGAATGTAACTAACACTTTGCCATCAACACGTTGGGAAAGTCTTATGCCATATGGATAATCTATGGAGAATAACAATGCTTAATATCAGGGTTTAGCAATCATATTGCCAATGATATAATGATTAACGGTGTATATTTTTGGTCAGCAGAAAAATGTATTTTCTTTCTAATATTGTTTGCATGCGTTCCTCTAGTTTTGATCCTAAGTATGGATAATCATTACTGGTTAATGTAAAGAGTTTGAAAATGTATGCGACAGTGTAATTATTATTGTTAAAGGAATTGTGGTTTCTGTAATATTAAAACATAGTTGTTTGTAACATATCAACGAGGTAAACAGATGAAACGCGGTCGACAAACGCCAGTAAGTACAGAAGAACTGATGGAGCTACAATTTCTTTAACGCTAATACTTATATATATGTCCACTGGCGATCTACGCATCGTATTGAAATGTCTGGCGCATGAGAAAAAATAAGCACAGGAAGAGAAAGTAGTTGTACGCTTCACAAAAATGTTCGCTATTAATCACCATATCACTAAATAGACATGATACAAATTGAAAAGTTTGTTAGATACTACTTCTGTAATGTCCAAATGGTATCTTTGTTACAGCTATCTTAATTTAAATTTCTGTTTTATAAGAGTTATAATAATTAATAAGTAGCATATAACGTCAAATGAATTTTACTTACGTGGTACTTCAAATAACGTCACGACCATGCCGCAAAGTGGAAAACTTTGTCTGAACGTATAAGTTACACTGTTTTTCTTTTTACTAAGTATTTTGGTAACCACAAGAAGATCGTTGAACAAAAACACTTCTCTTTGGTGAACTCCTGGTCGTTCTTTTTTGTGAATATCAGGTATTTCGTATAATCTGCAGTAACATACTAAGCGTCGATGTGGAAGTGCCATATTGGGTTTTTTGCCTACTATTGTTGATTGTACTTTTATAACTTGTGACACATGGTCTGATCCGGGCTTAAATTCATTGTCTTTGACGCGCTCATAGATTCCAACCAAGATGTCACGTTCGATATCGCCGCAATCATCAATGCCGCGCAGGTTCTTTACAAAATCTTCTAATCGCATCCGACGCTCTGGTTTGAGATTAGGGGTATGAAGATCTGTATTAAGCATTATAATAGCGAAAGCAAGCACGAAGACCGTGTCGGCTGAACGTAATCTTGAAACAACATCAGGATTACATTGGCAGTATCGTTGACTGAATACCTCCATTAGGCGTTCAATTTTTTGCGCTTCTCCAGGCATTCGAAAGTAAGCTTGAAACTTTCGCAAAGCGATGTCCACTTGCATTCCAGCAAAATCTAGTTCATGCGAAAAACACCTATGGAAGAAAATTATAGTGTACTTAGAATATCCATTCTGACTATTAACTCCTTAATATAGAATGACGCCTGGGAGACGTTATTCGTGTCATGTACTACTGTAGACTTTAACATTTCCGAGACGTCAAGAATTTTCTCTGGCGGACGCTATGCAGTATATTATTACATTACACAACAATTTCATTTGAAAACTTCCTACTTCCCTCCCTCCTCCGTACTTCTCAACAGACACTGCACGTAACTGTTCAATTTAGCCAAATTAAATAGTATTATTCCGGACGCATAAAATACTGTTTTATTTGAATCTTAGAGGGGTAAAAAGCAATTCCAAAGAAGCCAAATCTTTACGACGATCCGCTTAGTATTGCAGCTTGAAATTCTGTGCCAGTGTCATTTCTCACTCCTATGGATATTGTCCGTTGGATAAGTGAAAGAAAATAAATGGAGTCCATGTTACTATTATACGTGAGGTGAAGACAGATTGAAGCTGATAAATTCAATGCCTCATATAGAATTTCTCTATAGTATCTATGAAACCCAAACACCTCATTAACTACAATTTACATATCTTGAGGAAAGAAATTTGTATTTTCTATTATAAGTTTTAAAACATTATTTGCTTTTTTTTATATCGCACCATATTATTATTATTTTCTTATTAGTAATTTACTGATTCCTTGCTCAGTACTTGACGTATTTATTTGTTGTTACTTTTTGTACTTTATCGATTTCATGCTGTATAGAGTCTTGCTATGAAGACGTAAATCGGTGGTATATCGTTCAAATAACAAGAATTGTATGCAATGGAGGCAGAACTTTCAACATTAATCGTATAATGAAATGTATTCAAAGCAGTATAATGAATTAACTCATATCCTGCCTTCATTATTTTTCGTTATGGATTTGTGGTAGTATAGGCACAGCACTCTTTCCTTTACGGTTAATAGAAGAAAATTTTTCATGTTAGATGTTATTAATTTTAGGGCGAGTCACTAATGACACTGGCACAGCAGGTTACGTTTTAAGCACGTGTGTTAACCTTATATTACTTATACATTTTTTTTCATGTAAATTAAGGTATCTTCCTGTTATTTCGATTTTTATAATACGAATGCACTACTGTTTAACAACATTATGCTCAGTACTCACTCAAGGACAGCCATGTTGAAGGTGTTTTGCAGATTTCCAAGATACTCGCCAATCATCTGCTTGGATAATCCTTTTCTACTAATAAGAAATCTCGCAACACCTTGAGGACTGTTTTCCAAGAATCCTCGCCTGATGAGATAACTGATACCTCTCTCCGGTTTTTTATTAAATAAATTTAAGCCAACTCTGTACTGACGTTTCCTAACAGTTTCTGATACTTTGTAGCTTGATTGTGCCACTGATTCTACATGATCCATCATTGGAAGTTGATAACTGGATGTGGTGTGTGAATGGCTTAGCTCCTTCACAGTGTTTACGATTGTTCCATTGTCCGAGCCGTGATTCATACATTCTTGATGTTCAGGGGAGCTTGACTAATTGGGGATGAAAACCATGTTTATACGAATTATCCGTCCACATTCGTTCAATCAACTAATCGCTAAACGGTTAATACGTGTACGTTTATAGGAATTGTCAAAAGTCTGAAAGTAAAGCTTACAATGACTTTATGCTTCCACACGGGTGATCCTCTTTGGGCGTCGCCCTCGGAACTCTCACAATTCGTTGAATCACTTCCGGAACTTTGGACGGAACTCAAGCTCCCATTTTCGACGCTTTTGTTAAGTCCGTTGTGCCGCTGCTCCATAGATCTGGACGTGATAGATGAGGTTCTTTTTGGTACTTCTGGCGGTACCTTTTTGCCGGATCCTCTCGATGACCTTCCCCCGCCGCAGGAACCCACCGTCTGCACTGTATTGTTGCTCCATGTTTGCATGATAGGAGTTTGGTGGTTGTGAGAAGCTGATGGAGACGTGCATGGTGCTCGTAAAATATCCCTCGGCGGTGTTTCTTGCCTTAGTCCACATAACGTGTCCTAAAATATGAAGTTTCTTCCATTAAACAAACGTTCATCTTAATGTGGAAACTACGGATGTCAGCGGTGTGATGTGTACATTTTTCAGACACATGATATGTAAATAATATATTGTGAAACTCAAACTCACGCTGGGCGAACGTTTCTAAGCACGGTGGTCGCTGCTAAGTTCATATTGGGGAGACAATCGATGCACGCACGCGAAAGCGAACGAATCATTTAGAGGACAAATCTTTAAGCCGTAATATGAGATGAAATCCTTTAAGATAAATAATCGAGTGCATCGTTACCGCCTAATAAACTGTTATTTCAACGCGTTAAAGTAGTATACAGTAGAGAGTCTCGGTGTTGCACATGAACCCTACCTGAAACCCTACCTGAAACCCTACAATAATCTATTCAATGGCAATGAATATAGTGTACTTTCGCACTCTTTAGCTGTAAGATTGTAGTTCGTTGCATGTTACATTGGAAAATTGAATATCAGACGCGAGTCACGAAGTTCATATACTTCAAAAATTAAATCTGTTGTATTAGTTTAGAACTAAATTTATAATGATAAATACATTATCGTACTAGAATTGTGAAAAGTAATATTCGCACAATACTGCTTTCAAACAAACAGTAAATGCGCATTTTTAGAAATATTATTTAGGTTAGTAGAATACATATTTGTTAAAGAATTCAGAGGTTCGGGGATATATGGATGCTGTTTAGTTGGGAAAGTGTTGCATGGTGCATAAATATTTTAGACTTGTTCGCTTCTATTCATCTGTCTAGGGTGTAAAGAGCCTAAGAAGGGGGAGCCAGTAGTGACCCTAAATCAATTCGATCAGGTCTGAGTTATTAAACAGCAATATACAAAAAAAACATTTACCAGGTACCAAACATTGCATATCAACTTAGATGGTAGTAATGTGTAAAAATGAGAAACACGTGTTTGCTCAATTCGTTCATGTTAATGTATAGAAATAAAAAAAAATCGGGGTGGTATTAACACACTGACTGCGGGTGTGTATCACCGTGGACATAAGCGCGTAGGTGGCGAATTTCGTGAGAATTTGGCGATTGACCGAAATCGCAACAAATCGAAAAATACCTCATTTTTTTGTGGAAACTTTTATGTTTTACATTTTAATATATGTATGCTCTATTATTATAATAATAAAAAAATATGCATTTCATAATACATTTTAGGTAGTCGGTTCAGTCTACACGAGTGGGGTGTCCTTTAGAAATGAAAAAGATCAACCAAAATGATTAAATACTTGAATAAAATTTACCTGTGGGTTATAATAATGCATACTGGATCCACCATCTTGTGAACTTGAATCCCAACAGGGACTCGGAGGCAAATGTTGGTGTCTGTTGCAAGGACTAGGCGTTGTTGCAGTTGCATGGCGAGTGGTCTGATGATGACTCTGATTGTGGTGCCCTGTACCACTGTTGCTACTCATTAATTGAATCTCGCATCGGCCGCTCTGACTTCTTGGGAGCAGCGATTGCGATAGCTCAGATGTGCCCGCGTGTCTTCTTTCTCTCAAGGACATACTTCTGGTTGCCAAAGAAAGTGCAATTAAAACATGTTGCCTCATACCGATTTAAAGGAATAAAAAGTAAAACAAAACGTCGAACCTGATTGGTGTCGGTCTGCTGCTCACGGATGACGTTTGTTGAATGTAGATCTGACTATGATGATAAGCCATTCTTTCATGATTTGGAAGACTTTGGCGATGATCGGTACTACACTCCTGGAGTTTTTTGCTTAAACGCTTTTCAGCTTTTGCCATCGCTGTAATGGCGGCGAATTTCTTGAGAAGCGTATATCTTCTAAAAGCGCGTTGTATAGTTAATGCGGCATTACGTGCCTTTACGCCCCCGTATTTGCGTTCCAGCATTTCAATTTGTTTGTCCAGTAAATCTTGTGACAATTCGTATCTGTTGAAATGGGGACATAAAGTTACTTTAAAGTCTTGTAAATCGTGTATGAATACTGTTCTGTAGTATAATTTGTTAATATAATTTCCTTACTCAACCAGATCAAGAACATTATTACGCGGTGGGAAATTTGAACGGGAACATTTAAATATCCCAATTATTATACATGTTGTGAAAAAGTTTTAAAGGGCAAAATTATGTAATTAAGCGCGTGAAAACGTAAATCCGACGGTCAGCAATTTCGAAGATGATCGGTTGTTTTGAAATTAGAGTACTGCTGTTGCTCATATAGAGAATAAGAAATTACAAATTTCACCTTTCGTGTAATATAGCGTTCGGTTCATCTTAGTACAATATATGCTAATCACTATTTGCCTAGTCAGGATACAAAGTTGAAACCTTATGCAAAATGACTTTTCTTTTTCTTTAAATAATCTATAGAGTAGTCGACTCAAAATTGAATTTCTCTTGAGAGCATCTTTCACACCCTAATAATCAGGTTACATTCTTCGTAGGAGGAATTTGAAGAATTACAAGTCTACCAGTAACCTAAAACCCTACCATTGAAAAAGGGGATTGTTAAGACTGCGCACATATGGTAAAAAAACTTACTTTGGGTAAGACTAGTGCTTGTCCAGAAGTGACGCCATGCGTGAACTACATTATGACAATTAAGAGGCACAGACGATGATACGCAGATTTACTTTGTTTTGAAAGTGGCCTAAGTTCATTTGTCAATTTTTCTTTGTTGATCGTTGTAACATATACAACATTAAAGTAGCTGTCATAGCAACATTTTCTTATTTGGAATATTCAGAGTGTTCGAGTAAAAATGTCGAAAACAGCCCCGTTATAAACGAACGAGATACACAACTCGAAATTTCGATATACCTCAGTGTTAGAATATTTCTTCAACTCATTTTACGTGTGTGGTTGCAACGCGTTGTGTAGTTGATAAGAAGGGCAGCATCGATTCATTTTGCAACATCTTGAATCGTTAAGATACAGGGCGATATGTATGGATTATCCGTCACCCTGACTGTGAACTTCAAGGGCGGTATTTGATAATAATGATTTAGTCGATTTGTCACATATTAATCATTGTAACGTAAAGACGGAGACTGAACATGTAAAAAAACAAGATCACCCATGAATAAGGATATATGTATGAGACAAGCGTAAAGATGCATGTATAGTAGACAATCCTATAATACGGGTTTATCTAAGACGGATTCCTATAACACGGTGGAAAAATTGTGACCGTATTCGTATAACACGGTAAAAGAATGAGACAGATATTGCAATTTTATTACGTTTTAGCTCAAACAATGAATATAACTGGTAATACTAAAAGTTGTTGCGCTTCTCAAATGGAGAATCCTTTTAGAAGAGATCGTTTCAGTTTAGTTTGTTTGTATGTGTATAAATGTATGTTTATGCATAAGTAAATAGATCTCAGCCGCTCATTTCCTAAATAGATTAAATCCATTAAAGAAAAGGTAGAAAATGTATATTGATAAAATTTATATATTTTATGCGAAAAAAAAACATTTGTTATTCAACGGCCATAAAAATTGATATCATGTAGTGTCTTAAGCCTGATTATTGAAGATAGTTGTTTTAAACGTAACAAGTAAGTTAGTCGCTTCGATCTGTGAACAGCTCATGTTGTTGTATTATCTAAGTGACTCGTATAACAGGGATGCATATAACACGGAACGTATTTATCGTGTTATAGAGGGGTCTACTGTAGTTTTGAAACACGACGACCTTGTGTATCAAACATGGTGTGTGCTGTCACAGAACCAGGAGCAAAAGGTTAACGAACACGTGCGATCATAGCCGATTGATTGAAATATAAGAGCAGCCAATTCGGACTGTTCCAGTCCGATAATGTTAACACTCTATGGGCCGAATTTTTGTTTTTAATGCAAAAAAATTGGAGGAACGAAAAATCAGCAATTATAAACCTATACATGCAAATGAAAAAAAAATGTCCCGTTTAAACAATTTTGTTGCAGTGTATTCACCATGTGACTTACAGGTAACAACGGCCTATAATAGCCCACTGTGACCTCAAAGTTACAAAACTGTATCATAAAGAAACAGTAACAAATTGAAAATTGAAATGCAAACAAATAGGTTGTTATTTTTAGTTTCGTAATCACTCACAGAAGCACAGACAATATCAGTTCGAACAAATGGTTTCGCTTATATTTACTGCGGACAGTTCGCACAGCATTTACTTTGTTATTTCAGGTTGATGAGCCTAGCAACGTCATAAATATTGATATTGTTTGTCTTGACAACGTTATAGGATTAAGATTTATGCCCCATCTCACGAAAAAAAAACTATAATTATTTGGTAAAATCTCGACAAATTGAAATGTGACCTGAAAGTTGCACGGGCCCATAGAGGGTTAATTCTTTACGCTCAAAAGACGATTCTCAGTCGCCTCGGCGTTTTGTGCGGCAGACCGAATAGAGAGCGAGAGATGACAATTTTTGTTTATGCAAGATTTCCTTAGAACCAATTGATAGGAGCCGGGTATGGGTTCCTACATAGGTTCCTTAGATGTTGATGATGTTTGATATGATATAATTAATGAAAAATATAGCCAGGTGCAACTCATTTCTGTCACGATTTCTCTTTTCCGGAAAGGTTTTCCGAAAGAAGTGAACTATGTGCGTGTACTAAATATATTTACAGTAAAAGATTATTTAAGAGTAAAAGATGGAATAATAAATAGGGGTAAATAACAAGGATAAAGATGACACTGTGTATGTGTATGCGCGTTACTGATTGCAATGCAAAAGTTATGAGGTGAAATGTGATACACGTGTGACTGATGTTATTTTTTGGGGGTTTAGAAGCTTATCTAATTGTATCCTATATTCTCTATAAACTCTTAGAAAAGCAGAGAAATTGACAACCACTTAAACACCTAGAATTTAAAAAAAATTATAATAGACCAGGTGGACGAAGGTCAAACATCAAAGCGGGTTTTCAATGCTGATGAAATTTCGTTAAATAAAATAAAAAGAGATTGTCAGGTTTGTTTCTGTCAAAACAAACCAGGTGGAAGGCACGAAACAACCTACTACTGTGACACGTGTACGGATAAGCCAAGAGTGTATCTTGGTGAATGTTTCATAAATTATTATACGAAAGGAAAATACTGAACTTAATCGGACAGAATTATATTCTTAAAGCCGTAACTGTAGATATATTGTTAATATATAACATTTCGTAAGCGAATTTGTATATAAAATTATTTTATAGTGCCTGTAAGACATTCGTCAATGTAAGAAAATGTTGTCGATCGCAAAGGGTTAATATAATACAAAAGAAAGACAAAGCACCGAGACTCTGTAGTGATTACCAAAAAGCAGGAAAGAGACTTTCGTCCCTTTAGGATTGCCCGATTATTTTCGTAAGTTCATCTCTTAATATTCTCTTATTGTCAGATCGCTAACAGAATTATAAAGAGCGTAGTAAAACTCAAATATCACGGGGACTGAAGAAAAAGCTTCTAATCAATTAAAATTATTGTCTTATTACGGACATCAGTTTTAAATCTGTGTAGGATAAACATCCACATCCAGTAGCATAGGGATGCATGCGTGTATAGGTACGGAGCAATATTAATTGAAAAATGATAATATAGATCTTGTAATCCATTCAACATACTACGCGAGCGATAAGACTACGAATGTTAAGAAACAATATCTGAACTGCGATTTCGAAACAAAATCTCAGTAGATGGCAGAGGTGGTAGTTATTGTTACATGGACGGGTCATATTAGAAAGGTCCAAGTTGCAAAACACCAGAACGTTTATTTAATAACACGTCCGGTCTCGCTCGTGGCCTGATCGGGCTGGTAACTAACAACAACTATAACGTCATTCTGATGTTATAATTTATTGATCGGCCGATGTTTCTTTCGAGCTTCACCCTTCTTCACGGTCGTAACACTGTCTCCCCCTCACGGAAACGGATGTCCCGACCGTGTTCTTCCATACTTTGACGTTCAAATGCTTTGATTTAGAAAAGGGTAACAATTTTTCGTGGTAGAAATAGCGGTGGTGTTTCCCATAATATGATCCCCAGAGTGCCCAGGAAAAACCACGCCAAAAACCTTGGGCGAGATCACATACAACCGCATCACTTTACTTCCAGTCAAATGCCTTCTTCAAATCGGATGAATTTAGCAACAGACCGCAATGATCAACAAATCGAATGAACAGCTAAATGGCTTTGCTTTACTTGCAATATGTTACGAAAGTACTAATTCTAAAGGAATTAATGACCATTCCTCCAATACTTCCTTTTCCACCTTTGTTTATCTTCTTTAAATATGGATTCTTTGTCGAGACATAGTCGGTCGCAAATTCCGCGTCCAAAATTCTCTACTCAACTAATCTCTCTCGCAAGGAAAGGACCAGGGCTGTGAGCCACCAACTTTGGTAAAATTTTGTACAGACCTTCAGCCGTAAATATTGGATACGTATTTTGCGAAAAGTGGCGACACACCACCATTTTTTAAATTGCCGTATTTTTCGGTAATACCGCCACCTATTGTATTATGAGCACTTCTATCATTTCGGCATTCTTTCTTTTTTGTATAGACAACGCCACCATAGTTTTATTATTGAATGTGACTTCCTTCATGTCGCTTTCTAATGTTTAACGCGCAGGTTTTTATTTTATCAATTTTTAATTTTTTTCTGTAGATAACGCACGCGTTATCTACCGAAAAATACGGTAAAACAAAAACAATGGTTGAAAATCAACATTTTTCGATCGCACTTAAATTTTTGCAGGCGCTCTTGAAATTGTTTTCTAAAAGATTTATTTTATTTTGCAAATAAACAACGTTTAAAAATATACATTATGGGTACGTCCTATACTCGGGTTTTATCGAAGCGGCGTAGTAGAGTAAGCATGATACTAGTCAATTAGTGTCGGCCGCCGCTCCGAAGAGCGACTCGAGGTGCCTTCAAGTTTCCCCCTATATTGTATGGTACTCAACACCTCTAGCCAGCTCCTTGCACACACTTCCCGTCTCTGCCTTCCCCCCGTGTGCTCCAACGCCAAGTTTCCAGCCAAGAACAGTATCCGGCTACAGCATCTTTCCGCTTCTTTATCCCCCCACTCGTCTCAAAATTCGTGTATAAAAACCCGGGTCCTGAAGGATTCCGGAAGCGTCCCTGTATAGTACATGTTTAACGACAAACCTCTATCCGACTACTACGAGTAAGTAGGCCGTTACATATTCGTTTGTTCTCAAGAGTAGTGTCTCTAGTGAGATCTGACATTAGTTTCTTTTGAACAAAATCCTCAATCCATATCCTCAATTAGAGAGGTCTTAGACCAACACCAGGTCTGCCCTGATCACGTATTTTTAATTATAATTCTCTCGTGCCTAGCTCCACGGGTTAGTAATATATAATCATCCTCTTTAGTGTAATATTTTCCTATTGAAGAATGCACTATTATTAGAGATTTCGCCTATGTCATTTTTGACAGGCCATAACTCCAGACTGTCATCCTTTGCTAGATTAACATCAATCTTAAATTCGCTACAAGGCTGGGACCCACATCGATCCACACTTGCTGTCAAGCGGATCATAGAAATAACGTAACGAGCCATCCTTGAGACACCCCCATTCCTTCCTCGCTTTTCTGCCTGTTTGAAGTGACCAAGGCTTGCATTAGAACGGCGTACGACCGCCAATTCGAATAGGTGTATGGCCGATGAGTAACGCTTGTTACTCAGGGTTCGAGCCTACGAGTTGACCAAGGGTAGTGACGATCAATGAATAGCCACTCGTTCTTGAATGATTCATCGCAACCAAATCAACGGTTAAGAAACGTTGAAGTCGTCGTTATGTAATTCGTTGACGCAGTGTGACGCAACTCCCAGAAACCTCGCCCCTTATAAGAAGCGCATAACAAGGGCTGATATAAGGAGTGGGTCTCTGTGCCATCAGGATTGTCGACTCCTTCCCACTTTTCTTATACTTTTCCCATTATAATATTGTTTCTAGTAATTTCGTAACATTACTGTTTTTGTTGGAAACTGATTTGCGAATCAGTCCTTTGTTACGACTGAAGGCGCACATGCCGTTAGGCTGGACTAACATTTCGCTTGTTTACGGGTTCGGTGTTATTGCACTTTCGTGTCTCTCTCTCTCTCTTTTTTTTTTTAAATCTTTACGTCACATCGACTACTGGGTCCTTAGCGACGGGGTTCTGTGTGGGATACATTATATTTGGTGGAAAAGATCTGTTTCAATTAGGTACTTGATTGTATTGTTTATTACACTTTCGTCTTATCAATGCTCACTTTTACTTTAAGTTTAACCTAATTTAGAGGCAATTTGCTTCGCTGCTCTTACTAACTGCTACCCCGAGGACGTCATGTGTTATTAGATGATAATCCATTCTAGCTTCACTTAGACTTTTCCGTTCAGCATTCAAATTGTAGTGGTTACACAGAAAAAATTGAATTATTTAAAGTATTGGCTTCCGGATGGATGCCGCGTCTGTTATCAGCTAAATGCCAACGTTTTGTAAACGTTACAGTCATACTGAGTATCGGAGCTGCCCTGCCCTGATGATGCAGACTGTAACGTTTGCGAAACGTCGGTATTTAGCTGATAACAGACGCGGCTTCCATCTGGAAGCCAATTCTTTGAACAATCATAGCCGCAAATGTCTTACATTTAAAAAATGGTGTTATTATCAAAGCACACTATTTTTTATCCGTCACTCAAACCGAAACCACATTCTTTCTCAAATCAACTTGGCAAGCGACGCGTTAGAAGGATAGTATTGATTATTTCCATATATAATTTTTACATATATTCTCTCACTGGCTGCCATATCACGTCATTATCCGTGTTTTCATCAGTGACACCATTTGAAATCCTAAATTCCTAAATTTCTTTCTAGAACAGATATGTTTAAACACTCTTTTCTATGTTTCCTTCCGCACATTAAGTTCCTTCTCATTAGAACGTAGTTCTTTCTCTTTACCGGCAACATTCCCTATCATTTTCCTTCTCCACATCCATCATACTCCAATTTTCTTTTCTATCCGTTTCGTCCATGTCAACTCTTATTCAGTTTCTTCCCCCTTCTTTCCCCTTTCGCGGCATTATAGTGTTGGTTTTGTTGGTCCCTTCTTGCCAGCATTCTGCTCACCGTTGATCGCACCTTTATGCTTCATTCTATAACCTCTTGCCATCACGCGCCACTGTTTCATGGGGATCGAGGAAACAGAATACTCTTGTGCTTACCTCCGTGGAAGCAAAAAATAAGAGCCTAAACCAGACTATGAAAGAGGTAGTATACTTTCGGCCTTTTCTCACGGAGTTGGACTTTAAAACAATGGCCTGCATTACATTGTATCGCGGCAATCATAGTGGAGCATAATCGCTTCCCTTTTGTTATGGGTGCGATGACGGGATTGTGTTGCTCTTGTAGATCAGTGTTGGTTATTAGCTGATCTTGTGATTATCGGCACGTCAGTAATTTCTAGCAACAGGTCTTATTCTTTTATCTTGCTCCACTCTCCTTACATACAAACAAATATCTGCTCTCGTTAACAAGATTTGGCTCCACTCGTCTGAATTCATTGTTGTTGACGCCATATGCACATCGTTACTACGTACTTGAAAAAAATTTCGCCAAAAATTGCGCGACATTTGTAAACGTGTTCGGTGCAGTAAGTAAGTCAATTTTATTGGATTGAGAAATAAGTTGGTGGCGTTTTCTTTGCATATATTATCATTTATCTGTACAACAACTTTCATTTTTATATAAATGGAATATATGCTGCTCTTCATTGTTCACTGCTTTTCACTAATAACGCGGTAGTTTTTCAATTCTGCGACAGAAAAAGACTTAACCCTTTGAAGCGAACCGAATTGCATACAATTTATTCAGTACTAACCTCCGATCAGGACAGAGTTTCGCAACTAGTCAGAAAGAGTCCAAAGACTGAGGTGCATAAACTCGACGCGCGTTCCATTACAAAAATTACGGGACCGTTGCGCTTAGCTCATCCGTTTTTATTGTGCCGTGAATTTTTGTCGTCCATTTCTTTCGGTAATTGTTACTGCAGATGAAAAATGGTGATTACATGTGACTTTGAAGTAACGGAGAAAAACGAATTGGCAGAGATCTCAACAAACAGATTCCCGAGGCATGCAAAATTCTTCAAGATTTCACGGAAATACATGGTTTGGACCCTATGAAAAACCGCAAGTGCTTATCCCTCATTCCAATAACATGTTATGTGATGATGACACCTTTCAGTCAATGCGCAGTATGGAAAATGTTGCATTACGATGGGACAACATGACATCGGACTTATAATATACAGAGTAAATCTAAATTCGTGAGAGAAAATTTACAAGGTGACATAACAGATCTACACAAGCAATTTTTGTAATACTATGTATGAGCAGAACGCAAGCGGTGAGAAGTTAGAGGGTAGTTTCCCACCGTCACATTTAACACGCTGACTGCCGCGCACGTTGTCGACGACTGACATTAGCATTTCATTCTAAACGTAATAATCTTCTGCTACGATAAGACACAATGGTCCTAACGTGTTTCCACATCTACGTCGAGTAAGTCTTAACTCAGAAGTGCGTGGTCTAACGGATACTTCCTCATAAAATTGCGTGGCAGTTAGCGTGTTACCTGTTAACTTTTTTTTTCTTTGAACGTGTAAATCAATTACATTCCTGTTAATAAAATGTTTTCTGAAATATCTCTACACATTCTTGTGATGATTCTTTAACATGTCAATCGTCATGTCGGGCATCGACAACGCGCGTGACAGTCAGTGTGTTGAATCTGACGGTGGAAAACTACCGTCTAACTTTTCACCGCTTGCGATCCACCCATAGATTGTACTACAAAAATTGCTTGTGTAGATGTGTTTTATCACCGCGTAAATTTTCTCCCACGAATTTAGATTCACCCTGTATATTGTACATTTCTTAAACTCCTATCAGGATTTTATGTATTTAAGTCTTTTATCTTGCTAAGAAAGACTTTTATTCATTTAAAGAGAAATGTTTAGTTATGTTTCTTGACATCACCGTCTTCACGAAGGTTCGATTACTGGCAAGAACCAGGAAGTAGCATGGAGCATGGTCACAATGCATGAAAGCCGGAATAAGAATAAAAATAATTCCTAATTGTCACGAGACCTGTGTCTCATATCCCCTAGAGTAATATTTGATTTCTACCATTGTTTGATAACCTTGTTGGCTGACCGCTACGCATACTATTGAATCTATTACTTGCTTTTTACAATTGACTCCTACAATAAGTAGTGCTGCGGCAATTGCCTAAAATGTTGCAGGTATAAGGGGTATATGGGTAGAAATTTTGGTAAATTAAACAATTAGATGTGACAAGATTGTGTGTATACAAAATTTAATTGTTTCTATTATGCAAGCGTCTAAAATATTTATAAAAATTGTTAAACACTATGTTGTTACCTGACTAGGGCTTTGTGTTATTTAACAAGTTTGATGCTTTATTTCAATTTATTGGTTTTATATATCGACATCTTAACGAATGTTTATGTCGTATCCAATACTCGTTTCGTGATTATCATTATTTAAGACTTGAAGCTACACGGTAATAATTTGCAGGGAAAGATAATAGAAACATTGCCCGATGTATTCACTGGTTGATTTCCTCTTAAAAAGAGAATAAACTACCATGTTCAAATAACGTTAATGTTAACTTGTAACATAGTATTTTGGTGCGTTTTGAAAAACGGCAAATAGTTTGAAGATGGAACTAATGTAATATTAGAATACAATAATAAGAAGAAAAAATTGCACTTACGCTGTTTGAAGGCGGCACCTTTTGAGTACGTCACCATTCCGTATACTATTTTTCTTCAAGTGATTCTGATGGTACCCTGGTTGAGATTGTCCTCCATAACCGTGTACCATGGTGCCGTAACTCTGTGGTTGCGGATAGGTTGAGTGTGCGTAGAATTGAACACTGGTGGCCGGGTAAGGGCTGACGTGAGCATAATTTTGGCCCTGAATGTAAGACTGACCAGTGATGTACGACGTTGAAAGTGATGTTTGTGATCCAGACGAATATATCCCATGTACACCACCACTTCCGCTACCACTGGTATGAACCTGGCCCACGTTAGAGGAATGCGACAGCCTGTCCATTTTTTGCGGAAAACTGACAAAAAAGAGAAAAAGTGATGCTAATTAAAAAGACATTTAAATAATCAGAATACATAATAAAACTGAAACATTGATACATTTTTATTATTACAAATGTTCGGCAAAAATATGCCAACAAAAATCCATTTATAATACTTTAGAGCACATCGTAAAAAAAAAGAAGATATTAAAAAATTCGATGATAGGATATGTTGCTATGAATATAATAAAATATTAATAGCCGGTTGTTAAATGTCGTACTTCTACTTTTACGATCTGATATAAGTAAAATTGGACAATTTACTGTCATTTGGACGACAGCCGTTTACAAATATTGCCACCAATATCTTCATTATTATTAGAAAGATAATCGAAATGCATCCGAGTATATTTGTGACATGAAAATGGAGGACAGTTTCACTTTTCTTTTCTCACTTATGTAACCGCATACTGTATTATATTTTAGACATGGACTTTTTTTATTATACCCTCATCCCAAAAACCGATTGTATACGGGCTGCACATTTTGGTACTCTGTTTTTTCGAAAGATCCTAAGAAGTAGAGATGAAAGAATCAACATTTTCTTCCAGAGCTTCATGAACCTCGTAGTGGTACAAGACAGAAGTTTTGAAAGTTGTTCCTATTAGACGTTCTGTTAGAAGTTCAGGAAGGAAAACTGGGTCACATTCGTTCGTACTTGCTTTATAAAAATTCCCCGTAAAGTCTCTCTGCCCAACTTCGTCGCTTTCTGGATTCTCATTCTCTCCCCCCCCCCTCACTCTCTCTCTCGCTGTCTCTGGTGCATCCGTTACTCACCCTCATCTTCCTCCTCTCTCATTTTCTCTTTCTTCTCTCCCTCCACCAATTACATTCTCACTGACACCTGCCGTACCATTAAACCGTAGGCTAGACTGCAAATTATCTGGCAGCCATTAGGATAAGATAAACTAAGATTAAGAATCCCCGACATCTGCAAACCATCGGACACGCCGCATGTCCTGTGGGGACCACGAGGACTATGCCTACGTTCTACCCGCAAAAATCAAGCACTCTGATTGGTTGGCGTTCACCTACATTTAATGCATAAAATGACTACACGTCCAAAAACGCAGCGATTTTTTTTGGCTAGAAACGCATACCGGCCAGGCGACAGGTTTATGTAGTGAAATATCTACACTTTTCGACACAAACATTGTATCCGTATGGTATTTTCATAATAAGCCTTAAGTTGTGATTGCAAGAGGGAAAGTATCACCCACACGCACGCAATTATTCTATATTCTCCCTCATATTCTTCCATACTCTTATACAATAGTCACAGTTATTGGACTTTTAAAAACTAATGTAGACAGTTGTGAAAAGGATTGTTTAGATTCAAAATATTGTCAAACATTTATTTCCCAATATTTATTAAATAAATGGGATGTACAAGCCATTTAAACAAACGTCCTAAAGTTTATGTCCTTTTTCGTGGAAATTTGTTTCGACATGTAGTTTCCTATATCTTGAATTAATGAAAATAACAATGACAAAATATATTCTTTTATTGTTATTTAATATGACACACGTTTCAATTTCTTCATTTAAATGCGCTATAACCTATGATAGGATACAAAATTACAAATACCAGACTGCGATACATATTTCAAATATTTTCCGATAAATATGAATCACCACAGTGTTTTTATACTTCATTATTTATTTAAATCTTTCAAATATAGTTGAAACATAATGTTTGATAACATTGTTTGTTTAAAGAGCATAGCCGAATAAGACGGTCAAAAGTACCTTTAAACCGATTGAAATTCTGAATGAACCATTGGATAGCTGATGAAAAAAGAAACATTTTTGTGAATTTTTAACTTTGGAGCTCACCCTTGGGGGCGTGGGTGGTTAGACTGTACAGGGTCTACCATTTAACGCGGAACGCTGGCTTGCGAGAAAACGCTAAATGGTAGACCCTGTACTCTCCGCTTCTCCCTTCACTCGGAATCTAGTGGCTACAAAAATTTGAAAAAAATCAGAGATATAATCTGCCGATGGTGCGCACATATGAGATTTTTTTCAGATCTTTACATAAAAAATCCAACTGGTTAGAAAATAAAAACCAATCAGAAAAACATCGATTAGTGTACTGAAGGTGTTGCAGATCATTAATACCGCTTCTTCCTGAGATGAGTGGTTACTAATAAGGTCTCTGGTTTTTTCATCTTTTTCTACTGTGATGCAACAGTGTCGGAAAAATCAAAAACCCTTCCTCTACTCGATTTTTACATGTCACAACACCATATAAGGCAAACTTTGTTTCACTTTTTGTCACATAACAATTTTATGGGATATTTAATGTTACTGAGTACATTAAACGCTTGCAAGAATAAAGAAAACTAAATAAATAGAAGAAACCGCCCTTACAGTGTACTTTTCTATTCTAAAAGATTGAAGATCAAGTCAAGAACGTCACTAGTGCTTCCACATTGCATGAGCCTGGCGCACTGCTGCAAACTTTTTCTGAATTGACATCCTGTTAGCTGTTTTGTTTTGCAATCATTTATTTTTTCTTTCTCTGTACAGCACTAATTAACATTTACTGTCAGATGTTTTCACATTATTTTTGTCAACAGTTAATGTGTGTCACAGTTAACGTTACCTTATAGCGCACCGGACAATATTTGCGGCCCGAAAAAGTGTGAATAATTTTACATAGCCGTATCATCAGGAAAAATAACATTCTACTTCCTATGTGACATTATAGTTGGTATGCGGGCGCCGTACCACCAGCGAATTAAGATAACGTTGTGGACGACGTGCATAGTAACTGGCACAGTCTGGGCCTTAGGGTCAATTCGTTTTTGGCCCGTCGGTCTGTTAGTTCGTGTATGGATTCCATAGCCTTAATTTCTTGCATTATTTGTTATTGTTGTACATGTTATCGCTAAAGCGCAGTGATCAGTTATTCTACCGATTATCTGGAAATTCTGCAGATTAGCTGGGGTGATCCGTTAAGGGGTCTGGCCACGATGTAATTTTAATTTTTTCATTTTTTTTTTTATTGTTTTATAATAATCTTTGAACTGTTACGCATCATTTAATCCATAGTTGGTACTGAAAATCGCAAAATTACTAAAGTTACAGGTATTTCTCGGTAGGAAGGTCGAGCCGCTGCGAGCGGTCGACCGCGCGGCTCGATCAGTGTATGCAACTCGCACGGTTCAGCACGTGCAGCTGTCCTATTGTGTCGTTTGTATGGGTTAGTAGAATTGTTTACTCGAATCCCTACGAAGAAAAAGTGATGAAAAAAGAATGCATAGGTTATGTGCAGAAAAGGATGGGCACACGACTTCGTAAAATCAAAAAGGAAAAGAAAGGTCTTGCTGGCAAAGGAAAGCTAACCGATAAACTAATTAACGAGCTAACAGTATATTACGGTCTCGCTATTCGAACGTTCTCCAATTCTAAAGACGAAATGAAGAAAGCTATTTGGGCAACATTCAAGCACAAGAGCTCGACCGACGAAATCCCGCAGCATGAAAATTGTCCGCCGGGAGAAGACTCGTGGTGCTCTTGGCAAATATCAAAAGCGATTGGCACTTTGGATGAATATCTACACAAGAATCCTCTGCCTCAAATTGTTCAAGATGCCATTCGACCTGTTTATGAGGACCTCACTTCAGATGAATTGTTAGAACGGTGCGAAGGAGGCTTCACGCAAAACGCCAACGAAAGCGTCAACTCCGTCATCTGGTCAATGGCTCCAAAAACGAGTTCCAGCGGTGCGAAAACCGTCGAAATTGCCAGTTACATTGCTATCAGCACTTTCAACGATGGGTACAATAGTATTTTGCTGATGATGAAACTGATGGATCTAAGCATCGGAGATCGCTGCTACGATTTCTGTAGGGCAGTCGACGAGGAACGTTGCGCTACAGCAAATGTCCGAGCGCAAAAAAGTACGAAAGAAGCACGCCAAGCACGTAGATCTTCGCAAAAAGACGCCCAGGATGCTCAAACAGCTGCCGAAGAGGACATGTATGGACCAGGAATCGCTGATTGAAGGTAAGACTCACAAAAACCGCGCCGTCAGTCGAATAACCGCACGTTTACTTTCTTTTGCGATTATCTCGAAACTATATTTTTCGAAACGGTACCACGAAAATCTCGTAAACTAGCGGTCCGATTGCTGCGAATTTTGGACACAATACTTCTAGATACATTATCTAAAGCGTAACGTGGGATTTTTGCGATTACTTGATTAGTTTTTTTTTTATGACGTTTTTTCTCGTGAAATTTCGGTGAAAATCGTGAAAAAAAATTCTTCGGCTCACCATTTTTTCCCTAATGTAAAAAAAAAAATTTCCCCACGTTACGCTCTAGCAATACGATCCAGGAATAAGCTAATTTTTTATTTTTTTTTTCAGATGCAAAATGAAGCAGGTAACGATGGTACCGTCCACGTGCGTTTCGTGCCGAGAGCCTTCACAAAAATGAACGAAACGCCGGTATTTTTTATTTTTTTTTCACAAAATTGTTTTCACTTGTTCACTAAACCGTTTTCTAGTATGTGACAAAAAATAAAAATATTTTGTGCTATATTTTCGCGTTTATAAAATTTTTAAAATAGTACTCATCTGGCGAGCGCACATGGTGGCCAGACCCCTTAACGAGCAGAAAATTGTTTCTTCTCTCAAATTACCTAGATAATCAGCACATTATCTACTCGGCACTCGTTAAAGTGAAAATAAGATCCTTGCTGGAACAACAGCAATGTTTCTGTACGCTTAAATTGAGATAACGCTATTCATTTATTCTTCAATATCTGAAGAATCAAGTTCATACAATCAAACACTCAACAAATTAATTGACAGAATCAATTATCAATCGATTAACCCTTTGCACTCGGTTGTCCCCTCTGAGGGCACATGAAAGTTTTTTACCGATTACGAAGAATGCACGTATTCCACCGCAATTATTTAAGAAACGTATGATTTCCTGTGGTTTTCTATTAAAATGGCATAAAACACAAATCAAAATATGATAAAATTATCAAAATGCATGATAAATAAATCAAACGGGTTTACACGTCGAAAGAGAACGTGCGAAGTGCATTCACGATGGACTATACAATTCTCTAATCCGTTGAGCGATACGTAGAATTAGTGCAACAAAGGAGCACGAGTATGGCTCAATGACATAGGGAAACTTTATAGAAGAAATTTTATAGATAGTGACAGCGACACAAGTAGTGTAAAAGAAAACATCTCCGTAGAAGACGTATCAATCTACCATACTGTAGAAAATGATAAAAAACAAATTTTGATTTTTTTTTGTAAATATGTGTTCTTCAATGTCCACAAACACATATAAACCAAATTTCATTACACTGCCTTACTAGGTTCCAAAATATTGTGCTATATAATATCACGATTCCAGAGTGTACGTTTTCGCGAAAAAGTGGCGTCGAGTTGCTGGTAGGTAATGTCTGAAACGGTGCCGAGTGCAAAGGGTTAAACTTTGAACTTTGACGACTCGTTAGATTAGGTGTCGACTGGTAGCCGTTAATATGGACATTACTTAGGTAAAATGCGGAAAACTCTTGATTCCGCACATTAACGGAGCAAATCAGTTACTCTGCAGACTAGCTAGATATTATGCACATTAACGGCGTTCGAGTTTTAGCGGTAAGATATATACGTATGTTAGGTTTTACTTAAATAAAACTAAATCAATACTCGTCTCTTTTGTCGACCACACTCTCGAGAATCCATGTCATCTTCCTATCCCACATAAGGTTAATACAATTTCTAAACAAAAAGACTTGACATCTCAGACAAGCGGCAGAATATAAGAAAGGCGTGGAGATTGATTGATTAATAACAAATTCTATAAACAATTGATATGAAATGACCACTGAAACAAATAATCTGTACACTTTGAAATGATCAAAATGTATTACTCCCAAATACTTAATCAACGATGACAAGCGTTTCTCGATCCCTGAACAAACGTCAGGATATTTCATTCTGTTTCGGTTTTTCTCTGTTTAAGATGCTAATCATTTAACCTACACCACCGAACGAAATTATTATTAGAACTTTTAAAGTAACAATTTGCCCAAATTTTAATTTACATCACTTGGAAGAATATAAAAGCATAGCTGCTATAACGAATTTTTGGTCAAAGCTAAGAGTTGCCATTTTTTGATATTTTAATAGTCTCATAACTCATACCTACACTCACCCTCCCCCTCCCCCGCATTGAATCGTTTATAACTCCAACATTACAAATGTAATATATGTGATATATTATGCAAAAATAACGTTCTATCTTTTTATATTGGAATCAATGAAAACTTATTGTCGCCGAGACATTTTGCAAATCCTGAACTTTGACCCTTCTTCCACTCTCTCAAGGGGTTGGAAAATTAATTTGAGTCATTTTGGCCTATTTTACTTATACTCTTTCCGTATTTTTAAGCCTCCAAACATGTCTAACTACAACTGCTGCTTTCCACAATCTTCCTTTTCACGCGTTTCTCTTGCCTTCTGATTTTCATTGCATTACACTTAAGGGGTCCCGGTGGTCTAGAATTTTCGAAATATCGATTTTTTTTTTTTTGATATTTCGAAAGTATACTATTTTGAGAATACACTGTGAAATTTTTGTAAGGATATTTGCAATATCCTTGCATCTACAGCCGTTTTAGCAGATAGAGAGCGGTCCGCTCGCTCCGTCAATGGATGCATTTTTCGTAGCGTGGCAGTTCTTCCGAGTGTCACCAAGAGTAACGTTTATTTGTTGTTAACCTGAATTCATGGAGACTACAATAACAGGAGTACGAACGCCTATTTATGAAGAATTGACAGCAAATAATTTATTGGAAAGGTGTACTGGCAGTAACACTCAAAACAACGATGAAAGTTTCAACTCATGTGTGTGGCAACTAACGCCAAAACACCAGTTTGTTGCCAAAAAGATGATTGATGTGGCCACTCATATTGCTGCCTGTACGTTCAATGAAGGATTTGCAGCTCTGTTAAAAATTATGGAGACCATGGGCATCATCAACGGGCCACAAGCAGAGCAACTCGCACGAGATCGTGACGCGCGGCGAATATATACAGCCAACCGTCGAAGCACAGATAATTCTAAGGAAGCTCGAACAGCTCGAAAAAATCAAAGGAAGGAAGAAGCCGAGGAGTACGAGCATTCAGAAGGGATTTTATATGGTGCTGGAATCGCTGATTAACTGCATGTATTTAAAATTTCTTAAATCTCTGAAAATATCTACACCTAAAACTTTAAACTCATTTATCTCGAAACTAGTTTTCTCGGCATGGTGTTATAGAAAAAAAAAGAACTATTCAACCGAATCACCTGAAATTTGAATATGTTATTCACAACATGACTGGCTATCGTCGGAACTAGAATCATTTTTTTATTCCAATAATTTCGTATTTTTTTAACTAAATTACTGGTAAAAAATACCCGATTTTTAGAACTTTGCTTTCAAGAGCGCGCCATTTTGTCAATTTTCAATTTTTCTTTTTTGTTTTAGTCCCGACCATAACTGCACTCATACTGAGTAATAATTTTTTTGGTTTTCATTTCTCAGATAAATAGAAGAGCCATAATGATTATCACCGTCCAGGTACGATTTTTCGGGAGGGTCAACTTCAGCAGCATTTTTACAATACTACAAAATTTTTTTAAATTTCAAAAAAATTATTTTTGCATTTAAAACTAATGTAATAATAAGCCTAAAAAGTTTAAGTATCGTTTTTCTTTTTTTTTATGATAAAAAAAAATTCCGCAATATACCTAACATTTTCGAGCTGTAGACCACCGGGACCCCTTAAAAACAAAATCTTTGTGTGGCTTTATCTTTTCTACACCTTAATATCTTTGTCAACTTGATATGTAATTATTCAATCTTTGTCCTTTCAATCGAGACATTTTCCTAATTCTTTCATCACTACCAACAATATCTCTTTGCCCTTCACTCTTATAATTACAGTTGAGAATTGGAAAAAGCCTTCCTGAAATGAATGCCGCTCTACTTGATCAGAATGGGAGCTTTGCCTTATTTTACATGCATTCTTCAATACGTAATTTTCTTTTAACAAATGTAAATAAACATCCCATTATATAATGCAACTTTTTGTATAACGTGTTATTAGGGAGAAAACATTATTTGCAAAATAAAAACAGATTGTAACTCGTCCAAACATTGCGAACGGGTTACAAATACATCTGAGAAAAGGACAGAAACGATTTCACATTTCAGAACTATGACCAATATTCTTACATGGCTATTTTCACATTAGAATTACATCAAGAAAGCCACATGTTAATGAGACAAAACGGGGAAAATGCTTACAATCCGCAGGGATTTATCAAACTAACAGCTGGCCACAACAAAGCAATGCTCTTGAAAAGATCTTCAATAGTTCAGAATATAAGGAAACACCGTAACAACAACCTCCTTCATTGATTTAGTTGATTTCATTTATATGGCTCTTTAACGTATCTAATAACGATGAATATTACGTGAAACACTTATATCATAAACAATGAACAAAAGTTTGCCGGATACGTTTCTCTGAGATCTAAAACATTACCAGGGAAAGGGTATCCGATTTCTTTCCACTATCATGCAACGAAGCCAAAGATATGAATAAATTGGAACTACATTATCAGTAATCTGTAGCTTCACAACAAGTGGTTGAACTGCAATGCCTTCAGTAGCAGATCACCATTATTCTATATTTTTTGTTTCTCTTTCTTCTTGTACTAGCTTATCTTATTCGGCTATATTGAAATGGATGAGTTTCACATTTACACTACACGAGTGCATTGGAAACTGCATTGGAGGCAAAGCGTAGAAGAAACCGTGCACTTTGAACGTTCGGCAATATTACAGTCTTGAAGTAGCATTTTTGATGGTGACACTATTATACGCATGCACCGTTAGTACACAGTAATTTTAAAACAGGAAGAAAGTGTGTACCGGTTGATGTATGTCATATGTGGAGTAGCCAATTGGACCCACGACTCGAGGACAGTACCTGACATGGTCACGTGGCCGGTGTTTGCTGTTGTTCAGTTGAACATGCGTTGTTTTGATCACTTGACAACGATGTCGTCGATTGTTCGGAACTCCCGAATGGATGACTGTTCTTCTATTAATTCGGCACTGCATTATTGCGTATACGAATCACATCAATTACAATTTGCTGTCAAAGCGATGAATTGTTACGTCATTACGAACAGAATATGTATTTGCACAATTTTGATGTTTGATGTGAGATGAATATTATTCGTTATTTAGAAGAATTGCGATGTCACCGCCAATTGCACATCATCCGAAATATGGGTATGGAAATTCATCCTTAACCCCTTCATGCATACTTGTCCACATATAAGCCAAACGACGAAAACAGTCGTTATTTCTTGGTTTGAAAGATTACAACCTTTTCATGCATGTCAGGTCAGAAACGAAACTTTTCTGACATGCTAGCGACTTGTGCTGAAACCTCCTAACCGCAGGGCGAAGTTTTTTGAATAGTAGTTTCACCAGATCCTGAACAGCGAAACGCTTCCTAGCAAAAGTGTAATTTTCTTTTCACTACCTTGATAAATATTCGGAATTAAACAAATATGAAAATGTCTCATAAAGCTTGATAATTTGAATATCAGAATAACAAAAAAAAAGTTTTGTCAACACTATTATGACATGTTGACACGACGAAAAAAATTGCCTGGTTCATATTTGGCCTTCCATGCAGTTGTGATTCGGGTTGCGAAGCTGTTAATTATTGCTTATTCATTGGAAACTGTTATGTTTTGTTTTCCAACGCCACGATTGTCTTTCGATGCATTTTTACATTGTCTGTTACCATCCCTTGTGGAAGTACAAAATATTTGGAAATGTGTAGTTACTTAAATATACGTTCCCATTTGCAATACCCACTTATCTCGAACCACCATCCTAATTTTTCCATACCCTCGCAATCCGTCGTCAAAATACATTTTCACATAATTTACAGTGCCCGGTTCTTTCGCATTCGTGCTAAATCTTCCTTTCCTCAAAATCCGGAATAATTATTTTTTAACGTTTAACGTTAATTATTTTTTACGAATGAGGTGCAAATACCCAAATTGTACCGGTAGGTCCTTTGTGCACTGTGCAAAGTGGAAGGTATCATCATTACAAAAGCAGAGACAGCTTTATCTAGTTACATGTCGTTCAACTCAGAAGCTATGAAACCGTTGAAAAGAACTAAACTGTACTCTGAGATCTACATACGCATGTTGTACCATATATGAGCCAAACATAGTTTCGAGTGAGATTATAGAAAATAAAATAATTTTTTTTTAAATAATAACTTTTCTTGACCACTAACATTAAAAGTACCCTACCCCCACTATTGGGCGCCACGAGTCCGCCGATCCCACTGTGAGATGTATGGAGTCAGTCATCAAATAAACAACATGTCGACACGTATATTGCTTTGTACCATTATTCTCTCGTGCGATCCACGCATTCTCGACAAGCATATTTTTTCCCGCTATTTAGGAAAAAAATTATGCATGAAGGGGTCAATTTCCGACTAACGTGGCGCGTTTTGGCTATATCTGTTTACACACACTTTTTCCTTCAAAGCAACAAACGTAAACTGTCAAAGTACATCGAATTAAGCGAAATAGCAAACAAGTTTCTAGGAAAAGAGCGAATGTGGCAAATTAATGTTTGTGACCAAAATGTCATCTTCGTTATGAGTCGTATCAAATAACGCTAGAAGACGTCATATTATGCAGGAGTGGCACCTCCACGATGAAAACTGTTTTCCCCAAAACAATCGAAAAATGAGCACGTCGGTCAATTTTAATCAAATCCATACATTTGTTCTTGATGTTCGTATAAAGACGAAATTGATAAATTCAACAATTGTAGCTATATGCTTTTCCAGGACAACCCTCTCGTTTACAATATTATAAACGCTATTTTCACGTGGCTAGTTATAACGGTTATACTTAGGTTTTTAGGTTAAAATGCTCCACCGTGTATAATTGCAAATTATATCAAGCTGTTTTATTCTACAATGCAGCCATACGGAAAAATAATAATAATCATCATCATAAATGAAAGTCACTCAGTCTCTTCGAGGACTTATTTGTCAAAGCTTTTCCGACAACTTTGTCCCGCCAGATATAATCGAATTGAGTTGTTAAACAAATTTCACAGTCACTTTGAAATGTTGCTACTAATGTGTTAAGTGCGATTCATACTCGGTGTATTGCTACGTCTGACCAATTCACAACTTCACTAATATTAGAAGCACAGTCCGTAAGAATGTTTGGCAGGTACCTACTTTAACCGCCTGTGTAAGTTATAAATTCTATGCTACCTATACGTCAGCTTATACCGCTTACTCTTCTTTGACTTGGCGACAAATGAGGGCGCACGTACGAAAACGGTGATGGCAGCGAATCATAATGAGTACGAGAGTTTCGGAGCTCATATGGCAGTCCCGTTCTCGTTATTTGCGCTGTTAATTTGTTTTATTCCACATTTATATACTAGAATAGAGCGCAAGTGGACGTTTGCTAGGTTACGCAATTCCTAGTTATCAAAGAGTATTTATCAAGAGATAATGTTTAATATTCCACGCTTTTAAAGGTTAACTTGCCACAGTTTAAACTCAATTCTTCGACGTTGTTAGTTAGTTTTGAACCATTTTACTTTACGGTAGCTAACAGCACACGCGCGATTTACGTATCACTTAATTTATAGTCCCTGATCCGTTTAAATGGAAAGGTGCTTGGTTGTTACTTTCTCGCACAATTTCACTTAAGCGTATCCGTTTGGCTTGTCGATAGTTTGACGATTTGGTTAAACGATGTTGAAAAAAGAAAAAAGAATATTATTAAGAACCACCGGCAATACAAGTTTTTTGATAGGGAACACGACGATATCGCGCACGTAAGTGTTGCCTTTAGTTAACTGTCACTTACAATCCCTCGTACACGGACTGTTCTCCGTTAGGCCAGACACCGCAATGGGACTCTTAACGCTTTTCAAAAGGTGGGGCGGCATAAGGTCTTCCTCTCCGAAAACACCAATATACACATATAGCCTGCACTTCTGTTTCTAATATTTCTTAAATCCGTTTGAAAAACACGATGCTTTAAGAATGCTTGAAAATATAAGCTTATTGTGCTAATAATTATAAAAGTTTTTTAAATAAAAAAATGGAAAGTTTTGACCCACGCCATTTACTCTAATGAAATAAAGGATTGAAAGTCTTCTGTTTTTGTTAAAGTTTTATTTGGACAAATTATCTCCGCAATGATTGATACACGTCAAGTTTAACAAATTATACATCTTGCGATACACTAGCCATAGACGATTTACTTTATTGGTCGCCTTGGATGGCCGAAGAAGATTGCACTGCTTCTCTTGGGTAACCGTATTATTATCGCACATCATAAACATTTTTGCTAAGATTTTTCATAAATTGAGATGTATGAGTTGTAGAATTTCGTTAAGATTCTTCAGACTGTAAAGCCACACTGAAAAAGAAAAGATAATGCACAAGAGAGTGACAATTTAAAAATGAAGATTTCACAGTTCTATGATTACATCTCTTACAAGAGTACAAAGTGTTAAAACTGACGTCACGAATGATTTCATGCATTTCTTTACGTCCAACACGCCACAATTAAGGATATTAAAAACAGTTATTCACAGAATTTTTTGTGTCTGCGTGGTTAAATATTTCAAACATTTGCAAGAGCATTGGTGATTTTACGGTAAACTTTTACAAATCTTGCAATATACTGCAAATTTGTTCTATATTTAAGTCCCTCCTACGTTGTAACATTTGTTTTGTCGCATTCGATACAAATGTTTCATTAGATACGTAACTAGATGACAATAATCAATATTTTCTAGCAAATGTGCTAAATTTTGAGACAAATTTTGAAAATGTTGTAACCTAAATTTAACTTTGCAGGAAGTAAAGAGCAAATCACTTTTTTAAAGTATTCTAAAAAGATTTCTACGACGATTTCGACGATTGCCATGTACTAAGGTATTTTTGAATAGTCTGAGTCCCAGTGGTCATTGAAAAAACAATATCGAAAGATGACCAACAGCGCGATAACACTACAATAGACCTGCGTATTACACGGGTTCATATCAAATGGATTCGTATAACACACTAAGAGACGCGTATACAATACCATAAAAGAACGAGACAGATGTTGCGATTCTATTATGTTTTAGCTCCAATAATTAATATGTGTAACATTTGGCTGGCAACACTAAACGTTATTGTGCTTTAGCAAATCTCGGGGAAACCCCTTTTTTAGAAGAGATCATCTCAGTTTGTTTCTCTATGTGTATATGTTTATGCATAAGTAAACTGTACGCGAAACGCTCATTTGTCAAATCGATTGAGTCCATAAAAGAAAAAGTAGAAAATAAATTTTAATAAATTTGTATAAGTACATATTTTATTAAAAAAAATAAAACTTAGTCTCTTAAGCCTGATTATTAAAAAAAGTTATTTTAAATATAATAAGTAAGTTAATCACTTTGGGCCGTTCATGTATTTGTATAGCCTAAGTAGCCCGTACAACACGGAACGTATCTATCATGTTATAGGGGGTGCTGTACTTCTACAGACTATGAGCATACCATAAATTGTCCGATAGCGTGCAAATGTACTAGGTGTCTTTTCAACACAAAATCTAAATAGCACGATTTTAAACAGTTTAATATGTTTTACTTTTGATCTTGTTATTTTGCTGTTCTATTTACGCACAAATAACAATTAAGGGAGTATACGATTGAAACCATTCCTTGTTCTACAATTTCTTTTAACGGTTCAGGGATATGTTGTTTAAATACGTACAATTACAAAAATTGATGACAAAAATTATGAGCAAGTTTTATAATTGTTGACGTGTTAATCAGAAATAGTTACCATTCTATTTTGGTTGTTCGATTAGATTCATTGTCAACATCACTAAACGAAAATCATATATACCTATAGTATTATACCACAAGAGGTGTCTGTTAAAAAATGAAAACTTTGATATAAGTGGTAACCAGCGAAACTGAAGCAATCTGTACCTACAAAACGGTTTAAAACGATAGAACCTACTGTAAACCAAAGTAAAGTCTGTATTGATCGGTGCACCGCACATGGAAATATCTACGCACTTTTATGCAATGTTACGTCAGAAGAGTAAAACGGGCCATTTTCAATAAATGCAAATTTATGGTTTGAACTGTGCCGATTGGTGCAATATTTTATAGTGTACATAAAAATACTAATATACAAAAGCGACCAGCAAAGAAAGATCTCGAAAGAAATGCAGATTTAATTTGTAAAAGGGTTCAGCCGAATAATATGATCAAAAGTACCCCAAAATCCATTGATATTTTGAACAAACTAACGTATGGCAAATAAAGTAAAGAACCACTTGTGTGAATTTTCAACTTTGTATCTCGTCTGTGGGGTGGGAAAGGTTAAAATATGACATTAGATTCTGCCACCATTTTCTAAGAACCTAATGAATAAGATCAAAAATGTCAAAGTTATATCCCGTAATGGTACACACATTCCAGAATTTTTTTTAGATTTTTACACGAAAAGCCAACTAATACAAAAGTAAAATTATAGATTGATAAGAACGTATCTGTGATTGAATCTTTTCCTGCATTTCTATCATTCAAGAAAGGAAAAATGCAATAGGCCTTATTGACGAGGAAAGTTTCCCTTAAAAAGGAAATTCCAAATTTCTAAATAGGTGAAAGGAATAGCCAAGACTGAGAAAAATTGTGACAAACATGGTAACATCGAAAAATGGACTCAGAATCGGTCTATTGAAGCATGAGATGTTCGTGTTTTTATATCAACTTGCGTAAAATATTTCTGTATTTGTTCTGTGAATTCATATTAACCAAAGAAAATTATTCTGTCCTAGATGTAATTAGAATTTGCATTCCCGCGTCAGTGCCTTTCCCGTCTCACATCACAAATTCGCAGTGACTGTAAAATGCGACGCTTCTCACGTTTTCATCCCACATAGAATAATCGCCATTGAACTGTTACCAAAGTATTTTAGACTGAAAGGAACCTGACAGTGAATCGAATACCTCCAGGTAATTAATTGACTTCGCATATTTCTTAGTTACTTGACAAACACATATTTAGTCAATTTTAAGGAAAATAACACGTCCATCGCAGCTAATTGGTCTTATTAGCATTATCGTTATTATTGAATTTTAAATAAATTTACAATTACAATTCGAAATGAACATTGATGGACAGTGCTTGTGCTTGTGTGTTATTTGTAGGCGTTATGTTAGTTATCTACCACCCGTAATGCCGCCCACCAAACTACATCGCATATGGAGTATCAGTTATCCACAGCAAAACCAGTTGACCAAATCTACTGCATAAAGTTATATTAGCATGCAAATTATAGTGCTTCAAATAAATAACCACATAGCTTACATTTTAACGCTTGTTAACTTACACAGAAGTGTTTTGCAAAAATTGGAATTTAACTTGATAAAAATTGGCCGTGGGTCATTTTCACTGATTTCGCATACAGTTCGTTGATGCAAGTTTGAACAGAATGTTTTCTATCTCAAAGTTTTCTCATGTACAGTGTTCGCTTAGGACAAGAAACTTGGTTGCGGCAAGTCCACCGAAAAAACAGCAAAACTTGTGAATGTTTGACATACTTAAAAAAGTACGTAGGTGTTTTTACCCATTACGACACCATTACCAGATGCAGCACTGTTTTTTCACGTTTCTTTAATCACTAGATTCCGAGAAAATGGTGGGAGAAGCAGACAGTGTTTTTTTCCCTCCCCCGCTCCACAAAGTCGAGATATAAACTTGTAAACTCGCAAAAATGTTTATTTCTTTATAAGCTACCGAATGGCTCATTCGAAATTTCAATCGGTTTAGGGGCACTTTTGGCCACCTTATTCGGCTATGGCTTTTCTCATTGCATTGCCATTAGTGTTTGGTGCGATAGACCTACTGCGTGGGAGCCTGAAGTTGCTCTGAAAGAGGAATATTTTGAGGATGGGTCGAATTCATATTTTGCGTCGGTATTGAAGCCTAACTTAATCCAGGAGACCGCAATCGTAGGTTCCGTTGATCGTTCGATATCCGTATAAGACATCCACGATTAGGACAGCCGCCAAGTTTCAAAAAGCCGAGTCAGCAATCCCTGCAGACAACTGATTTCTGACTTGCACAGGATTTTCTTCGCTTTTCCACCTCCACTTCATGCTTTTATTCGAGGATGTAATGATGCACGCATGCGGCTCTCATCAGAGGCAACGGTTTTATGCAAAAAATCTTTTCACCTTTCAAAGTAAACTTGAGTAACTGAAAGATACGAACCCGTTCAGAATTTTAATCATCATTTAGCAACTTAAGAATCGAACGAGCCGGCATTTTTCTGAAGCGCAGCTACTTTCCGATATCTGATTAGGCAACCTTTGCTCACACCGATATTTTTGGAAATTTTAAAAACTGAAATGCGTCACTCCCGGTGGACAAGCTCACGATCATGTCGAATATCTTTATTAGTTGCACTAGTGCGAGAACGACGCCGATGTATCTTATGTGCAACATATCCACGAGCTTACTTGAATTCGGTGCACCATACCTTTACTCTTGGCCATGAAAAGTTACCTTTTCCAAACTGGGCTCGAAAACGTCTGGCGTAGCATATACGTATTTTGAGAATCACTGATACGCGGAAGCGGTATAAAATTCTCCCGCAAAACTTTCTAGAAATGAAACGATCGATAAAGTTTCCAAAACTTTCGGTAAAAGTATAGACCGCTTTGGATATGAGGCGCCTTGGAGGGGAAAGACGCGGAGACCGCGAGGCTCAAGGTCGCGAGCGTGGAACATAGTAACGCGTTGTTGACTTGATCGGTCATACCTAGCCATGATTGCATATAAATTACGGGCAATCGCGACAAAATTACGGTTTACTACATCGAGAGGTAGGTGATGTCATTCTTGCGTAGTGAGTCAGGGAACCCCAGCAGGAGAGTGCGGCGCTTGAACACCTGGACGCCTGCTGGTGAAAAAGGGAGAGGACGGTCTTGTATTTCGTTGACTACCAAGATGGAGAATTCGACGCACAAACATCTGGACGCCTACCGGCCGCTACATTGGGAGCATTATACATTCGCCCATAGGAAATATCGTTAGAAAGCAGTGTGCCAAAGTACATATTCTCCTGGCGGGGGGAAGGCGGCCAATTAAAATCTAGAGGGATCGGTTAAATCTAATATGAAAGTTCTGGTAAACTGTAGTCTTCTGAAACGGATAAGCTCCAGTATAAAATCTTGCTTATTTGATCCTTTTGTGACCTCTTCCTTACACTGCTGTCTCGTTCTAATAAATCTTTGTCTTTTCAGTCTCTACATCACTTATTCTTTATTCCCACAACCTCGTCTCAATGGCTACAGTAGTAAATTTTGACTTGTATGACCATTTGACAGGTGAGCATTTTTCTAATTAGGCGTTGCTCAATAGAAATGGGCATACTCTTCTATGTCGATCGTGAGTGCTATCTAACGGCCCACAGAACAAGCCGGCTGGTCTGGTTTCCTATCTCTAAGCATCCAAATCAAGCGACCTCACCCACACGATTGCACACAAATAACCTTCCCGACATTCAGCCCACACAGTCTCCTTCTCATTTGACCGGACGTCATATATATATAACGGTTACATGCTTCCAATAAATAATGAATGCAATAAAATTACATTTTTCCATTACCAAACATAATGGAAAAGAATTATAGTAATAATTTGGTTAAGCTTTACAACAACCAATTGAAAGAATTGATACTAGAAGTGTTCCATTCCTGTTATGTGAACCGTAAAAAGAAATGTTTGGAACAACCTAGATAGTGGTGACGTGAACATACCCGAAAGTAATTAACGTCAGTGTCTCCACTCTTGTAGAGTCAAAAATCGTAATAAGGAATGCACGGTTAGATCATTGCTCGATGCTTTACAGTTATGTGAAGGACAACTTGGCCGCATTGGCATACGGAAGTTTGCGCTTATCACATAACATCCGCATAACATAATCATTGGAAATATATCCACTTTCAGTATTCTTTTTGATTCTTTTCCAAAAGAAATACAGGCTCACTGCATGCCAAAGCGGGCCTTCGATAACCGTGCCAACATTTTACACCCCTCGGTGACAAGGTCACAGTGCATGTCTGCATTACATACAGGACACATAAGGGACACACACGTAGTTCTATATTATATAGATATAGGAATTCTGACGAACAGGCAATGCTCGCTTCCTAACTGAAAAGGAAGTCGAAAATACAGATAGAGCTAAACGTCATATCAGTTCATTAACGGACGTCACATGTTGATACGCCAAACAACGCTAGTCATCGATATACTTTGCGTAATGGCTGTTGGGTCACGCAATACGCACACGGAAATTCCGTACCAACCAAGATCCTACCTGCCGAAGGGTAAGGTTATCTCTCCCTTTGTTGGCCATGGCTATATAATACCGTGCCGTGGCCACAGCGAAATTCAGCTCTGCACAATCTTTCACAGCCTATCTCACGCGCGGTCCGCACATTTATTCATATCGTAGTCAACCAATAAACTTACAACCGAGACGTACCTGCGGTTTAATTAGTCCAAGGAATCATCCTTAGCCTGAATCAGTGATGGCGAACCTACGATCCGCGGGTCAGACACTGACCCGCATGCTTATTAAATGACCCATGCGTTGATTTTTATAAACTTACTGTTTAATGACTATTTAAACGTAATTTGTAATTATCCTCCCCTCCCCCGTAACAAGTGATGCCATTGACACAGTGACCCACGAGCTAGTACTACACAAAATAATAGAGAAAATGTGACCCACTTCTCAAAAAGGATTGCGATCACTGGCCTATACCCACCCACGTGCGAGGTTCGAATAGGGAAGGGTGCCCAGCGAGGATACAGTCGGACACATATATTTTGCCAAATTGGTGCTCGTATATCGTAACACGATGCGACACAACTAAAGTCATTACAATGGCGTTCCCTATTTGCTTATTGCCTTACCGGATTATCCCCCGATGCTTGAAGATAAGGACTTGTGCATAAAATGCCACCGCAAGTGGCAGTGAATTACAAAACGCAATTCTGCAGGATCTTACTGTGTTTTTACAGTAATGTTGGAAGCAGAGAATCGAGGACAATCGTTTCAATACGGCAAATGTCGGACGGGCGAAATGATAAGAACGTTCTGGAGCCTTCCAGTATGAATTACCCTGCGCCGTTCGTAGAGAGTTTGCCAAGTTACCAGAAGGTTATTACGTAGTCTCATTTCACATTTTCGATACATTAGCTTCACTTGAGAGTTGAGTATTTCCTGCATACGTTAATCATAAGTGTATGCGTACGCGTGCGGGTAATACAAATATACTTCATTGACTGTTTAATTTTTTGTCCTACCCTTTACGAACATCCATCCTAACAAATACCTACTTATTCCTTTCCGATCCTAATCCCACCCCCTCCTCAGACACCGACACATGAAAATTCAATATAGTTGGTAAACAGAGAAAAATCCGAATAGAAATTAATTTAATGCTCATTAAATATTAACTTGTGATATATATGAGACAGAAACCAAGCCTTGTAATCTAAAACTGAAATCATTCAGACAGACTCATACTGATCAAAATATGCTCCCATCAATCTTTATCGATTGAGAGGGATTAATGAACTTGATGAACCTCTTAGGGACGGCCGAACTTTTCGCGGAACTGTGTACGGCGGAGTCCCACGCGAATTACGCGTAAATTATACAACACTGCGATGTGTGACGGGCAATTGTGTTTTGTATGCAAGTACATTCGAATTGAGTTTTTGACGATTAAATTATGATTTACTTCAATAATTGATAATAACAATTGAGTATGACATATCAACTCAAACGGCGAGCGAATATGCCACTATAGTGGCCCATCGTGCCCAAGGGGTTAAAGAGGGTGAAGAGAACAGTAGATTCAACATGAATGTTTCTTTTGTTTGAATGATGTCACCAACAATATAACATCATAATAGAGTTATAAGTGCGTAAATTATAATCTGTTTATATATTTTCAAGTAAAGACGCCACAGTTCATTAATCCTTCCCGTCATTATTTTAACGTAACTTAGTTTTTAAATATATTAAACAGAAATCATGTTATCCAGTGCTGTAGAAGTACATTGTCACAAACACTTCCGCAATTTTCTTATCATTTTAGAACAAAACCGTGTCATCGGATGCCGTGTTGTATGAGGATTCCCACAATTAATGAATCGTGTTATAGCGAAACCGCGTTATAAGATGTCGTGTTGTAGAAGGGCCACCTTCCAGGGAAACTGGCGTGCCTCTTTTATCGACTAGTGGCATCATCTGTTCTATGATGGATTTCTGTCGCGTGACAACGAGACAAAGACAGTTGACAAAGAACCGTGTTAAGCCCTTTGACTGCTGCGGGCGCAAATGTGCGTCCAGCGAAAGCTACCATTGCGGCCTATGGACGCACATGTGCGCTCAGCGATGGGTTCGATCGGTTACTGCTGCCTTACTGTATTTGTCCAGAAATTATTTTATCATATCCGTGCAACACTTTCAGAAACAACATATCTTGTTGCTTATGAACAAGAAAAAATGAAATATAAGAAATTATAATTCAATACACCGCCTAACAGATTCACGCGAAGCGCTTCGGCTCAGATTATTCAGCAGTCAAAGGGTTAAAGAAAAGACCGATTGTAAGAGCCTGATTGACGTTTAACTAATAAACTGTTATTTTATTCATAAAACTTCCTACACTGTGAGTGTTTTTAATAAAAATTTGAAACCAATAATCCTGGGTGTGGATCATGTCAAGTTTGTAAGTCCGGTTATTCTAACATTTTGATTATTAATAATCTTCGGGTTACGTTAAGACCTAACATACGTTTAAATATTTCAGATAATATTTAGCTACTATGATTTCCAAATTAATAACTTTGTGAGATAAATATGTTAGTGCTATTATGTATGTAACTTAATCCGACCATGCACACGTCATTCACTGTAGTCCCGATGGACAAAAGAGCATAAAATTATTTGCGTTTGATACATCGCACGACATCATTCAAGTTTGTTCTATAACGCTCTTTTCAACTTCCATCTATTTGGTAGGTGGATCATGTTCCAGCTTCAGTAAATAAGAACCTGTTTTTTATAGTTTTGCATGCCCATGTATTTGTACATTGAGATATTTAAGTGTTTTGATTGTTAAAACTGAAAATATTGACAAACCTTTACAAATGTGAATCACCTTTTGTATACTACGTAATAATAATTAATAATCTTGTTAATAAAAACAAAGCATTGTTCACGTTATAAGCTCTGTGCCGCTTTCAATAATAAGAAATTATTATTAAATATGAACAACGCCAATTTCGTATTTATACTTTAATTGTTGATGACTATTCTGAAATATATCCTTTAATGTAATAAATAATATCGCGGATGGAAATATGAAAGAACATAAATAACTCCCTTTATTAAGAAATCTGTCCAGTTATGTCATACAAGATCTTACAAGTAAATAAGAATGAAAAATAAATTACTTCATTAACACATTGCATGCCAATACCGTGACGTTGAAAATTTTAACCATTTAGCGTATGTAAAGGCGTCTGACCCAAACCCTCCATAAGACTTCAAGGGCGGGAAACCAAAGTGTATAAAAGGCGCACGCCCACCCGTCACTTCCCTTTTTGTTCAGAACCTTCGCGACACCAAAGACTTTTTCCGATTGACTACGTCTAACCATCGCGCAACCGTACACCATTTTATATTTTTTTAAATAAAAAGCCGCTGCGGCAAACCCTTGTGTATGTTTTTTAATCGTGGAAATCTTTCCCCCATAACAGTGTACTCTATGACAGTCACTATTACTCTGTGGAGAATGGTGAGAACAAAAAAAATATATAACATATTACTTTTTTTAAGTTGGGTATTATTTAATGCGTTTAAGTGGCATAGTGATACAGCATTGACAGCATGATAAAATTTAACAAATTCCTATATTATGTAATTGCTGAGTTGAGAAACCCTCAAAAATACTGAACACGTATTGTCTATCGTGACTCTGATTTACCTTTCTCTCTACTTCTTCCTATACCTTGTTCATAAAACATTAATAAGCTCGGAAATTTTCTAATGATATTAAAAGACTAAAATTACAATAGCTATACGACGACAGAAGAGAATTAAGTAAGTACAGCACCCGTGCAAAATATAATGCCATATGCAAAGCCGATAAAAATGAACAAAGTACTACTTTTGTTAAGCAGATTTGGAGACATATATTGAGGTCACTCATTTTAATAGTTTATTTGGCGTTTATACCCTCCAGAAGGAAGAAACGAGGTCAAATTTAATTAAATCTCAAATATGTCGAGGACTACAACATTTCAACAAATTGAGAGATCAGAAGAAGTTGGTGCTTTATTTTGGCGTGTCATATAACATAGCTTATATTTGTAACACAGGAGTTACAAATGATTAATCCATTTTTAGAGTGCCAAATTGGGAAAAGTCGAAATATCAAAAAATGTGACCTATTTCTTTTTGTTACGAAAAAAAACCGGCCTCAGTTTTATGATCATTCAATGGGTTTGAAGTAGAACATGAGAAATTGTTAGTTTCAAAGGTATAACAATAAGTTTAAGCCATGGCGTTAATGTAAGATGGATTATTTTAAGTAGAAAAAATTCGTAACAGAATAGTATCGTCCTCATTCTTTATCGCTCATTTGACACATATTAACAAATATTCGTTTACAAAATCTGTTAATGTTAAATAATTGTTCATATTTCCTCAAATTATAACTCTTTCTTAACTAACATCAACACTGACCACACCCCCCTCTAACAATGGTAGCAAAATGTACTATCGAAACAAGTCACTCTTACAAATATGTTTACAAATGCATCAAATTTTCACAAGATCGGTCAGAGTAATTTTGGCCAGTTCTGCTTCAAGGCATTTCCACCCAAGAATGTTTCAAATATAAAAATGCCGCAGCTCATTTTATTAGTGCACGGTTAATTGAATAATATATCACAGATACATGCATACTTAATGTGAGTCTACCAAAGGAAGGACTACCGTTGTGGGTCATCAATTTTATTCAAAGTTTGGAGACTTTAGTTTGCTGATAAAATTGGACACGTGCTTCGCCAAGAACCCATTTTTTAAAAGATCGGTACAATAAGATAAAAGGTCAAAAATCAACATTTTCCGATCACAATAAAATTTTTCAGACGCATTTAAAATTGACTCCTAAACCATATTTACAGATTTATTTTGCAAATAAACAATGTTTAGAAAATACACTATGACACAGGTTCTGTATTTGCTTCGTTTAACCATTCATGCAGTTTTGCGTTTTGTAATATTATTTTTCAAATGCAAATTTTTCTTTCTCAAGCGCCCTTTGAATAGTTTAATATAATTTAAAGCGATTACAATTTATTATACTCCATCATTTTGCCGACGTTTTTGTGTCTGCTTCTATGTATAAGAACATCCAGATTTGGAGCAAACAATAGAAAGAAATAACCCGGACCTGATTCAGTTATTGATGTAATGAATTGATAACGGTCCTTTGGTTGAGAGCGCTATGCCCTGATATCATTCGGAATGAAAATAGATTATCTGAACTTCTTACTAATAACTGTCACTCATGACGTGTTTGTCGTGGTCGATATGGATTGCGAGTTCGTTTTGATGAAAGTGACTAATTAATGACGGAAGCGATATGATGAGAGATGTAAATTAAACAAATTTATTGTTATAACAAGTACGCGAATGGACATCTTCCTCATGTATTAAAACCTTACTTTGCGTTTCCATCACCGCAGAATGGAAAAATACAACACGCACCGCTAATAGAAAAAGTAAAATCTGTAGCGCTTGCAAAACTTCATCCAACATGGGATTTCAAAACGTTACAGAAAAAGGGATGATTGCGCTCAAAGAGAAAAGTCCAAATTTCTAGACGGGAGAAAAAATAGCCAAGGGTGGGATAAATTATGACAATTATGCTAACATCGAAAAATGGTCTCACAATCGTTCTACTGAAGAAAGAGATGTTCGTGTTTTTGTGTCTTGTGTAAACTTGTTTAAAGTATTTCTGTGCTTGCCAGAACCAAGTGGATGTGGCCCAGGGCTATGCATCACATATAAAAATTGTCTGCCGAATTAAAATATGTTCATCAAACGTGTTCAAAGTCAGGTAAATGAACGAACGCGAAACATGCTGACTATTTAAATTATATTTTTAAAGCATACATGAAAAAGAATCAATTTTGTTTGGTTCCCGATTCGCATACTGGTCAAGTAGGTCCAAGCATATGTGATGAGAAACTTCTGAATGCCAATAATGATAGTTTGTGCACCTTGCAAGTTATTCCATCTCACTGCACATCGGTATGGCAGCCATTGCGACGTGTATTTTGACCGACAAGTTAAATGATCTATCAAACGTATACAAAATTCAACAACATTACTAGAATAACAATGGGATATCGGTAGCCGCGAAGATGCCATTAAAATGCATTCTTCAATTCATCGACAATTATCAGCACCAATTTTTTGGTAATGTTTCTATATGCATTGTACGCGTAAAATCTAACAAACACCCGCACTGTTTTTCAAGCGTAATCCGGGTTTGTCTTTTTGAAGATTTCATGCAAACAGTGTGTACGGGCAAAATGTAGTCATGTATAAAATGCTCGTGATGCGGACAAAATAAATGTTTTTCATGCTTTCACGATAAATATCGCCGAAATAGTTGTACATCATATTTATACCAATAATTGTAATATATATATAATATAAGGAATATTACAAAACGCAACACCGCATAGACTTGAACTCATGACCATGAGTCTATTACACTATTACCATGCTTACTCTGCTACGACGCTTCAATGAAAACCGAGTAAATTTTATAGAAGTAAATCATAATGTATTTTTCAAAAATTGTTTATTTGAAAAATAAATGTGTAAATATGGTTTGACCTGGATTTTTCCAAAAATGGGTGAGTGTTCCGGCTTATGGGAAATACGTGCCTAATATTTTTGATTGAAAAATGTCTGTGCAACGTTTGAACAGAATCGGTAACCCGCAGTCCTAGTCCCCTTTCCTTGTTAAAGCATATCTACGAAACTTATAGATATACCACGGAATAAAATGCACTTCAGTTGCAATAATAGATGGAGAGTCTATCTGTGTTCACATATAACAAAGAATGAATTTCACTAAATATTATCGTAATAATATAAGGTTATTCATATCCGTACAAGTCGTGGACTTGACATACTCAATTCCTCATTGGGGAATCTAAAATTAGACGGCGCATCCCCCGGACAGTTGAAATCATACATGAGATTTTCTGTAACCGACTACAAGACACGTATTTTATATTTACAGTTGTATACGATTAATACCAAAGCATATATGGTTGCTTTTTTCCAACTGGAACGACTAGATACGACGATGTATGTCATAGTGCCATGTTGAGTGTTTTGTGCAAAAACTGTCAGTAGTCAGCATTGAATAATTTAACTCGTTTTTCCCGTTGCTGATTGCATCCGTCAGATGAAATTAACAAAAAAAGATACGTGCGTATAGGCATGACAGACATGTCGTAAATTAAATTTGACTTGTAATCATTTGATAAACCGTTAAAGAACGTACATTTTTGGTAATACAGAACGGCGTATCCCTCGACGTATACAAAGAAATTCGGTATAACTTCCCATAAACCCTATTGCCACATTGTTGAATGGTTGTCCAGATGGAATATAGTGAACAATAATTATAGTCATAAATTCCTTTTTTACTAAGTTATGCAAATAAAATGTTTTCTATTGAAACATATGTTCCATATAATTGTTGTAAGGTTTACATTCTAAGTATACACAAGAAAAGTTAACTAGTTAAAATGGTTAATTAATCATTTATAAATACCTATAATAGGTTTAAATATTAATCAAATATAGTAAAAGATGTACTGCATGTCTATTCAGCAAGATTTTTGCCAACTTTTGGATGTACACTGTCAGCGTACAATGAATAATGCCCCCACACAAGAATCGTGCGATATTGGCATCTTATGTTGTGTTTACATACAACATTGTGTTTACATAAAAACATAAAGCTTTCATAGATTATGACTGTAAATGAATTTACTCTTGAATAGAGTGGATAGAACAGATAGTGTTGACTTGTTTATCATACAACGAATTGAAAAACATTCATCAGAGGAATGTTGCTGCTCCAAAGATAATGTGCAATTAAACTTTAACAGTTTGGCCACAGTACACATAATGCTTATCTGTTACTTTTATTAAATAATGTAAGAGTTAATTGTTAGACACAATGACCTCATTAGTTACAAGAGGAATCAACTGTCTTTTCCAATAATGTATTCCCACAGTAAATACAAATGCAAACAATAATAGAGGATTTAGAAATAATTTGATTAAAACAATACTGGAGCGATACTATATGTCAGAATTGGTTCATTTTAATAGATCATACAACAATAGGTCATACTTCTCTTTTTGAAAAATAAAGTCTACAGGGGCACAATAATACAATAAGAACTATATATTGCAAAAAACATTAATCGTAAAACAAAAACATGATTTAACTCTAAAGTAATGATTTTAACGTACGATTCAATTCTGAAAGAACTTTTATCTTGAAAACTTGTGATAAAAAAGAAATTTAACTCCAATAAGAGAGTACAAGACAAATGATTATTTCACACTTACTAATGCAAAAGTAAGATTATGAAAAGTAAAATTTGAAATAATCATTTTATTTTCAAAAAAGCAATTTGTAATGAAAATGTCTACCAATATTTTCAAGTCATAATTATCAATTTTAATATCACACGTTATTCTTATAAATTCTCACATTAAATTGAGCATCCAACATATGATAATAAGAAATTACACATATTAACCTTACACAACATATAACATATTACATGCTGATGTTATTGAATATTTAATTATTATGTAGTGTTTCCTACATAGTGCAATTATTTAGAATATTGAGAAAATTGCACAGAATAAGCATTAAAAGTCTATCAAAAGTATATATTATTACTGGAAATGCAAACAGTGGCAATGTAACCTTTTATGACTGCAAGAATTAATAGCTTAAAATCATTGTTATAATATTGCTGTTAAATGAATACGGAAATATTGTAAAAACAGGACCCATTTAGTACTAGACAGGCAAAATAATAGGCAAATGTAGCAGTCCATACTGATTTTATATATGCTCAATAGGTATTAAAAATATCCATTTGGAAAATTGTTGTAAGTCTATAATAGAGAAATAAATAACTATAACAGTACTAACAATTACATATAAGATTGCATACATAAGGTGGTATTAATACATAGAAATTGTAAGTGTATAGTAGCGGTGTATAGCACAGTATAGTATATCATACATTATTTTGTTCGCAGTATAGTACAGCACAACATGTGTGAAAACAATAAAACAGATTTTTTTCAGTATGACTGTAATTCCAATGAGATCAGAAAGAATATTTATATTTGGGAATGACAAACTATATAACCATGATCATTTAAAGATATTTCTATGCAATTTTGGATCTCAGAATGTAAGCATATTAATAATTACTTAATTTAAACATAACATTTTGTTTCAATTGTCACAACGTATCTTATCAGACTTTACTTAGATCTATACCAAATTGGAATAAAATTAAATATGATTGTCAGTGTAAACAATTATGGAAAGCTATTCTAGCAAATGACCAACATGAGTATTCAGATTTTTCTTATTTTTGTTCATTAGGATCCACCATCATGCTCACTATACAACACACAACTTCATTGTTTCATACATAAATACCAAATTAATGATGTTTTGATAAAATATATTTTACAGCCTCATGAGATCTGCTGAATATGACAATGATGAAGGTTATAAGAAATTTCAAAGTATACCTGCTTGAGTTTTGCAAAGTGGCGTTATCTTTGTATTTTTCTTAAGCATACGATTATTTAAATAAACGTTTAATACGTTTTTGATATCGATAAGGACATTGTTAAAATAATTGTACTTTTGTATGTTACCCTAATATATGCAATGAATACAGTGACTGCAACAAAGGATACTTTAAGATGAAAATTGCTAGAGGATGACAAAGTTTAACAATCAATAATTTCTGATTCTGGGGACCCATAAAGTCTTTAGTCCTGTCTACACTTTATTCTGACTATTTAACACTTCAACTTTATAATACTCCATAAAGATTATACAGACAGCATAAGTACAGTTTGGGTTACTAGAGGATTCATAGAAAATTTATTCATGATTTACCTTTTTGGTTCATAATTGAAATGTTAAAAAGATACTGAATGTCAAACTATGATCCTCTTCAACATTATCCGAATGTATACATACCGATTTTTCGAAAAGAGCATTTATCTTTGTAAGAACACACAATTCCCTATTCAGTGAAAATTCTATATATACAATATCAATGTGATTATAAATTAATGGGAATACCCAATTTCTTCACGATTGTATATACATACCTATCGTCATGAAGGCGCTTCAGGTCGGTCATCTCGCGCTCGAACTTGAATTTTGACACCTCACAGAGTAGGGCGTCCCGTTCCCCGATAACTTCAGTCAACTCGCGTTGAAGTCTTTCGATTTCTGCATATTGTCTGCTGATAAGCTGATTTTTCTCCTCGATGATATTCTCAACATCAGATTCGAGGAGACCACCTGGGTCACCGACACTGTTCAACACTGCGCTCATTACCGTTTGTTTACTTTCACTCGCGACACACACGTTCTGTCCTTATTTAAGACCTTCTCATACGTTCTGCGATACAAATGTTTCCTACAATTTTGCCCTCGTTTAACAACTCGGCTTACTAATAAACCATAACACGATGCATTTTGTGAGGCATGCATAACAGAAACACTATCACTTGAAGCAAACGTACAGTCCGCAGAAAATTGCAGACATGTTATTTACGACGCAACTCCCTTTCGTCGTCCGTCCGCCATCTTGCTAATCTTGCCACCTCTCCACTTCTTGACTACTCCGCCTCTCAGCTTGTCTGCTCCACCACCACATACTATGGTTCAAGTCCATACGTTCGTTCCACATTCTGCGTTTCTTCTGTTCAAATGAAATTCGTGTCTTGCGCAGTAAGAACTTTGTAGCATGCAAAAAAAATAAAATGCGATAGTATACTAATCGTCAGTATTAAGAATCGCAAACAGAATTCTTTTTTTGTTAATATATATTCCCTACGAATGAATATTAAGATTAAATCTAGCCGTTATTATGGCAAAACAAGAACAACCAAAAATGCGCTATAAATAAAAAAAGTAACAATTAATTAAATTAATTTAAAATCGGGTACTTTTTGTGGCAATTCGGCATTTCCTTTATAAGGCTTCCAAGTTTTACTTAGTTTTTATTATTATTTTTGAATCTAATAAAATTTCTAACGCATAGTTACTAACAAAGATTTTGAAATTGTATACATTATTATTTCATAATGGCGATTGTTAATGCAACTTATAGACAATATAATATGAGATTTTATGTATTGACTTTTTCCTTTTTGATACATTATTCAGCTACTTATGGATTACACAGTGGTAACAGCTAAATATATTTCTGTTGCGTAATATTTGTAATATTGTAAAACATCATCCAAAGGACATGTCAACTTTTGTACCACAAGTAACAGATGAGGTTAGTAATTGTGAGTTTGCTCGCCCATTAAAATCTTATTCTTTATTACATAATAACCTACTCAACTTGCGCATCACATTAGTACGTTTTCTTTATAAATTTGTTATAATATCATGTAAAGAAATGTATGATATTTCAGAAAGACAAACAAATTAGAACAAGGAACCCATAAGGCATTCTTATCATAATTAGCCCATGTTTTTCATTGGTAGATAGCTTCTTGTTATTATGCATAATATATGATAGGTACTTGAACATTTATCCACGCAGTCGCTGCTCAGATATTCTTATAACTATTGCAAATGAAAGTTTACCACACTGTTCTATTTTTTTTTTACAGTGTTTATTATAGTATGTTTACGCAAATTAACTTAACTTAAAGCATATATCTAATAAAATGTGCATTACACTGAAGTGTGATAACTTAATCCTTAAATATATACCAAACACGTAGTAATACTGTTTGAGAGTGCACATCCTTAGAGCTCACAATCAGTTGATTCTTCTTCAGCCATGGGGATACACCCTCTGTTGATCATTGCCCAGTTGGTAAGTATGCAATAACAACATGTGGGATACAATATCAAAACCAAGAAGACTTGTGCTTCTGCAACCATGTAGATACATGTGCAATAGAATGTTGTAACTTGTTGCTAACTTGTATATTTAATCAATTGTTTTGACTGTGCATATGTACAAAGAGATTCCCCACTTCTTCTCCCCCAGACTTATTCACACCGAAAATGCAACACATATGAAAAATATGGAGTACTATGTTAAACCAAAAAACAAGTGCAGGAACTATACTGATATACATTTATTTAATAGAAATAAATCTTTTAAAACATTCAATAATTAATTAAATAGACTGCTCATCAATTCAGCATAATAGTTTCCCATTCACTGCTAAACACAACTAAATAACAAACCATTCTTTTGGGAACATTTTGTTTTCTTCTGGGCTCTATTATTGATATCAGTCACAAGCATAGATATCACCTATATACTCTTCACTTTTTTTAAATCTCTATGTTTATTACACACTTAATCATGTCTTGTATGCAGAACAACCTGAGGTGCACAACAATTATTTTAACATGTGCACATTACTCATGCAATTGATTCCTTGCTCACATTTTCTTTATGCTGCTTATGTCCCTATAATGTGCAGAATAAGACAATGTCTGAGATTGATTGACAAAAGAGATCTTTGCCTAACTATGTAAAAGCCTATTCAATCGCACAGAGCATGTTTTTAATCAGAAAACACATTAATGGTAGCTACATTATAAGAGAAATCAGTCATGCAACAAATGCATGATATACTGTATATATACTACTGATATACTATTTTAAGCTTTAACTTCGGAAATCTGTTTAATGAATTGTGTATAATAAAGTCATCCTAAATAAAGAGATATGCTATGCTATGTTTAAAGAATTGTCAAAACAAAATTTGTTTTTCTTGAAAACTTCCAGATTGATCTTAAGTTTTTCTTGGCTGACAAATATTGACAATCATGTTTTTTCATTGTCAGATTGCCAAAGAAATCCTTTTATATTGTCGTCACTTTAGCGATAGTTTTCCGTAATCTTCTCACCGTCGATGATGCTGGTTCTGTTTTTCGTATTTGTAATGAGCTGATACGTGTGCGTTTATAGCACCTTCTGTACCAATGAATAAAAATTTTTAGTGTAACACTTACGAAAGAAAAAGTATTTCTTCCCATGATCTACCTACTTCTAGCATTTTTATCTGAGATTCTACGTTATCAGACTAGTATTATCCAATACTACCTAACGATGTGTAGTTACGGCAAGTTACGGAGGGATAACCTCATTAAGAAAATGCCATTCTAATATTACGGTATGTTGTAGCAAAAAATGGCAGACAGTAAGTGAAAAGGAAAGGTTCAAATTGCCAGTGGAATCGTGATTCGCCCACCTTGCAAGCGTTCAGTGGTCAATTTTATAAGGAAATTAATATCCTCTTCACTACATAAGAACTTGTATTTAAGTGTACAACAAAACTCTAATAACTGTTACCATTAAACTTTAACAGCTAATGATATCCATACCACTTATGCCGTGAATACAAAATATCTGAGCTCTTTAACATTCGTGCTTATAAATTTGATTTTTATTCTAGTAAGGCGGCTCTTTCCATTGTGACAATATCATCTCTAAATTAATTTACACTTGCTTCTAATGTAATTAAGAATTTCGCAGATGTCACACATATTAGTAAGACTCGACAAATTATCAAGTTAGAAAATTATACATAGAGTTTCATAACCACGTTGATATCATACAGTATCATTGAGTAGCGTGCATCAAAAGCCAACCCCAATCCGATCGAAAAAATATTGATTTTTGACCTTGATATTTCAAAAAATGGGAGGTTGTTGCCAGTTTTGGCGAAACACGTGGTCAATATATTCGGCTAAAGAAGGTCTGTGCAGAAAATTAACAAAATCGATGATCCACAATCCTGACCCACCCCTTGTTACTCAGTGTTCACAGTTTCGGTGATCGGTCAAAAAATACCCGGCATCACCGGCAAACCTCGCGATGTATCGCGGGTGAGAGTCACCGCTGGCTTGTATGCTGATGGAGGAGGACAGACAAGCAAGCGACCTTATAAAAAAACTTCACTTCACCGGTTTCATTGGAACTTTGCGGATATGTGTATTTTAATTTGAAAGTATATTGTGAAAGTGAAAATACACGTTCTGAAATATAATAAATATTATGAAATGTTAAAAAATAATAATGCTATATTTAGGATTTCTATCGTATTAACAAGGTGTAGGCATTCAAACATGACTAGCGCTACTTGTAGGCACTAATTGATGACTCTGAAATGTGGTTAAACTATGTCCAAGGTGAGGATAATTAAGCATTTTTCTTATTAATCGTGGATTAAGCATTTTTATTTATAACGCGTCTGCATTAAGTTAGTTGACTAGAATTGAGGGCTTGCTTGAGTAACGTTTTGCAGTGTGAAAACTACCATCCCAAACCCACCCCCGCACACCATGAAAGAGATATCACGTAGAACACGTGTTTATATAATACACTATATTGGGCAAATAAGACTTCATAGGTAACGCCTCGCATTTAGAAATGGAAGTTTCCGTTGAAAAAAAATATTGTTGCCTTTGTTGCTACTCATTTTTCCTATTTCGTTTTTTTAACGTCCATTAATAGTAATATGTGTTTTGAAAGTGGTGTAAGTCCATTTTTAAGAAAGCGGGATGTCACATAATTTGTGATTAAACTAATGTAAACTTTTTTATTTATGTGATATTTCCTTATTTTAATTGAATGGACACTGATGGACACACTACTTTCAAAATAAATGGTCCATGTATTTCTTTAAATATTAGTAGCACATATACAGGTTAACTTAGAATTGCAGGGAGAAAATTTGAGGTAATGTACATAGAACACATCCATACAAGCAATTTTTGTAAAACAATGTATGAGCGGAACGCTAAGGGGTGAAAAGTTACAGGGTAGTTTTCCACCGTCACATTTAACGCGCTGACTACCACGCGGGTCACCGATGTCTGACATGGCGGTTAATGTATTAAAGATTTATTACAAGAATGAGAGGAGATATTTCAGAAAACATTTGATTAACAGGAATGTTATTGATTTTAATGCTCCGGATACCGGTCACGGTAAAGTCGTTCTGCCTCGTACGCATTCCCGTTCGCCGCACCGTACACTAACAATAAGTACATAGTAAGCAGTAGGCAGTTCAGAACAGCGCGTGGCCTGACGGATATTTCCTTGTAAATTCGTGTGGCATTTAGCGTGTTACCCTTTAACTTTTTTTTCTTTCAGCATATAAATCATTATATTCCTGTTAATAAAATGTTTTCTGAAATATTTCCTCTCATTTTTCTGATAATTCTTTAACACCGTTAAATGTGACGGCGCAAAACGACCCTGTAACTTTTCAGCCTTCGCGTTCCGCCGATATATTGTATTACAAAAATTGCTTGTATTGATGTGTTCTATGGCCCCTTAATTTTTCTGCTTCGAATTCTGATTCAACCTGTATATGCAATAAAACAAAATACTCCGTGTTGTTAAGAAAAAGTGTAACATGTGATTTTATATTATTGGCGTTGTATCGAAACTATTGGTCTATAACAGGGCTTCTTAAACTATGGGTCGCGACCCCATTTGGGTTCGCGTAGCAAAATTCTGCGGTCGCGAGAGATTTTAATGTCAAATATTTATATATAATATATACCATTTTATAACATCACTAGAGTTGGCGGAATACAGTGAACTTGCAGCGTCTAGACACGCGCATTTGTTGAAGGTTTTGAGCTATCTCCACCGACTTTTATATTTGTATGGGGTCGTCAAGAAACTCGCAATCATAAATGGGGTCGTGAATGACAAAAGTTTAAGAAGCCTTGGTCTATAACACTATTTCAATAATGAATTTATAGAATGCTTAGTGTATTAACCCTGCTATGGGAGGCCTCGTATAAAGAAAACAAGGATTATGTCTTTATCAGTTTCTATGTAGATGTTTATATGCACCTTATTCGTGGCATATGTACATATCTTGTCTCGGGTAACATACATACGTATAGAGCATACTAGGATTGAACAATTTTTCATGATTTCGGTGTTTTAGATATTGTAACATAAAACCCCACGAAGTGAAAAGTTAATTCGTACATCTGGTCTTTTAAACTAATTAACCGCGTCATCATTCAAACCTACAAACCTAACCTACAAACTGTCAGTCTATATATACGGTTTCGAGGTTTGCAAACAAGTACTATTTCATTCATCATTAGAACTGTATCTTTGTAGTAAGATAAGTTATGGAAAGTAAATATTGATTTAGAATAATAGGTTAAAAATATGCTGCATCAATCCTGCGCTATTATTCTTAATGATTGTTTAACCAACATTCTATTAAAAGAGTACAAGTATGTAATCCACAGACATATTTATCATTAGTCTTGTCACATTATAATCAAACAGGTTATTTTTTTTGTAGCAATCGTACTTTGTTGATAGTGACACAGTCTAAAAAATTTGGTCCTTTAATTACTGTGAATCATGAAACTGTGGTAAATGATTTTGGCACCAAGATTTTCACAACAAAGTAAGTCAACCATTTTTTCTTTTGCACTGTTAGAATTATTGGTTAATATATTTATTATTACAGAACTGTGTTTGGTGTGGAAAGTACAGAAACATTAGCGGCAGCAAGGTACATTGCAGAACAGATAAATATAGATAAGCCACTTTTGGTAACATTGTGTTTAAAAAAATATGACACTGCAGCTTTAGCAACCATAGTTGCAATTGTAAATCAAATGAAAAATTTATAATATTGCTAATTGAAAATTAATCATGAGTGTCAAGTTTGGCCAATTGGTTATTGGTCCCCCTGGCAGTGGAAAGACAACATATTGCAACAGCATGTCAAAGTTTTTGGAAAAAATGGGTAGAAAAGTTGCTGTTGTTAATATAGGTAAACGGGTTTTTTTTATTGAACAACAAGGAGCTGGAAAGAAACTAGTTGAGAGGAATGGGGGTCTGATCTGCAGAAATTCTACTTATTTATTATTGCTAGGAGCAATTATTCAAAATGTCAAATCCACTAATGATTGATTTGGATAGAGTGGTAAGGATAGCAAGCTTTGCATCTGTATCCTCCTTCATCTTTTCTCTTCAGGTTTCAACTGTGTTCGTATGTGCATAGATATTACTGCACCAGACATTCCTATTTTGTTTCAACTGATATGGCATTAATAAAATAATGATTCCTAAGTATGCGGTACACTGTTTTTTTAGATCCCAGTATTTTAAAGAAAATAAACAGTAAACATTACCATTTAATATTTTCAAGAAGCATAAAAAATCTACCAACAGCCTTAGAGTGTAATAAAAAGAATAGCCCAGAAAATAAATTCTTTTCATACAATTTCTTTCCACCTACTATACGTTTTAAATTTACTGCAGTAAAGGTTATAATTATTTAATTAAATCAAAAGTACCAGTATATCAAATTTACTTACAATGCATCATTTTACACCTTATATGAAGAGAATCGTTTTTTGAAATATTAAACTGTGTATCATGTAAAAATAAAAATATAAACAGGCGTCTATTAATAAGTAACATATTTCTGATATTTTCAACATCCTTATATTGAAAATAAAAGCCAAAAAACATACAGACATTTTACTACTGAACTGATGAGACTCCTGGTGTCCAGTATTAGCAGTACTACTGGATATATTACATTAATCATTAGATGTTTTTCCATTCTTATTCCATTCATCAGTTCATTCTTTATGATATTGGTCAAATTTGCCATTATATCCTTTGAAAGAAAGGTGTAAACGAATAATTACAATAAAAATAAAAAAGTCAAGTTGGCCTTGAAATGCCTCAATATAAGTATATAAAACATGTATGATAAATTACTTGAAAGCTTCTGGTAAATCATAAAATACCAAGTTTTTTGGTTTACTGTGTGTATATAATTATGAAACAAACTCCTGAAATGTTTTATGATTTTTGCACTACTTACAAGATCCTGCTAATGAAAATATGGAATACACACCAGCTATAAATATTTCTGAGTTGATTAACCATGAGGAAGTGATGTTGACATTTGGATTAGGTCCAAATGGAGCATTAATGTATTGCATGGAATTTTTGGAAGCAAATATTAAATGGTTAATGGATAAGATTTACAACCTACCAGATTATTATTTCATATTTGATTGCCCTGGACAGGTGTGTATCACAACATGTATGTTATTTTCACTCTGTGCTTTACTAATAAACATAAATATTATTTTTTCCTTGTATGTAATTATAGGTAGAATTATACACACATCATAAATCAATAACAACAATAGCTGAAAAATTAAGTCAAAATTTGGTCAGGTTGTGCAGTGTACAACTTATTGATTCACATCATTGTAGCGAACCAGGTATGATTGCATTAAACTGACATTACTTAATTATTTTCATAAGAGTAGACTTTAATTTTGATCCTTTATTATAGGCAAATATTTATCATCTTTGATACTTTGTACAACATCGATGTTACAACTTGAATTACCTCACGTAAATATCATGACCAAATTAGATGAAATGCAGAAATTTAATCATCGTTTGGCATTTAATATAGATTTTTATACTGATGTGTTGGATTTGAAATACTTGTTAGAAAAATTAGATGAGGACCCATTTACAGCGAAGTATGTGAACATCACTTAAATTAAATTCCAGTAAACTTTTGGTACGCTTATCTAAAAATGTTTACCTGTATAACTCAAACATATTTAACAATACTTTTACAGATACAAAAAACTTAATACTGCTTTAGTGTCTTTGATAGAGGATTATAGTCTTGTAAGTTTTATACCTTTGGACGTATCAAATGAGGCTTTATTATTGCAAGTGAAAAATGCTGTGGATAAGGCAAATGGATATATTTTTGGTGGAAATGAACCACAGGATGTTCAAACACTACTTTCATGCGCTATCGGAGCTATGAGTGAAACTGAAAAAACATCATCAATTGATGCATATTTGCAATAACGTGAGAAATAATAAATGACATTACAGATTTAAAACATTATATTAAAATACAGTGTCTTATAAATTGTAGACAAATGCTTTCTTTTCAATGTATATATTTATGTATTAATTACAAATTAATCTACTTGATTAACAAATATTTGTGCTAGATCATCATAGTCGTATTCCCTTTTCAGAAAAGTATCTGTTAATTTTAAACCTGAAATAGTCTGAAAAATTGGACAATATGTGTCAGACAAGTACAATATTCCTTGCATAAGCAGGTATATAAGAATTTAAAAACTCACAATAATCCCAGTGTCTAGAGGAATTAAGCTTAGAGGAAGATCCATGTAAGCTCCTGATTTTAAAGTGCCTATCATTGTGTGTGATATACCGCACCATGTTATAAGTTTGTTTGACTCCAAACTCAGCAACAGATCCATGCTTCTTTCTCTGTAGATTTTTTAGCATGTTAAACCGGTTACTAAGTTTTTATTAATTTATTTTATAATGTGCAAAAGGGGAAGTTACTTACGAAGTATTTACTATATGGCATTTGAAATTGACCGGTTCTTCAAGAAACACATTTAGGGGAACGCTGCGTATAGTTACTCGTAAATCACCATACTCCGGTGCCTAAAAGGTGATGACAATGTGTTTTAATCGAGAAAATATAACATATGCAAATCACATTCAAGTAATTTGAAAAACCATTCTTTGTAGTTGACTTGTTTGTAGCCGTCCTCTTTCTCCTAAGTTACTTCGCCAAACTATATCCAATTTTCCAATATTTGTAGCATTGTGCATCATTTTTGGATCTTTCAATAATGATAGTTGAGGCTTTACGCAATATAGATACTGACGGCTACATTTGGCATCTAATAAGTTTACAGTGCCAAACACTGATTCACCCATATCATTCATATTTAAAGTAGATACTAAAAAATATATATTTTTTTACTTATGCCTGATTCTAGCTGATTATTATATGACACAGTGGAAAGAAATACTTACCACTGAATAAGTGTGATGATTCAAATACGACTTTCTCTAGACAAATTGGCCCAGCTGTTAAATTTTGTATTTGGGCTTCAAGATATACTTCATCTGACTTGAAATAGATCATAAATTTTCAATGAGTTATGTATGCTACAATGTTATTTCAATGTTCATACGAATTCTGTTGCAATCACAAAGTACCTCTGCATTATAAAATTTTGTATTAACATCCAAAGGCTTGACAACTTGGAATTTGAAATATTTTCTAAACGCTTGTGTTGTAGATGGTGAATTTGTAGGAGTATATGTCACCTCACACACTAATCTGAAATGTGGCACAAAGACAGTAATATGTATCCTCAATTAAGATACTATTTATTTTCTCTCACATATGTGTTCCTATTTCCTTCACTTCATGATGTATGACTTCATCAACTGTATTGTCAGATGCTAATTCCATTATTTTTGTACCATGTCCAGTAAGGGATATAACTTGAGAACTTGTCTGTAAATCGGCCTAGAATACTATAGATTAGAGCAAAGTACATGTTGAAAAATCAAAATACTAAATAATAAATAAATAAATTTGTCTAAAACAGGAGCTTGGTATGCTCTGCATTACATACTTTACTTACTTTCACAGTTACATTTTCAACTACTTGACCACTGCCATTATGAACACAAACATAACAAGAGAAAATTTCCCCAAGATATATATTTCTAAAAGTAGAAGTTGAAAGTGAGTATGTATTCTAGGTTTCCAATAGTTTGTAGCAAGTAATTCATTCATATAGTTACCCAAAACTTTGTGGCAATACCATAAATTGACCTATTGTAAGTGCTTCCATTCCTTGCAAAGCTGTACAATCATTTTTTAGTTCATTGTTTAATGTGTTATTTGGCAAGTCGGTTGAATCACAGGTAACAACAATTGGACTTGCAAGTGTAGGTCGTGTTAACCTCATTACTGTGAGACAAAATAAAATATTGCTAAAATGCAAACATCTTTAGATATCTTTATTTTCATACTTGATCCCCATAAAATTATGGCCAGTTATTATCAAGGTAAGAAAATACAAATACAAATGTTCTGTTTATTGTTTTTACCAATTTGTGCTTACACAACATCGTGTTAAGTAAACGTAATATGTTATCTTGTTTTAGAATAAAAATAATATGTTAACTAGAAAATGATAATATTACAAATTCTTCAGCTTTTACAGCATTGTACGGGTTTTTCTTAAATGAATGAAACATTTCTGTGCCAGATTATCAAGAAAACAATTGAGATCCTTAAGTGACTCTTCACATTTATTTGTTACTTCAGTATCTCCTTAGCATATCATTATTTGATGCATCAGATTACGCAAAATATATAAGTTGGACTTTTCGGACATGTCTTATCAAGTTCATAACCAGCGTCAACTTCCTTTCTTAAGAATAACAATTGCATAAGTGTGAACAACAACATTGAATTTATTCCGTTGCCAATTTCACTTTGTGTATTGTAGCTGTTACACTATTATTATTGCTATTAACCCCTTAACATACACATTATTTTCACAGACGCATACTGCATTAAATCTTTATAATTTTGTATTAATTTTCTGGACCAAACTTACAAATAAAAAATAACAAACATTCGGTTGAGAAAATAGATAAGTTTCAACAAAAAATTATTTTGATTTCACTTTCCTCACAGATTCTTTGTTATAATAAATTTTAGTTGGAAAGTTTTCTGACATTTGAGACATGTCAAAGTATGTCAAGGGGTCAATACACAGTGTTTTTTCTTTTTTCCATGTGTCGCACACTTTGTTCCTGTTGTTTCTCTTAAACCTTTTCAGATTGTCAAAAAATGTAGACGGACCTTGCAAATAAATATCTTAATACAGTCTACTCATGCTTCAATGGCATCAATATTTATGTCAAATAACTATTAGAGAATAACGTTCTAAAACTTAAGTATCAGTCTTATTTATTCAATGCGTTTGATTAATAATGTGCATTAACACATGAAACTTTACATAATGTTTGTTTTTGTTTTGATAGTTGGTCATTTTATTGAAAAAGCATAGAAATATTTAAAGGTTAAGTGCCGTTTCAGTCACCGTATATTTTTATTAATTTAGAAACAAATGTAACATTAACGTATATTATTTCCGTGAAAAATCTCATCAACTGTACGTGAATATGTACCACTTATTAAACGCTATTGACATATACATCTTTGATAATGTTGAAATATATTTAAACGATTAAAGTGCGAATACATAAAACACTGTTTTATTAAGTCCATGAATGTAACTCACCTTTCAACGCCAACAGATGTTCAGTTTTCATTTTATTCTCCATTGTTGTTATTGAAACTACGCAAAACTGAAACTTTGGGATATGCTTCCCACTGACAGAATAATTCTAACCTATTATTACCACAAACGTCAAACTAAACGTCGACTGTCCAAAGTCAACCTGGCTTATTCGAAAACTTAGGCGCTGCAGCTTCTGGCTGGGAAACTGTGACTGTATAACAATGTAATACAGTTGTATTTAACTTTTATTATTGTAAGCTTTGTAGAAACATATAATTGTGACAATTTATTTACGACGGCTACTATTATGCATTCTATACATACTTATGTATTGTAAACTCTAAATAGGTTATTTCGTGAAAAGTTCGGAAAAAGGGAAAAAAATGCTTATAAATTAATTTTATTTAACATATCTATGTAAGATTCAGAAATTAAATCGTCTTGTCCTATTCCTAAAGCGGACATTAGATCTTCAGCAATCTTTTCCCCAGCCTCAATATCTTGATTGTCTGATAAAACTACCTAAAATAGTTATGATGTGAGCAAAGGTTATGTTAAAACAATATTAATATTATGTAAAACAAACCTCTAATTCCATAAAGTGCCCCAATTCATCAACTTCATCAACATGTATTCGTGTTTGTCCACTCATGTATAACTTTCGAACTTTGCTGACTATACCAATGATACCATTTGACTGAGAAAGTATTTCTTTTATTTGTTCAGACGTTTCACTGTTCATCGGTGTTTTCTTATAATTGCAGAGTTTTGGGCCTGTTGTGTTAGGTCTAACGTAATAGATAAGTTCAAAAGTATCATCCTACAAAATTGCAAAATTAACACCAAAGTATTGTAAAACAAAATAATAAAGTGGAGAAATTACACCAAAAACGTTGAAATGCCGCAACTTCAGTCTCCCCTCTGTCGCACGGAAATACGTATCATGTTGTTTTATCACGACACATTTAGTGTCAGTTAACTTTTCTACGTTTGAAAGGAATAATGAAGGATTTTTAATCCTTGCCTTAATTTCAACATTACGCATGTTTTGATATAATAAAGTGTGGTTATGTTGCTACTGTACTAACTGGGTTTGGCTCCAAAATATCAGGACAATCGATTATTTTCGCCATATTTTTATTCAGATACTTGCTTGATTTTTTGTCGCACTAGTTCGGCGAGTTTACATGTGTAAATGCTTAATAATTATGGGCTGAATAACTGTTCAATAATAACAGTGGGATTATTTTACACAGAGGGCACTATATTAATGTAATACAGTATTATTAGTCGCATTCGAGTCTGCAATAGTAAAAGAACTAGAAATATGAGTAGCAATACCTATAAAAGCAATAATAATGATGACGACGACGACAATAATAATAGTGCTAGTCATAGCAATATTTATGATTTGGTAGTAATGATAGTAGTAGTAGTAGTAGTAGTAGTAGTAGTGGTAGTAGTAGTAATAGTGGTAGTGGTAGTAGTAGTAATAGTGGTAGTAGTAGTAGTAGTAGTAGTAGTAGTAGTAGTAGTAGTAGTAGTAGTAGTAGTAGTAGTAGTAGTAGTAGTGGTGGTAGTAGTAGCGTAGTGGCAGTAGCAGCGATAGTAGTCGTAGCGGCAACAGTAGCAATAATAGTAGAAATAATAATAATAATAGTAATAATAATAATAATAATAATTTTAATAATAATAGTAATAATAATAATAATAATAATGATGATGACGTCAACAACAGTAATGCTAAGACTAATGTTAATAATAAATAGTTTTTACATGTACATAACTTTGTATCTATATTTTGCATTTTCTGTTAGGTAGGAAGTGTAATACTAGCAAAGATTTTATGTAAGTAGACAAGTACTGCGTATGAATTATTTAACAGTGGAAGACATTTAGTCAAATTTGTAAAAAAGATTGCTATAACGGATGGAACTATATTATTTACATCACATTTTTATTTTTGTGTCACAATAGTGACAAATATTAAGGCATTTAAAATACTTCACATTTTAGTGATCTAATACAGAACAATTGGATGTTGTTTAATTTTAAAGTTGGTTTCATAAAAAAATGCTTTAATACAAATATTATTGTTCCTGAATGCACATAAAGTTGCTAAGCAGGAACTTTGTAACATTTGTTTACATAAGGATATAAACCAATCGGATGTACATTTCGTTGCACTAATTTCATGAATTGAACAAATTACTGGTACGTAGATGCATTCAGAAATATCTTATATGGTAGTATGGTATGTTAACGTTTTGATACGTCTTCTCACAAATGTATTATGTACATAGCAAAATGTGTTAAGTACTGTGATTGCCAACATGTGTCAAATCAAATACACTGTTTGTACACATTCTGATAGAAATTACTGCACAATTTATTTACATATGCTGTTGATTGTTTCTTGGAGATGTATGTTCTGTAAAATTGCAATGTTTTACTGAACTACGTTACTCTTTTACACTATCTACTCAATTAATTCAATAGAGCCATGAAATGATTCCCTTTAATTGAACTATGAAAGCCTGAGGAAAAGTTATGAAAGTGAGTGATAATAATTTGTTATAAATGTGTATATTATGTGTCAAAAACACACTAGGCTGTATTATGTAATATTTGTGCTTAAATGCAGGTAAGGTGGAGAGTACAATACAGAAAGTATAGTATTTAAGTAATGATTTGTTATATTACAGAAAAATTATAATCAGAAGAATTTCGAGTGTGGCCTTTTTTTTTTAAATGTGGGTGCAGTATTGATTTGAATCTCTTATTCATCACTCATAACTAATGCACTTATAATATTCATGTTAATCGTTTGGAACAATTTGACTTTGCAACAAATATTTCTTTGCATTGATGAATTCTGTAGACATAACAGTTTAATAATAAAACTGGTCAAGCTAGCTAATTTAGACCTTATTCTAAAAACTTGTAGAAAAAATGTATAGTAATTGTCAACATGAAAAATTGCTTAATGGAAATAATATCGTTTCTATGGTCTGTGAATAAACTCTCCTTACCGTATTGTATTATCCATACAGGCATCGGCGTATCTATTTCATCCATTTACATAAAATCTTTGGCAAAGGCGCTATTTATTTGCCTCATAATTTTGTAAGTTGCATTAATAGCCTAATATTATTATATTAGATAAACAGTAATTAACCACTTGTTACGATTTTTACATAATTTTGATTTCCTCCAGCGGTGGAAACCCAAAGCCGGATACGTCCGTGAAATGCACCAGTTGAATAGATATAAATAAAACAGTGTTTAGGTTGCATCAGCCCACACTATCTCCCATTACTTCTGTGTCATTTCCGATTTCTGCCTGTGGACCTTCAATTCCGACGTCCGGTTCACACGTATCAAGAAACACCTAGCAACGTAAATATAACAATGATAATAAGAGCAAGATGAGTATACGTAATGCCGCGTACAATCAATGCAGTATAAGTAAATAATAACCACAACAGGAAATCCAAGCTATTGCCAGAAACAAGCTATATATATGGATGAACAAAAAAATAATGATTATGCACTGCGGATCATTTAACTGAAGAAATTACATCGTCTAAAAAAACTTCGAAACATCGAAAAAATGCTTCCAAAGAAAATTGTACCATTTGAAGGCAGAAGTAAATAACATTGGTTGATACTGATTAATCTCGGATAAAAACGTTACTGCAAGATAAATTCAAACTAATTACAAAAATAAGCGCAACTTAACGGTCAAAGATAAATTGTTATTTTTTTTATCACAAAGTTACAATTTAAATGGATCTGTCTGAATATCAAGACGGTCCAACATAATATCATCAAATGTTCACGAAATTTTTATATTGCGCATTAACAACTGTAGAATATATATGTTGTGGCACAAAATATAATAAAAAAATACAAAATAAAATAAAAAAATATTCATTGACATAAATGGTATACAAAAATAACGGAACGTTAAATAACATACTCTACACCCAATGAAAGTAGCTGATGTCCAACCAAAAAGAAATAGCAGTGTCATTAGCAGTCACGAAAACTAGGTCAAGTATGACGACACATTAAAATATAAGCAAGAAGAAACATATATAAACAAAAACAAGGAAAGCAGTCATTCTGAGAAAGCAAAAACAGTTAGCATAGAAATTAAGCATACATGAAAAACCAGAGGGTTACATGAAAGGTACTCGTGTCAATAACCATAGTGAGAACAGTGCCAATGGCGGAACAAACAAAAAAAAATAAAATAATGTTCATAGCATTCAGTGCAAGGGTTATTTATCATGTGATTTGCTTAGCAAAAGAGTTTATTTATGGATCTTACATGGTGATTTAAGTTGTCTATGTAGCTACCCATTTGCACGGCATTACCTAAAATTATGAAGGGTTACAATTCAAGTAGACATTGATATATGACTTATGTTATTATTAGATATGATAAAAAGTATTTACCAACCTGCATCTATTTCCGTTTGTGTTGTTCTCGTGGACATTTCAGAAAATTCCCGACGTTGTGTGTCAGCATCAAGAGCGTGTAGGCGTTCACGACTTCTCCGTAATTCTTTTCTTAATCTTTCCCGCTCTTCCTCCCTTTCTTTTATCACTTCCTGCATTGTAAAGGGTACTAAGTATATTTAATTTTGTTTAGTTTTTATTGTGGTGTACAATGATTATACACCCCTACATGGATAACATAAGATCTGTAAATCGTAGCATATAACATTCAATTTTTTAAATGTTTAAAATTATGTATGATGTAAAGTGCTTGCGATGTAAACAATGTTACGTGTAAAATACTTGTCACTGATAATCGTAACAGAATTTCTTCTTGAGCTGAAAATCTTAATAATATTATAAATATAATATATAGGCATGAACAAGTCGACGTGGAGGTAAGGGGGTCTTCCTAAGCCAGAAGGCCTCTAAGGCTATCCAGCAGTAATTTTTGTAAAAAAGCCAGACCCGAATATCGGATAAAAAGCTCAATCCACAAAGAAAGTACTCAATTTCATGTGAACACTGTTGTATTATATTCTGTTAGTTTGTTCCTTGATTAATATAATAGTTTGCATCGAAATACCATAAATAAGAAATCTACTTTATCATTTTATGGTGGGCAGTGTAATCACAGGAAACTCTGAAAACTCTGATAACTGCGGATGCATTAAAATTGTCAAAAACTTGGAAATGTACATTTCAATATTGTACGGTTTTCGCCTACACGCTGAAATGTATTGAACCACAAGACCAACTCTTACTTTACACTCAGAATAAATAATGAAAGTTTAATAGTTACAAATATTAGTTGCTCTGATACTACTGAGTATTCTCTTGTATTTGTAAGCTCGTATCATATGTTATTTTCTAGTTGAATTGTTAATCAGTATCAGAATTACATTTGAATTAAACAATACACGTCTTTTACGTATAAATATATTGAAAAATTTTGTTGGAAACATCTGAAAGTATATGTTATATGAGCTGTTTATTTTCAAAGTGATGTAAGTGACCTAAGTGATCTAAATCCAATTACGCATAAATGAAAAATGTTTGAAAAGTATAATCTGCAAATATTAATAAATGACAATATATGGTATTCTAAATATAATGTTTTTATACGTAAAACTTTCAGGTTAAAACGGCGGTTTAAAATATGTACTGCTTTAAAAGTCCCTTTGCCATTATAATGATATTAGAATGGTTTCTACACATGTGCTTCATGTTCTCAAAGACGAAAAAGCCAAGAAACACTGTATATATACCTCTCAATCATTTCCCCATTTCATTCGTTCTAATTAAATAGATTTAGTTGCATAACTCAATGAATTGTGTCTATTTTAATGCGCAAACTTATTAATACAAATGTTATCTATTGTTGCAAGGTATATTATTGTAGATTACACATTAACAGTTTTCTCAAAATAAAGGAGGATAAAGAAATTATTTTCTTCCTTTTAAGACCCACCAGACAAGTGTACGCGTTTTGTTGTATAACACGCTAATATAAGGTATCAAAATACCAATTTGAATTTTTTAAATATTGAATGAACACGGTACACATGTTGTCATATTTTCTGTTGGTTAACAATTCTCATAAAAATACGTTAGTAAAGAGGTTTAACTGAAAGAAAGATTAGTAAGTTAAACGTACCAAAAGCTGTGACAGTTGACTCGTAAGTGAATGACAGATTGGTTGCAGCGCTGCAACTGGTATTGCTGTTTGTTGAGGCTGAGGATAAATCCGTGACGTAGGGCAACCGGTGGCTTCACATTCGGGGGGTATAGAAGATGCTATGCCGCGTGACGCAAAGATGGGATCAGTATCGTTCAGGTTTAGCGCAGCATTCAGCAGTTTAGTTAACTCATTAGCTGTAACATAGATTAGCTTAGTGACGTAACGGAGGGAGAATACAATATTAATGTAAGTACTCCTTTATGAGGGATACCTTGATTAATTGCGGCGAGTATCAATTCGGTTGGTTCCTTTACCATATCAGAAGGTTCAGAGGCTATGTCTACTACGTGCTCAAAATCTTCTTTTGGAATATTTAATATGTCTGCTACTAGGTGCTGCTTCTCCATTAGAGCTTGCTTTATAACATGGTCTTTTTTCCTCAAAGACTCTGAAATAAATGTAGTATAAATAACACTTAACACTCTTTTCTCAAAATTGTTAACGTTTTTACCTATTGGAGTGAGAACTGGTTCAGCAATATGCACAGGTGGTACACCAACATGAACTTCGAGTGGATCTATTAATGTCAGTTGCGCACAGGTTGCTATCCGTGCTGGTTCCCCTACGATTAACAGTTAGAATGTTATATAATGATTTATACCGTCGTGCATGTCTGAAAAATGTGGTTTAAGTAATATGTGTGAACGGGACATGTTTGTAAAATAAGCTGTAGTTTTCAAAGTATTTGAGTCAAATTTGAAAAACTCCGAAATATTTTACAGATTTTATACAAGGGCCGCAAGAACGGGCGTTAAAATTAAAATATCATTACAGATGTTGAATTATAATCTAAAACAAACAAAAAAGATTTACCTGAGAATATTGGTGATTCTGCCGGATGCTGCCGTTGCTGTTGCTGTTGCTGCTGCCGCTGTTGCTGTTGATGATGGTGGTAATGTTGCTGCTTTTGTTGCTGTGACTGTTGTTGGTAATGGTGCGGTGGTTGTTGCTGCTGCTGCTGCTGCTGTTGTTGTTGTTGTTGCTGCTGCTGCTGCTGCTGCTGCTGTTGTTGTTGTTGCTGCTGCTGCTGCTGCTGCTGCTGCTGCTGTTGTTTTTCGAGACAATGCCCCGTGATATTACTTTCTTTTGATTCTCCTCCGCATTCAGTATTCATCTGTTGGTCAATGACAGCTTTTTTCTCATTTTCCGGTTGATTTCTTTCTTCAACCATATTATCCGGTTCACTATTTGTCGTGGAAATCATGTCATCCATCGCCGGGACAGGTTCCTCTGGCACGGTAGTCGATGGTGCAGCCCTCCGACCTTGCTTATCACGAGCATTATACGCCTCTGCAGCTTCGGATATGTGCTTACACCAGAGCTTACGTTCGGCGGGAGACGCAGCTACGAGGTCATAAATCTGCGCTCCATTTTGTGACGTATTAACGAGATATAATGAGTTTTTATCCACAGCGTTGTGCCTTACTAGAACCGTTGATACTTTCACTATAGGACTCAGAACAGAATTTGCTTGATTCGTATTAATAAATTTTAGCAAATATTTATCATCCTGCCGATGAAGTAAAAATATAGTATCATCGAGAAGTACAACATGAAGATCGACTGGTTTCGCACGATTTTGCTCAGTTCTGCGCCATTGAAGGGGGCCTTCATAAATTAACTTGCGCTTTGTGATGTCGAGATTCTTAAATTCTTGTACAGTTGGGTGATCGAATTTATCGAAGGCTGAGCGATCGATGGTTCTCTGTATTTCAGCCAATCGTTGATTATCTTCCGCTTCTCGTACCGCTTGATTTACTTTGCTTAATATTTCTTTGCTACGTTCTAAACTTCGTAATACAGCTGCTCGTTCCTTTTCATTGCTTTCCGGCGTATACTTCGCTAAATTCTCAAAGAGCAGCGGGTACTTCGTAAGCCTCAACATACCCGTCAGAATATGATCCTTCAGCTGAAGCCGTCGGCAAAGTGGATTTGCTTCGATTTCGTTTAAGAACGAATGTAATTTTGGGTCCTTGCGACGTCGATCGCGAAGAGCGTCAAGAGCCACTTGCTGTTTTGCGCAGTACGTTGAGGCGGCACGTTCAAATGCCTCACCGGCGTCGCCGTCGAACATTTCAAGAAGAAGATCACCAACGTCGCCAACGCAGGGATTCTCTTTTTTCTTGCGCTTCATGGTCTGATTGAACCGGGAATGAATCGTTACCATTTCATCGAGGTTCGAGAATAGCAGCTGAATTTGATCCATTGGAAGCACTTGCGACTCCAGAAGTGGTTTATGGAATACGTGCGACAGGACCTTTAATGCACGCACGTGTGACCGTTCCGTGTGAAAGAGTTCTAACGACAACACGAAAATGAATCCAATGTTTTATCATATTTTATAATGCTTCTACAATACAAAATATAGTTTAAACTTCGACGGTCTGCACTTGCAGAATACAGTGTGATTTACAATGTGAATGGAAATGGGATACTCGTAGGAATAAATACAAATTATAATAGGGCAATATTATATTAGAGCTGGAATTAAATTGAGCTTCCGTTTGTATTTGAAATTTGATGATACTGATAGTGGTGTGTGATGAAAGTAGACAGAAAAAGTGTCACCAATTGTCGCACATTTGGATAATTTCCTGCACAATGCCAAATGTCAATGTACAAAGTAATAATTGCGAATATTTAAGAAGCGCAAACTTGTTGGTATTATTGGCTGCAACACTCAATATTTATACATTGGATGTTGCTTTATTTCTTTGATAGGGTTAGAGATTCTCATCAGGAACAGAACTTGTCAAAACAACAATAATGAATGTATGCATGGGTCACTACATTAAAGCATTTAATCCGCTTTACGAGCCATAAAAGTGGAAGTGACTAAAGTCTATGTCAATTTATCGGGATCACTTGGAAATTAGTTTAAACACCACAATAAGCGTATTGGACAACGTGGTTTGGTTTGTCCGAGAGCGATAGAAAACGTATAGTTCGCTGTGCTGCGCGCGGTTGGCTAAGTTTTATATAAATGCAAAGTCCGTAAGATCGTATCCGAAAAATAGGCAACATATGTATTCTCTCTAATTGACGAACGCTATCTGACGGAAAAGCTACTTTTATATTAAAGATAGCGAGTAACACTCTTGAGATATTCCAACTATAGATGTTCGTATTTCACAAATATAAATTTAAATATCAAATTTGACGGTATATAAAAATAAGCACCGCATATAATATTGTTTACATACTTCTTAAAGATAGCGTATATCAGAACGAAAGACATCTCCAATTCGTGAAGAAGATACGTCCAGCATTAACGGTGTACATGGTCAGTGCAATCGTTATAATATGAATGTGGGGTGTTATAAATATGTAATCTTTCATGGAAAACGGGGATCGGTTTTCTGGAGCTTGACAGACGATAAAAACTGTCTTACATACGCAAACGAATAAATGAATATTGTCTGCCGGAAATACTGTGTAACTAACACCATCAACCATTACCAACTTTTTGTGTACACTTAGAAAAATATATGGTGCACAGTTTATTGTCCGTGGTAATAGTTAAGGAGAAGCGTATGAGAATATACTCACCGTTAATAACTTCCTGTCTTTTCTTCTCTGAATTGCTAAGACGAACCAAGATATCTTCTGTAACACCTTGGCTCCAATCTGGTGGATCAGGTTCGACGTCAACATCACTGTCCCACGAAGTCGATGTGTTGGAAGTCGATGTAGCAGGGTGCACTTGTTCCAGGCTTGTACTTGGACTGTCCAGACTTCTGGTCGATAAACTACTATTGGATGAGCTACCCGCTGAATTCCCAGGAAATGAACCAGAAGGTTCGCAGTCACTAAAGGGACGGACATACATTACGATTTAATTAATGAGTGAGATTATATAGGAAAAGAGATATATGCAAATAATGGGCAGATTTGTGGAGGAGTGACAGCTAATCTTCACTACTCATTTCACCGCGTAAGGGTCTACAGTGTTTAAACATATCAGTAAGTAAGCTTTATGTGTTATAGGTTTATAGCAATTCGCACCGTAAATGAATTGGTTTGTCCATATTATTCTATTCCAGTATTGACAAGTTTTCGCTGTTTGAATCAGTTTAATATGAGAGTGAAATACGTTCAATTTTTGTCCACCCTCCGCGGGTCCAAGATATACCGCCGTGAAAATGTTAAAAATCATTTAAAGAATTAACCACTAAATAATAAAGCATAATCCACTTCAGTGAAAGCTCGCGACACTGAATCAAAGTGGAAGATGGTGCCTTATAAGTTTCTTTCATGAACTCAGACGACACCCCAAATAAATAGGATGCTTTACATAAACTTAAGCAAAGAAGACAACATGATGTTGTATCGTGTACACCAGAGGTAGTCAACCTGGCTCCTACTGCCCACTAGTGGTTTTACCCGATACTGAAGCACTTTCCTTTTTTTTTTTAGATTTAATTGACTTTTCAAAAACATTGAAATGGAAATTTTTATAATTATTGTTTGAAAAAATTAAGTAAGATATCCAGTATTTAGTTTCGCATTATCAGTCTCGTGACCTCATTAATAATTTATTGAATTCAATGTGTAGTGAGAGTTTTTCATGGATCGTGAATAGTCACAGGAGGTATGGTTCTGTGAGAAAACGTTAAGGATTTATTAATTTTGAAGGATTTACAGGCGTTCGATTCGGTTCGTAGGTAATGCAGCGAAATGCTCGACTCGCAATGTCCGACTTTTAACTGAGCCTGCCTGTCTCAAAACTTCACCGTTTTGACATTGTATTCTACTGTTTATCTATTATGGGTGGACATTCTCGTGATTTCCCCCCTCTGTACGCTAGTCTCTATAAAGCGACCCGCGGCCAGTCCTACCATCCTCTCCTCCAAAGGATGACACAAAAATAGGCCCGCGAATGATTCTATTGGGTAGCTTTCCTCTCGTCCATAGGGAGACCCGGGAATAGCCGTGAAAGGGATATACTGGGTAGCCTTCTGTACTCTCCCCTAGTGGAGGCAGTCAGTGCAGAGTCGTACCATCCTCTCCTCCAGGGGCTGACCCAGGAGACGGTCATTGGCCCCTCTAGCAGCTATCCTTTCTCCCTTTTTCCACTCTTTCTTTCTTTCTCTGTATTCCTTTGTCCCCCACACGGTTCACGGAATCACACAGTAGCAATCCGCGGACGAAAAATCTTGTTAAAGTTTACGCGAAGTCTGAGAATAGGCGGCAGTCCATAGACTCTGCGCAAAATATTTTAACTCGTAAGACAAGATGTGGCTACCAATTGCATGGACAGATTACGAAGTATCATTGTATGGTGCAATGACGCGGTGGGGTAGATGACATACACATATGCTGCCCCTCCTGATGAGTGGGGCACAGGAGCAGGCAGTGTCGGACAGCCACCGAACCTCTTGCAATGATTGGGAATATAGGTAAACCGGCGGAAGGCACGATGTCCCTCCCTGTGACAATGCGGTTGCTCGTAGGATTGGGGAGTTGGCAGAGTGGTGGAACAGGAGGATTTTTTCAAAAACGTGGCCCCTCTGGCTGACAGTCGTTTTCGCGAATCTTCTAGAACCTTTTAGATCAGTGATGGCGAATCTTTTGCGTTCGGCGTATCATAATTTTGAAAAAAATTTAACATTAATTTTTTTTATAAGTGCAATTATAGTAAAAAAAAACGTTATATTTTTGAAATTTATTTTATATATTTAAATGCCATTTAAGAAATAAATATCAACCAAAGTATGGATTTCATTACATCCATTGTAGTAGCCTTCCCGAAATACTTTTTTATCCAAAGAAAATACTCATAAGTTTTAGTTTCAATATCCCACTGAAAAATGTTAAGTTCACTTTTAAAACCGTTACCCGAAGCGCATGTTGACAACGACAAGGCTATTTTCAGAATTGGGCATTTTGTCCCTCGAGTAAATATAAAATGCCATGACTAAAGATTAATGCCTTTATAGTGCATTTCTTAACCTTTTTACATTAATGCCAATATTGGAACAGCGTGTCTTGAAAGTTCTCACTATGCATTTTTGCTACGCAAAACCGATGTGCACGTTTAAATCCGGTTTTAGAATTGCATTATTAATCATGAGTAACGTGAGTATTAATATGACTTGAGTAATGCTCAACTCTGACTGTTGCGAGAGAGGCAAATACTTGAATGATGCAATTATTTGTTTCTGCCGATGCGTGTCACCTCTAACAGGCGTGGAATAGGTTTGCCATGACTGTTCTAGATCCTTGCTAACGCTTCCTAATCTGTTGCCATGGTGGCGTGCTTGGCACTGCTAGTGTGACGAGAACAGTTAGTAGTTTCCCTCGCTCATTCCGATCCGGCGAAAAATTATTCTGGGTAGTGTTGCATGTTACACATGTAATTTCATTAGACTTCATGCTTTTATGTATGGAAAGTATAAATAAAAAGATAAATTTTAGCTACAGTAAGTTGTTTTGCAAAGATTTATTCTGCGAAACTCAACGAGCATCTGTCATAAAATGTTTGGCAAGTAATTATTATTATATGCTTACACTTGGTACAACTCTGCTTTTTAAATTTTGTATACTAAAGTTGCTTCTCTATTTTATAAATCACAATTACTGTGGAACCTTTGGGCGGTAGATATATGTAAAAAGGTTGACAACCCCTAATGTACACAATCGCATGTATACAGACAACGAAAAAAAGACAACTTATGAAGCAATGCAAGAACATATAGATGCGTATTTCAAGTTAATGAGGCCATACTAAAGAAAATAGAACAGGTTTACACGCAATTATCATATTTTCGTTGATGTACGAAAACATCCTTAATTTCTATTCTACTGAAAGTTCTGAATGAAGAGGCAAGAGGAGTGGTTACATTAAAGAAATTGTATTTGGTAGACTGATATAATAATAATGCTGCCGAATGTTTGCTATGCTATCCTACACGGTCTGCAGATTAACGAGCTGCATGGTTTTGTTATTGGGTATCTCCTTATTAAATCCCGTAGAACAAATCTGCCTATCATAACCGTTCTGTTGATTCTATTTAAACGAAAAATATTGAATAATTTAGCCAATAACTATTTGCTGTCAAGTTACTTATGGAAGATATTGTATGTATTGGTACTGTCGGTTACTGTACAATGTACAGTACTATACAATACATTACTACATTACTACAGTACAGTACAATACATTACTATTATGTCGTTAACATGTTGTATACATCTATACTTTTAGTGTAAGCACTAAATGCCCGCCAAATTCGAACATTCTGCAAGAAAGAAAAACGGGAATTTGGTGATTTTGTACTGAACGGTCCATAGACCATGGTTTCGAATTGTTTTGGGGATTTTGGCAACGTATAAGTCTTCTTTTCGCATGTTAGAGTAATTTACATAGCAAACACTTGTATGTTTTTTTTATCAAATTATCCAGTCGTAACGTTTAATAGTAAATACTGAATTTATAACACCTATAATATATTGGAGGTCAACTGTCACATAGGCAAATGTGTGGCAATCGTTTGTTGTTGGGAAAAGAAGTAAACCAATTTTTGTATTATCCGACGTTACTGATGAAAGGTGTTATTTAAGCTAATTTGCGCAACTGAAAACTGACAAATTCTGCACATAATCCAGTGGAAGGCAGCAAAATTTAAGAAAATCGAGGGGAATGTAATAATATGTATAAATATGATATATTGTAAACGTGAGCGTAGTAATACTAGCTTTATTGTTTAATACATAAACGATGTTTTATATTTAACGTTGCTAGTGGTTAGGGTATCACGCTGCGTTATCAGCAGGTTTAGTGTCGGTTTCTAAGCACCGATATAGCACCCACCATGCTAACAAGGGAAAGATCACCGTTGTGGGTCACCGTTTTGGTGAAACTTTGCGTAGACCTTCTTTAATCGAAAATATTAGACATGTGTTTTGCCCAAAGTGGCAATACATTTTAAATAGACAGATAACTAAACATAAATGTTTACAATAATAGTGCACTTTTATTTTAGTAATGCTGCACCAGCTGCACGATCATTTGTTTTGTAGTAAATAATCCTTTTGAAGTTTGTCGTGCATCATGGAATTATCTTTTAGTTTTGAGGTCCAATTTTAGTTATTGTACATATATGAATCAATATCAATCTTTGACCAAATAAATATTGAAACAAAATTGATGTAATTTATTCTCCCTTAATTTCGTAATGTGCTTATTTTTGAATTTATGTCTCTTACTCGTTTCGCGTTCTTTAAGTATACAACGATACACTGAAATTTTCACTTTGAAGTTAGCGATACATTTAAATGCTATTAAAGACTTTAAGTGTATTCATTATATACATTATTTTTCCACTAATGTGGCTGATATCTGTTTTACATAGCTCATGCAAAATCCTAATAACTACCCGATAACAGGATTTATTGGCCAAATCACGTTTGACGGGGAAATCAACAAACACTGTGGCCTAACGTCGTAAAAGGACCCAAGAATGGTGTTAAACTGGCGCAGACACGAGAGACGAGGTGTATGCGTGACCCTTCTAAAAGATTGAGTGACGTATTCGCTAACATCGATGTCCCTGAATAAGCCTTTGTGGATCCAAAACAATTTCACCAAGAGATAAAATTCTTGAGCTAACTAGCCGAAAATTGGACAAAAGTCTGGCAAATCTTTCCTCAGGCTAACACCCTGACTCGCAATAAGTGAAAAACTTATAGCAGAAAGGATGTTTTTATAATTGGGAGTATACCTATCGCACTTTAGGTGAAATCAACCCTTTGTGGTCGAGACCGTTCGAAGTCAACAACCGTCAGTTAAAACGTTGAATGAAGATAATGGCGAAATGTTCGGGCACATTCTAACGCCTAAATATGAATACTGTAAAGTGGGCTGATGTTTTCTATGTGAGTCGCTCCTTAGGGGTCGTCTGTTACTTAAACAATTTTCTTTTCCTTTAGTCTCTATTTCTTTAGTTACTTTATTACCAATAATTTAGTTGTTTGCAATTATATAGAGTCTGTTGATTTATTCGTCCTTAAATTGTACTATTTTTCTTTGTGACTTGGTACTTTTATGAAAATATGAATTCCATGACTGATAATTTCTTGAACATCTCCTACTATACAGAATACGGAATCTAATTAACCGCTAAAGAGAATCATTTAACTGAACGAAACATCCGGACTAGATTAAACTACAGTATTCATCATTAGTGGTTAAAATGTGACCAAAAATTTCGGCCATCTTACGGTCGTTAAAGAAAACACTATAGACGTGTTTATATTAACGCGTTTACGTGGGACATGTATATGAGTCGTTTGGCTCTGTCTGTTGGATTCGCCAAACGCGTGTATTCTTGGCCAAATTGATGGTTTACACAGAACGCATATATGCGGCGGTAGTCCGCAAAGGATTAATATTCTCTGTAGGGCAGCAGTTTCCAACCCGGGAGACGCGGACTAGACCAGGGGAGACCCCAACATTTTTAATAAAAGATTAATGTTCATACCATGATATCTACAAAGAAATAAACGTGCTCGCACTTTTTAATATAGCTAAATACAACTTTTTTTTTAAAGGGGGTCGTAGTAGTATAAAAGTTGATAACGGTTGCTGTAGGATGAAGAGGGACCAACGGCGGTAACACTCATGTAATTTAGTTTTTACAATTATTTTTATGAAAAAGTATAACAACACTTTTGAAAGTGTGCCTCTACTACAGGACTTTCCACAAAATGAAATGGCCGGATAAGGATGCCAGAAATGTACAGAGCCAGGTGAAGACCGGGCGAATACGTGTAGCTGTTAGTATGTGTAAGTGAATTAGTATGAGTAGCCATACGTATGAAGGGCCGCAAAAAAAAAAATGCTTTAGAGGTGTTCCATTTTTGGAGGCCAAAAAGAAGACAGGTTTTGGGTAAGTGCTGTGATCGGTGATGCATACATGGAAGCTGGAAAGAATTGCCTTGCCCGCTTTGACTCTTTCCACCTTTTTCCCAAGCTTTCCGCCCACTCTTCTGTCTTTTTACATGCGTTGGGAAAATAATAAGATGCAGCCAGTTTTACAGGGAGCAATCCTTTTACAACACACTGTACTGTTTTTTCTGTACTGCACAAATCAAATAATTTACATCTCTGTAAAATGAATTTGAGCGCACCATCAATGCATACATAAAATGTGGGTATGAAAAAATCACATATTTATAGAAATACATTTTTTTGCGAGTCTGTTGTGACGTATCACTATATAAAGCATAGCGGGTGCGATTTACACTGACTTTTTTGGTCATTTTCTCAATTGGCATACTCGTGGGCTCTTCTCCTATATTTGAATTAAGAACTATTTTTGAAAATACTGAAGAGTTTTAATTTGTGGTCATAAGAGTTATTGTGATTCCGAAAGAATGTGAATGAAATAGTCAAATTTGGAGGCCATGCCTCTCTGAATACGTTTTATTAAATGTGCAAAAGCATTGGCATAAGCATGTATACAGGATGAATCCGAAAGGGTCGCCAAAACTATATGGGGTGATAGAACACATTTACACGAGCAATTTTGGTCACAAAATGTAAGGCGGTCCGCAAGCGGTGAGAAGTTAAAAGGTTGTTTTCCACCGTCCAAGTTAATACGTTGACGTTGACGTAATAATCTTCTGGTATGATAAGACACAATGGTCCTAATATGTGTACACAGCTGCATCGAGTAAGTTTTAACCTTAGAAGTGCGCGTGGCCTAACGGAGATTTCCTCATAAATTCGCGTGTTAGCTCAACAATAGTGGAAAGTATTGTAGTAAGAACAGACAACGTCAAACTATAACACTACGAAAGGTATAATGGAAAAAATCATAGAAAGGATGGGAATAGTCCATAGGGCTGTGAAATGAAATCGAAGGACAAACAAACGGAAGAAAGCGGTAGCTATGAAAGCTATAAAGAATGCAGCTCATCAGACGCGGAATGTATTAAGTTGTTAAGGATGAAATTTGTAGCTAATAATAATATTGCCAGCTTTTTCAACTTATTATTTGTCATTGGCTTAATATTTCAGCGTTCTGTTTTTTTTAAGTCACACACCCCGCCTGTTTAAAAAGACCATTGTAAAATGCTCTAAAAAATATAAAAAAAATTCTTTGAATATTAATTTTGTTGAACCTGGAACGGTCAGAAATTACCACCATTATGAAGTATGAGTTCTTACGTGGAAATCTGATCCATTTTTGAACCGAATTGTCACTTGTGATGAGAAATGGATCCAATATGACAATCGCAAACGTTCAGCACAGTGGTTGGACAAGGATGAATCCCCAAAACACACTCCAAAGCGTAATATGCATCAAAAGATGCTGATGGTAAGCGTTTTGTGATCTAGTGCTGGTGTGATCCATTATGATTACATGAAACCTAGTTCACCGATCACAGTAGAAATATACTGCAGTGGACTGGACGAAATAATGCAACAATTTAAAGAAAAACAGCCTAGATTGGTCAACAGATTGACTTCTATCTTACTGCACGATAACGCAAAACCACAGGGATTGGAATACCACTTCTTACGCAATTCGGACAACTTTTTGTTTAGACAACAATTTAATACCGACAATGCTGTAAAACACTCCGCCAGGGTTTTACACCACCGGCCTGAACAACCTGCTGTTTAGATGATAGAAATGTACAGACAACGTGGGTGCGTACTTTGATGAAGAAAATAATGCCTTATATTTGTAAGTGATGAAACTACTTTGCTGTTTATTCTACTTTGACTTGTACTTGCACAATATACATATTTATCAATTTGCCAGATATTCAATCATGCAAGTTTGCGTCCCTGTACTAATCACCCGTCTCAGAAACGTTACCTGTGTTTCTAACTATATTACGCATAATATTATTTGTGTTGATTACGTTCTTTTCTGTAACTTTTCATATTTTTGTACCAATTTTAGGTATAGTATTTAAGAGATATAGGCCAAGGTTTGGTACGTAAACCACTCCATCCGGCGGAAAGCGATAAAATTGAATGAAGCCGATCAACATGTGAGTAATAGTACCAAGTATATACGGTGAAAAAATGGATTATTGGCACCACCCCTCCCCCACCCGGAAATATATAGTTCGCTGTTTTAAAAAACAATTATTTCTTCATAATCTACTGAATGACATATTGCAAGATAAATTCGAAATATCTGAAACGACTATAACCATTTGTGAAGTGTAACCGAATTGAAATAGTGCAGCGAACAAAAATGCAATTTTAATCCATGTTGATTAAAGACAGTTTACACAAGCCACTCCTTTATCACATTCTTCCGCTCGAAGTTATATAGAAGTGACTCCACCTGCTTATAATGCTGTAGAACTTGCGTAAATGGCTCAGCTAATAACGCGGACCACCCACTGTATTGACGTGCCACGTTTTCACCAGCGGTGTTGGCACATTTACGGTGGCATTTGCTGTGAATCATCGATGTTGATCGGGGTAAGAAAAGAAAGAATTGTAGTTGTTGATAGCATTATTTTTTTATTATACTAAATTATCCGTAATGTTTTGTGAGAAATAAAACATTGCGACTCCCAAAGATATTTTGTCATATTTCGTTTTAAACGGTAAACTACGGAACCATGTAAAATTTTTTTACCAGAGTTGAGGGCCTTAAACAGGACCTTCTATCTTGTACCTTCTATTGATATGCATAACGAATCATTCCTCTTTATTGTTTGAACAATAACAAGTATGATATTACGTCACACAAGAATTGGATAGTTTTCAAGTCAGACGCAGTTGCATTTATTGAAATTTAGCAGATCCGGAATTAAGGTAACATGGAACAAATAGGATTAGTCCTATGTATTGATCAAATCAATAGATGGATTAGTTGCAACAAAAAGTGTTAACTGGATCACATGACTAAGTTCAGGTTAAAATGACGAGAAGTCTTAGTATTTTTTACTTCAATTTTGAGTCATTCACAATGAATTTACTGTGCGAGTTAGGGATCGTTTTGCAAAAACGTGACCTCTCAGAAAAAATCTCCTAAACCTAGAAAGAAACCGAGCAATTTTATATGCGCTAATAGTAAGGTTAATATTGTTAATTCAACAATTACGAGATTTCGTTTAGAAAAGCTCTTATTCATTTTATATGATGAATTTCAATAATGGCAAACTGAAGATGTTTATTCAAACAAGGTTTAGATTCTTGTAAGTTGAACCAGGGAGGATGAATTTAATAAGAGTTTCTGAACAACGAAAAAAGATTGTAGCCGAACATGTTGAATGAAAAAAAAGATTGAAACAGAAAAGAAAGAAATAATGCGGAAAAACAGATGCACATTTTCCGGGCAATAACAATACAGTTTTTCAAACGTTTTGCAACTTATGATCGTTATTTAGACAGCATTCCTGTAGGATTTGTTTAACATTCGTATTCGGTACATCCGTACGATAGTTAATGAGAATTGTTTTTACCGACTAGAATAAGTTTAAAGTAAAACCCATACATTAGCTCAATTCACGTTACGCAGGATTTCAAATAGTTTGTGTCAGTTTAAATGTGTTAATTGTACGCACTTATTGTACAGTTATACAATCAGATGTTGTGTGCATAAAATAAATAATCTTATGTGAGTCATCCTATTTAAACGTTTGCGAACACGGCGACTGTTTAATCTTATATTTTCCCATAGGGCCCGTAAAAGTACTGTATAAAAAAACCTCTATAAATAAAGTGTTTCTTTTCTTTAAAACTTTAAATTTCAAATTAAATTGTTCATAATGTAAGATGCATACAAGAAGAGGTGACTAAAGTTTTCCTTGACGATGAAAATTATCAACACTATACCATTGTGTGGCAGAAAAGTTGCTTTACAATTTTGCCGATTTAAACACCGACTCGTGTTGTGAGCAAAGTCTATGAACCAAATATTAGCGATGGGCGAAGGAATTTCTATCATAAATGTCAATCTATGGTGGCGTCCATTACCGTGGGCATCCGTGTGTCGATTTTTGTGGGACCGTACAATACTAGAAAATAAAATAATTGTAAATAATACAGAATTCGCGTAAAAAAAGGAAAGGGGTTGAAAAATACAGATACTGCAACAAGGAGACGAACAGTGTTGTAAAAAGCTTTAGAATTGTAAAATAAATAATTGATTTTTTTTTATCGTCCATGTTTCTGCTCTATTATTAACACGGGTAAATCCATATATTTATTAACACAGTTCTGCAAGCTTCTAGTTTTTCTATGTCATATATTTACCTTCTACTAAAATCGATTGCCTCGAAAAAGGTCAATTCGGGGCTGACATTAATTCGATCGCAAGAGACAGTACGACATTTAGCAGAATATCAGTTATGGCTAATTTTCTTGTCCGAAAACTTGTTTAAGTGTGACAGAGCGGTTGCAGTAATAGAGAGAAAGTGGAAAAAAACGTATGCTTCATTCGAATAATTTAAGTACTGCTCTATCTATGTAAGAGATATACCACTTCCGACAAATAATTAATTATGGAGAAGTAGATTCAGTTAATTCTTCATTTATGGCAGTTTCAGAAAATTGCATTTCGTTTCCAACGCGCCTGTTATCATATTATAATGTTTCACCGTTTCTTTTATCTGTCTCTATTGGTAAAAACTAAGAGGACAATTAATTCTCCAAAATTGTTCAACATAACTTAAGATTGATTTTGATCAAATTTCATGTACTTGTACTTATATAAGTATATGGTTTTATCTGTAGTAGCTCATTTCGTGGCCATGTTCACCGGAAGGAGGGATCAATGTTTGTAAAACACTATAACAGCGAAAATTTAAAAAAAAAATCTCGTTGTTGGGCTGACCCCCAATGTTAAGAAATCATCAAAAACAATATTTTCGTTAGACATACTATATGGTATGCTATACGTTTGCAATACTAAAGTTCTAAACGATTCATCGCTTTGTTCAGCCACCAATAATTTACATAAACTGAAACAAAAAAAGGGAAATTCTTTCTTTAAACCGAAAACTCTTAATTCAATCTCTGTTTTAATCTCTTTCAAACGATGTAACGCAGAAGTTGGGGACAACGTTGATTGAAACGTTATAATAATATAGCGCGAATCGTGACTCCAGTGAGGTATGCGCCTTGTACCTAAGTGAGTCCTACGTTGTATAATTGCGACATATGTTGTAAATACAAACGAATATTTAGTAAACTTCCTTAATTACGGTCCCTTAAATCCGTTAAAACTTAGTCGCTGTCCACATTATCATTCGTGTCTATTGTTCGTCTCACGGATCGAAAATATTTATTTAAAAGTGCGACATTCCTCCACAAGAACTGTAGGGTCCTTTACTTATACGTTAAGTAATAAACGATGTTCAGGATTCTTCAAAATATGCAGTAGTACTTTTAAATGCATATTTGACATGATAAATCTCATAAATGATGACGAAACTGATTAATTTTTATTGCATTCAACGAACAAGTATTACAGTGAACAAAACAATTTGGTTGTGTTAACGAATTGTGTCTTTGTTGAAAAATTTAGGAATGTATGATTACATTGAACTGGCTTTGAAATATTTTATTTTTGCCGGACCTCTCCTTCTCAGACTTAAGGTGCGTCAACTCTATCGCTTGCACCACGGTTCGATTTTATTTTTATAACTTTGATATTGTCGATTATCCGAGATTCCGACTTACGTTACTTTGAAGAGGATGAAACGGAGGTCCCACAAGGAGCTTTTGATAAAAATTGGTACGTAGAACTTTTTATTATATTAGCCTTCGTAAATTATTGAGAGTTCAATAAAACAACGAATCGTTTATAAGTTGCGTATTGTAAATTTACGCTTGCTTCGTTCAAAAGTTATGGCTGTCGATGTCTTTTGCAAATCTGGAGCATTTACTCCCTTCTCCTCACCGTCCGTGAATGGCCATGGTTGTGAAACGACTACCAAAAACGATCCGTCTTATATATATCTACAAATGTGTTATAACGAACTTGTTCAAGATTAGTCTTGGATAATTTTATCCGATTTTTGCATATAGTCCTCTAATTAAATCAATGCAACTAACAATTTAACAATTTGTCAGTGCAAATATTGAGGTTATGAAATATTGGCTGATTCGCTTAGGTCACATAACCACTCAGTGTCATCTAGTTCAGAAATGCGGTACGAACAAACAAGTTTGCAAGCAGTGTACCGCAACTAGTGGTGATCATAGGTTACTTTCTTTATCGTTATACGTTACTTCATTTATCGGGTTTTTAACTGGTGTCGTAATTTTTAGGAATGTTTAATAAAAATTTTTAAAGTTATCTTACGATAACTCTTCATACACAATAGAGGAATTACAGTAAAGCGTGAAGGTGAAATAAGTTGGTGAGAATATCGTAAATGTTCATAAAGTAATTTAGGTAGGAGGACAGAATATGTTTAACTAGAAGAGACATAAGAAAAAGTACTTAAGGTAGCGTAGTATGCAAGTATTGGGTAGAGATTCAGGCGTAGACGTAATATTAGCAAATGTACGATTATTAGGTAGGCCCGTTGCCACGAGACTGTAAGTCGTTTCGTAATCGACTATTTTTATTGAAGTTTGATGCGTATCCGTGTATATTTCTGATCTAAAAATTTCTCGAGACTTTTTAGCCAAATCCATGACCTTGCTGTAGATGTATGCTTTTCCACGAATGTACTAACATTGCTAATGCATCCACTATGTTACTCTTCATATTCTTTAAAAACAACGCGAAAGAAATGTTATCACTTCTTCAAAGAAGTTTAGAAAGCGTATAGAATTTTCAAATTGTACTTAATTCGATTATTTTTAATAAGTCCGTAGGTTGACTGCTATTGGAAATAGTTGATTATTATTTAAACATAGTATTTAGAGCCATTCTATTACATTATGGCCACGTTATTAAGAAGAAAATAAAAATTCAAGTTGATTAAAAAATATTACGGTTATTTATACTTTAATACCTATATGCAGAACTGAAACTGTGTTTGCTGTAGAATCAGTCTAAAAATAAAGAAACTAAAACTCCACTATCTACTTTGGCGGAGATGTAAAGCGTGTCTACGCATAATTCATATGTCAACGAAATAAAACCAAGTGTACGCGTAAAGCTTGACTCTAAATTGAGATTCGCGCTACGGTGCCAGCGATCAGGCTTCTTGGAAACCGAAATGTCAGTCACGAATCACAATTTCTGTAGAAAGTGAATGTTTTGCACAAAATAAAATACCCATGTCTGCAATACCATCACATTTAAATGCAGTACTACACGAGGTTTTATACTATCTCTTTCTTTTTGCCTGGTCTAGGAAAAAATCCGAACATATGTCATACACGAAGAACTAAAATAACCAAAAATCAAATAATCGAGAAAATGGTATGTAAGTTGGCATCGAAACATAATTCATCCGAAAGCCAGAATTATGTTCAATCAAATTTGAGAAATTACAGAAGTTGACATAATTCCCGTTTTTGTGTTTGCTACAATAATATTGCTTTTAAAACCATAGTTGTAACAGTAGTAAAGCTATTAGTATATTTGGATTGATTCCAGTAATGTTTAAGAAGAACAACGTCATATTTTTGATTATTCATGACAAATGAAAACATGTGATTATCCGATTATCAATCAATATTCATAACAACAAAAGAGACGGAAAACGACAATGGTAAAAAACATCGCACTGTTCAAAATAATCATAAATGCGTATGTATGCGCAAACTTCGTATACATGTATTCTGCACTTAGCCACGTAAAATACCGTGTTCAATTACGTTAATCACATGCTTCGAGTAACCTTTGAAAGACACAGCAAAAATGTTACAAACACAGAAACTGCACTGGTGCGAAAGCACTAATGATCATCAATTTACTATACGCGTGATTTAAAACGGTTCAAGGTAATCTTGAGATTACTGAGTCACAATTTACTTATTAAGGTGAAAGTAGAAGTAGGCGATAAATGTTTTTCAGTTAAATAGACGGATTGCTTCGACGCGTTGGCGTTTCGTTGTCGAGCCGTCGCAAAAGCCACCCGCGAAATTGAACATTATACTGAACGCTTCTCGGGCTGCCTATACACCTTTGGGAAATGGAGAGTAGTGTCAGTTAAACGAGGAGAATGAGGAACAGGGCGTACACGTGTGTATGTGTTGATTGGGAGGGACAGGATAGGAAAATAGAGTCGCACGAGCTTGCGCGCTTCGAACGTGCGAAAGCACAGGCCTATAGTTATACGGCTAGAACGCAAAATGTGTCGGCAATTGTCGACGAGCCAATCGCTATTGCATCATTAATGTGGTATGTTTGACACCCGCGTACCATATTTTTCAAAATCAAACGGATGAAATAAACTTGCCCAAAATGTGCAACTACAGATAGAAGATGTTTAATCATAATGTTTCGCGAAAACTTTTATTTTATGTTACAGGCAGACGCTATTACAGAAAAAACGAGGAAATTATTGAATGTAAAAGACGTAACTTGCACTAATTTGAGCAAAATATTCCGTCTGCGTATAGTAAACAATACTTGAAGATCACAAAGAATAAATACCGTAAAAGACAAAACTGCTAGATCTGTAATTATTGAACACGATGTTTGCACAAAATTGATATATTCCATTCGTTGATAATCGTGCGTTCTCTAAGAAGCTGAAGATTAATTACATATTAGATATTAAAGAAAAAAATTATGTTGTGGGCTATGCCCTCATAACTTAAAAAGATGAAAGTTGGGAAAAAAGAAAAAGAAAACAACTGACGTGCATTGCGCAATGACACACAATTCAGGATTTTATCAAACTCTTAAACGAAAACTATAAATTGTACGAGAAACAAATAATTAAAAACTCGACAAAATTACGGTTTGCACTGAAGAAATAGCACATCTACAGTGCCGTTTTCTCCTGAAAATATATAATACATATTCATACTGTGTGCTGTTATTTTTTCAAAGGCTATAGCCGAAGAAGATGGTCAAAAATGTCTCTTGCACCGAATTAATTCATCGTTCATCAAAGTTTGTCACGTTGAGTTTTGCGCAGCTGGCATTAGAACAATTATATAAAGTTATACTTCATATTGTTTCATAGTTATAATTTACGTAGTGTAGTACACAGTAGAATAGTTTAGACATTGGCGAGATAGGAAATTTAATACATAGAAGTGTTTTCCTATTATTCAGTTTACGTATTACCCTTCCATCACTATTTCAAAAACTAAAATTAGTTTTCCTTCCCTTTCACCGGTGACATCTCAAACCTCAGTGTGAACTCCCTACAACAGTATCTGAAATGTGGAGCTGGGAAACGATAAAATGAAACACCAGGTTTAGTCCCCCATATTCTCAGAACGTAGTGAACAAAAAAGCATCAGGAAAATCGAAGCCACATCTGGTAATGATGCGCACATTTAATTTTTATCACTTTCAAATAGAAATTCAACTACTATGGAAGCAAAAACCAAAAAAACAATCAGGATAACTTCTATTTCGTACTGAAGAAATGGCTGAACTGAGGTGTAAGTATCTTCTTCGAATCACGAATTATTAATGACGTATCCCTTATTTATTTCATATTTTTGGCTTTCGTGGAACATTGTCGAAAAATCAAAAACCTTTTGTCTAGTCAGTTTGTGCGTATCAGAATAACGCATGAGGTAAGATTTTGTTCAGTTTTTTCACATAACTATTGGATATCCTATGGGATATTTAATGTTACTAAGTACATTGAATAGCCGTGAGAATACCGAAAACAATTAAATCTCAGAAAAAAAGCGGCATTCGTGATACACGGTTCCTTCACTATCAAAGCGATATTTTTCTGATTTTATTTGTTTTTTACTAGTTGGATTTCCTATGTAAAAATCTGAAAAACATCTGATATGTGAGTTACCAGTTTGAGTTTTTCCCACTGTTTTTATCCATTAGGTTTCGAGAACATGGTGGAAAAATCAAACAGTACATTTTACCTTTTCCTATGCCCACAGTCCATATACAAAGCTGAAAATTCACACAAAAACTTATTTTTTCATAAGCTATCGAATGGCTCATTCGAAGTCTCAATTAATGTTTCCAAACTACATGTTTCAAATTAAAAGTGATCGTTTCTATATTCTTTTACTGAATCTACTCACTCATGCTTACTTTTTTTAGAATAACTTGTTCAAATAACACAATAAACCATATTGTTTATGAAGAATAAATTTTCTGTTTCGACTGGAAGGTTTTATATTGGTGTAGTGCTTAAAGTCCACAATAAAGTATCAGTAATAATACTGTAGACATAAGGAATCGAGTGCGGTGCTATGTTGGGTAATCATACGAGCTGAAGGCGCACATTTAGTGATGACAATAGTGTGGATAGCGATTGAAACATAATCATTACGGTAAATACGATTCGTATTATTACTATACGGTGTGCAGACAAATAACATGTACAAGCGGGCACGAGATGAGGATCTATAAAGAAATAAGAACAATACATGAATTCAAATCTTTTCATTTAAAACGTTGAGTTTATCGAATTTGAAAATGCAACGCGTTCAGATATGTGATTTACTGAAGTTAGCTTTCATTGGTACACCCAACGGTGATGCACACGAATAGAAAATACGTTGATGTGATTGAAATTTGGAAGACTTGTATTGAAAATATCTCTGGTACTATTCTTTACTACCGAAAGCATCATCTTAACTGAAGGTTTTACGGCGAAGAACGTTACAAAGAATAGAAGGAACTTTTTTTTCCGAAAATGTCCATATAAACCGCGGTGTGAAGCTTAGGCTTACCATGTGTGTCAGAAAAGTTTTACGAAAGATAAAGTTCTGAAAGACACTTACAATAATACCACACTTAGTTGACGAGTAATATGTTCTCACTGCAATGAAAGCGATAAAACTATTCGTCGCATGCTAGATGAGAGTGTTGTATATCCATACGTTTGGACCTAGTGCAAACACTATCAGAACGCGAGTTTAGACCACCAATGGCACGTTATGATTGAACACTTTACTAACAATATAATAATCCAGAAACTATCCCACACAATAACAGCGGACGCACGCATCGGAATTTCAAGCTTGTTTTCCCCCCTAAAAACTAAGCTTAAAATGATAAAAAAAAAGTATTGAACTTTCTGCTGTTATTTGTTCATAAGAAATCACCTCGTATCCGCTTTTACATCATAATTCGCCTGCATTCTGTGCGTTGAACTTTAATGTATAGCGTTTCCAAACATGTAAAGTCACCGGAATATTTACGAGTAATATTACATTAATATTGGTCGTATGTAATAGATGTTTTTAGTAGAAACATATTAGTAGTTGACTCTATCATTTAATAAATCTTGGGTATGGGAACGCTATAACATAATTGATGCAACATAAATTAAAATGTAACTCACTTTGTTTTGGAGAGATTTGGGTCGCTGGTTTTACGTTTTTCCCGCAATTGCCGCTGAAATTAAAACACATTGAATATTTAGTCTGTTATTACGACCGGAAAGTAATCAATAATATAACTATTTCTTAATTGTTCGTGAATGTTAACTTATTAGTGTTAAGTACATAGTATATATTTGTTCATGGTCATGGTACATGCTATCTATAGATTTGTGAACAGAAAAATTACCTTATGATGTATCCGCTCTTTGTAACTTTCAGACCTGTTTATGTTTGACGCCTTTGGTTTAGTGGATATATTCTGCTGTACCCTGAATAACAAAAAAAAGAAAATATTGGTGTTAATCTATACATCTCTTTAAAAGGAATAGAAGTAAAATATCAAAGTAACGACATATATATTCAGCAGTTTTCAGTGTTATATACCACAAAAATGATTCCAAATTAAAGGCAATTTGCAAAATCAATCAACTTACGATAAAGGAGGAAACAATGAAACTGTTTAAAAAAAGTAAAGTTCTCTAAAAACGGATAAGTTAAAGCAAATAAAAATGACGAGGAATGTACATTTCAGTTATATCTTCTCTAGAGGAAGGATCATCCGTATTGTCGGGATGTTCTCCACCATAGGCCGAAATGCGCCCCCTTTCTATACTGCTTCTAGAGTTGCCAGCTGCACCGGATCCGCGATAGTCACCTAAACATTAAGTAATAGTAGAGCAACAACTGTAAGAATACTGGTAAATTCAACACGGGCTAGTCGAATATATCTCTAATTTCCAATAGCATAAGATATTAATATTAAGTTACTATTTTTTTTGTATCAGTAATCAATCAATAAGCGTAAGTATTGTACTGCATGATTATTTGCTAAGAAACTCAGATAATCTTATATTGATAAATAATCATTATACGTTCTAGATGATAAGCCAAACGAACAATACATCAGTAACACCGATTGCCATATATTTCTACGTACGTTTATAATAACTTAATCCTTTAACTGCTACCGGCACATATATGCGCCTGTCAACAACTATTAATGTGGAATAAGAGCGCTCACTGATTGTTCTACTCAGTGTCCGATGATGGCAACTGCGCGCGAGCGTGTGGGTGGGTGTATGAGATACAAAGTACGGAATAGTGTATTAACTCTTGCGGTGTTACATCTAATATGCGCAACAGTAATGACTGCAAAAACCATCGCAATAGAATGTTAAGATCATTATAGTTAAACTATTACTACCAAATTTTACTGTCAAATATTTGCTATGTACATTGATTACTATCCTGGCCCCTACTTCTGTACGCTTTCATTCTTCATATATATCCTTATATGATGGCCTGAAACGTATTGAAGTATTCATATGAGACAGTCTGCCATATATTAAAAAATGGTTTAGTTTTTTTTTTCAAATTGTCCAAAAACATTACGATAGCTCGATGCTTTATTATGATACTGTAGTTTTAAATATAAGGAGTAGCTGATTATTTCAACGTTAAGCATGTGCAACCTTTCAACGACTCCAAATTTTTCGTTCAATCGCTGCACACAGAACTAACCGCAGAAGTCGTGAGTTGTGTGCTTTTCAGGCAGTACAAAGTTAATTTAATCGATTGCGAATTAAGTATTATTCAACCTTCAAGAATTCTCGCCCTACTTAAATGTGCACATCATTGAATTTACTTAATATCTAACAAATTCCTAATATAGATAGAAAAGAATTTTAAAAAACATATAAAACTGTTTGAACTATAATACACTCCCACATAATATAATTTTTTATAATGCAGATTCCAACAAACTCAACAAAATATAATAAAATTATAGAATTGTCTTACATAATAAACACATTTTTTTAGTTGATTGTGATATTGTTGCCTCCACCGCTCTTAATTTCTCCTATTTTGTAATTGTTTGCGTGCATCAACAATATGCATTTTTTCATTTAATCAGTAGCATAATGTATATGCAATATATTTTAAAGAAACATATGAAGTAATAAAAGAGAAAGTAAAATAAGGTAAGTAACGTATTAACCGCGGAATACGGATATTCTTTGCATTGTCAAATCCATCCTAATACGAATTCTCTCTCACGATAATATTATGTTGACTTAACATAAAAATTGCTTCATTGTTATACTTAGGTTGTTCTTGATGAAATTTAATATACCAACTCAATGTTAAATCCTACTCTTACTTTGTTGCTTTCAGAGAATATCTCTGTACGCATTTTTCTGTATATTACAGCACTTTATCGTTTTTATTTCATTTTCCTCACACGAATCACTGAATTTCTCAATCCAACACAAAAACTTAACCGTTCTGCCGAAACTCGTCGCACTCTCTTGCCAAGCATAGAACTTCTGTCAGATATTGCTACCGTCGCGCAGAAGTCGTCTTTCCCACTTCTTCTAACGCTGTGTACATGTTTGGTCATATTTCAAATATTTAAGCTAGAAAATCCCTAGCATTATATTTCATGATTAGAAGATGCTGAATTATTTTAATTTTGAGTAATCTGCATATGATATTGCAGACAAGTTTAATTCCACAAAAGCGTTCAATATTTACACAAAGCCATAGTTGACGCATAAAATAGCTACACAATTGTAGGCTAGAAGCAGATCAATTTAAACCTAATCTTTGTGGAAATGCGAGATATTATTATAAGCAAATGAAAGTTGTATGCTTGCATAATGTTATTAACGTAAAATATATTTTAAACAGAATTTTTATAATTCCGGAGGACACGCTCGTGGTAACTATTATTGTAAGTTATTTATTACGGTTATTTATAAGTTTTTTTATACGTATTTATTACGGTTAATTATAATTGTAAATATTCATACTTGCTAGCAAACCTTCCCACCGCTTACATATATTTACAAAGAATAATACGTAGGCTCATGAACTGAACTGATACAGTTTCATGATTTCCTCTCTTCCTTCTGATAGCACGATTCACAACCTGTAAGTGTTGCTAGTGCTATTGTGCATGTGATAGCAACATAATTTCTCATTTCTGATATTTGTATTCCAAACTACTATTATATTTCGTAAAAGTTTGTTTTTGCAAAATATTGCACTTTACATGAGTTATGTAATTAAAATGTTAAAGAATTTAATAATATGCATTAGATAATATCTTAATGTGTTAATAACGATGTAACCGGTTATTTAACCAGCTGCACGTTTATTTTCAATAGAAGCGTCTACAGAAATTTGTATAAAAGTTGGACACCGTTGTGATACGGAGAATGCTGATTAGGTCAGGCATAAATTGATAACGCCGCCCACGACTACCCGACTTTACTTGCATGAAATAATAACATATACTGAGTGTCCCATTAAAATGAGTACTTTGAACATCTCGGGTGCTTTCATCAACGTCATTTTTTCTGAAGTTCTTTCTTTTTAAACAGAATTTTGATAATATGGGCATAATATATAATGTCAGCACAAACCGATTACCTTGTAACACTAGAACTACCACGTGGCGTGACGAAGAACATTGGACATTTAGAGAAAGAAAACACCTGATTGATTTATTCACACATTTGCAGGAAGAAAAATGAGTCATGAGTTCTACCTCGGTCATGATTATCGATGAGCGCATCAAAATCCGCACGATGCTATATAAACGGGTACGAAATGTGCAAGTAAGTCTATACTGTAATTGAAAACAGAAACAGATATTAAAAAAATATATATGTGTATATGTATACACATTGTTACGACGCTGAAGCAGGAAACATGACACAACAAGCATATACAGACGCGTATAAGAAAATAAATATATGTGCGGAAAATCACTTTTGAAATCGCAACACATTCTCAGTTATTGATATTAGATATATTCTGCTAGTACGATTGTAAAATAGAAAGACCATGAAATAATTTATTGTCAGTGCCATTTAGAAACAATTATAAATTTGTGACGAATTGACCTTCGGAATTTTGTATGTTTATTTGACGATGTGTTACTATCGTAAAAAGATTATATCAAGTTTTGTGTAAATCAAGAATTCCTTCTATGCTGCATAAATGTAACATAAATATAAATTGTCATCAAAAAGTTAGTGAAATATAACTAATTCATGACAAAATGTGTATGTATTAATTTATGTCTGTGTTATATTCGCTATTTTTATCTGTGGCATTAGAATCATTTTTATATTCGAAGATAAATTTCCAGTATTAACAATAAGTACCATCAGATAGACATTGCCTCAAAATTGATAGATGTAGATTTTCAAATTTTTCTAACAGACTATGGTAACACAATCTATAAATAGAACTAAAGAAAAAACTATTATGGCAAATGGGGTTTCACATTGAGTGCACAATGTAATATAATCTCAGCATAATTTCATAAAGTCAGGGCTTCTAGTTCCGCGCTATGGTTTATCCGTTTATCACGTATATACGACTGGTGTCTCCCGGTTCACGATTTCCCTGTTTCAGGGAGAGTCATCAATTACCCAATAATAGTAATTTTTTTATTTTCCGGTTTATATTTGACGCTGGCTCCTTCTAAAGGAAAGGCACCTGGATGAAATATCGTCACCCCGAGCTTCGGCTCTTCTATGCACTTATCTCCTTGAATCCTTTTCTATCACACATCCACCGTAGGTGACTTTCCCAGTGATACATCACGAAACCCTGTCTTTTGGATGCACCACGCGAAGACTAACCGCTACACTAACGCTTCTTCCTCACTGACAATCGGGCGCAGTCTTCATAGATATCGTGTCAGCCCTAACCAGCCCTAACCACCCTGTAGCGTACCGGTGGTGTTTTGGTCAGAGACCCCCCACCCAACCCTAGCGTCTTGTTCAAGATTCCACCAGCGGAAAATAATAAAACTCTGTCAAGCAATTCAATCAATAAATGTCAATAAATACAAGAAAACTAATACTGTCAAGTTTTCGTATTAATATATTTAATTGATTTTTGCTAAAATAGATATTTTAAGTATTTTAGAAATTATGCTATCTCAACGAATCTATTTTTAAGTCACATCTACAGCCACTGAAGACATATGTTTACAGACTCTTTAATGCAAATTTTGAGCTTCTAATTAATTCCACGTTGTATACATTACAACATTACAGATTGATAAAGCGTAACAAAATAAATGTAATGATGAAATCATATGCAGGAGGAAAACCTTAAGCATTTCCATTTTGTAAAATCTAATATACCAAGAGAAATTCTGATCTTGGAGATTAAACACGCACGTGATAGATTAATTAAAAAAATAAATAAATAAGAGAAAATTGAGAAATGGAAATCAAAACAATATTTGTAATGAAAACGCAGCCGTCCTCGGTCACCGAAGCAGGGCCGTGTGGTCCTGTTCTTTTTAAGAAAATGAATCGTCCATTATGGAGTTCAACCATTGTCAATTTGTTGCAGTAAAACCATACCATATATATTTAAAGGAAAAATGTAACACCTCTTGCGGGACATTTACATACATACTAGTAAATCGATAAATAGGAACTTAGTGGTGGATTATGGGAAACTGTATTTTTCATTTTCAATTGTTAAAAGAAAAAAGACCGTAACATAATAAAATACGAATATTAAGAGTATTCATTTAACACATCATATTGGCACTTATTGGAGAACGATGTCATTAAAAACGACTAAATACTGTGGTAATCAAAAGTCAAGATTCGGCATAAATCTAGTTATTGTATGTATTCAAGTTGAACCATTTGGGAAATACTGTTATTTTCAATTTTAATTAATCGATACAGCCCGCACCCCCGCCAAAATACAATTTGAAACTTGTTACAGTTTGTTTTAGCAATGAGTAAATGGTAAATTTACGATGAAGGCTTGGCTTAAGAGATCTTTTCAATAGCCTATCGGTTTCCACCGCTTAGTACATTGAAACATTGCACACTAGACCATTTATACCTACCTAGTAAACATCAACGTTATTTTATTTTGTAATTTCGTAGAAACTTAATGTATTGTGTGTTGTGTTATCTAAGATCGCTGCTGCATTTAAATAATTAAATAAGTCGACTGCCCATGGATGTTGAAATATTTTGTGTTGCTTCTTTTTTAATTACTATACGATAATTACGAACTACATCTTGAATAAGTTAAACAATAGTTTTGACCATTCAAGGCAAAATTGGTGAAGTCTTAGAAAAATGAAATGCAACTTACCGCTTTCGCTGTCCGTAAGTGCACCGGTGTCCTCATCAGCCCGTCTAATACGCTCCACTGTAATTACATAATATTTAATCAGTCGAGTTTAAAGTTTTCATATTTTTGCTGCTTCCATATACATGATACGTAAACTTACTATGGTACAGGTGATTTTGGGAATGATGCTGATGATGGGAGGATGGTGGTTTTCGCTCTGGCCTAATGCGCTCCATTAATTTACTAATACGATCATTAGTTCTTTCCTTCCTAACTAAAGGTCCAGGGCAGCTTTCTTCTACTACTCGAACACATTGGCGATGCACACTTAGCGAACAGTCTATGATAAAAGAGTACTTCGTAACCAGAAGGGAGAGACATATTAATAGGTCATGTGTAAGATAAAAAGTTGCTGGTACCAACCACTGCATAAATATCCCTGCGGTCCTATTCCACCGATAATCAGCTGACAATGATTGCAATATGTTATTGTAAAATACTGGTGAGCAACAAAATGGTGTCCCCGAATAGTCATTTTTCGCGTCTTTCCCGTGAGCAAGCGTCCTTTAATATTCGATTTATCTTTTGCTACAAATGTAGGTACACGCTCTAGAGGTACTGGTCGTACTTGAAAAATTTTTGTTAGCACTGTTGCTAAGCCAGCGGCAGTTGTAAATTGTCGTTGATCAACGTGCTCTTTCTCTACATCCTCGCTGAAATTTGCTTGGAATTATATAAAACCCTTTATCGTCAATCTTTAACAATCAAAAGTTTGTAATATCATACAGGTAAGGCTCCATTTTGGGTAATAAGTATGTTTCTATGATTTTAATTTCCCGTGCTTTATCGGACGCGCTTTCATCCAACTGAGCATCACTAGGGCCAAACAATGTTCCTAATCCTGCTGTTCTTTTTTGTTGAAAATCTGCTAGTTGTTCATTCAATTCTTCTTTTGCACGAGTTCGTGCTTTCCAAAAAATCTATAACCAAACGAGAGAAAAGTTTATGCTTTTCCTCCTTGAAATTTTACTAATTAATTGAAACAAAATACTTGCTTTACGAAGAATTTCTTCCTTATCCGATTCCTTCAAAAGGACATCATCTATTTCGTGTGCAACATTTTCATCTACATTGTGTAGGCGAAGAGGCTGGAAAAAGACAGTTGCAAATTTGTAGTATAATCAACAAATTGTACAATGTTTTCATGCTTAAATAATATACGTACCGCACCAGGTACTAGAAAACTAGAATGGATTTCATATGCCCACTTCCTCATTTCTTTGGCGTTTCCTTCTTTGTATAAGTTTGTTACCAAGTAAAACAACTAAAAGAAGTACTTGCAAGTTTATTATGCAATGAAACCTGATAACATTAATGTCATTGATCGAATGAAAATATTGCCATATCTTACCAAACTAGAAGGATCACTATTGGAAAGAACATAATTAATGAATACAGCAAGATGTGCATGATGCTCCCACAGCCTGGACAACGATTTAAACGGTCCGTGGTCTTCTAACTGACCCTGAAAAAATATGGCATACAAAATGTTTGCATGTTTAAAAAAAATCTGGTAATGTTAAACTTACAACTTCTTGGTCACTCATGTCATCGTCTTCCATCGACATAATGGGTTGTTGTATTGCCGGCAGCCCAGGAATGCTTTCGTTTAAGATTGTCTATTGTAACAATGAAATAAACACAAATTACAGAATATTTAATTTAAGAAGTAAAGTACGCAAAATTTGAAGAGAGTTCATATGTAAAATGCTTGGACGTTAAAGGGAAATACCTTGTAACTTAATAACAACGAAGCTATTGTACTGGAATTATATTGAAAACTGTTTCTTTGGGAATCCTTTTAATGACGAACGGCAAATATATCGTCGTTTGCAACACTTGCGAAAAATGCTAACGACGATATATCGTTGGTCTCAAAATAAATGTATAACATGTTATAATGAATGCGGAAGGAAAAATTGTAATTCAATTGGAATTTATAAGAAACATAATTCAATCGACAACCACAGAATGGATGACGGAAAAAAGAATAGAACCGGAAAGATCATTGGGAGAAATACCCAGAAATACAGTAATCCCAGATATAGGAAAACTTCCTAAAAAATAGGAAAAGTTTGCGTAATTTTCTGTAGAAGGGATGGTGGGCCTGTGCGTAGATTACGCCGAATTTGCAATCTCTCCAATAAAGGATAACACGGTGTATGCATCAATAAAGATCAATGGTAAATAAATATCTAACTCGTCTTTCATTATCGTTATACTAGCTACACAAATCACCTGTTTTGTAGTAGATATCCTTGCTTGCTGTGCATCACGTGTTTATCTTTTAATTTCATGGTCCGTCATTAGTTATTTCTTTAGAAATGTTTGAAAATGCAATATTTCTACTTCATAATGCGTGAACTGTATAAAATGATGACCAAAGAATCACTTTTCTTACATGCAAATACTGTTTGGAAAAAACAATTAATTGTTCTGTTTTATATTTATTTTGTCGTATGATTTTCAGCAAATATTTAAATGCAATTGGTCTTAAACTAATTTCTCTTCAAATTTATTGTCCAATATGTTTCTTCTATGAGCTTTGTCCCATATGTTAGTATGTTAAATTTGTGAAATCAGTTCGGCATTCTTCGCATAGATACAATACTTTTGGTTGACACTAACAGGGTTAAGCATGCCATTAGGACCCGGCGAGTCCTTGGCAAATAGAAAAGTGACGAATACAAATTTTGTTTCTTGTGACAACTTTAAGGTGAAAGCAATTTCTTTTTATTTGCAGACTATAGCACACATTGGTATCGAGTGTGTGTTACCTACACGACTTACTCGATTATTAGGAAGAAATATTTATAATATCGGACAATCGTGTGAGAAAATTGTCACCATTTTTTTTTCATGTTTTACGAAATATTCCACTGTCAGTCTTCCGAAGCGCAATGTTCAAATAGTACTAATTTGCGGTAAAGTACAAGGCTATTGCGAGTCAGCTGTTGTACATTAATAGTTTTTAGCTGGAATCTATAAGCATATGACTCAGATCGTTTGCTTCCTGTGAATGCGATCTGCAAGTATAAGGGAAATTGTCGCTTTTAAAAAATCCGTCACGTCTAAAGATATTGTCTCATTTTGAATGTTTAGGGTGCCAGGTTATTAGAGAAACATTTTTTATCAGTTGTAGCTTCATGTAGAAATTATCACCGATATAAACAATTTTTTATTCCCACTCACCGACAAAACTAAGCTAAATATAGCATACGCCATTGCATGTGCGTAATAAACTTTTAATGAATAAATTTTGCGGATATTAATTAATATTACAGATATGTGTGAATACGTAACGTGAGAAAGAACCGCTTGTCGTAGATAGCTCAACAACACCGACATTTTTATAAAATTAATGAATTTTGGCATTATCCACAAATATAAATTATGATAAATAAACAAAGATGACTTATTAAATTAACCAAATATGTTGTTGTCAAAAATCAATAAGTGTATGTGTGTGTTTAATAAAACTTAAAGCATTTGCTTTGTTTAATCCGTTATTTTGCTGGAGATATTTCGACGTCAATCCCTTGCTGTACCATTTAACTCGGAAAAATCCTGGCGGAAGCAATATACCAGAATGCACTTATTTTTGCATATGATTATAACGGATCCTATATAAGTAATAATACTATAACTAATCAATTGCGTGTTCGACTCCTGACATTTACGTTTAGCCCGAAATTTTCATCACGGGTCAGACTTATCAAAGTACTGCAAGGGGACGATCTATGCCGCGGCTAAAATATATTATTGTTAGTTTTTAATTAACAAAGTAGCCTAGGTTTGTTGTGTAACACCGGAATACGCATAAAACTAAAACTGATTGATTGGAATAATCTATAATCGAATAATAAATTCCATAAATTTGATTTGATTTGAATTGAAAAATTGAAGATGACAAAAGAGATTCTGTGAATCGTTTAGAACTTCCATTTTATAAATCTGAGCTGCATCATATGGTATGTTAAAGTAGATCTTATTTTTTCTGCAATTATCCTTTTAGAAACTTACGTAGCAAGTAAATAACGAGGAGACATGACCCTTATGTATACCTACATATACATGAAATTAGAATAAAATCAGTTGAATGGTTGTAGTAAACATATTCTACCATTCTCTTTCTCTTTCTTATTACTGTATTTATTAAGCAAAATTCTGTAATCTTCAGTAACTGTTACAATGATTTACCACGGAAATCTGATAAATAATGCCAAGTAGTGCGAGAGCATTTGCCTTCTTTCATATCGGTGTAAGAAACTTCAAATAATACAACATACATGAAAATCGTTTTTAATTAAAAAATGTTAAAACTATGTGGCCAATGTCAATAATCAGCTGAAAAATAATCGTAGTGATTTCAATTCGATATAGAGACGTGGGTCACGAAATTCTGTGAAAGTGTGGAAGTGAATACTGTGATAAGACCCAGTGGTGGGTCACTGATTCTATTACAATTTTGCACAGAACTTCTATGCCAAAAAATATTAGGCACGTGTTTTCCCAAAAGTGGAAACACTTCCCCATTTTTGTTAAATTGTGATCAAAAATTAACATTTTTTGATTGTGCCAAAATTTGGTGGTCACGTTCAAAGTTAACTCCTAAACCACATTTACACATTTATTTTGCAATTAAACAATATTTAAAAGATCCATTATGATTAAGATCTGCAAAATGTACTCGGTTTTCATCGAAGTGGCGTAGCAGAATAAATATAGTAATAGTGTAGTAGTCAGACAAAAAAGAAAAACAGAGAGAATTAGTTTAAAGTACGGTGACTTGTCAAAAGTAACTAAATAATACGATCTTGCCCGGTCTTAATGGATCTCAATGTACCAAATAAACATAGAAACTTTTGAGAAGCATGTCCATTACAAAAACCATTGAAGATTTTGTTTTCATTTTATTCCATATTCTTTTAACGATTTACTTGAATGAAGTAAAAATGAATATATTAACGGCTAAATGATGTTGGTATTGGCAGTATCTCCATCAACCATCGTATCTTTCGAATCCATAATTTTATATATGCTTGCTCAGCATTTCATATTCGAATGATAGATCTGCCCCTCGAGTGTATCTTACTGATCTATACAGGGTGAGGCAGAATTCGAGGGAGAAAATTTAGGGGGTGGTAAAACACATGAATACAAGCACTTTGTCAAATAATATATGGGGCGCAACTCAAGGGATAAAAAGTTACAGGGTATTTTTGCACCGTCACATTTAACTTGCTGACTGCCGCGCGCGTTGTTGACGCCTGACCTGGCTGTGAACGTGTTAAAGAATTATCACAAGAATGAGAACAGATATTTCACTAAACATTTTATTAACACTAATATTATTGATTTATATGCTCAAAAATAAAAAGTTTAAAGGTAAAACACTAACTGGTGTGTGAATTTATGAGGAAACAATCGTTTCGCTGCAACAAACGCGCGCTGCTCAGAACTGCGCTGATTTTGTGGGATACCAATGCCAAGCGTACTTCTAAGATTAAAACTTACTCAATGCAGATTTATACCATTTATCATTTATATAAACCGATTTTGCTGATTTGGCCGATGTCAGTAAAGTATTATCTAGCGGGCCGAACGATAACCAAGACAAAACAGGATTGGTGGTTATCGTCTTTAATAAATGTCTTGAATGACGAGACACAATGGTCCTGATATTTTTACACATCTGCATTGAGTAAGTTTTAATCTTAGAAGTACGCTTAGCATTGCTATTCCACAAAACCAGCGCAGTTCTCAGCAGCGCGCATGGCTGACAGTTGTTTCCTCATAAATTCGCATAGCAGTTAGCGTGTTACCCTTAAACTTTTTATTTTTAAGCATATATATCAATAATATTAGTGTTAATAAAGTCTTTTGTAAAATATCTGCTCTCATTCTTGTGATAATTCTTTATCACGTTCACAGCCAGGTCACGCATCGACGACGGCCGCGGCAGTCAGGAAGTTAAATGTGACGGTACAAAAATACCCTGTAACTTTTTATCCGTTGAGTTGCGCCCCATATATTATTTGACAAAAAGTGCTTGCATTCATGTGTTCTACCACCCCCTAAATTTTCTCCCTCGAATTCTGGCTCACCCTGTATATGTCTAAAAATGTATCAAACTTGATCTAAATTAATCTTCGGTAATGGTGACCGGTTTTACATATTCTAGTAACTTTTTATGATAAATACAAATCTGAAATTCGTTTTACTCGATCACTTTCAGTTACCAGAAATAAAAAATTCAAGTAATAATTATGTACATATGCCGGAGGAAACACGTTGTTCCTTGCCTATCAAATATTTTTAAATTTCAGCATTTAAACTTACACATTTGAGTTGGGAATAAAAAAAAACTGGGGTCTTACGTAAGTAAGATTATACATTTAGCTTTCAAATTATTGTATACTATGTATTTATTTAACTATTTACCGTGTAAATATTTATTAATACTAGCGGAACATATTGCTGCATATATATTTTGCGAGATTGTGTTTCAACTATAGAAAAAAAATGTGTCCTAGCAAGCTTGTCACAGTAATACGCAAAATAAATTTCATTTTCTCAGACAAAATATTTAAATATAATTAAAAGATAAGTAGTTTTATTCCTAAAGGTGTGCAGAATCTGTTAGAATAATTTAAATTTACTAGATTCTTATTCGTACGGTTTAAGTATTGCCCGGAACTGAAAAATTATGTAGGAAAGATTGATTTCAGATTCAGTTTTCATTTCGTCAAAATTTATAAGATTAATTCAACATATATTTTGAAACAACAGGAAAAGCGGTGTAACCAGTATTTTGATATATTGCACATAATTGCGTTTGTTCACCCAAATTGGATTGCAATTACAAGGAAACCACCAGTGGTTTAATATCGGTTCCGCTCAGTTCAAATGAGTATCATGTAACGTTTTTAAAAGTTAATATAAAAGAAAATTATGACAAAATCAAATGAATGATGCTTACATCGTTTAAAGTTGAATTTGAGGTATCGTTTCCTGGACTAGCTATTGGATACGGTGGTGGCGGTGTACCTGGTGGAGTGACGTGAGGTAAATCATCTACGTCAATATCGCTATGTCTCACGTGTTTAGAAGGTGACAAATCATTCATCGACTCAGATGCTATTAAACGTCTACAGGCTTCCGTCGGGGAAATCATTGTTGTTCCTAGCTGTTCCGGGCTAGATTTTGTTCTCTGATGTTTATTAGGTGAATTCGAGGAACCCAGATTTGCACCTTGCGAAAACTGTGGAGAAGTAATAACTGATTTATCTTGATTAAAATTAATCATATATAATTAAATATTTTGTTGATTATAATTAATGGTATCTTACCCTCATGTATGTATACAAACTATTACAGACATATATTTTGTGGTATAATACACTTAGCAAAATGATTCAATACAAGAAAATTCATATTTCACAAAGCCATGGTAAAATATATTGCAAAGGGCAGCCAAGGAATAATATATATAAATAAATTATGAGTTAACAAATTTTGGTAGTTTCAAACTTTAAAATGGTAAATTCTTGGCAATCAGTTAACACAAGATCAAAAATGAAATAAATGCGAGTTGTTGAGTACATTGATGACGTTCTATGTTAAAGTTTTGATGATTTTTTCTGAAAATATTAAATATGAGAAATGGCTTGTAACATGACACTGCAAAATACTAGAAGTACAGAAGCATCACTTTACCAACTCGTTTTAATGTGCTTTTGTAGAAACATATGAAAAACGCGTAAAACTATTAGGCTATTACGTTACTTACAGAGTTAGGTATGCCGTGACTGGTGGTGGTTGAGGGCGTTAAATGAGTCAACAGATGTCGTTCCAGCTCTGACTGGGCTGAATTGTGCGTGATTGCAGTAGGCGGAGGAGGTCTAGGAGGTAACGGTGGTGGAGAAAGACTTTGCATGGATAAGGATTTGCGAGATGGTAGAGGTGGTGGTACATCGCTACTGCAACTATTGCCGCTGCCAGTACCGTAGCCGGTACTACCACCGCCGCCACCGTCGCTACCGTCACCACCACCGCCACCACCACCGCCAGCACCACTACCAACATCACCACCACCACCACTACCACCACCACCGCCACCGCCACCACCACCACCGCCACTACCACCACCACCGCTACTACTCGGGGAAGGATAATAGCCCGGGGAACACGAGATGTTTGTTACCAATGAGCAAAGCTGTAAGACATAATAAAAGCTAGTTAGGCAAAAGTTAGGCTTAAGCTCATGACACTGTTGCAACATCAAAATATTATTAATGCTCCTTTAATCATATAGATTCACACAACACCTATGATAACAATTACAACGTGACATAACACTAAACACAATTAATGTGTGCCTGCACGTCCGCGCGGGACGAATTGGTCTTATGGTCGTGATAGCTTGGGCACATATAATCATTGCATGTATCAACTGAACCAATTAATGCAATTAAGGTAAAGGTACCAGTAGTTGACCAGTTTTTAGAAAACAAAAAGAAAAAAAAAAGTTTTCTTCCCAAGTTGTACGCTTTTGATGAAGGTGAACACGTCAGATGCCACGATATTTTTGAATTAAATTTTAAAACAATTATATGTGACGTAAAGTATGCTAACTAACAACGACAGTGAATTGAATAAAGTAAGTGACATTCGATAGTTTATTTGGGGGTGTAACTCTGGGTTTTATTATCGGCATGATCAATTACTAACGTTTTGTTTACAATTTATAAAGTAATCTGTTTAACATCTACCTTTGTAAGAAATACAAAATATAATTATAAACTTTGTAATATACCGCGTTCTAGTGGATAACCACATGGTCAATTATTGACTAGTGTCCAATGTTTTAAGACAAACACGAGTGTGGCATCACAAACAAAGCCGAAAAATATAAATGCGTTTACTTAATTATTTATTTCAGAAATTATTTTGTTATTCATCAAGAGTCGCCCGCTGTCAAAGGTTTCTTGAGCGTTATTCTGAAGAGATCATGAAGACGGTTATTGAAGATGGTTATGTAATTTTGACACATCAACGATCATCCTTAAATACAAAGTAGATGGTAAATCGCCTATGGAAAAAAATATGGGATCGGGTCCAATTTTAAATCAAACTGACGGGATGAGATCCGTCGACGGATTGAAAAAACAGCTACAGCTGGTTTCCCAGTTACGTCCGAAGGACTTGTAACTAGCATAGAAGTAAAACGTCAAATATAAAATAAATACTACAATATTAATGCTGCAGTATTAAAAAGGGATGCGCAAAATCTAACGTCTTCATGAGCAGTAGCCACCAGTGCTACTATACTCAATTGATTTTCTGAAATAAATAATTACCTAAAGAAGAATGATTTTAGACGAGCGAGTGGAAGTCTGTAGTTTCTCATATCAATAGGTCCACGAAATCAAACAGAACTCGGAACGTTCACTCTGTTCATGAATTAAACTTGTTATGAAATTGAGTTTTTTTTTATTTTTTATATGTTGTGCTGGTTATTGTTGAAACGAAAAGATACTGAAATGATTCCGAACATTAATGCTTTAACCTTACTTTGACTATAAGTAGCCAACTACTAACGAACAAAGAGTCAGTGACTACCCTTACGACGACCCTACAGGGAAATTTTTTTTTTTAAAGACTCTTGCCATTTAATGACAGAGCAAGCGGTCACCAGTGTTTCCATGGAAAATTTCTCTTAATTGGTCAACTACTAGTATCATTACCTAAGAACATCCATAAACTTGAACATAGTAATAATAAGTTCACGAAAAAAAATTATATGACCGAAATAACGTAAAATAAAACTGAATGTATTCAAAAGATGTCAAAAGTGGAATGACAATTCTACGTTATAGCGCATGTACCAGTATGTATTATGGAAATTGTCATCTGGCATAGACTCTTAAAAACAAGCGCTGTGTAACGTAAGCAACTGACAAATTGAAAAATAATAATGGACGAACCTGTTCATTATTTGTGATTGCAGCTAATTGATCTTGAAGAGTTCGGACTCTTCGCTCAGCACCGGCTAGTTCAACTTGAACTGTGGTCACATTGCTGACGCCACCAGAACCTGTACCAGCCTTCACTAATTCGCTACGCAGTTTATCAACGTAACTTTGTTCCTTTTCCAACATAAGCTGAAACGTATGAACTCGTTGGGTCTCTAATTGACGTTTCTTCTCGTGCTAAAAAAAAATAAATATATAAATGTGTGTGCGTGCGTCCAACTCTGTGTGCGTAGTTACGTCATATGTTCGTAATCTATAAATAGTCTACAATATGATACTTTTGATTTCGTCAACTTAATTTTTTTTTCTGTGCTTATACAAAAAATCCCAACTTTATCCGTCAAATTACGACGATTTAACCTATGACCAAAAATACACAAAACGATTTTGGTCAATAAAGCATATAAAGAACAAGTGTTACTGCCTTCTTCGTTGGAAAGTATTGTTTTCGTTTTTATGCAAGCTCTCTAATTCGTTCTTTAATATTGAGATAATTGCTAGTAAGTATGTCCGTAAAATCACACCGACATAACTGATCTGCTGTATACTATAATGAAAAATGTACTGTTATATATTCTATGCGTATAGCACGTTATGTTTACAGCATCAGATTAAATCTTCAATCGATTATCGCAAGAGGATTCAGTAAAAGTTGTATAAATGTAAATTGTAAATATGGACCTTTGAAGTGTCTCGTTTTAGAACGAAGTATATTGCACTTTTTATTTATGACATGCTATTTTGAACGCATGTTATGGTTTAGAAAAGTCATATTTAGAAAGAGCAGTTAGTCTTCAACCAGAGTTATAAAAATACTTGGGGCAAACTATTAAAGAAGTCTTTCAAAGTCAAAATAAAGAGCTGAAATGAACAAATAACTGGATTTATTTATGGTCAGAGAAGACAGAGAAAGGGTAAATGGGGAGCTGACGAGATTACGATTGATGCTTATAGTGACATAGTTTAAATACAAAGTCGGTTCGATGTTAAAGCGAAGCGCGACGAAGTCTCTGCATACAGCATTAAGTGCAAAGAAGGTGCGTAAAGCGTGAAAGATGTTCAGCGCAGCATGAAGGATAATACAGCAAGATAAGTAAAATGTAACAGTGCGTCGTTATTTAGTATATTTTGCGGATATCTTGACGTACACATTGTTTGACTTACGTCGGAGATCAAGCGACGTCTTGCCGACGTAGTTGACGCCCATGGTATATATATTCTGTATTGAAGCAAAGCATGAAGAAAATATCGAAACAGGGGAAAAAAGGAAAAACGATAAAAATCATCAGCTATCCGAAAATAGCATTATAAACTTTTCTTTGAAATATGTACACGTTAGTTGCTAAACGCTATGAAGTTTAATTAGATCCGTTACTAATATCCATAGATAGTGGCCATACCTTTTGTCTTCAATACTTTGTCTTTTCACTGTTCAGTACTATTTATTGATTCAATATGGTTTCCTGATTACGGCACTGTAGATCTTCACCAAGTCAGATTGCTTTCGCATACTGAACCAATCTCGTCACCGTAATCAACACGCAGTTCGACAAATAAGTTAAAAAGGGCATAAAATGCTCTACTGTTTAGAAGGCTGCTTACAAAATTAATTTTAATCAAAGTCTATAAGCCAATGTGATGGACAAAAGTGCCCTATAATTGAATTATGTTTTGAATCAGTTATTCGATAGCTTATAAGGAGAATAACGAATTTTTCAAGTTTAAAGAACAATTTTTTTCATGTTTATACCTGGACTGTGGGGTGGGAAAGGTAACACAGGTAAATAAGGTAAATAAGATGACAATAAAAAGCCAGGTTCTACCGACATTTTATCAGAACGTAGCAAATAAAAAGATTTGAAAAGTATCAGAGCTTCACATGGCAGACATTCCAAGTTTTCTTTTAAAATTTGGTGTAAAAAAAATAACAAAAAACACAATCGGAAAAAGGTTGACATGACACTGAAGGAATAGCTAAATCCAGATGCCACTATTTTTCTTGAGATTACAAATGACGTAGCTCTGGTCGTTTTGGACAGTCAATGTGTTAAGAATAACGTCACTATACCGACGAATGGTTCATAATTCTAATTTAGTACTCATCAATAATAGGACATCAAATTAGACCTTTTTCCCTTTTCATTTACATTTTCTTAACAAAACAAGGAATACTGATTCTTTTGTTCCAGGAGCTTGCACGGTATTTTCATTTATAATTTATTTTGGAAAAACAATATCAACACATTTTTGACACGTTCTCCCATTTTTCCTCTGGGTGCTACGTTACTTTATTGAGCGTCTAATTTCATAATTGGCAACTAAAATGTATATTCTGGTTGAACAGTGTTGAAAAGAAAAGGTATGAAGACCTCTGTAGACACTAATAATGGATTCAATGAATTTTCAGAAACACTATAATATAGCATTCAAAGAAATACGTGTTTATTTCTGCGGATTGTAGTTTATTTTGTAAGGCATAAGTAATAGCGCAATTGACTTATTATTATACAGATGATGCTGCGGACGGATGGAACAAGTATGCCGATCAGTTGGTTTCATAAACGAGTTGACATTATTTATAATAGTTTCACCGTCTAAATTGTGAAAACGAACCCGATATGGACACCCGTATTAAATGGGAACAATGTATCGTAGCAGTTAATCAGATCATATAACTGTAACGCGACTATATTCGTGTGACATAAAACCTTGCTAAACGCTGAACTATCTGTCCTTAGCTATTAAAAATGTTAATATAAATATCGACGCCCCCCCCCCCCCTTCACCGCCAAGAGTATAGTTAGATTAATTCGCGCAGATGGCAGTTAATTGTTTATATTTACTTATACATAATCCGAAAGTGTTTGTGACTGTAAGTAATCTAGTATTATAATACTGCGGGCTTACATTTATGCAATATTATGTAACTTTCATATAATTTTCAAAGATTTTTATTGGCGAATTCTTTGAAAAATATAATTGATATAACTAAAAAGTTGTAAATTCAAAATTCATACAATATATAAAACTCGAAAGACTGAGCACCATGAAACAGCCAAGACGATATTTAAAAAAACAGTGATAGAGGAAAGTCTTTTAAGAATGTTGGCTTACGTCGACTGGTTGAGGTCCAGTAATTCTTGCATTGCATGGCGCGCTACCAGCAGGTGCCGTTGATGCTCTGTGAAGAGACGTCGCCGGTTGGGAAGGTGAAACCATTGTGCCAGCAGATAAACTTGCTGGTCTTTGATGTTGTTGATTAATTTGCAGACCCCCACCTGTTGTTGAGGCTGCGGTTGCAGTCACTGGCTTTTGTTGCACTGTCAATACTACCTGTGTTGATGCTAATATAAGAAATCCAAGTTATTGATTCAGTTCCTTATCTCCTCTTTATCAATAAAGTATTCTTTTAACAACAAATGTTTTAATATTTATTGAAAATCCTATTTATATCACATTCTACTTTTTTTATATTTAAGTAACAATCGGCAATTATTTATTATTTTTTACGTGCTACGATTGTGAGAAACCTTTAGCACGTTTTTCAAGATTAATATAAAATTTGTCCAATTTTTTGAAATCTGAACAGTTTATGGAAGCCGAAATGTCGAAAAAGTACTATTTTCAGTCTTAATGGAAAATTATCAAAACGTTTTGTAAATCCTGACCTTTGCCATCCTCCCACTTCCGTCTGGGAACGGGGATGACGGCTAATATAGGTATATAAATGTATGTATTTTAGGAAAATAGGTTGTGTCTAAGTTTATTTAACATTCTCTCCGTTTCTAAAAGTTATTCGTCTTTGGAACAAAGACATTGGTACTTTACAGTTTTAATACTTGATAAAAACAAACGATATTGAATAACGAAATAAAGTTCTTTTAGTACGTTGGTTTCGTCTTATATATCTATTGCATTATGCCCGATTATTATATTTAGACTATCAGTAATATCATATTCACACGAGACCAGAATATTGGAATGCAGTGTTTTTTATATGTGCGCTTTGCTCATTAAACAAAAATGAGACAAATTTTGTGCATTTGCAATTTACATGGAGAACTGTTTAGAGATTACAAACATTTCCGTTATTCACATTTTATGCTTTGAACGTAAAATTTGCACTTTGTTATGACACTATCATTCTTGCAATGTATAGCATATTCACGATGAAAATGTAATTGAAACAATCTTAATGTGTAAGATTTTTGGGCATTAATAGTCTGTATTTAAGCCAAAGATAACTTCTAAAAAGACAACCTCTTGCATTAAATAATTTTTCGCAGGTTACAATATTATGTAAGCAATTAATTACATGTAAGCGTTAAAGTAATTAATCTGATTGCTGGCAGGTCTATAATCCATTCCTGTAAACTTTTTTTTATTTTGCGTATCCCATTAATACTGTGTGTCAGTTTCTTGATATTTCCCTTAGTGTCACCATATTCAAAGTGTAAGTTCACCATTAGAATCAAATCATTATGCTTGCAAATGACTTGCAAGTATGTGATACTAACTTATAAAAGCATTGAGATTCAAAAACGCACTAAACCAAACATTATTTTACCCAATTATAAGCTGATCGCAATAAAGTGATACAAAGATGAAAAAAAAAGGAAGATGTGTAAACCTGTTTCACTAGATAATTTAATAAGTTAATAAAGATGCAAATCTGATTTATTATGACATCTTGAAGAAATGTTATATAAACTTTCTAATACAATTCTTATCCATACATTCTCATCAATTACTTATTTTTTGACATAGTTTAATTGAGGCATGTGAATGTAAGATATTTTCAATTAACATCTAAGTAATAATCATTGAAAATAAAGTTTTTTCTTGATAATTACATTTGTTAAGTATCTACTTACATTTTATTAGCTGTACAACATCTGTATGTGTGGATTGCATTACATTCACACCATTAACCTGAAATATTAAATAACAGAAGTTTCATTACCTTTGTGCTGTATGCGTGACTTTTAAGTTTGTTTCATCAACACTTCAAATATGAAACCAGTTATTTTATGAATAGCAATTATAATTCTCACACACACACAGTTAATACTGAACATTATTTTTACATAAACCGTATGAATGAAGTTATACTTTCTTTGATAATTTAATGTAATATACTAAGATGTTTCCAAATACGAAATCTGCAATGGGTATGTACTGCTCAAAAGTGTAAAGCATGATATACAGAATGGTTGCATTGGAATAAAAGACGTATATGTTACTGTACCTTATTAAATAATCAATTTTTTACACCATAAGCTACTGCAGTGGTATAATAAACATTACTACAATAAAACTAACCTTAATTATTTTATCACCTGCATGTAGGCCAGCTCTTGCAGCTGCTCCACCTATAAACAGATTGCATTGACTTCAGTAAAAGTAACTAACAACAAAACATTGTAATGGAAAAAATATTCTCTGTTACAATGGTACTTTTTATTTTGAACCGTATGATAACAGGTGATTAATATTGACAATATTATGTAAGAATGAGAAAACATTTCTTTTCGTATAATCTCAACTCTTATTGTACATACAAAAATTTGTAGTTGTCAATAAATAATAAATGTACATTATTGTTACACTGCAAAACACAAATTCCACCACACCAATTTCAGTAGTTTAGGTACACTCAATATTCTAATTTAATTAATGGCAATGGACCTGTATTACAGGTTTTTCACATTTATTGAAAGGAACAAAAGGTTCTAAAAGCATTTTATCTGCCATGGGTAAAAATATAAGAGTAATGTTACATGTATACATTATTGTGAAAACAGTTGAATTTAATTATATTCATAACAAAATCTCTAACATCACAGACTTATAAAAATCTGAGAGGAGAATTACTTTGTTAGCAGGTCTAATAATGATTTATGGCTGTAAGAGAATTATGAATAAAATAAGATAATACTTAGTGATTTTGGCTAATCACGGTACTTGCCTTCTTTGACAGATTGAACATATACGGGATTGTCACCGGACACTTTCATTCCGAATCCAGCGTCGTCTTTGTATACAACAAGGGTAGCTACGGGAGCCGGTTCAGCTACTGTCCCCGAGGCACTCCCACCACTCCCGCCACTCCCACCACTCCCTCCAACCCCGCCACCCCCACCACCCCCTGTGCTGCGACGCAACGCCGCTGTTCCATTCATCCCTTCTTCGATCTCCGCCTGACCGCTCCTCACCTCTGCCCTGAATGCCGAACAACTTTATGACCTGAAGATAGGAAAAAATTCAACGAATTAAACATACATATTTTTATATAGATAGAGCTATTCGTTCCGAGAAATATAATAATGAAAATAGGTGGGCTATTTCCGGGATAAATTATTTTTATGTTAATTATCTTTTTCTTTTATCTCACACGATCCATACATATGTTTATTATGTATAGATTATCTGTCATTATCTGCCAAAATATACACTATTTCAATAACCCGTTTTTAAAGTTCCAATCTTAATATGTATCATACAATTGCGCCTTCTTTATTCAAAGTATCAATTAATCCGAATAGTGCCTACAACTGGTGAAGAAAGAAAAGGGGGTACTTTTGGAACATCGCCATTTTCTATAGTTTCTAACATGCGAGTTATTAATAATCCTATTTTACTCTAAAGTAACTAACCAAATTCATTGTTTCTAATTTGTGAACGAAATTTTGAAAATTGGCCTCTGTTGTATATATTATTGTTACCTCATTATAATAATTTATTGCAATTACTTAACAAATTTATCACTAAACAGGTATTTGTACCGATAACTACTAGTAATTACCATACATGTTCTGAACGGTTGGATATCAACATATAAAACAGTATGTGTTGGTGTCACGAGAATTTGCCAATCATATCATTCGCATTACAGATTCGAAAAAACAAAACAAAAAGAACAGTCACAAGGAAGGCTAGATGCGAAATCGTCAAAGTTCATCAAAGGTTATTTTGTTCAAATTTGATTCACGTATAATAGTCCATTTTCGTAGTTCCTTTTACGTCAATGCCGCCGGAGCAGTGCCCAGAATGTTCCGGGCAAAGTTCAAGATTTGCAAAACAATTTGGCGGTAATAAACCTTCATGTTTTACAAATTAAGAATAAAAAATCATAACAAATAATTAAAGCTTTATTTCGTCATATACCATTCTTCAGATTTAAAACACGGAAATTATATGTGACTCAAATACGTGATTCATCGTTTTTTTTAGGTTTGCACGAAGAGAAAACTCATTCATACGATACAGTCAGACCAGTCCTTTTAACAGGTCGAAAGTTCTAATTGCAATGTTAGTTCCGAGGTTTCAGACACTTCTCGGTTATTTGACAAAAAGAAGTTAAATGAATTTTAAGGCAAACAGTATGTGTATTTATTTTCATTGCTGTTCATTGCTGCTGCTTAATTATTTTAAGTTTGTAGAAGTTTTAAACGAACTGACACGATTCGGAGCTATGACTATAGATGGGAACAATCAAGAAACTAGCCCGTTTTTAACGTATTCAATAAACAACGCTTAAAATAAAAAAACGAACAACTCATGTTGAAAATAAGACAATCTATTTGTGTCAAACAATCAAGAAGTGATGTCTCTGAACCAGATCAAGATATTTTGTTCGGCTATTGCGTCTTTCTGTTTAAAACGCTCTATCTGCCATTCACGTCTCTATTGGCAGAAATTTCCTTTTGTTACTTCCAAACTTCACGTTATAAATTACTGTTCTATCTTATACAATTTCAGGTATGATAAACAGAGGTCCAATGAGAAAGTTTTGCTCAGAATCGGGAGGTATCATTTTTAACATTTCCCAATCATTCGTACTCACAAAAATCCGTTAACCATTTGTAACTGCCATATTGTAAATATGAACGGCGTACAATATGCAAAATAAAGTTCAATCGTCTTCTGACATAAATTGTACAAATCTGGGACCCTTATGTATGCGTACAAATGTTTCAAAGGGCATATCCGAATAATTTGGTTATAAGTGCCGCTAAAACGATTAAATTTGGAATGGGCCGTTCGATAGCTTATGAATAAGCGAGCATTTTTGTGAATTTTTATCTTTGTATCTTGACTGATGTACCGACAAAGAAAACAAAAAGATCACAAAAATAGCAGCTAACAGGATTTAACCTCAGAAAAAAAGTTTGCAACGGTCTACCAAACTGACACGTTGTTGAAGCGTTACTGACATCCTGGAGTTGATCTTCAATCATTTAGAATATAAGACTGCACTGTAACATCGATTTCATCCATTTATTTAGTTTTCTTGCAGTCTTACGACTGTTCAATGCACTCAACAACATTAAATATCCCAGTAAATAGTCATGTGACAAAAACAGAACCAACGTTTACTTTAAACGTTATTCTGACACGCAACAACTGAAAGGGATTTTCATTTTTCTGACACAGCTGCTGGTCAGCAGAAAATGTGAAAACAATCAGAGAAACGTTATTAGTAACGTCCCATCTCAGGATAAAGCGGTATTCTGCAATCCTTCGGTATCAAATCGATGTTTTGCTGATAATTTTCTGTTTGGTTTTTATTTTTCTACCAGTTGGATTTTTGATGTAAAAATCTAAAAAAAGATTTGAAATGTGCGCATCATTTCCAGATGTAGATGGATTTTTTTCAAATTATTTTATCCACTAGGATCCGAGAAAATGGTGGGAGAAACGAACAGTACATTTCACTCTTTCCCATCCCCACAATCAATATACAAAGTTTGAACATAGATAAAAATGCATCTTTTTTTATAGGCTATCAAATGGTTTATTCAAATTTTTTAATTGGTTTAAGGCCACTTTTGATCGTGTTATTCGGTTATGGGCTTTGAATAAAATCGGCCATGGGTTCCTTTCGCTGATTTTGATATACTCCCTTATTGATATTACTGATATACATTTAAATTCTTACAATTTACTGCATAAACATTGTCACAATATTTGCAGCACTTAAATTTCAAAAATTCAATTGAACGGAAGAAAGCCTGTTTTATAACAAAAAGCCACGTTGCTAAAAACGTCAGCAGCTCAATTACGGAAAATGTAAAATCACCCAAGCGAGTAATACTTTCTGTTCAGTTGTCTGCTATTGCACTATATTAATATTAACAGTAATTTCTATAGTTGTAGCCAAATAATGAATATTGCGCCTGTTACCATTAGAAGTGTTACAAAATTAACGAATTTTCTTTTTCAATGCATAATACTATCAGCAAAATGTAATTAATACGATCAGATATGTAAAATTGTTCATAAACGTTGTCTTCCATACTAGTATTCATAATCAAATCTCTGCTCCAGTACAATTTAATTAATTATTTATTCATTGATAGAGTAATTTATCCATCACATGGTCAATATTTTTTAGAGTATTTCCATCATTTTGTTTTATTAGAGAAAACTATTAAACCGTTTGATTGAAATTATGAAAACAACTTGCCGCATCTTTTTCATATCAAAGTGAACAGTTATGTCATAAAAATATGTGAGTTCTTTAATTTCTCCTATAAGTGCGTAAGATTAAAAATCTATTAGTTTTAATGTTCAATTGGATTAAAAATAACTTTAGAAAGTGTTATTACTTCGTAAAGACTATGTAAATAATGTAATACAATATTACAAGCAAATTAATAAATTTCAACACAATAGAAATATTTGCCAAACAGCAAAATTTCTCCACATACAATTTTCTGCTATAAATAGAATCAGCCAAAATGTTTTTGTCTAATGGTACGAATCACCAGCATTGCCAATTTATTGACTACGTATGTCGAACTTATCTACTAACTGTAGTGTTGGTGGTGGAAATTGTTTCATGGGAGTAGTAGACCAATTGTTTACGATCATTTATTACATTAGAGTAAACAAAAAACGGCAAAGTTAACATTTTTTAAATTTGCCCTGAATTTTTAACCTAAGGCATACTTATAATCATTGACACAAAAATATTCGATCACCTTTAAAACCTCAATAAGTTTTTCAATATTTCATATCAATATAAATTTTGCCGGCTTTCATTTAGGTTTATGTGCGGCGTTACAATCGAGTGTAATTGAACTTATGAGGAATATTTCGCAATATATATATAGTATAACAACAAACATGATTATGAAATACAAGTCAATCGGATTCTCATAGATTGTATATTTTGTTAGTCTTCTTATGACGTGAATACAAAAAGAGCGTTTCTTAAATTACCATTGTGGCAGCAATGTAACCTATCGATATGACACATTAATTTCCGCAATATACTACAAGAAACATTGATTTCTATGTGAATTTGACCAACAAAAATTCAATGCAGTCTGTCTTTCGTTTATAATCAAAGATGTATTTCTTGTCTAGTAGCAATGCGTAACAATGAGGAAGCCATTGAAACAATTGAGGCATTGTTTCCGAAAGTGGAATGCAGCTGTATTTTCAAAAAGTAGAGGTATCAATTAAAATAGTTATTTTCGTATTTCGTAATAAAAAAAAAATTATTACACTCTAAAAATCAATGGCACAATCTAGAAGTATCAACATCATAGTGAATTAACAAGATCTGTGATAGTAGCAATAATACGCTATTGTGCGGGAAAGTGAAGATTATCTTTGCTTCAAATAATTTACAGAAATAAAAAAATTCTCATATTAATAATAATTATTTTTGCCAATCAGTTCAAGTTTTAATAGTTTGCAAAGATTTATTTAATAATATTACATCACATCCGTTATAATAACATGAAGGCTTAATATACTATGTCTGCATGATATGAAACATAAGTGCGGTGCTGGTGTTGGCACTGTAAGGCGTAGGGACAACAGCAGCATTTAATACATAGAAAATTATCATGTTTGCAAACTACAGCGAAGATGTTAATGCAATCTGACCCAAATCATTCATTTATTTTGTTATGAACAAATGCATTTATGTAGGAACAATACAAGATATTCTAAACAAGGACTTAAAGCAACACAATTTTCAAAAAAACATTGTAGCAATTTAGCCAAATATTGCAAAATAAGACTTATTTTAAATACTTATATGAAATAATTTTAGTACGTCAGGACATTTATGGTATCACAGATTATTATGATCATGTTATGGTCACATCAAAACCACTTGAGTTTTTTCTGAAATATCTGATTTTATTTTACACTGGATTTGAAACATATCTGGATTTAATACAAACAAAACTCTGTATCATACATGCTTGCTTCAGTCAAGTTGATAAATATCGAGAGTTTATTCTACATAATATTCGAACAGGGCGTTTTAAACACAATGAAAATGACAATTCTTTGGTTGCATTTATTAGCATCACAAACTTATTGTATGCCTTGTTTTTTAAAAAATAGAATGTGTCCAAATCTCGATACAATGTTAGTGAATCAGAGGCAATACAAACTTGAGCCATTATGTAAAATATTAACAAAAATTAGAAATCTATTTCATTAATAATTTATTATTGATATAATTAAATTAATTCTAATGTGATTAAATAAGAAGTAAAATAACCAGTAAACAGTAACAAATATAAAAACAACTCCAGTTTCCTTGAATTACTACTCCAATTAATGAACATTCACACATTCTGAAAAAGTATTCTAAATTTTCCCAGTGAAATATGACAAACTCCATACTAAAATTATGCAACGCTTTAAGACACAAAATTCTAAGTTCAGTTATTTGGATATGTTCTACTCTCATCACTGAAAACCAATGCATAGCATGTAAACTCTATTTCTTCAGTTGAAATGAAAGTATGGCAAATGTAAATAAGAAGCTATATACAAACTGTTTCATAAAGAATTGTTTGAATCATCATACTTGTTACATCACAAGAAATGTTGCACTAATAACTAATTTTTTACAATGTTTTAGTCTGAATATTATTACGGACTTATTGTTTAATTATTTCTGCCATATGTACCTAACATAAAATGCATTGTAAATCATTTTGACAATATATAATAAAGGTTAAAAGAATAAGAAAGTAATCATGATCCTTTGAAGGAATAAAATGGCAAAATTAATTATTTCAGTGTATTGAACATGTACACACTCTTATTTGAGTTAATTTTTAACCCTAGTATGCCATGCATTACAACATACAATTTCTGGGATAGTATAATACATTGTTACATTATAAATTGGCCCAAGTTGACACATAAATATTGGAGTGTCTTTCAATAGGGTGTAAAACTGTACCCAGCACATAAAGGAACATTAGTTTAAAAGAGATTCATTCACTAAACAGTCTTGATTGCACTTTTCGGTACATTGACATTTCACTGTATAGAACAATCAGTTACTTCTTAAACTTTCATACTTCGTAATGTTTCATGATATACAGTTCCATTGAGAATTATACTTTATTAATGAAAATCTGAAGTACTGAAATACATAATGTATTTCTGAATTTGTAATATACAGTTCAAAACATGTGTACTTGAATGTATGTAATTAGATTCTATTAAATTCATACATATCACCTTTTGTCTTACTAAATAAGTATTTTAATGTGGTGTATATACAGCATATTTTGCACACTGTAGTCTATATGTAAACAATACCAAAAGAGAATATTTTTATTATTAATAAATACCCACTCTTGAATTCGGTGCCATATATGTAATTTACCATAAACTTGATACATACATATATGTACATATACTTTTTTTGCAATATTAGCTTTGTTTGGTTTGCAGAAAATTAAACCTTTTAATACTTTCAGAACAATGTTAATAGAGTTATATTTGATCTATTATAAATTATGCTATACAAGATTTTTGAACTGTTAATCTTGTATAACTGAGAATTGGAGTGCACTTTAGTAATAAACAAAAGTTGTATAGAATTAAAGGAATTCAAAAAGGAGATCATAAAAGTGTTAATACTTTACGGATGGTGTGCAATTGTATGAAACTAAATCCATAAAGTTGCAGCACTGAAGAAACTTTCAAATAATAAAAGGCATATCAATAATAATTGCTCATCTTACTTAAAAACTGATTAAAAAATGTTATTAAAGAAAAATAAACAAAATGTTACTGTAAATGAATACACATTTCTTCAGTAAACTTAAGGTCCTTATTTATAGGCTTTTCCATATGTGAAAAAATAGAAACAATCTACTTAATATAAAAGTATTCAAGTTTATAAGTAAAATAAATGTTTTTACATTGTTGTTTCTACAAATTATTCACTCTTGTGATAAAAATTTTGTAGTTTTCTGAATACTTGGTCGCAAGTAAAATATTATTGGATTGAGTCATAGCTATGTTTTTTAATAACACTGCTGGACATAAAAATGGATAACCTTTAAGAGACACAGACACAGTTGACAAACCAACTAAATTCTGCCTTCGTTTGTCTCTTCTATTTCTATCAATATCTATTCTTTTAACGTAATGACATCTATACTATTACAATTGCTTTGAAACATATAAGTTGTAATAAAGAAATAAATACTCACATTTAAGAAGTTACAGATAATTGAACATGTTATATATTGTTACAATGCAAAACAGAAAAAATAAAATTTTATCAACGAAACTACGAGGCTACAATTACAGGTTTTTTTGTATAGCCACGCATCAAAACATTAAAGTATTTCTCAGAAATCCAAGGTGTACAGTAGTCACTTCTAACATAATATGGTATACATAATTTATACACAAAAAATACTCTCTGCCCCCTAATTATAAACAAAGCTAGTAACTATTTTAATTATTAATCAATATAGTAGGTTCAAAACTGTGTGCGCTAAAATACATAAGTCTTATAATGTGACAAAATACTTTGACAAGAAAAATACTGTATAATAACAATATTGAAATATTATTAATTCAGTAAAAGCTTTATACAAATTTCTTGCAAGTAGAAAATAAATGAAAAAATCTTCCTGATACACATGAACCAATAGCTTTGTTTACAGCATGTATGATCTGTAACCATCTATCAGAAAATGGCATCACAAAGTCTGTTAAATATTTCATACGGATATTGTGATTAGCATAAAAGCAGTTTGACAGTATTTGACACACATGAAACCAAGCAGTGTATTAAAGGTTGAGCATTCCATGTTATGGATCAATACATGTCCATTGCAGGTTGCTCTGCATTGACAATTTGTGTATAAAAATATAAGACATGCGAATGTGAAAAAGAACAAAAAACAAATGAAACATACTTTAGGAATATATGCAGCAAACTGAAACTTAATTATGTGTGCAAAGGGTAAAAAACAAAAAGTATTAAAGTAAACGTCTACCTTTCATTTAATCAGCTTCTCAGATTGACGACTCTGAAATAAACTTCGCCAATCTAAGAGAAATGTTATGAAGCGCGGTGTCACTTCACCTTGATAGTGTATCTGACGGAAATTATATCACAATTGTCATAACAAAAGAACACACATGAATATGGCTGATGAGTAGTTATTCTACTGCTTCTCGCACTTTCACGGCACATTGTGGCAACATGTAATAATACATGATAAATGTGAAAAATGTTGTAGCAACAAAATATCACACAGTGCAATTGATAGGACAAACACTGTTCGAACTATGTATCACGAAAGAGGCACTTATATTTTTGTAAAATGCACATTGAATCGAATATAAATATACTACTAACAAGTGTCGGCCATCTTGTGTTAGATCGAAGTACAACCCATGTCCCATGATGCATCACTTCGAATGCCGAGTTTGCACTGAATTAAAGAATGATGAGATTGGTAAGAACGCAAGGCAAATGCTTGGGATTGGTTGTGACGTCAGATAGAATTTTCCTATCAGAATTTTCGGTAATATGATTATCAGCTATCCGTTCTTTGGTTTGATGCAATGGACGCAAGCTATTAATTGTGATTAGACTTTGTCATTGATATAAACGCATTCTATTCCAACCAATTACTCTGGAATAATCATGACAATATTTAATTGGAAAGTGCGATAACATGATAAATTTGATTTAATAAGATTTTAGAAGTCCACGCTTATCATAGGAATTATTTTATTTGTTAGAAAGATTTGCTCGCCTGACCATTGATTTGTAACTGCCATTTTTCGGCTACGATGCCTGCAACACCACCGCGATGCTTTCAAACCTTATTATGTTAATATATTTCTTTGTAGGTGTACAACACAATTTTGATCAGACCTGAACTGTTTATCATTAATTGCAACATACGTTACTATGCCCGTTAAGAATAAAGCAATGTTTTGTTTTGTTATAAACGGTCTTGACCCATAAAATGTTGAAAAATTAGTTTGCTTTATTTGAATGTTTACAAGTATTATTTACATTTTTTGTCGTATGCACATAATGCATTTACTGTTTCACTGTGAAATATTTAAGCTGTTAAACTCATGTAATTTATAGCATGGTGTGTAAAAGAATACGTGACATATTAAATCATTTCAACACTCGTGCGATATTTCATTCGAAATATGGATGCAAATTATATGTTAGTTATTATTACGAGTATGATATAATTATATAAAAAATTAAATATATTAAATTTGTTATTACCATAAGTTCATGCCCAATGCGGTCACCACTGTTTCGTAAAAAAGGATAAAAAAAATCGTACGGTAGCGTTAAATCTAGATTTGGTGCTCCAACAAAATAATACTTTGAAGGTTTTGAAATGTCATGAAATGTGACATACGTCGTAATGTCAGTCTGGAGAACATCTGTACAATTCTTAATCATACATTTAGACCATAATATATCAACAGGATCAGATAATGTTATTCCAAATCCTATTATGTTATAGTTTGTTAGTGTTTTAGGTTTTGACAAAGTCGAGTACAAAATGTCGATTTTCATTGATGTTATTAAACCTGAGCAACGCAATTGCCCATTTACTACTTGGCCAGTAACAACATTTTGTGGAATTTGGTCAAACAAGATTTGTACCCAGTTAGAAGTATCATTATTTGTAATGTTGCCAAGTTTCGAAACATACAAATTATATGGATGTAATTGTGTAACATTTAATAATGTGTCATTCATCAATAGTTGTATTGTCTGATTCTGCAGTTGTATGCATGAAGACGTTGAAAAATTATTTGTCTTTATGCGTACGCTACATTTTAGTTTGATATCATCTCCAAAGATTAGAACGTGTTTTTTTGTAGGACTGCATTCTCCATCTTTTTCACTTACAGGTAAAGTGAAAAAACAGTTAGATTTATTAAAGCTGATATGTCGTGATTCAATATTATTTGTTTTGTTTGTATTTAATCTACCAATAAGTATAGGACTTCCATATGTATAGCCTGGATTGCCACTCCGCGAAAATACTTTATCCTTCTCCAGGCCAACCCATTCATAAATAATATCAAAATGTTGGTAGAAATTGTGAGAAGCGTTACCGATCAGAAAATATACGCTAATGTTGTCGATACCATAAGTCCCGTTATGAACAACTACATATTTAACTCCACGTACAATATTTTGACATATCCTATTTGTGCAAAGTCCTGATGTCGCAGTTTTATTACAATGTACCCAATCATTATGACAATAATAATTAGTCAGGGATAAACAAACGTTTCGAGGACAAACCTGCAACGAAGTAAAATGATTAACAATGCGTACTGTAAAAAACGTCACATTTTTGTAGCATGTACACCTACCTGATCCAACATCACATATGTTTGATTAAGTAATTCTGGCGAAGTTACAACGGAAAAATTGCTGTAGATTTCAGGAAACAAATATTCATTTTCGTTAGTTAAATTAGTTTGTATGCAAGAACCTTTCCAGTCCCGAAGATATTGCACAGCTTTTTTAAATGAACATAATTCCGAAAATCCTATTTGGGGGATGTCTAATAATAATAAAAAAAACGTAAATTATTACAATAAAAAATTATCATTGGAGTTTACGAGGCAATTTTACAGTGAAATCGCTAAAACTGGATTATAAAATTAAAAGTACCTAATGGTTGAATAGAATTTTGTTTTATCTTCAATATGACGTCACCATCTTGATAAAACTTTCTAATGCTGTAATCTTGTAAACTTGGACTGTATTTAAACAGCCACTGTAACTTATTGGATTTTGTTGTAGCATCCAGGTCATTCCGATTATGAATAACCTATTGCAAATATACGGGATGATGTGAAACATTTTTTTGTAAACTTCCATTTTTGTTCTTTTCATAACACTTATAGAATGAGTATTACACTCTTACCAAATTGTTGTTGTTGTTATACGTCGGTGGAAGGTTATCGTATAATACACAAAATAAGTTATTAGATAGTTTCTCTAGAATGAATGGGGTGTTATTACGTTCAATAAAGTTTCTGTTGTAACAGTATCGACTATCATATAACTCAGCGTGGAAATCTTTACATCTTGAGAAGACAGACAACTGATAATCCATGCAATCTGCATCGCAGCAGCAGTTGATGTCACATGATAGAACCTATTAGTGCAATAAATAAAATTTACAAGAAACTGAATAAATTTGAACATACTACAGTAATTAAATTACATTTACCGTTATATCACATTCACAAACATCTGTTTGTATTTTTCGTATAGTGCGATTTGATTGTTGCTTATTTGACGTTGTTGAGCTGGGCTGTGGTGAAGAAACCGTAGTTACTTCTGCTTGACCTCCGATTGTAAATGTTTCAGCAGTCTGAATCGAATTAGTTGTAACTTCAAACGTGGTCATCGTGGAAACATTTAAGTGCTCTGTATTTTTTGGTCCTATTGAGCTTTCTGTATATGGTTCCGATAATGCTAAATCGTTGCAGTCAGTGTCATTCAGACATGCAGCTATATCTTCAACATCTTTTAGCCATGTCACTTTACAGTATGTAAGACAGGTAATTAAAACTAAAATTACCCGTATAAACATATTTGCAGATATTAATATAAGCCCAATATGTACTTATATTACTGGACTTATTCATAAACGATATTCAAATTTTTCAAAATTTCTTGCAAAGATATGTACTTTTATTTTGACTGTACCCATACTTTCAGTAAGTAATTCAAATCTATCTATAGTATTGACTAAAACACTTGGAGACGTTAGTTGTAAGGACATTCCTAAAAATTTATCTCTGAGCCTATCTTTCCAATCACCTACAGGTCAACAAATAAAAATTAATATGGAATATAAACATGAGATATTCACATTTAATTTATTCAACGCATTTGATATTTACCAATTGGCTTCCATGTGTGGCATTCAATGGAATGATATCCAGTTAATAATGGTATGTTACATGTTGCATATGAATTAAATAAAATCCGTCCAAAATTATCTCTGTGGAATATTTGCAACAGTATTTTTGGGGAACTTTGAAGAGAATGGGTTGCATAATGAATATCTATTGGATGGTCCCAAATAGATTCCTTCATATAAGAATCAAAACATTCTTGCGTTTGTCCTTCTTCAATTCCTTTTATAATCTTCCAACTGTTACCTACATAAACATAGAACAACACCTATTTTTGTGGTAATTGTTAGCATAATTTTCATTACAATAAATAAAATATTGTTTATATTACCAGCGTGAAAACTCCATTTGCAGAACACCTGTGAGCATTTAAAATTCTTTGCGGACGCAATGTGACCAATTATGTACAAATCTGCCATACCACACCATCATTTCTTAGCTCTGTATGTGAGGGCTATGCACTGCAAGTTATGTGCATTATACAGTTCATTTTCTGGAAAAAATAAACAATGAAAATTTATGATGGGATGAAACTATCAATTTAATTAATCAGTACGTTACATAAAGTAATGAGAGCTATATCCAAAAAGAAATGTAAGTACTGCGTTTACAAAGCATATAATAATCTCTATGGATTGATTGGTCATGGTGCATTTAATTGTTCACTTATATATTGTAACAGAAACACCCTCAAATGAAGAATAAAATAACATGTTTTTTTATATAGAAATCACTGCGGAAATCATACACTACACAAATATTTCGTACAGTATTAAATGTCATAAGTCAGCATGTGTAAAGTATCAGAATCGAACTTTTGAGCAACATTGGGAATCACAGGATTTCATACAATGTAGTTGCAGTAGAGAAAATTTAGAATTTGCAAATAATTTCTTAATACAAAATATTTATCCATATCTACAATTATACTATATGTGTAAAAGTACTAAAAGCAGATTAAATACTGGACGTATGAAATAGAAATAAAACTGATTGGAATATGTTTTTGACAATGTGTAATTTGATAAGACATTTCATATACTGACCAAAATCTTGAATCATTTATTCCTGATAGATCATATAATTATAGTGTGTTTGTATTGACAACAAAATTTGATGTACAAATTTTGACTTAATAACAAATATTCATCATTCTTATCTTTCTGGATATATATATATATATATATTGTATATCACAGATATACAATACTTAGTCAGGAAGTGTATGTATATACTATTTCTGTTTATAGAATGGAGAAAAAATTTGGTCAGAAATCCATTTATATTCTACTGTGCTTGATACTAGTAAACTATTCTATTGAACTCAAATGCAGATATTTCATTAATTAAACGTATGTACAAAGTAGAAATAGTTAAATCCAAAGAGAAAGAGAGAGAAAGAGAGACAGAGATGGTGATATTTTGATTACTAACTGATTCTTTATTAAATAACCTGTTTTGATTTGTATGTCATGCAGATAATAGCATGTAATTGAATTCGAAGTCATCAATCGAACAAAAAACGCTTAGTAAATAAAACACATATTACGGTGTTAAACAACGAAACAAGACGCAAAGGCAAGAAATAAGAAACTACTGTTTAGTTCACATTTAAAGACGAGAAGTGAAAAGTTTGCCTTTGGTTCCATATAACTGAAACAATTATAGTGATAACCTAACAACCAAATATTATGATTTAAGAAAAATGTATACAAACTTAGCGCGTCATTGTTTTCATGCAAGTATCCTAACACAAACACGATATCACACGATTAATTACGTTATATAAGCTTCTCACTGTTACAGTTCAACGAATTATTTTAATGAATGTATTGTATAGCTGAAAATATTAAATTTTAACCGTTTTAAATTGGCAAAATAACGCTCAAGATATTTCAATGGATACAACGTTGTCGGCAACAACTCTTGGTGTAGGGGGCACTTAGTACATGGCGAACATTGCAGGAATCTGAATTATCGATACGGATGGTCTAGTAGTTAAATATAATTTATTGGATTTTATGGTGATAAATGTACATGCCGTCTGACTGTGGAAATCATAAATATCATTGCGGTCTCTTTGGTGAAAAATTAGAAACTGAAAATACCGGACATTGCAAAACAAATTCTTTGTGGTGCTCTCAACTGTTTTGCTTGCAATCGTTTAATAATTGATTTTCAAAAATGATTAATACAAAGCATGATAAATATATTATTTGTATTTAATTTTATAACAGAACTCGAACAAATGTTATGTTTAGCATTAGTAACTCACAGCAACAATATTCTTCATGATGTAAATACTAAATGTTTGAATTTTTTGAACACTAATATAAATCTTTTTTCGTTGCGATTGAAAAATATTTGACAAGTTCGCGTTTTTATTGTTTAACAGATTTAATAGGTATTTCTTATTGCAATGAAAGGGGCTATTACGCAGCGGCTATACAATCTCTACGGTTACATACAATAAGCAAAATTCACAACTGCATCAGATAATCAAGGGCAGAACTGTTGGACATCTAATAAATAATTTCATTACCGAACTACCTATTGTTTGTATTCCACGTTACACTCATACATATTATTTCGCATTTACCAAGCGTGAGAATGTTGCTTTCATATTAACTTCTAAATTTTACACTACGTGGCATCGTCTGTCATAGTAAAGAACTTCAAAGATCCAAGTGCATAAGTTCTTCGGGGCGTAAACAATAGATGTAGAAGGTCACACGAGAATTCTACCTAATCTTTTCCACCTGCGAATTATAGAACTCGTTATTGTCGTCACATCAGACGTTAAAATGTACATGTGTATATACAATCCGAAAAAAAGGTTGAAAACGTTTTGCTACGTTTTGAAATAATAGCCATCACTTTGTATAGACATCTGCCATTCTTCAGTTAATTGACGAATTCCATTGCAATAAAGAGATGGTGCCTTTGATTGAATATATTCGTTAATACCTTTTCCGACATCTTCGATACATTTGAATTGCGAATCAAATAAGTGGTGTAGCAAGAGAAAAGATGATAATCTGAGGGCGTCATATTTGGAAAATATGCTGCATCAGGCAGAACCTCTCAGCCCAAAGAAGAAATTACTTCCAATGTCGTTTTTGCTGTATGTGGTCGGGTGTTGTCCTGCAGCAGAATTACCGGCCCGGTTCCACTGCCAGTAAAAAGCCTTTTCTACTGCATTGTAGTGTAGCCTCTCAGTAGTAAGTTCTTGCTGCGTTTGATAAGAATCTTTGTCCAACAGTTGCTCTAATTCCTCGTTCTCCACTTTTTTTTGACGTTCCAATGCGTTGTGCATCATTAAGATCAAAACATTTACTACTAAACTTTTAGAACCAGTCTTTTCACGTCTCATGTCTTACCGTGTTTTCGTCTAAAGCAGAACAAATCATTTTTGTGGTCTCAGCAGCGTTTTCCTTCAACTCAAACGCGAAAAGAATTCAATGTCTCATGTCCTCTTTCTGGGACGCCATGGTGTAAAGTATTTTTTATATATGTGTTTAGTAAGGTGAGGATAATACTTTAAGACATCAAAGCGGCGGGAAACAATGTTTATTTGAAACGTAATTACAGCTAATGATATGCAAAGGCACCGAACTTATTCGTGCATATAAAATATTGACCAATTGATTTCACTTCCATCCTCCATTTGCATATTCTTTCATTGTAAAAATCTATCGATACAATAATTTTTTGTATTTTGCTGCCCAAAGTAGGAATATATATTTATATGAATTATTACATTGCACTGAAGTACCTCAGATAAGAAAAGTTGTGAGGTAAAATCACTCTGGTACAGAAAGTGGAATCCAGCCGATACATTTTGCGAGCTTGAACGGTTTTCAATCTAACATTTAAATTTAGTTTGATGTTCTTTGATAAATAAAGCATTAAATATATATAACATTTCTTCTTTGGTACTTGGTTATATACATGATTTCCTAGTGCATACGAGGGGGTATTTGAACAAAACAGCAATTGGTACATGAATAACATACCATACCACGCTCACCCAATATTTTTGATTGCTCGCCCTTCACTCACTTCAGGGATGGGCAGGTTATATTTTTCTTATCACTCAGACGAATAGACACACGTAATTTTACTTCACCTGTATTTACACATGCTTACTTGATCACGTATATGCTAAACTATTACTATTTATTAGACATAATCCTAATAATGCCTCCGACTTCTTGGAACCTGTGGGCGGTTAAATAAATATTTCGACACAAATTGAATATAATCATTCATAAGTGAATTCCAACGAAAATATGTTTTTATATTACATTCACCATCCACCAATTATTGGATAAGATGACTCATGCTCACAGCAAAAAATGGAATTGAATTTTCAGGTAGTTGTAAACAAAACTAGCGGGAGCGACCCATACCCCATACTTCCCCACATTCAATTTCTTCAAGCCTGTATAAATTATTAATGAAAGGAAGAAATGATGAATTACTTAACGACCGTTTAGGTATTGGTGAAAATGTTAGTTTGTGCGACTCTACTTCGGCCAAATTGGAGATAATGTTTTCATTACAAGTATGTTTTAAAATCCAATGTTTCGATCCAATATAACCGGATCCGCTTCAGGGAGTAAAAACCAATGCAAGTCATTGAAAAGTGCGATCCATACTATCATCAGCGTTAGGTGAATTATATTAGGAAAAGCGCGAACTAAGAATTAGGTGTAATGTGTAAAAATAAGTACTAAATTAAACATATGTCGACATTGTCCTCTCCAATCCGTCATCTCGAATCCATCTCTTGCTGAAAAGTAAATAAATAAATTGTGTGTCAAGTGAGGAAGAAGCCCTTCCTTATTTAACACTTGTTCAGTATTTTATCGTTTATAAATTCTGTAATTGTTCTTCCGTTATAAGGTTGCGAATTGTTTGACAACTCAAATGCGCTCCCGTTTTCGTTGTCGTCGACGAAGAGAATTTGAAACTGTGTCAGGAAAGTTATTGTCGCGGTCTACATAACGAAGGGTCAGTTTTAAGCACCTGTCTGAACGATTATTCTGAATCAATCTTCATGTAGTTAAAGAAATTTTGAGGGATCAAAGTATTATAACAGACAATAACGGACGTCACGTAAATGTAATCTGCGAAGTCGATGAAAATGATATTTATTTATTTACGATAAAGAATTTTATATATTTAGAGCTCCAAACAATTCACGTATTGCTCACATGCGCCACGCATTTACTAATCGTGGTGTCTTCGTTTCATAGAGTTGAAAATAAATTTGTGAGAACAGAACTTACTCTTTGTAAATGCATGTACCTACCGTATGTTTCTGAATTATAAAATAACTGCCTCCTGTAAATTCGAATAAGGCGCAAAGGCGGAAGACAAAAGAGTAGGGACAGTTACGCCTAAAAGTTGGGTACTAGGGAATTAACTTGAAGTATTTCTTGCTTGGCCTGTGCGCTGTTTAAACTTTATTCTTTCTAGCATTGTCGCATCCGCCTTTACCCTTTGTTTAGCATCGAAATATTGTATTGCCCTTTATTGCGTAAAATAACTTTATTCTTTCATGTGATGTTTCTGTGTCGTGCTGTAGACTTTGGTTGACTCATATTTGACATTTTCATAATTTTTGAATACTCTCTTCCATATGACTATATACACTTGCTGTTTATTTCTGCTCTGAGATAAATAGTTATAATTGATTCTATCCATCGGTTAGAGAACTTTTGCTTGTCTTTGGAAGACGTCGATTCTTAAGAAGCCTTTTCCGATTTTCCATTAGGATATAATCGATCAAGGAAAAGCATAAAAAGAATATAGATTTACATGTTGTTATTCTTTGTACCTGACTTCAGTGTTATTTTTGCAAAACTTGGTGTCTCATGTAACAGTTAACTTACAGTCTGACAGCTGACAGCTGACAGCTTCACTCGGTAAGTTTCTCATCGATTTTCCCTTTCGTCACTTCAATAGATGACAAGTAAAAATCTAGCGCACCTTTGTTGTCCCTAACTTCTACGCTGTCATAACGTGTAACGGGACTCATTAATTATAGCTTTGCAGACAAATTACAAAGATCAAAAGTAAGATTTGTCTCGTATCCAAGTTTGATTTCGCGTTATGTTGATTGTGACGTCACGTCTTACGTAAGAGGCAAGTATTGCTGTTTTTGCCTAAAGTATTGGCGTCCATCATATCCAACCATAATGCGATTATTTAAAACGAACTTGTGTAGGAAATTTCTGTTTCGTCAATACGCGGGTAGCCGCATATAACGGGCTTCCTGTCTACATACGACCGTATAAATGCGTTTTGCCAACTGACAGGACGCATGTGTTATTCAGTGATCACCTAAGCAATTAAGCTGAGGCACGAACGTATCCCGAATAGAGGCTGTAGTAGTTCATACCCGTTCATCCGTGGAATAATGGTTACCCGCGGACATTAGTTACTAGTCTGCAAAGTGCTTTTCGATTTAACCCGATATTAATCGGACAGGTTGTTTCAAAGTATACGAATCACGGGGTGGCATTTTCGAATGAAAACTCATGGAGCACGACTATTGTAATACATCGTATGCATGTTTTACGATAAAAAATGAATTTGGTCGATTTAATCATTTCGAAGTCATCTGAGCATTATTTCAAAACTTTTTTAGTACGAATAAATAGTAAGACAACATGTACGTTATAATTGGTAGAATCATTTTTTATTGTAAAATGGGATTGGTAATTTTTCGATTGTCCAAATCATAGCGATAACGCACTTAATTTATGAGCGTTTTGAGGATTTAATTTTAGAAACAAGATATAAATATAATTTTTAATTTATGTTAAAGTATGTATTATGATACGCATTGAATTGAGCACATCTACTGTCTTGCAAATCGAGCACGTTTGGTCGATCGATAAGTCGTTCATCGACTCTAGCATCTGCAGCGGTTGTACAATAATAAGGCGGCTCATGAAGCGATGCCAGAAAAACGTGATTTGTGGGAGAATGAAGTGGCGCGCAGTGTACGAATGGGCTTCAAACGAAATTAGACCTTTGCCTGCGTGTTTTATTAGAGAGTCGAAATAAAAATGAGGTACGTGCAGGGAAAAAGAAATCCGTCTAGTTGAAGAGTTGACGCTAGCGGGGGTTAGAGTGGTAACGGCGAGAAAGGGAAGGAAACAAGCAAGCAAACGCTTCCCCTGTTTCCATACTTTCCTTCCTTCCATTCTCGATCAAATACAGTCGTAGCCAAATACATTCTGTTCCTTTTCGCTGAATTTACATTTGATTTATTTAGAAAACGATTCGCAGATTGCCTTCTGTTTGAAAATATATTTCGCTCTTCCTTTCTTCTTAGTTATGAGATTTGAAAAATTCTCTGTCTTTGTAAAAGAGCTCAGTGTCATCTTGCAGTAAAAGATACGCGTCGAACGTATAAAATGGAATTGTGGACATAAATGAAAGAAGTTGTTTCCTTATTAAGACAACTAACTTGCTTGTCTCGAAAATATCACATTTTTACGGAATGCTGACAAATTAGTTGACGGCGTGTCATATACATCAAAGTGCGCGAGTGTTCTTATTATGTTCCTATGAGAAGATACTTCTTGTTTAGTTGCCAATGATGAAATTGACTGTTAATTCTTCGAACAGATACTGAACAGTAATCGAGATTACTAACGGTGAGTAACTCGCGGACTACTTAATGATTCCGTTAAGCAAGAAGAAATGTGTGCAGACGAGGGTAACAGAGCGGGTTCCCCCGGTAATGGTACCGGAAACTACACTTACCCCACGGTATCCGGCGCTTTGTGTCTTTCTGCGCTTGTACGTACGGAACCTGAGCCACTTCTACTCCTTTTGTAACGGCCATTTGCTCTCTGCTATATCCGAAATCCATGAATTCACGAAACTGGCCGGAGTCTATATTGTCCTGCCGACATTTTAAGAGAGGTAGAGTTAAAAGCAGTATTCAGTTGTATTTTTCCGCTACAACCCAAGTGAAGAATCTATTTCAACTTTACTTAAAACCATGATATTTTGTATGTCTACGTAATTTTTTGACATTTATTATCATTTCTATTTCTGTTATCCACAACTCATGATGTGTCAGTAATAAGGAGATAGTCGATTACTGTTTAAAAACATGTTTCTTTTCAATTCTTCATGGAACGTATCGTGATCATCACTTTCATTGTTATGTAAGAATTACTAATACATGTATTTGTAAGCTTCAAGAATGCCTACATGAAAGGGAGTTGATTGTTCATTAATTCGAATTTAATTATAACATAGGTAGCGTTTCTTGTGTTTCATACACTCTGTCGGTACCAGAGGCTGCTTCACGTTAATTCAGAGCAAGACAACATTTGGTTTTATTTCACGCAACTTAATTACGGAGTAGTGATTTATTTTTTATTCATTTTCTTGTTAGTATATATGTATATGTCAAACTGTAATACATACGCCCGTGCCTATCTATTACAATTATACACATATATATTACAACAGATATATGTGTATCTTGCAAATGTTAGCATAACGGTATCGTTGTCCCATTGATATATTTGTTTATTATCGATACATTTCATCCGTATGTATTCCACATCCTGTTGAATGTAGCCATACAGAACGTTATGCGTAGGAAACATCTGTGTGTGTGACAGCCGATTGTGTTTCGGTATTTTACAATCTTTCTGCTGTAGATGTTACATTCAGATAAAAGGCTTAAACGTAGTGAAGAAAACTTTATATAGTAATAATAGGAAGAATCGTTTGTTTTTTTATTTCTTTTTAGAAAGCGTCGACGGATTATGTCATTAGCCTTATCTTAACTTATTGTTTATCCTATTCGATTTATGACGCTCTCTGTCCTGCTCGATATCTGCCCTTATTGTCTTATTATTACTGCAATATCCTTTATTTACAGTGCTCCGATATATGCGTTAGTGTTAATATTAATTCTGTGTAGATAGTCTGTGGTTTTTGGTGTAATGAATGATATGGCTATCTAGTCCACTTTTGGCAAATCACTCTAGTCGATTCGCTTTCCGTGTTTAATAATTGAAGTGTGGCTTGACGCCCCACGTTCACACACTCCCTAAATATTTATTGTGACATCTGCAAGTATTGTATATACCTATGAATGCGTTTTTAACAAGTGCCTAAATATACTACTTCTGATTAAATTTATGAAATTGCTCAACCGTTAATTTCAGATAGTAACTCAATTGACATTATATTAGTATTAATTACAATCTTTTCTGACTATAAAAACTACTAAGGTCCTATAAATTGCCAAGACAGTAAATCAGGGTCAGGGTATGTAAGATATCTATAAAATGCTAACATTTTGACAGATGGAATTATCTATTCCTTTGTTTGCCATTAAAAAGAAGTGGTCGAAAGGTATCTTACCTATGTATTATTATGCCCTCCATTCACTCTGATGGTTAAGTTTTGGTGTCCAGTGAGACAATCTCACCCGTGTAACACCTGACTGATTATAACACCTAATTAAGACTAAGCATTATTTTTCACGATTTGTGTTGATGTAGAGGCTTTTGATCACTTGCTTTTATCTATGACAGAAGTCCCCAAAGGGCATAGCTGGGTAAGACAGTGAAATGTGCCCCCAAACCAATTGAAATTCTGAATGGGCCATTCGATAGCTTATGAAAAAAGAAACATTTTTGTGAATTTTCAACTTTGTATCTCGACCGTGGGGGGCGGGGGAGGGTAAAATGTAGTGTTTGCTTCTTCCACCATTTTCTCGGAATCTATTGAATAAAAAAAATTGAAAAAAATCAGAGATACATATGGTGATGGCGCGCACACTTGAGATTTTTTTCAGATTTTTATATAAAAACCCCAACTGGAAAAAAAATAAAAACCAAAAAGTGAGTCACAAAAACATTAATTCGACACCGAAGGAGGTCCAGATCAGTGATGCCGCTTTTTTCTGTGATGTAATATTAGAATTAACGTCTCCCTGATTTTTTTCATAATTTTTGTTAAGGTGCCACGGTGTCGGAAAAATCAAAAACCGCGTCTCTGGTCAGTTTTTGCCTGTCAGAACACCGTACGAGGTAAACTTTGGTTTCCTTTTTGCCACATTACTATGTCGTAAGATATTTAATGTTATTAAGTACATTAAGCAGTCGTAAGAGTGCAAAAAAACGAAAAAATGGAAAAAGTCGATGTTATAGTGTAGGCTTATATGCTAAAAGATTGAAGATTAACCCAAGAACGTCGCTAGCGCAACTGACAAAGTGTCAGGCTTTTAAGTAGGAGGGAAACTTTTTGTCTGGGTTTCGAATCCTGTTAGATCCATTCTTTTTTTTCATTCTTTTTTTCCTTTCTCTGTGCAACAATAATTAACATTTACAGATATTTTCACACGTCAGCTATTTTAACAATGTTTTTCTCAACATTTTAATGTGTAATACACGTGCACGTGGTTTGTCGAAAAACGTTTTTGACCGTTAGTTCAACGCAACATTGTATTTTGGCGTAGTGCTTCAGTAGCCCCGATTAATTCAGTGTGCTTACAATTCTTGAATCTAAGTTGCAAAAATGTTGTAATAACGTCTGACAGTTAATGTTAATTATTGATGCACAGAGAAAGGAAAAAAATAATGAAAAAAAAGAATGGATCTAACAGGATTCGAAACCCAGACAAAAAGTTTCCCTCCTACTTAAAAGCCTGACACTTTGTCAGTTGCGCTAGCGACGTTCTTGGGTTAATCTTCAATCTTTTAGCATATAAGCCTACACTATAACATCGACTTTTTCCATTTATTTCGTTTTTTTTGCACTCTTACAACTGTTTAATGTACTTAATAACATTAAATATCTTACGACATAGTAATGTGGCAAAAAGGAAACCAAAGTTTACCTCGTACGGTGTTCTGACAGGCTAAAACTGACCAGAGACGCGGTTTTTGATTTTTCCGACACCGTGGCACCTTAACAAAAATTATGAAAAAAATCAGGGAGACGTTAATTCTAATATTACATCACAGGAAAAAGCGGCATCACTGATCTGGATCTCCTTCGGTGTCGAATTAATGTTTTTGTGACTCACTTTTTGGTTTTTATTTTTTTTCCAGTTGGGGTTTTTATATAAAAATCTGAAAAAAATCTCAAGTGTGCGCGCCATCACCATATGTATCTCTGATTTTTTTCAATTTTTTTTATTCAATAGATTCCGAGAAAATGGTGGAAGAAGCAAACACTACATTTTACCCTCCCCCGCCCCCCACGGTCGAGATACAAAGTTGAAAATTCACAAAAATGTTTCTTTTTTCATAAGCTATCGAATGGCCCATTCAGAATTTCAATTGGTTTGGGGGCACATTTCACTGTCTTACCCAGCTATGCCCTTTCTCCTGTGGTGAAATACTTCGCAGCCTCAGACTTTTTTTAACAAAACACTTAGCTATCATTATCTATCCAAATGTATTGCAATATGTGCATTGTCTAAATGTCGCAGAACAACCATTTAGTTTGACGGAACACAGTTTGGGACCCTCTGACCTATTCTATTATATATCTATATGTATACTAAATGCTATAATAGCGCATCGAACGACTCTCGTGTCAGTAATACTAAGTTAGTCAGAGGTAAACAAAATTGTTGATATTGGATGATATTTTTAGTTCATGTCGTTTATAACAACGCTTTATAAAATTTTCCGTGACTGTATAATGTAAAATGTCAGTATTCATTAATAATAAAAAGTAGTGTTGCAGTTGTAATTACTAATGCTTACTTAAAGAGTTAAAATAATATCTCAACACACACGGATAATAATAAGGCATTTTATTACTTATATGGGGAAAAGAATGTTAGCATGTTTGTTATTAGTAATTAACTTTACTGACATTCTGCCATTACGTTCTTGGCATATTCAATATAACTGCAAGCACAAAGTCTTGCTGAAACCAATTACAATAAAAAGTTGTTTACTTCAAGCTATTGTCCGGAACAGTTTTGTGTGACATTCGGTTGTTGGTTTACCGTCATCTAATTTTCTGTTCACATGTAAAATTAAATCTCTTTCAAACTTTGACTGCCATTGAGTTTGACGCATTGAGCTCGCAGAAAGATACTGAGAGCCAAACATGCTGCATATGCTCGTTGAATAGCACAGTTGTTCAATGTAAAATTAAAGCATCATAAACTGAATTACCTGTATTGTCCGCAAACCCTTTGTCTGGTATCAACACTGAGTTGTCATGCCATTAATAACAATATGACGACGAATAATTGATGTATTGTATAAATGCACTGGTTGCTTCTTACCTGTTTAGTTAAAAAAAATCAAATGTTTTACTGATTCCAATTTGCACTGCAAGAATTCCTCCTTTTATCTCCCCCCCCCCCCTCCCTTCCCCAAACCTGATTCTGTCCCTCTCTTCCGTCATCTGTTTTTCCCTTTCATTCTGTCTTTCTTCGCGGTTCTTCCGCTCAATCGTTTGCTCCTGTTTCCTCCGCTTTTCTCTTTTTCCCTATCAGACACTGTTTTCACCAGTCATACATTTTTGCCCCGTAATACTGGCTTGGTTCGTTCGCTTTAAACGAGCAAAGCATTAATGTACTTTGATCTTATATTGGACATACAATTCTGCAACATGAAGCGTGTAAATAATTCTCATCGTCTGCTCTGTGAATTCGCAATGTGTGTTGCAGGCTGTTGAATGGTTTAAAATACTCGTAAATCCTCGATCAAGACTTTTCGTCGACTGGGTATCTCATTAATTTAGCGCTAAGGGAGTGCTATGTCTTTTACACATGTTTTGCAGTTGCATTACTCGCGCGACGGGATATCTGATATATTAAAAATGGGCAAAAAATAAAACTTCAAGCGACAAATATTCTTACTTAATTAATGTCGCGTATGTTGGTATTTCATTGCAAAGCAAATTTATTTGATTCGTTTTTGAATTATCTGGCATGTATAAATGATTTTATTGTCTTTTATACTCAAATTTGTTTTGCACGTGACAGGCAAATCATGTCGAAAATATGACTAATTGTTACGATTACAGAGATAAAACACTGCAGTCCGGTGATATACGCTTTGTGTCTTGAACGTTAATGTAGAAATGCATGCGCTGACGACGATAAAAATTACAAATAGTACAATAAAAGCGAAATGTTAAAAAATCCGCTATGGAGTTGACAAAATGGAAATAACATTTGTCTGAACGTCAGTACAGCGACAACGAACACGCTCTCGCATTATTGTTCTCAATGGAAAGTTTAAGAGTTCTATTACTATATTTGTATAATAGGTTCTTTCCCGGCCACAGAATTAAATCATCTTTTAATATACAAGATGCACTAACATTTTTGTCATGATCTTCAGGTTAGTTACTTTTATTCAGAGGACTAGATATTATATTAAACTGTTAAGCACCAGAGCGTATGCGTGAAAGTTTATAATATATGTTTCGTTGGAGGTCAATATGCGCAAATATGGGGGTAACGTAGGCGGCCGACGATGGTTTACACGCTTCTTCAACTTCTCTGATTGTTTTCAATCGTTATTCATCAAGAACAAACGTTTGCGCCGCGTCTACCTGTTGCTATAGTTGCTTGGAAATGTAAGATATCTATAGCTCTAAAGACGTCCACACCACAGATGCCGACCATTCTATAGGAAAAGCGTATGTGCATAAAGTGCTATTTAGCTCATTGTGCGCACATCGAATATTTCTTAAAGTAATTGTTACACACTCCTACCGCTTTTTTAAAATGACCAATAGATCATTATAGTTTTAAATAGAAATGTTACAGAACCAATATATTTCGTTTATACATGTATATATGTTGCTGAGGACGTGAAGTAACATCGTGCACGTAACAATATACATATATAGAATAAAAGGAAATATAAACATTTCAAGCCAAGCGGTTAGAGATGCAGGATCCATCAGGCCGTGAGTCTATTTTGGTTATCACACGTAGTAGTTCCCATGATTCCATATTCTTAATTTGTTGTTTTTTGTATATGTCACTTGTCTTATTTTACGTATTTTTGTATTATTGTTCTGTGTAAAAATTTAGTTTTACAACAGCGTCTCGTAATTTATTTGTACCTTCGAGGATCTGTGTCTCACATATATGTAGGCTGTTTACATATATATGTATGAATAATTAATTTTTTACTCAAAATATCTATATAGACAAGTATATCCTATATTAAATGTATTCTATCATTCAACGGCTGTCTGCTGTATTTTTCTGTACAGATATCACTTTTGCCTGTTATTAACTCGCGCGTTTCATTTTTCCTTTCGTTTACTGTTTCAGCTTTTTCAATTCTTTAGTTGTCTTTTATTTATTAAAGCGAATAACTGTTTATTATTTTTAACGTAGTTTTTACGCAGTTTTCCTTATAATGCCGCAAATGCAAGAATGGATAAATACATAAATACTGAGATCATTGATAATTTTATGCAATTTGATATATTAATACGTGTTGTGTATTTCGTTTAACGTTTCAATGAAAAATGAACGAGAAACAGTTTACACGCACCTATAAATTTTGCAGTAATATAATCGACATGTTCCTATTATTGAACGCTTATCACGGCGAATAAATCTTCATTGATAACTTGAGTCTGAGCGATAAAGTATGTTTTCTCAGGTCTTGACGAAAATTTAATCTTTCGCATCTATTGCCTGTTCTAGTTTGACAGGCTAACAAATAAAGCTTCATCGTCGCGGTTGTTTCACAAGGGATGATATAGCACGTCTCTCGAGGTCCATCAGAGTCTCTTATCTTATTCTACACGATATGAACCTTTGTACGGTTCTCAAGTTGCATTAGGTTTGAGAAAGCTAGTTTCTATGATTTTCTAAAGTTTTCCACTCTGCTTTTACTCGCTATGAATCTTCCTTATGCTTACGAACTTTCCTGAATGTCGCTGATTAACCGCTCTATATTTTACGGATACATATTACATGAATCGTTAGTAGGTCCAATGACATAGAAATTGCATGCATTTTTAGTGTAATTTATGTCACTAAGGATTTTTCTATTTTTCTTACATATATGTGGGATTTTGTTTAATTACAAGATAAGAGTCATGTGATATAACGCAGACGTCGTTTCGCACTATCCGAAAATGAACAATAGGATTCACTCGCTCTTTTCATTTGCTCTTTACATGCGCATTCTCATTCACCGCTGCAAACAAATACCAATCGCAAAGCCGTTCGCTGCTCACTCACCAATCACTCGACTAAACACACGCATACATACACGCACGTAACAGATCTCACATATAAAAGCGCTTGTTTTCACTGTTAACTCTAATAACACTATGCAACAATAAATTTGCTACTGATTGAAATTAATGTGAGTCTTATATAACAGGGTGCGCTGATTCCGATTTTGCATTCAGAATTGTCGTAGCACGTCTGGATTTAAAGTTATAGCTGAAAATCATAAGATATGACTTTAGTAATAAGGTCATAAGATTATTAAAACCATATACATGCGTTATTATGTAGCTGCATCAACGAGCCGTATTATTTGGTATGATGTACGAATGTGTGTGTGTATTTTCAAGGATACTCTGCTTTATGCGTCTGCAAAAAGAAAAGCGTGCAGTCGTAAAAACAAATAGGCAGAAGTTCTATCTTGCGCTCGAGGTAGAGCATGCGAGCAGGATTCATCATGTTTTATAAAATTAGTGTGGGATCTTATATGGAAAATAAACGAAGGTGTTAATAAACGTAAAGATGGTTTATTTAAGGAGTGATGATTTGAATAAGCAGGTACGACTGTTGTCAAAGAAATGCCCATCGAGTCTCGTGAGGGGACGCCGCAGTCCCACTTCCGACTCGGATAAACAAAACGCTTTCATGTTCCTTCTCCATCGACACGTATCTCCCCTTAAACACTACATTAGTTCAGTGCAACAGTCGCAATAACACGTATTTAATTGATTTCATATAAGAAGATTCGGTAATTAGGTATATGGTGATTCAGTAAACGAAAGATAAATAGGCGCATTTTTAAACAAAGGTATTGCCAATGTTGGTGTAACTGAGGGCCTCTGACTCATTTCAGAGGCAAATAAACATTTATAATTAATTTCTTAATTATAATTTAGTGTTTTTATCCCAAAGTACGCACATTTATTTCCCCAAAATTGCTCACATTCGCAATTCAACGTAGTTAATAGCATTATTCTCGAAAGATTTATACATACATAACTTTTTTTCCTGACGTGCCAGAGCAAATCCGATTGCAGTTCTGTATTCAGCGCATATGAATTACTATGAGGAACCTATTTTCAACCCAGTAGCAGAGAAAAAAATTTATTTTGTTGTGTAGTGTAATAGACCCATTGTCAAGATTTGACAGGCATACATCTTGAATTGGCCTTATCATACCGATCGTAGTCGATCGTATCAACAAGTCGACGGTTCATTCTCATCCCCGTTTACGTTTACTATTTTTATTCTCTGTCTTCATTCTCCCTATTTTTTTCTGATTTTTATAATGCACCGTTTTTCTTTAAGGCTTTCTCTGTGTCATTAGGGTTAACATGTATTAACATATAGCTTTACTTGCAAATCATGCCACTGACCATCCGCAAATTCTGTCTGCTTCCTGTCATCTTCTTCTTCTTCAACCTTCCTCTGCTCCACGCTTCTTCCCACTATCTCTATCTTTCTTTGTGTTCTTCTCAATCCCTCGACCCCGTCATGCAGCCTCCCCCCTTCCCCGGCGTGTTCCCCTTCTTTTCACTCCCCCTTTCGGTTGTAGTGGGAGCTTGTGCCTGTAGCGCGTGCACCGGATATAATACGATTCGAAATTAAACTTCCAAGGCACGCTTGGCATCCGAATAATGCGAGCGGCTGCCTAAAACAGTAAAGATATTACGTATTATTACAGCGTGCCACCACGGGCACGGTGGTGGGGTTGGTACCCCTACTGACTCAGGCCATTGTGGTAGTAGTAGCAGCAGCCCGCAGGGAGAGGCATCTGCGAAGGTATACGTCGCTGTATCCAGAGTATGGTAGAGGTGATCCTTCGTCGGCCCTCTTACATGTCTTCGAGCGATATATTAATGCTCAACTATCGGGGAAACGTAAAACATAACGTATAAGTTCCTAATAAACACATCTTTTTCAGCGGCAAAACGTCTGATAAATGTGTTTAATTTTGTAGTAAGTAATTAAATTAGATCATTACCATACCAATCGTCAATGTGTTTCGCGAATAAGGAAGAATTGTTTCCAGCGTTTTAAACGTGAAAGGATTTAAAATAATCTGAGGCGTGTTGACATTAAAAAAAGAGTTTGGAGAGGTAATTGGATTTGAGATATTACAGAGGACAAACTGAGTGGACAAACATGCAATTTCATTGCTGCTAGCCATGGTAAGTGAGTAATTCTTTTGATGTTTAAAGTTAATCCAAAGTCCAATGCGTCGTCTGTGCGTTCAGATTAAAATCAGTGCACATACGCGCATATATTCTAGAAAAATGTACAGATTCTCACGCCCCATTCTTATTAGAATAACTGGAAACCATTGAATGCACAACATTCTTCAAACTTTGGCTGATACATTATCTTTATTGTCATATGATGGTAATTCAAAAGTAATATGTTATAAAAACACTTTGGTCGTTACCATCTGAAGTTACACTGTTTTCAAGATGGACCATCTATTCAGCATTATTATTAAATATCAAACAGGTATGCGTTATTAATTTCAGATTCATCTGCATTAGGATCATTGGTTTATATCAGATTCATATTTGTGCTAATACAATACAACATTTTGCAAAAGATTGTAACTTTTCATTATTTTCTTATTAAGATCAACTATTCATTTTGGGATGTTAAATTTCAGTCAAATCTTGATGACGGAATTTTGATATATGCAGCTCAATTGCTATCGTTTTTATGAATGCAAGAAAGAGCAACATGAGCCATTATAGAAAAGGTATACTTTTTCTCTTAACGGTGCGATCGTATGCGTGTGTGGGGGTGAATATTTCAGAACTCGAAGCTGTTTGATTAGGAAGTAATAAACCTTCATCGATTTCGTTGAGAAACGCATCAGTTATCTTTATTAATTACTATGCAGGTTATGGTAATGGCGCTATAACCGAATAGCAGTAAAAGATTTTGTCAACGGAAACTGACACTTCGAATGAGAGCCACGATAGAGGCGATTTCGATAATGATGCCTTGCAAGTGAACATATATATTATGAAAACAATAAAAACATCAGAAAATACAATTGTACATACATTGAAATGTGCTAAAAAGAAAGATGAGCGTTTTAAATGAAATAATGGTATAATTGAAAGATCGTTAAAAAACGAAGGATAATTCTCGTCAAATTGGAGGACTGAATGATCTATGAAAGTGTATAACGGCCGGAGATGCGCTCGTTGTGGTCTTAAAGTACCGATAAACGCACTAGAAGACCATTGTGTAGCATGCGACTCGGAATACTAATATACCTTGTAAGACAAAATATTCAGCGCATCTCATTAGCCGTCCGAGGTACCACCTTAGACGAGATCCGGAATTAATTCACAGACTCCGTCATTTTGTCTTTCTCGCTCCTTCACGCGATCGTACGGCAAAGGCAAGGACAGAATGAGCGTCGAACGACCTTCTCGAACTTAGGGTGGCATAGCACGATCCCGGATGAGTCTCCTTCACACCATCTTTGTCGGAATTCACTGCGCGCACGTCGGCAAAACGTGCGTCGAGCATTGGCTCTAACCTATAACCTCACCTACGCTCCTTTTAATGTGTAAACTAAATCTCCCTCTCTCTTACCCTCCCCCGTCTCTGAGTGAGTCACATGCACGAAAGCGGGGCGCGTGCGTCCGCGCATACACACACTCACACACACATCGGCGCACGATCTCTCGCTCTCTCCTTCTCAGTTACGTCCTCTGCCGACATCAGCAGCGCGCTACCTCCTCGGCCCGACATTATTCTGTTTTAACGGAATTACTCCAAATTGTGCAGATATATCATGGTTATGCTATTGCGGCTGGTTATATTGCGTGCTAAGCGGCCTCCAGCGTTGCACAAACTTCTCTCCTGCATTCCCCTTCGTACGACCTTTCGCCCCCTTGAGATTGCCAGATCCTTTTTGAGAAGAAAAAAGAAAACATACCGTAAGCGACAAATCGGATAAGACTGAACGGATATACCGATATGTATACGCGGTTAGAGTAATTTTATATTCCGAAAGGTATATAAAGATTCTATATAACGTCGACGTAACAGCGTCGTTTGCACCAATCACCGGGCCAACGCAAAAAAAATCAAAGACAAGAGCGGTTTTTAAAGAATACACGGAAGATTAGTTGTAGAGAGCCGCGGCTTATATCTGCCTACATCATTTCACTTTTTGTTCGGAAGTACGCTGAATATTATTATATTGTGATCCCACTTTTATATAGGCCGGATACCACCGTGTGGCTATAGTGAGTATTGGATAGGTTCTGGTAATGCAATAGATCTGTGAAAATAACCAGAACGGAGATATTGCGTCTTATTTACCGAAAAAAAAGTGAAAAAGGATTAAAGTAATGTTCTGAGTAAGTATTGCACGCTGTCTGGCAAATTATATAACGGCAAGAGAGAGAGAGAGAACGGAAATTACCGTCGTGCGGGCACACGGAGTCTAAATGGCTGTGGTGGATGATAAATGCCTATGTTACTGTGATTGAAAATTGTTAATTAACACCAGTGACAAAAACGGAAAACTCGAAAATGACTATGGTTTAATACTGTATAATGTAACCTTATATCACCGAAAGCATTTACGAACCAAATTGGAAAACATTTCTCGAAAATGTACATGTACCTCTATACACGTTATAGGTATGCACACGCATAGATCATATGTGTATCTATGACCAACTTGAATGTCTTCAAGGTGAATAACATAGGTTCTACCTACGTAGTTTGGTACAGTCCATAAAAGATTCTGATTACTTTAAGGGGCTCAATGAGCTCGAGGTCATTGTCTTGCCGTTTGCTGAATTAAGTTTTTTCATTGTCCACAAAGTGGTACTAACAGATAAACATTGACCTTCATAAAATTCTAGGTGACCTTGATATCGTGAAAAGTATATTATAGAAAACGTCAAAATATATCCAGCAGTACATATCATGAGCGGAGAAAAAGGAAATTCTCTTTTAAATACGCAATTTATACGATACGTGAGTTTATATTTTATTATTGCGAATATTTCTGAAACGGTCAAGATATACGTCCTTTAGTCATGGGGTAGCAAAATTGCATAATTTATAAATTCAGTTGTTCGATATACACGATGTACGAGTATTCTTTCTTATAGACGTATTTGGCAAGTGTAAAAGAAGAGAACATTTTTAACTGATTATATCTCGCGTTTTCTTGAAAAACGGTAAAGTGAAGAGCGTAAATCAGCAGCTCGACTACTGGATCTCCGGAAATCCAACAAGTGATTTTATTACAGAGATGGGTCTTCTACTCTCTCCCCTCGTATCGTCGACCGTTCCTGTGATATCGACTGTCTCACCCTTCTCATTCTGGAATGCGAAAGCAGTATCAAACCAGCAAATTTTGCCGTAGACTGGAATTTTGTTCATTATTTCGTACCGAAATGGACGCGTGTAAGTGAAGCTATTTGTTAATGAATAATAGTTCTTCTATTATCAATATTATACATAAAATTACTTAGTTGTATCAGAGCTATTGTAAAAACTTTCCGGTGTTATGATTTAGTTCGTTACCGCTGTTATCACCTTTCATTATTTTTCTTTAGTTTATATATAACATTAATATCGAATGGCTATCACAGATCTAGAGCATCACATTCTTCAGCATTTTAAACAATTAGTGCTTTTATCACTGAATTCACTCTTTAAAACTGAATTTATTTAGAGATTTGGCAGAATAATTAATTAAATGCACGGTTGTTATATACTTTACATTTTTTTAAGTGTCTAATTTGCGCGTTTATTGATGTATTCAGAATACAAAATTGGCGTCTTGCAATAGCCAACCGATGCGATAGGCAAGTAGGGAAAGCTAGCTTTAGGCGAACGGATAACAGGAAGAATACAGAGGAAGATGGTGAATGATAGAAAGAAGAGCTGGAAAAGAAAGAGGCAATAAGCCTGCCGTCAGGGACAAGCGTGGTCCCAAGGCGATCCATTAACGTAACCGGGAACGAAGATGGAGGGAAAGAATGGAAAGGGATCGGTGAACGGGGAGACAGACAAGGACAATTGCAAGACAGGTACGGGCAAGACAGGAAACAAACAGTGAACAGAGAAGAATGTTAGCGGGGACGATGAGCGGTGGAAGTTAATACATAAAATACTGTGAGGAACGAGGTGGTAGGGCCACGAGGCGTTTAGTAAATTAAAAGTTAATGTAGTATACAACCGATTACAACGTGAAATTAATTTATGGGAGGTGCTACGCTTTGCACTCAGTACGCTCTTGCTTTCTTACCCTTCCTTCCCCATTCTCACCATTTTATTTTCGCCCTTCTGCTGCTATTGATTTTTTTCATTATCTTATCGTCTCAGACTTTCTGCGGTATCTCGTCCCTTTTGTCATATTTTCCTTTCTTCCGTGTTTACCTTTTGCCATAAAATCGGATCTTAATTTCGTATTATTCCTAGCTTTGTATTGGTATTGAAATTTTCTGAATTATTTATCTCGAGTTGCAATCCGCGTTACATTTATGGCCACAAAGATATGTTCAAGATAATTTCAAAATCCTCTACTATTAATGTCAATAATATATTTATATCAGACAGTATTTGTGGCGACAAGAGAATTCATTAACACGAAAGTTTCAATTAGTGATACTGCCTTCTTCAAAGACTTGAACAGAATTATTATTAGCAAAAAATAGTACTCTACCAACGTCCTTGAATGAAAATGGAAGTATTTTTTATTTGTAAGGGACAGTGAAGATTCGTGAAAACTGCGAAGGTAAGCAACGTATTCCTGTATTTTATGTGAATGCTTGACAAACTTGAGAGCATGCTTCAAAAGTACAAACGGATTGATAAACCGCTGATCAATCGTTGGAGAAATTGCGCCAATTTGATTCTTTATATGTCATTGATTTATAAAGCGATACATATAGAAATCGGTTCGACTATTTCAGTGAAGAAATAAACGTCACACAGAAATTCATGATTTTATTTTTGTAATTTTGCATGAATTATCGTGATTTTTTCATTTGGAGTCATTTAAATGTAAATATGTCACAAACATCAAAGAGCTATTCTCTGTTGGCTATAACGAAGTAACCGAGAGAAAAACTTTGACAATTTCAAAGATAACAAAAACCGATTATCTCGGGAATTGAAAAATAATTATAAATTACAACATGAGGTCCCTCCAATCGAAGAACGTTCTTTTGTTAGGAGAACAAGAATAGTTACGAGAAATTCTTAAACCAAACACATAAAACCCGGATGATCCTACCGTTACTTAGAGTCCTTAGTCGTGTGTTGTGAAAATACGTTGAACAAATAGATATTTTGATTGCTTACCGATACCTACAAATTTACCGATAGTTTAGCATGTAGTAATTATAGAATAATCGATTGTGTCGTTTATCCTTTGCAATATCTTCCCGATATAATGAGTTATTTGACAATATTTGGAATTACTTAACGTTATTATTTTTATATGCAAGATATAAAGATTGTATATTATAATATTAAATTCTGTACACCATGTACCTTCACAGTATCCTAGATATTGCAATAATGATCGTTGTACCTTTTCTGAACCTATACAGTGTTTGTCTCTACTTTTAAGTGATCAGTCTATGTACTGTGCAGCGAGGTTATGAAACTAAACTGAGTTGACTACGCTAACTTGTACATTCGAAGTACAATCAAGCAAGTGTCATCTGTTGTAAACCAGCTTTAGTCCATGCTCTAATCGTCGTTATGGGAAAAACATATGTCAATGTTAATGTCACCCATAGATAAAAGGACAGTTGAACTTATTTGCATAATAAAGGCCTTGTAGCAAAAAATGCATGTTTCTTAACAGAATAATAGCTATACCACGGTTGTTTTGAATATCAATCAAGATGGGTTTGAATGTGTAAAAACAGCAGAGAACAACTGGTTCTGATCGGTGTTAGTTATTAGCAACGATGTTATTGACTCATTTTCTAATACAATAAACACTTGAATATTATTGTTATTCTCATATAATATAACTTACCGCTGCATTGTCCAATATTATAGAATAAATATTATCGTGCGTAGTATGTACTTCTTAAATACATGCACGCAAAGTGTACCATACTTCATACTTGCAGCAGGTACGCTAATTATGGGCATCTAACACGGCATAAGACATAATCCTAATTGCGCTTAAACATTGATAACATGTTTCTACAGATGCCTTCTTATCGTTTAATTAATTTCACTTCATTAATAACGATGCGCTTCATGGCGTATAGTTTCTTATTGGAAATTGGAAATTCTGATAAGAAGGATAGTTATTTCAAGTGGAACAGTGCTTAGTATTCGATGACAGAAGAAACTTGAATGCCAACTTTTCTGCGTAGAACGTTAGGCACGGCATGTGTTAACGTGACAATATTGCGGATCTCAATTAATACAGCGTTATTCACGACGGGATTCTTAGTCTTCTGTGCCATCACAAAAGCGAAGGTGAAAAGGGTCAATGGATTATTTGGATATACATGTGAGAGAATAATTGTTGACGAAGTGGTAATGGTTTGCGAGCGTCAGGGGATGCTAAATGGGTGGAAAGAGGAGAAAGATGAGATGGGAAAAGTAAGGGTATAAGACGAAGGCGGTGCGTGACGGGTAGCTAAAGGAAGTCTTATTGGATATACGTATCCACCGATCGTTTGTCGCTTTAACAATTCACGGCGCGTTCGCGTTAACAGCGTTACGACAACAAGCCGGAGTTGTAGAAACTTATAACGAGAAAATAATGAACCCGGTTCACCGAGTCTGCTTGGAATGCGAGTCGGGGTACTCCCTACCACCCGCAACCGGGTCTGATGTCCCCTCCGAACTCTGTTCCCCTCTGGCTCCCACTTTTCCTCGTTTCAGAAAGGTTCCGCCGCCACCTTCCTGTTGTGCCCACCTTTTCGGTGCTTCGACTGTGCTTTGTTGCATTCCTTTTTCCTTCGTGCCGTCGGCAATGCGCTTTCTCTCTTTCAGCCGCTACCATCCAATCCCTCGCCCCTCATTGTTTCAACTGCTCCTGTGCCTAGCATTATTATATATACGGACCTCCGTACAGTCGCCTCTACTCTCTATACATATTTCAAATTTGCCATTTCAAAAATCGTCACTTTCATAATCAATATTCAACAATATCTTTCATTATAATGCAGGCGGAACTTAATTGAACATACACATTCTGAATTAGCAATGAAAATTGATATATTCTGTGATCGGGTGTTTTTTGATTCTCTTTTGCGTTACTCTCTATAAATATTTTCTTTCTGCCTTGTTTTCTGCCATTTCTTTCTCTACGCGACCTTCTTTTCTTTCTATCGCTATACCCCGTCCCTTCTTCTCTCCCCGCACTCGTTCTACGAAGAGGAATATTTGAATTTCGAAGATTCCACGTTACCGACCCACCCCGGAGGAAAAGCGGAAGCTTGATGTTCTGGGAAGCGGATAGTACGCGTTGAACGAGGATAGTATTTGTATAGGGCGTGGGGGCGAATCCGGTAAGGAATTTCTTCGGGGAATCTGCAGACAGCAAGGTCTGCTCTCCGGACGAGGAAAAGCGCAGACAGAAGAGACTGATGTCTCGTCCTTCTTACGTTCCTCTCTCTTTCGTTTCCCCCTTCTTCCCCTCTTTCTCACTCCCGCCCCTCTTTCTCTCCCTCTCTCTTTTCCACCCCCTCTCCCTCTCTCCATCTATCTCTATCTCTATCTCTCTCGCGCTCTATCTGTTTCTTTCCATCCTCCATACTATTGATAGGATATCTAACTTGAAACAGTGGGAAAGAGAGGGATATTAAACGAAGGATCTTGAGAAGAGAAGAAATAAAAGGTCCTAGTACGAAGAAGAAGAAGAACACAAGAGGGAGTGAAGGTGGGAGGAAAGGCGAGTGATGGAGAAAGAAAGGGAAAGAGGGAAGGCACGCTGCGATACGTATCTGGAATGGATTACAGAATCAAATGGGATAGCGGACTGGCAAGCTTTCGCTTCTCTATCCTGATGCGACACCTCATCATTCCACCACGTTCACCTTGGTATTCCAACACACATACCCTCCGGTTCGCTTGCTTTCCCGAGTGTTCGCACTGCCGATCACGCTCCTGAGTTGTATGTGCCGATTGTACTTTGCGGTTTTGGGTGAATTTACCTGACTTTTAATCATTATCTATTTTATTCTTCCTTTCACTTTGTTCGGAACTATGACAACCATTGTTTATTGTAATCTAATAATCATTAATTCACGATGAAAGGATAATAATGTGGGGAATACTACAATGTGTCTTTTTTATTGTTATCCGTTTTATTAATATTATATGACTTCCTTCCATGTAAATGCCGAATTTAGGCATTAGAGCGCGACTGCAACCGCTTAGCATGTAAGCTAAAAATTAAATAAAATTCATGCAAAATTTCGCAAATCTTTGGCTGATGGATTTCTTCGCAGTGTGCCATGATATAGTTAAAAGTAAGCGCATTTTAATTGTAGATCGATTATAACCAAATTATGCTGCAATGTAATTGGTTTTATAGCATATTAGTTCGGTCAAAGAGTAAAATCAAATAGTTTACCAGAAGTTTTAGTATGCAACAACGAACGGTAAATATCTCTACCTGAGCAGCTACACGAGAAAACTCTAACGATAAAGTAGATCTTATATGCAAGTACCATTAATTCCGTACTAATATGTTTCAATTGTATTAATGCCCGATCATTGGCGTTATGGTGGGGGTGGGGGATTATTAGCGTTATAGGAATCAAGCGACCCATTCTAGGAAGTACTAGGTCAGAATCTCGGCTGAAACACAACTGTGGACAATTCGAGAATATGTATTAGAGAATGAAACTCTAGGAAGGTGGAGAGAGTGCTTTTTCAATGTACTTCTAAGGCATTCAATAATTCAATTATTTATTTGCAATTACAGCTTCATCTATGGTTACATTGAGACGGAGTGAACTGTCTGATGCATCTAAAAAAGATTATGTGCATTAATATATGTTCATATCCATTAATGTGCATCTATGAAATCACAATGAATATGATTTTCTTACTAGCCGACACGCTCTTATAATCAAATGTTGACATTATTCCTCCAAAATGTCAAGGGCACGTTCTGCGCTGCAAAAACATGGAATTGGGATCCACAACGTTATGTTTTCCCTCGCGGCAAAGAAAGCGCAATCAATAATAATAAATTAACAATGCGTAATTAGGTATAACAATGAAGAAGTATGAACAAAATAATTTGATTACCGTTGAAATAGTTTGGCTGCGTCATCCATTTTAGTGCCGGGCTTAGTCTTTTGTCCGATACTGTAGTAGATAGACAATCTAGTAGTAAATTTCTTTTGTGGCCGATCATTTGAATAATTATCTTTCACAGCTTGTTGCTTCTCAAGTTAATGGGAGTGTACATTTAAAACCAGTGAATTTCAAGAATAAAGAACACTGTTTTGACACGGATTTGAGTTTGTTATGATAAAGACCTGAGTACTAGTGTCTGTAGGTAAATGTAGTCTGAATCAGGTCTCAACCAATATTGGGCAGAAGTCTTCCGAAGATTTCCTGGACGCAAAAAAAAAGGTCACAGCCAAGAGCCAAAATTTCGCGCGCAAAAAGAAAACGGATTGACCGGAAGCGATGGATGATGTTCTCCTCGGGTACAATAAAGTACCGAAATGGTGCGTTATTGTGGGGAATAACATAAGGCACACGCTTCAAATTAAACGTATTAATCGTACCGGATATGTTGATATTTTTTGTGTGTTAGAATATTTTTCAATTGCAAGAAGCCACAACGATTAATACACTACCTGAGAAATGTGTATCGCTGACAGTCGATGCGAACGCGTGAACAGAATGTTGCGCTTTAGACGAATTAGTCATTAATAAAAAAACAGAATTTTGGAGATGTCGTTAGCTCTTTTTCATGGTCCAACAAAATCATGAAAATGTAGAGCTATGAATGTTTTCCTCTACTGAATAATTAATTTGATGTTGTTACTGAGCTAATGCTTCGGGGCAGGAAGCAACTCGTTGCAGCTTAAGTTCCAACTCGCTAAGATGTACCCCATGTGCAGACATTCCTAATTGGTCCTGCATCGGTCCTCTGTTCAACAATTTTATCCTTCACCCGCTGTATATCGTCCCAGACATAAAAGCAAGGGTGGCTTACAACTCGTGCGTGCATGCATGCATTTTGATACGGCTTAAATAAAACATCGAGTTCGTCATCCTTTTTCTATGCCTTTTTGCATTTGTTGTTCCCTATCTTTGACAAGTCCCAGACGAGAGCCAAAGACTATCCTACTCGTACAATTCCGAAGCGTACATGGGGACCAACAACCTGAACAACCACCCATCTCTTATCGGTCAGCGATCCTTCTCTCCATTTTCTATCGTTAACAGTTTTTTCCTTACCTTTCCACTCATCCCACCTCTTTAAAAAATCATCGATGCGAAGTTAGCTAAATAGCACCACCCCCTTTTTAGCTCCATAAACTCTTCCAATACAACTACCACTTTCATTGGGAATCGCACTCTCATAGTTTTCACGCTGTGGTAAACACTGCAGACATGGAAAGTTGTTGGAATATGTATTTTTATATTAATTTACATCTTAGGACATGGTCAGTATAGCACGGACAACGTGCACGTACGGTCTATATCTTGCAGAGTATTAAAACAATACTTCATTTCTAAACTATCCGTAATTTTCTATTAATCGGTTGTCATTTGTGTATGGCGGCATATCAGTCTTGCTATACAGTGTGTCCCATTTGACATGAGGTTAATGTTTAGTATCTGCGTTGCTTTTATTTCGACGATGAAATATTTGGCAAAGAAAATGTCTGTTTTCAAGAGGTATGTGCTGATATAAGGTAAATATGCTTCTCAAAGACATTTTTCTTTGGAATTTCAGCATCGTGGATTGGCAATGGCGTCAGCGATCGTGCCGCTATTATGATAGTATGTATTTTTATTGAAATAAGACTGCAATGGTTTTTGAAGTTCGGAAGAAATGAGGATACATTCGCCTCTTCCAATTAAACATTTTATATGTTGTGGCATTTCTTAGATGCACATACTGAATTTACTGGAATTGAAACAATATCGAAGCGTGAGAAGTTAAGGGGGATCAAGAGATAACGGGATCAAGAGAGATACGTTCAAGGTTAAACAATCCACAGAGGTAAGATGTTCGACAGACTTCGATCTCAAAATACTAGATTATGTACACTCCGTATCCTACTTCGCGTTAACCATGTGTCCCAGATTTATTTTGTTCAAATCGGTTCGATTGGTATCCGTGTATTTTACTGCCGTATACTCCACAACTATGCTTTATCCTGGATCGATTAGAAAATGTGGGTCTCGACCAATGGGGATGTAAGTATATATTGACATACGCGCCGTGAATGGTTTCTCATCCAGTAACAATATTCTACCATTGAACCCCCTTGGAACAATGTCAACACGTCATATAGGCTGATAATTCGGACTTGTAGGATGGGTCTTAAAATCACTTTTTATTGGTTGCAATTGTATAAATGATAACATTCGATCATGATTGTCACATGCAATTTAGGTGATCAAGTCGTTTAAGTACTGTCTCCATACTTGTGTTTGGTTCAAGTTTCATATTCAGTTAGTGTGAAAAATATATTATATTTTATTGCAACACCAGATTCTTAATTCTTTACGACAGGGTCAACGACTTCCACTTGAATTCTCACCTCATAGCTTTTCAGTTTTTTACCTGTTTCACATTGACGCGAAATTCTGTTCTAACGCGTGAGGAATAATTTGCAGAGAAGTAATTAGGGCCGTTCTTCTTAAGAGTAGTATTAGCGCCATATTTAGCGCAATTATAGACGCATGGATAATTTCCAGTGTACTAGAGGAGGAGAAAAGTGTCCAAGAGCGAAACTATTCAAGGATTTTTATGTAAACGCTAAATAATAAAATTAGCAGGCCGTTAATAGAGGGGTCCGCGTACCGGCGGTTAAAGCTAATTTAATGATTTTCGTTATTGGCTCCGACACCGTAAAGCTATCCACGCACATCTGTTGCCTGCATCGATTTTAATATCGTTCCGGTCGTACTGCCGCGGCTGCCACCACTGCCGTCGTGGGGTCTCACTATGGCTCGCCTCGTTGTGGACTCTCTTAGTCTTTTCTGGCACGTGACACTGTTCTCTCTCGGAGCTACGTCGCGAAACGCTATCAACGCTACCATTACTTCATTCGGAATCAAACGTTTGTCTTCTCTCTTCTTTCTTACTTCAAACTACTCGCATGCCGCTGCCTGTTTCCTGTTCTCTTCACGTTCTCTTCCTTCATCGTCTTTTCGCCCATTCTACTTTTCTTCCGCATTCACCTTCATCATCCTCGATTTCTATTTATCTGTCTCGCATACTTACCAATCTCCCGATTAGGCATCATAAATACTATTTTCCATTTCTACCGTTTCTACGGTTTCCCGTACTCTAATAGCGCCCATATTGTACGCAAGCGATGCTTTGCAAATTGAGGTAATGAATTAAATTTCAAACTGATAAATGTTGAAAGTAATATCATGCTACGGAACATGATAATCTATGAATATGTGAGATCCTGTATAATATATACTTGCCAAATCAATATTATCCCTCCAAGTAAAAACACATTGCATTAATTGCAATCGTAAACGGTTTGAGTGACAAGTGTGCTATTAAATTCAAATTGTGTTAACTATTACAGCCGTGATGGATAGAGTAATTGCTAGAATCTGGAAGTAAAAGCGTAAGACAGATACACAAATAGGTACGTCAAGTGATACGTGTTTGGAAACAATGACGTTTGCCGTCATTTTCGTACAATGGATAGGTCTGTATAAAAAGGATGATAGATTCGCTTTACTATTAACCTAATAGAATAAATATATAATAGCCTCCCGATTATCGTATTCTACTATGTACATATTTTCCCCCATTTTGTTCCACTCCATCTTTTGAGCCCTTACCAAACCCACGGATGTCAATAACCGGTACCTGTCGTGAGAATCATTTTCTTCAAACATTTACCAAGGGTATAGACACTTCTGCTTTCATTTGGCTTTTGCTTGGCGGCTTACACGTGTTGCCATTGTACCCTTTTCATTCAAATCACTATTCTATCATATCATACTGAAACAGGAAAGCAGTGAAAGAACACTACATAATGGACAAAAGTGAATAATCACGATTCGGCATTAGAGCCATCATTCGAATCAAAGTTCCTATATACGACTAAAAAGATAACTGATCAAGAACTACATAGTTTCCAAGAATTCTACGGTGTTCTTAAAGATTAACTCCACGTTTATTCAACTCAGACTTCACTGCGGAGTCTCATCATGTCTTTCTTCAATAGTGCTGACAATGAGCTCTTTGCAGTTTGCTACGCATTCAAGTACACACGTATATCTTCTCCTTCTATTTGACACGTTTTAACGCTATGTATCTCAATTAGGTTTTACGGCGTGACAATTTTGTTGTTCCAATACTCTTCGTCACTTACAAGATATTATCCTGACAAAGTATGCGCCGATACATCATTTAACAGCAAACTTGGCAATAAAATGTTGAAACTTTCAAACCCACACGTCAACTTACTTTTGGCGCCAATTGAACCCGATCCTATATTATAAAAATGATATTTTCAATGTCGTAGACTTGACAGAGTGCGACGGCTAAAACGTGCCTAGGAAGGATGTTATATATTCTCTTCGAAAAATACAGATTCCTTTAACATCTATCTATTCGTTCAATTTCATCGCTTGCACATCCTTTAAAAAGTTTTGTCCATAACAATGGAGATAAGGAGTACCAGGAGCACGGGTGGAAATAGGTGGATGAAGTAAAGAGAAGTGGACCGTGTCCAAAGCGTAACACATTCCGTTTGAATCCCAGAGGACGTTTCACTCACCTATTCGAAGAACCGGAAACACTGTGTCCATTCAATGCGAAGAACCACTTGGCGCCAATACATTCGTTTTGTCGTTCACGACTTTTGATATAGTGCCTGCGAATGTTTCCCTCTTCCTCCGGGTAGGCGTAATGCGGGAGGATCATCCGTGAGAAGTTTTAGAGACAAAGGGAGAGAAAGAAACAGAACGGATAGGGGAAAGCGCGAGATGTGGTAGGGCGAAAGGGTCGACACGATCTGAGAATATCAAATTGAAAAGCGGAATTTGAGGGAGTGAGAAACGTTGAAGAAACGGAAAAGGAGCAGAGGGGTTGAAATGGGAGAAGGTGGTAGAACTTCGGCAATCTCAGTAACTCATGTGGGAGCACCGTTTCTTGAAACTCGTCGAAGGTAGTAACAACCGTAAGAGTCCTCCTGCTAGAGAAAGGGCAGAGTCAAAGTAGCGAAGGAGGCCGGGAAAGGTTAAAGTACCGTCAATGGTGATTGCTTTTGTCGTTCCAGAAAAATTGAGCCGTCTCTATATATACATGTCTACCTGCTTGTCTGACTGTTTCTCAATCGAGAAAGGGTTGCTAATCTTATCACATGCGTTTGACTACTACTAACGGCCGGTAAATGAGATAAACAAATAATTGGCATACGACTTGCAACTGAAACTCATTGTATTATAAATTAATACGCACTCCGCATTGTTGATACATAATTCGAAATGTGTAAATAATTGTGGGCATATGTTTGTACTCGATAATAACCCAAATATCGGTTGACCTATACATATTAACATATCTGATACAAGTGCAGTTTTAATATTACGAGGGTCGCATTAAGCATAAGGCCGTCAGTTATAGTTAAGATGACAAAAAAGATAACGAATAAGACGTCGAATAAAATAGCGAATAAAACCAGTCTCCGACGATCGAGAGTGTACATAGGGCTACCCAAAAGTAACCGTAATCGTACTTCCACACATCGTGTATTTACAGTACGAGGTTGCGCCGCTAGGTCGGTGTGGGAGAACTTCTCCTGAGTCACTATGCCAAGTGGCATCAACCGATAACGATGCGCGTGGTTTTTCTGGCAGTCGTATGTGTGTGTGTGTGTGTGTCTGCAATGTAATTTTAATACGAAGAGATGGTAGATTCTCACGAACAACGCGCGGCTGTGAAGTTTTGTTTTTTACTCGGTAAGAATGCAGCTGAAATTGTTCTGATGATGCAAACTGTTTACACATAGCATGCTCTGAGTAAAACGCAACGTTTTACGAATACATACGAATGGTTTCCGCCAAAAGTTGCAAAGGAGGACCACAATGGACCGCGAACCGACATTTGCGGAAAACTACAGCAATATCCAAAACAGTGGATTTAAAAATGTGGGGAAATCCTGTTGGATAAAAACGAGAGTTGCACATCTTTGTTGTCCTTATACGTTAACAAATGTAGATTAGAAATTGTCAGTACGTATGAAAGTGTAACAGTTCGAAAATCACTTCTGTAGCAAAGACAACGAAAAGTCAAAGTATGAATACGCAAATAATGACAATGTATTCTTTTTAGATGGTTTCAACTTTAACAAACATGATAGTGCATTACAGAAGGAATGTGCCATATGACGAGATCTAAACAACAAAACTTCAGTTTGCAATTTCAAAACTTCGTTAATAATTTTTTGCGGCCAATGTTTTATACGAAACTCGCAGACGTTATTGATCATTCATATTGATCACACGAGGAGCACAATGTAACAAATAAATTATAAAGTGTAATGAAAACTTTTATATTAGGATTGAAATGAATAATACAAACTAATTATATTGATACCAAAACTATATAAAATTTTTACAAAGAGGATAACTATCACGAGAAAAGAGATATGAAAGAGCCTGTAGAAATAATTTGAAAACTGTTTTTTACAATATCTTCTACATGGTTTCCTATGCAAAATTTGCAACGTTTGTATTTAGCGACGGGTGCTTATACCGTATGATACCTCTTTACATAATGATCCAGCGTTTTTCATCATCACCTATGCTATAATTTAAAATGTAAAGTTAGAACTAATAACTGCCAATCAACAACATGACAGACCTCAACAGCGTCACGTTGGCTATACTGCCATTGTCTTATTATATACAATAATTTTATTGCAACAGACAGCATCGGCGGTATGCTTGCAGAAATAACTTTTCGCAGACAGTGATCAATTTTGAGAAGATTGAGGCGAGCAAGTCAAGTCAGTTCCTCGAACATTTTGTAAACGTTGTAGTCAGATAGTTACTTTGTTTGCATACGCATCTTCCGATATTGCACACGACATAATGACCACCAGTATCGAATAAGGTATTTGGTGCTTCTCATAGAATGCGTTGACGTTCAATACGCAATATACCTACAATTCTTTGTTTGAGTTTCAGCTGTGGATGGCTAAATAAGTGCATATACCTATTTGAGATTGATGAGTAAATATTACTAGACTGCAGTAAGTGAAAATAATGTTTTATGCATATATATTTCTATTATTGTTCACGCTACTTCACAACAGCCCTGTTCTATTATTTCTGCATATCTAATCCCATATTATGTCCAGTCACGGTTGTAAATACTTTCGCAACAAAATCCCACCAATCAACCATTGGTTGCCCCCTCAGACGCAATTTTAATCCTTCATAAATGAGGTCCTTTCTTCCAGCCGATTATCTCTCATTATCGCCATAAACTTCGCAATTTACTGAGATCCTTCCATGCACCATATGCACCAAATTATGCGCCTTCCTATTAGTCATGAACGCCTCTTCCTTTCCCCTAACAGAAGCTTCCCATCTCATTTCCAATCAGTGTTGCTCTAGTTTGTTCGTGTGTTGTTCTTGAGTTGTTCTTGAATTGTGACTTCTTTCTAGTGTCTCAAAACGTATAGTATCCAATGTAAGAATGACCAAACAATATACATTTGAAATATCTTGAAACCTTGCACGTCCGTATTTTACTTTGAATAATTAAGTATATTTTAAGTAGACAATAAATAAAGGCTTAAACGGAACCCAAAACTATTAAATTGTCCGAGTGCTCCAAACACTGGTAGAATCACTTTGCTGTCGATTATTTATTTCTGAGATCTTAACACTATTAAAGTCGACTATTTTTCACACGTAATATAATGAACGCATATCTGGTATGCATATACTTCATAGATATAACGCTATTGACACCAACAGAAAATGTCTAAGAGATTACGTTTGTATCAATAATGAAACCTCTTCAATTTTTATTTGACATACATTATAAAGTTTGAATGTGCCGAATTGCTGGACTCTTCTTAGAGTGTTTGGCCTTGATTTACTCCGTAAGTATACTGGATCACTGTATAGTTGACAGTAGGCTGCAGGAAAAACAAATACTTTGTCAAGAATCAGCCCAACTAAAAATTATCTTTAATAGACGAATTTTGCATCTAGTCCTGTGTAAAGATAGATATACGAAAAGTCTTCTTATTAGCTTGCTTATTCAGGTCAAATTTATTCTACGTATCTGACGTCCGTTCCACCTGCGATTTGGCGGGAAAACTCGAGAGTCGAAGCTCAGAAATGGTCGTGACAACAACAGTACCTTCCTTTTCTACGTAAACTTTCAATGCGAATTATCTAGGTGTGTGTGGTACGTATGGCTGAGATAAGGGTCGAAATAATTGTAATAATGAAATTTGTTTCAACCAAAGTAATGGTGGCAAATCATCATTCCTGAATAATTACTATTGAATGCCAACGCACGTTTTGTTACGATTTCCCCATCCCAGGAATGATCAAATGAAAAAATTCTAAGATTCAGTAATTTGATGTAATTTGATAGTTTATAAAAACAGTAGCAATTAAATATATAATGATATTAGCGATTTAACAAAATTTTCCAAACGTTAGACAAGCGTTCTATAGCGTCTACATTTGAAACGCGTTGGATGGAAGTATTTTGTTCACTGGCTAAACACTCTTAAAAAATAAACCAAATATTAAATTCAAACAATAATGAAGAAATTACTAAAACTGTGATCTTTTTTCCCGAAGGATGGTGTTTAACGGCGACACGAAGTGACGTTTTCAATGAGGACAAAAGATAAAAAAAGATTCAGCTAAAATATGTATAAATTAATCAAAACTATATTTATTATGTATAAGAAAGGATTAGATATTTAGAAAATTACATTTGTGTATACAATGATCCTATTTGCGACTCAACAACTTTGCCACTCATCCTTACGATTCCTAAAGATAGGTTACCAATATTGATACGAGGAAATAACAGAGATCTAAATATTTGGTTTACTCTTACCGTATACATACATATGGCAAAAAACTCGAAATTCTGTACTGTGCCTTTCGGAATGTACAGTCATTTGATTCTCATCTGGATTATTAAATACATTTTTTATAAATTTAATGACAAACCTTCTGATTGAAACAAATTGTCGGTCATTTTTTAGTATAATTCTATTGATGAGAATTCCATATTTATTTTACTTTGATTTGAATCTATCACAACGCGACAAGGAGCTTTGAAAAATAAACTTTACTATCCGCGGAACGATATGAGAGAAACATAGGACATGTATATTGGCATAAACCATATTTTTGGAAGAAAGATATGTTTCTTTAGTACAGCATTAATCGTTGACATCTTTTGGCGAGGAAATAACTCTGACATTTCTTTTATGTATAATTGCAGAACAAACAAAAATATTTAAGATGCTCAAGTTAGGCAGAAAATTAATCTCATTAAATGTATAGTCTGAGTAAGGCTAAAGTTAAGAATTGTTTCACATGTGTGCAATGTATGGATCGAATGAGAAAGTTAGTAACGACTCATTTATAAATGAATTCCTCCACTTCGTCAAAAGAGTCTTCGTTATCTTTGGTTAGATGGAAATTTATGGCAATTCACGCGGCCTAATTCATGTCCAAAAGTATAATATATAGTCCAAAATTCATTAGAGAATTATAACATACGATGAGATCTGATTTTTTGATCCATTCGTATTATTGGTAAAAGTTTAAAATTGTGTCCCTTTCTCTCTTGATTGATGTAGTATTTGAATGTTACCATTAATGTTAAAACAATATATATTATTACGTCGGGCAAATTATCTTGTAGGCTAATGCTCGTTACAACATTCACATGGTACCTATTTAACAAGAGACTATCTGTCAGGTTGGGTTGACTATCGATGATACAGATGAGAGAAGAGAAATAGCGTATCGGTGATACATGGAGAGTGAAAATTGAATATACAGAGACAGGTAAAGGGACATTCTGTATACCGGTTCGTTCATCAATATTTCACCAAGTACGTACACGTATGTATCAACTCTGTCAGCGTGAATGCATATCGATGGGTATCTGTCTATTGCTCGGAAGCGGTCGAGCTTGGACCGTTGAATTCTTCGTTAAACGTTAACGTTTTATCGTACGGTGAAATCTTTCATGAACTATTCATAGCAAACGTGTAACCGTGATCGAACAGAATCACCATCTATCAGCTAGACGTTCCTCTATGGGCGTCAAAAGGATTTACGAATCAATACAGTTCAACTATCGCGGAAACGGCGTAGCAGTTTATCCATTAAAAGTTTATCGCTCGGTATCTATTTCACTGATATAACGCTTTTAACATAATTCTAAACATCGGTACTGTAAATGATGTGTCAAAATGATATGTTTGGAATTTGTCTCTCTGTTTCTCCCGTTATGCCGCTTTGCTAACCAATGGCAAAACGGGACAATATGGTATGAGAGGGAAAGTAGTGGACGCAAGGTAGGCGACGTTATGCCTCAATAGAAGGAAGCACCTAATCGTTCAACGAATTGTAGTAAGCACATCTGGTGCGGACTTTGCTTCTCATCCTCTTTCTCAAGAGGTACGCCGTACTCTCGCCCTCTTTACTCGCTACGAATATTCCGCCGTAATCGAAATGCATATATATACTACCGGCCATAAGTATGTGGACACCTACTGCATTTTCACTAAAAGTGAATTTTGCACCTACTGAAGATATTTAGCGGACTAATTTTTTGAATTTATATTAAAAGGCATGTTTATTTACAAATACCTTGCCTCTCTATGGTTCAGTTATAAACATAGTATGAATAATTTGCAAAATATGCACATGATGTTGTCGGTAGGCATATGGGCGGCGCGAATATCGCGCCCTATTGAGTTCTTATCTGCGGATTTAAAATATTTATCGGTATACGCATTGTGTCTAAGAACATTTCTTACTCAATACTATCTTAATCTTCTATTGTATCGCGAAAATTCATCTGAAAATTGTCGAAGAGAACGTTCCTATGCCCAAACACGTTCGACATCGTTTTGTTCTATTTCAAACCTCAGTACGATCATCATGTCAGGCAAATCTCAGGAATTTTCAGTGCAAGTGCGTTCGCAAGTTATTACATTGTCAGAAGAAGGATATTCATTAAGGCAAATAGCTGCAAAAACAGGAATATCAAAATCTTCTGTGTGGAACATCACAGAAAAGTTCCAGAGAACCGGAAATTTAGCGATCCTGCAACGACCTGGTCGGCCAAGAATGACGACCGAAAGTGAGGATCGGTATATCCAAACGTTATCAAAAAGAAATAGACGCATGTGTGCACCAGATATTGTTGCTGAGGTGAACGCAAACCGCGACGCACCGCTCTCCGTCACAACAGTAAAGCGGCGACTCCGTGAAGCGGGGTTGAAGGGCGGTGTTGCTGTAAAAAGACCTCTACTAAAGGTACAGAATAAGAAGAAAAGGTTGGAGTGGGCTAAATCTCATGAAAATTGGTCACCAGACGATTGGCAAAAAGTGTTTTGGGCCGACGAAACCAAAATAGAGCTCTTCAGCAATAAGCGCCGTGTTTACGTTCGCCGGAAAGTTGGCGAACATTTAAATGACAATTGTGTAGTGCCAACTGTTAAACATGGTGGAGGTTCTATAATGGTTTGGGGATGTATGGGGGCCAATAGGCCTGGAAAATTAATAAAAATTGATGGCATACTGCGAAAAGAACAGTATTTGGATTTGTTAAGGGACCACGCTGTGCCATGCGGAACCCAGTTAATAGGACAAAATTTTGTGTTCATGCAAGATAACGATCCAAAACACACAGCAAAAGTGTGCATCCAATTCTTGCAACAAATGGAATCGACAAATGTTTTAAAAATCATGAAATGGCCACCGCAAACACCCGATTTAAACCCCATAGAAAAATTGTGGGATGAGCTCAAAAGAAGATGTAAAATGCAGCATATCTCATCGATAGGGCAATTGTGGACACAAGTTCAAATTATATGGGATAATATTTCAGAAGATGTGCTAAAAAAACTGACCGACCGTATGCCAAAGCTGGTAAAGGCTGTAATACGAAACCGCGGCGGCTACGTCGACGAGAGGAAACTTTAATAAAAAAATGTTTTTTTTATTGTTTATGTATAGTTTTTGTAAATAAATATGTTCTTTAATCTATAAAATACACGCCAAGGAAATATTGAGTTCATTTCTTTAAAAAAAATCATGATACCTGGTTATATTTCCACAAAACCCAAGTGTCCACATACTTATGGCCGGTAGTATACATGAGCCTGCGTGGTGTTGATGCAGGGATAATACGCGAGCAAAAGTTGCTCTGTGAATAATTATGCGCTAGTGTGTCCAGATGAAAAAAAAGTCGGATAGGGAAGCAAGGGACAATGCACTTGCGTAAGAAATATACATGAGACCCCGCATGAAAGATATTTCCTTCAAATTATGTATCATGGTGACGGTTCGCACCAAGTTTGAAAACGTCGAGATGGTTATAATCAAGTAAAACGCACGCACAAATAAATTTAGTGTTACCAAGTTGCTGAAAAGTTGCGTAAAACTCTTTATTTTTAGTCTTTTTCAGGAAATTATTTTTCTTTTTCCGTACACCTACAGTGTGAGGTCGGATTAACTAATTCGTATTCTGTGACTATTGGTGTAACTAGTAGTTGTGCTTGATCTGAGTCTATGTCTAATCTATAAAGTCGGTTACTTTCTTCTCTATTGAGCCGATGATTAATGTAATGGTACATAACGTTGTGTTACTACATATGACCAATTTCTTGCTCTTTCAACAGTATATGTATACTTACCGAGAGATTGAAAACGTATTAGAATGCAGAAATTGTAAACCTGTAAGTCGCTGCAGATTATGCTCTTACCCTGTTAGCAAAGCGTCGTACAACCATCATTTCTCTTATGTAAGGGTGTATAGAATTGAGATATGTTTAGACACAACAAAATTATTGTATAACAAGTGCAATGGGTTTGGATTGTCGCTTTTTTATGGTCTATTAATTGATATCTTATAATATAGTTTTAAATTTATATTGTGGATAGGTCCACATATTCTTATGACATTTCTTTATTTTCCAATGAAATTGGATAATTTATGTTGCTTTTGTAAAAGTTTCTTTCATTATATTTATATTTCAAAACTCTTTCGGGTGCTATTTGTTAAAAGGCACAAAAAAAGTAGGGTTGAATATGTCTTAATATTAATCTTGATCGATTGTCGTACATACGCGGCAACCGCAGAAAGACTGAAGTTGAATAATTGATCTTTCACTTGACTAGAACGATTCAATTAGTCTCGTTCGTTCCTCTACATCATACACAGCTATTGCAATGATTAAAGAATGCTGCATAAGCAAAGTACAACATGAGAAAATAAAGGCCAAGTTATCGGTTTTCTATGGGCGTCCTGTAGCTTGACCCATAATAATCAGCATCAAATAAGTCGGAAATCTAAAAAATTATGAAGGTGTAAATGCTTATCGCCATAATACATTTATCATGGTATTGGTTTCAGAAAGGAACCGACAGAGAAAGACAAAGAAAGGAGATGGTAGCAGGGGGTGGGGGCGATGGGACATAGAGAATAAAAAAAATTGCAGAAAAATTCTTAATAAAAAATTGTATTACAGTGCAATACAATAGTGAGTGGTAGAAGAAAGAGGATAGAGAATACCTTGAAGATGACGACGGCATTGCTGGCGTTGTTGGGAGCAAAACATGCATATCATGTGTGTATGCAGAAACGATTTATCTCCGGGATAGTCGTTATTTCAGTGCCGTACGCCGTCAGGGCACAAAATTACATTAACATAAACACGACGGTGGGCGCATGCATCAAAATTATATCGCACTTTGGTTGGGCAGGGGATGAGGGGGCATTGGTGTTCGTGATGGTGACGATACTGATGGTCGGGGTGGATGACAAAGAGCGGCAATGGGTGAGCGCCTATCTCGTCTAATCGGTGCTCAATTTACGATCCTATGCTATTCCTCGTTATTTTCTCCCTTTTCATCCTCTTTCGCTGTAGCTGTGTTTTTTCCACTCCCATACACTGCTCGCATCTGTATAACTCTCTCTACTCTGTGTAAATATACTCGTGGAGGTAATTATAAACGAACGTTGTAGGCCTGACCGGATGCTGTGCCGCATTTTAATTATGCTAGGCTTGATAGTATTCGAAGTTAACGCTTAAGACCGGATTATTGATTAAAAGTGATGCCTACGAATGCATTGGGATCGGCTATGGCGGGATTGTTTGGTTTATGAAGATGATATTGGATACACTTGACCAGCCACAATATCGTATTGTGTAATCCAAAGTAACGTTTAGGTAGTTGTATGTGATTAAGGGGTGTAGCTCTCTTTCCTAGTTGAACGTAGAATAGGACTATACATGCGCACGTGTACAATGAAACAATACATTATACTTGAACTGGCATTTGAGTGAACAATGCCATATTGTTGTCTGGCAAAGCCCAAATGCGATTCAGACGATATATACGAAGTGTCAGTGAAAAATACGTATGATTTAGCTTGAATTAGAAAAAGAGAAGCTCTTTGTGTACGCGTGAGCCGTTATATAGGGTATAAATGAATGGGAGGGAAAAAAGCAGTAAATAAAAATGCACCGGTTGTATCTGCATTTCAGCTACACCCGGCGCCATTTGCATCTCATTTTGGGCGTTATATCACTTTCGCTAACGAAGCAGAATAGTAGATTTCTATCCTCAGTGATATTGCCTGTGAATGAGAGAAAGAGGCTTTTACGCGCTAAACGTCGTACGGACGTAGATACAATTACGTCGCGGTAAAAAGTTTCGTCACGCACAGAACATCGTGTAAAATGTTCTTTTTCCCAAATGTGAATTGAATGTTTCCATTGATTATTCATGTGCCGTTAAATGCATTTCTAGACAGCTTACGCTTTAACACTACAGAAAATATTTCGGCAACTATGCTCTTCAGTTAATGAGGAAAATTCACTCGAAAAATCCTATCTGATTGATGAACGATTCGGTTCCCAGGTCATATCAAAAAATTACCTTGTACATTCAAAAAGAAAAATTTCACGCGGATAGCTTTTAGCAGAGGGCAATATGACGGTACAATGTTCAACTGGGAACAGATAGTCCATGCATTTAAATAATTGTCTGAGAATCACTAGATGGCGTAAGAATATTGTTCACGTCGTTGATGAGGGAGAAAGTGACATTGATTATGTTGCAGATACCGTTTGAAAATAGGGTTACCAAGTGTCGATCTCTTTTGTGCATGGTTTAAAGGGAAGTGAAAGAAGACGTTGGTATAAAGAAGTAGTCGGAAGTGATGTGGGAGTAGGAGTGAAAGGAAAAGAGAGGGAGGAGAGGGATTGAGCGACGGATAATATTTGAGTTGTCGAAGGCCATCTACCGCGAACGATGGGGAGACGCGGATGAAGGTTGTAGGTTAAGTAAGTGGTTAAGAGGATGGCGGCTGCTAGGTAATGGAATAAAAACACTCGACCTCGATGTCGCCATCGTCAACCCACAGCGGAGCGGTGCTGTGCCTTTTTTGCCCTTTTTCCTCTTTTCCCTCCTTTTTTTTTTAGCGAAAGAGCGAACACGCGTGGAAGGTCCCATAGCAAAACATTCGCCTCCCCCTATTTCCCTACAGCTCGGTCTACTCCAACTCCCCGTCGAACTTTTCTACATTTGCCTCTCACTGACCGAGAGATTCTGCGTAAAAATATTTTCAGGCGACAAATGGAACCGTCCCGTTTTCATCTGTTCCATTCCTCGCAAATATAATTGCAATCACCGGAAACCGTATTAACATACAAAATTGATTACAACGTTACGATCATTTCATATTGCAGTTGGTAAGCTTGCCGTTGTGCATTCTGTGCGTCGTTTCAAGATTTTAACCGAAGTTAAACTGTTATAGTATGATTTGTATTACATGTTTCTGCACGCATTTGAAGAACATTCATACTTACTTTCTAAATAGTGTTAATTACTTTTAGCATATTTTTTCCGTCATGCCGTTGTGGCAATTTCTTCCGTTTCTATTTGTTACCATCAAGAGCGTTTACTCAATTGAGAAAACGCCAAGGGTAAGACCAAATTTGCATAATAGGGAACGCCAAGCACGTATCACTGTATGCGACAATGTCTTTATAAATATACATAATGGACGCATTTGTTTTATTGGATAAGACAAAGTAGACGGTGACTTAAATTTTGTGAAATATAGTACAACGTATTAAACTTTAATTCAGCGTATATACATATCTTCAAAATCTACTTACCCTATAGATACTTTACGATCCATAGTACCCGATAACACAAACTACCGATTGCAAAGAAATCCTTCGCCAGCGTTTTGCGGCTTTTATAAATAAATGAGAGGGTATACTTTGACTATTCGCAAGACGGTAACAGAATGTTTAACTTTGTGTCTGCTTTATGTTCATTAAGTGCTAATTAACATAAATAAATATTTCAAGACATAACGAATTTGCACGCCTTCACCGAGATTCGAGCAATTCATTTCATCGACAGGTCTCTCTGACATTACAGACACGTTTATGATATCCATAAAATCTGCCCATGTTGATCATACAGCGAATCCTCTGCGTGTAACTGAAGATGTCTAATAAGTGACGATGGCGTTGAGAAGGCAGCGGAGTATTAGAAGAGTGGATGATGCGGGTTGACCTCGGGGACAGAAGACGAGTTGCAATGTGACGGCTCCCGAGAAGAGTCCTGATGAAACGAAGTTCGCGCGTGGGCTAGAATGGTTCGCGTGTAAGGGTAGGCGAGGTAGCAGAGGGGTTTTGCGCGGTGGCGGTGGCGGCGGCGGCGGCGGCAGCGGTGGTGGCGGCGGTGGCGGTGGCGGCAGCAACGACGGCGATGGGAGCGACGGTGCTGGCGTAGGGTGTGCAAGAAAGGGACGGAGGATGTTGCGGAGCGTGGGTGGAGTGGGGCTGGTGTGGCGTGAGCGGAGGCGGAGCGACGTCGCGCGTCATGCCGCCGGATCGGCGACGCCGGCTACCCTGCCGGCTGCCCTGCCCCCAAGCTACCTGGTGGGGAGTCGTGGCGAACGCAGTTCCCGACGGATCACCGAGACGGCTTCACGCGTTTCCGTTCCCGGTCTTGACTTTCGTCGATACGCTACTCTGCTTACCCACGACCACGTGACCACGTATACTCGCCAAACTGCGATCTAGCCGACAAAAAGTTCGGATTAACGTGATGCGAAGTACGAGCGTACAATTTTTTACCCTTCCGTTCATCCGTTAGAAATTTTCAATTACGCTGGCGATTCGTTTGAATTGACCGGTCCTACATGCTCACGTCGGTTTTCGGCGGCGTTGTCTGTGCTCTTTCGTTCGCAACATTGCGCCGGAATTTGAAACGACAATATTGACCATAGAAGAGGGAATACGCGTCTTGTATCTATTGTAGAATATCTGTGCGGTGCTTTTTCTACGTGCAAGGTGGTTGGCAACTGTGTGAACGTGATTCTGAACTGTACCTAACGACAAGCGGCTTTTCGCTCAAGAGGATATATCGCATTGTAGACAGGAAACGTAAAGTGCAAGATCAAAAGTTTCTAACAGCTTCATTGCCGTTGACAAACTGAGGTAAGTAAAAATATTGCTTGGTGATTATTTCTTCGGGAGCCAATGATGTGTTTATTGGTACAATTTCGTACACACAAAACTGTATAATATATAAAATTTGTAAGACTGTAATTTCAATATGTTATTATGAATATGATGTCTACCGCAACTCTATTAACAATTTAATCTTCATTGCAATGTTCGCAAAAACAAGCATTTTAATTGAAAAAATACCAATACCTAAAACAATATAAAGTAATAACTGTAACAAGACGTTTATGAAATGTTTTTGAATGGAAGATTCTGGTATATGTGTTGTTAAAAAGTGTCCAAAACTTAATTGCAAACTGATATTTAAATAAGTTTGGACACGTAGCTGCTACTAGATTTTTTATGTCATATTATTCGGTTGTGGTTTCTGGTATACGCAGGCATGGTACCGGTAATGCGCAAATACTCTACAGGTTACGTTGTGTGTGCATATTACAATTGAAGGTCCGTTAATATTATATGAGGTCATACGTAGCAATGTAGACATTTTATTTAGGTTATTTTGTTTGCTATCATTGGTGTACGGTTTGCACATACTTACGTCCCCCGCCTTCGCTTTCTTCCTAATTTCGGACAGTGCAATAATGCCTTTGGATATAGCTAGGCAGAAAGAGTGAAGATTGAAGAAATTTTTGGTGGTTTATTCTTTATGCCTTTGTTGCCCTTGATGGAGCAATTTTGTTTCGTACTGATCAAATGAAGCATTTTATAACCGTACAAATATTGTGTCCGACAATTAATTGGGGAACAATACTATAGGAAAACGCTCATAGCTCATGTTCTTCGGGGTAAACTATGTAATATTATCACAAGATTTGTCTTTCGTTTTTCTTTAAATACACAAACGTATTGTTTATTAGAACTATTGCGCGCGACACATAACTTTCTGTTTTACCCTAAAGTTGGCAAAGTGGCTGTGGCAAAGTATGGGTCTGTTATTTCTTGAGGCACGCACTTGAATTACATCGAAGGTACAGGAGGAACTGATTTACAATCGATATTTCCAATTGATAAAGTTTGTCAAGTGTGGAAAAAATAACGCCAGTTGAACTTGTGAATTAAAACAAATTGACACAAATGCTGCCAGAAAATTATCTACATGCAACATTGATATGTCAATTGTAACAAAACCAAGTATACATTAAAAAATCGTGCTAACATTAGAGTTTCATGGACATTTTATTATTTGTGTACTATTTGACCGTACAATGTATTTATTGTTTCGTAAAGGCTATTTTAATTTGCATTATAACGAGTAGGGTTTAATTCTTTGATTTTTGGTAATAAAACTAAGCCTTTTGAACAAAATTTGGTGGATTTCAGTTGTTAATTTTAACGATAGTTTCACCTGTGAAATAAGACGTAATTTTTTCATTATCTCATGATGCGTTGTTAAAAGTAATTATCCGTTTAATGACTGATGATTATTGTGTTAGGGTTGTTAATGTCAATTTATGCTAGCATCTTGAATTACTATGTCTTTCTTTGTTACTACATTTAAATATTTAGCACAGGTTACTGTATTCGTACCATTGTTTACACTCTCTGAGGATATAAACAAAAGAATATGTACACAAATTGGGTAGAGCGTTTGAAATAAGTTAGACAAATAGTTCAACAGCGTGAGAAATGTTTCTGCAGCTTCGGACGCGAGGGAAATGTGTACGGTAATTCCGTTTCCACAGCCTAAAAATCTGCTCCTCTCATGTATACATATCGTACATATAATATTCAACGTTCTGTAGCCTTTCCATTTTTAAATGTCTTGCTATACTCGGTTGTATTAGATAATATTATTTTAGCCCTTTTATCCTGTGGTCCACAGATCCATCGCTTGGATAGATCTTGATCAAAATAAAAATGTGAGTTTTGAAAATATTCTTAGGTAGTGATTTGATCTGCGACGTCCAGTCATTAATGCGATACGCGAATACACTGGAGAGATAGTAAGGGTGCGTCGGGGTAAACATCGAGTTGAGGGGCATGCTATAGCGACGGTGAAGAGCGTAATCGCTTAACACGCGATCTCCTCCTAACTTCGCACGCCATAAATGAAACACGCATCTCTTGCTCATCCTCTGACTGACGTGTTGCAAGTGTTATTCAAGTTGCGGGAAAAAAAATTCTGGCACTCCCACTGCGGAAAAATCGCGCGGTTTCAGAACCGAGGAAAGTACGGAATTAAATAAGGGATGCAGTGTAAAAGTTCAGCACTACACTCTCTTTTTTCAGTCGTCTCATAGTTTCCCGAATACAATACTTACACGCTATGGACAGATAGGATTCCCTACATACCTAACATACCGATTATTTATTAGTTTTCCTTCCCTTTGTTTAAACTGAGGTATAATGTAACATATAATTATTCTTTGGTTGGTATTTCTGACTCTACATATTGTTCAGAATACTCAATTTTCTTATTACATTAAGAGTGCAGAGAAGTCTGTATTTTGAGAAACTGATTTTACTTTGCATGTGGTGACCAAAATGTCCCAGTCTGTCGATATGATCGATGTCTTGGGGTCTAAGTGCTCTTCTAGTTCGAAGAACGAGTTTCACTGGAAGCTAAATTTTCTACAGATTAGAGGATGGCGGTGCTACTTTTCTGTCGAATTATGTGTTAAACAATGCATCAAAACAACCATATAAAATATCTTCTATATTATAAGTGGTGTTTTTTAAATACAATAAAAATATTTGTTTTATGACACTTTGCGTACTTAATTCTTTTGCATTTTTACGCAATACATTCATGTTGCTCATAAACATGGACGCTTTTCACCATATTAACCTGTTCATCAAACAATCCATGGCAAAACATTTTTTTGCTTTTTTTTTTTTACCCATTTATTTAATTGTATAATAGATATGTACTTCATTCGATAGTCGGTGAACAGTTTCCCCATTTTTTTTTAACAAATTCACATTTATCACTTTTATAGAGTTTTATTGGTTTCGTAAAATTAAATTGGTGAAAAATTTATGACTCCATAAAAGTGTGTTTCTTTCAGTTTGATATTGTTACGACGGTGAAGAAGGGTGAAGATGTTAAGGAACACCATTTGATCAATAAATTAGAACATAAGGCGGACATTGTTAAACATAAGAAGAAACGTTGTTCATGGTTACTAGTCTTGGTACGGCCACGAAAGAGATCGGACGTGCTCAATTTATAAATCTTGTTGTCCATTATAACTAATCTTAACTTTAATCTCTCTGGTATGCCGCGTCCACACAACAATATTATTATTGTTTCCATCAGGGCTTATAAGCCGATTGCAGGTCAAAACACTGAATGCTATTTTAAGATAATTTTTTAGATATTTGGTTAGAATACCTACCTAGTGCTTAATTTAATTTTTGTTATATTTTGTCATCTTTACAATTTCTAAAGCTAATCGGATTGGCGGATAAATGACTCATCTGATATATTCGTTGACATGTGGCGATACATTGTTAATTATAATAATAACCTTAAGGGTTCAAAGCGATAAACTACATACATTTATTTCTTAAAAATATTGTTCGTTATCATGTACATCGCGTAATTTTGTTATCGAACGAGAACTGATATTAAATTTCCGTGAAGTTAATAAAGAGCCGAAATGACATTTGCCGTGGAAAATGATTACATTTTGGAAATTTGGTATACTGATATTACATCTAAAATATTTCTCATTTTACAGAAGTATTACATACACGTGACTCTTTAGTAAGAACTATTATAAGTATTAAATTCTCATAAAGGGTCGAAGTATATTGAAATAAGAGTAAGTAACGATATGAATGACAGTTTTCATAACGTGATAATGTAACATCATCTTTGATACACGATTACGGTACTTGAAGACAGGTTAGTATATTCAATTCAGTTATTCACGTGTCTAACTTCTGAATGTATTGTTGAAAGTTTTTGGATTGCTGGAAAATTCGATTATCAATAATTCGTGCGCAATAAAAGTTGGCGGCCAAATTGAGCATTGCTAAGAAGACAAGAAAGTCTTACGACCGACAAAAGAAACTTTGTCTTATTGAATTATGGCAAATCGATATAGCTAGGATGTCATGCTACTTCCCATTCGAAAAAGTTTCGCTCCCCTGCCGTTTCGATTTAGTTTCTCGGGATTTGTTGCCATCGTCATCTACAATCGCATGCAGTTAGGACGTTCTACGCTTTGGTATGGAATATGATGTAACTACAAAACAAGAAAAGTAAGGAAAACGCGGAGGAAAGAATTAATAAAGGGAAATCATACCAGATGGAGTTATCCATTTGTGTTGACGAAGATACTTACGTATCAGAATTAATTATGGCTATTAGGTGATATCCTTCACACACGACTTTTGCACAGATGATTTCATTACACGCATTTTTTCTTCTCGATGATTTCTACCTTTTCGTACCGTGACTTATCGTGCATCTACTTATACTGCTATCTACTTATAATTATATGATTCTCATTGCATCCGGAATTCGATACTACTGATGCTTTCCCGTATCCGCATTTTCCACCTGGATTCGTGACGCGTCCGTCCGTTCCTCTCCTTCTGACCCTCCCCCCTCCCTCCTCCCACCTGTCTCCCTCTGCCACCTCTCCTACATCATCCCTGTGTCCTTTCCCTCGCTCGGTATCCTTTCACTCTATAGTATATCTGTATAGAATACCGCAAGCGGCTACATGGTAGCCCACTGCTGCCGGTTCGTTCCTGCAACGAGCCGTCGGCTGGCTTTTGAGGGCGTCGAGTGCACTTTTCCACATTCAGATCCAAGAACAAGGAGAGAGAAAGATAGAGGGGGTGGGCGAGGGGTGAGCGAGTGAGATAGACGCAGAGAGAGAGAGAGAGAGAGAGAGAGAGTTCAGAGGGAAAAGTGCATGAGCACATTTGGAAATCATAGGAGGTCTATGTGAAGATAGAGCAGAAGGCCATTTTCGAAAATACGTTACGCATATATTTAATTGACCTGTTTAAGAAATGGAAATCTATGCGCGGTTTCATTCACCAATTCAGATCATTTATTGACAATGTATATTTTCGCAGAGACTCAGTTTGTTTTTATTATTCTTCAGGTTTCCCCTTATAAAACGGCGTTCTTGAATATCAGCAAATCTAATGATAAAGTTCGGACGTCGTGTAGAAACGGTTTAACTTGAGGATAAATGCATATTTGCAATTACGTGAAGTACATTGTGACAAGTTTAGTCAATCGCCAAGTGTTTAATCTGACAAATATTTTATGGAAATAACAGACCAGCAGTAGGAAATTATTTATTATCGGTGGAAAGAATAAAACGCTCCTGAATGGCGTAAAATAAATCACTTTTTATTAGATACTGCGGTGCTTGCAGTTTGCGGTGGCTCACATCTGTGCCATCAGGCTGTTACTGAAATATAGCACGTAACAACAAAAATAAATGAATTACAAATAAATTTAATGGAATGTTACAGTTCCACAAGACACGAGCTTACATCACATTGCGAGATCAATAACAAACACTATCAACTAAAATTATTAAAAAATGACATCTAAACAAAGACAGTTTCCAGTTGGAAATATATGATTTTTTTAGTCAAAAATGTTCTACACGGAAGTTGAAGAAAGTTGTTATTAAGATGTTACTACGCTAGTACCATACTTACTCTGTTACGGCACTTCGACGAAAACTCTATAAATCCAGAACTTATCCATAATGTATGTTTGTAAACATTTTTTATTTAGAAAATAAATATGTAGGTATCTTTTAGTAGCCAATTTTAAACGCGTTTGCAAAATTTTAGCGGAATTAAAACGTTTTTGTTTTTGACCTCGATTTTTTCAGAATTTGTGAAGTGTTGCTATTTTTGGCAAAACATGTGCCCAATATTTTCGACTAAAGAAGCGCTGTGCAAAATTTGAACAGAATCGGTGACCCACAACCATGGTTTATCGCTTGTTAGCTCATATGATACAGTCAATTGTTTTCTTAAACTAAACAGGGCTGTGCGTTTCAGAATGGTTGGTATAATATTTCCATTAATTTATATTGCACATCAAGCTTAAAAATGTTTCATATTAAATTCTTCTATTAAAAGATCTAAATGCTTCAATTTAATTTATTCGTGTAATTTTATTTAATAATCACAAGATGTAGGCAAAGCTGATTTCATCAGTTTTCCACGTGTAGGATTCCATGCAAAGGATTTGACTATGACATTAATTATAGTCCTGGCAAAAAAGACGATGTTTGTTTCTTGTGTTATGCAATTTAAATATTTTATAGAATGTTCACATTTTGCGCAGCATTTCCGGGCGACGAGACAAACTTTTGGCGAAAACTGAATAATGCTTTTCCGAAAAGAACACAGTAGAAATTTAATGGGACGGATCAGTTATTACATTTATGTAGCTAATTTTCAATTACACCCTTACTATTTATGTATAGTTCTATCAATGTGTAGGATATTTCTGAAAAGACGATAAAATATTATCTATTGCATACATGGCTAATAGCAACGAGGGAAGTAAATTTGAAGGATACGAAAGTTTTCAGATGTCTTTTAAGATAAAAGTATCCGATAATTGTTCACACGATTATTCTGAAGTTGCTAAGAAGTATTTGTTTGCACAATTATCTGGGACCTTTGAAAGAGATTCAATATCGCCAACAGAATGCAATAGCGACGGTGGTATAAAACGATGCTTGAAACGGGTGTGCGCGTGTGCATGTGGGGTAGGTAGGATAATGTGGACGTATCGCAGGAGATGCAGAGTGCCACGTTGAAAGGTGGTGGCAGGGAGAGCTGGAAGCGTAGTAGGCCCGGGATGGGGTGACGGGTATGGCGGAATAGGTGTGAGGGTTAAGCGCGTTAATGTATATTTATGTATTAAACAGGCATTATTTATACGCCCGATGAATATGCATTGTTTGGTGGCAGTAGCGAGATGTCGAGTGCAGACCCGTCGCTATCACAGCCTCATCAATCACACACAGTCCCACTGCCCCCTCCCTCCTCCCTACCGTCACCGACCCTGTCCCAACCGCTAGAATTCCCCCACCGACTCTTCATTCGTCTCTGAACTCACTAACGAAACCAACCGTGATCCTCTAGTCCGCCCATATCCTCTCTATACTGATCTTTTTTCCCCACCCTTCTCTCCTGCTTCTCCCAACCGCTCATTCAACTTTCTTTCTTTATCCTGCTCATCCTTATTCTACCTAATCGCGAAGCGAATAGAAACAACAGCGCTCTACGGTCGCAGCGAGCGATACCGATTCACACGTATTGTACGCGAAGGCAGTATATATTGTGACTAATCTTAGGATAACCTTTTGACCGAATATTTGCGTTTCAGAGTTGCGGTGTATCACAGATGACTTTTTTAGACATTCAATGCTGACGATATTGCATTTTCAATTTTAGCGTGAGCACAACATTCTTTTTTTTTCAATTATTATAGATTTTTCAAATTGAAGTCCTAATTGATCTCATATACTTTGATGGGGTTGGGATCAGACGATAAAAGTGGTGGATGCACTCATTTGGACAAATTGTAAAACAGACATGCTTGTTTAATACGTAATAGGGTTAATACGAACCCTATGTTTAGATTTTATCTGAAAGTGTAAAGAATTCTCGTTTTATTGCACTTCGATGCAAATCATGTTACGAAATATTTAAATATATGTTTATGTGCAATATGCAATCCCTGAAACCTATTCCGTCTGCTCCAAATGTTGAGATACATCATCGCGGAACCACATTTTCATGTCCGTCTTTGACAGTAGGTTTCACTGACTGAATAAAAAATGTTCAATTTACTCTGGTCACTGAAAATAACCTCAATCTACCATGTACCCTCTAGTAAAGCAAATTCGTTTACAAATTTTAAATCGCCTCTTCAATTGCCTTTTTTTTCATCTCATTTTTGCGTATAAGTTTCATCGAGGATTTCTCTATTTCAGCCACTTTCCTTCAATGTTCTTCGTATATTACTTGAATTATTTAGGGGCGCACATTCCTCCCAAATTCAGCGGAGAGCACGTTAAGTGGTTTGGTGTGTTTAATATATATGATCTATTTTATTAGGTTGAATCATAAGTAACTTCGGTTTTTTTTTATCAGACATTTATTTGGCTTTCATTGAATAACAGAATTATATTAATTTGTTATGTATTCGCCACTATTATGTATGACCTTCTCCCATCTTCCTGGCAGTTTATCAATTCCTTCCTTGTAAAATGTGCTTGGTTTGGACTAGAAGAAATTTTCGACAGCCTGACTGACTTGCTCTTCAGAATTGAAGGTTTTTCCATTCAAAAAGTTTTGCAAGGAACAGAAAAGGTGGTGGTCTCTGGGGCAAGGTCCAGGGAGTAAGGTGGGTGTGGTAAAACAGACCATTCAAGCTCAAGAAATTTTTTTGAGTCACCCTTGCTGTATGTGGTCGCGCATTATCGTGTAGAAGAATGACGTTTTTGCGATTGATGAGTGCAAGACGCTTTTCATGGTGTTTCTCTTGCACATTTTCGGCTGCTGGACATATCAATTCGCAGTAATCGTTAAATATTATTTTAATAGCTCGTAATGAATAATGCCTCGACAATCCCACCATACACACAGTAAAATCGTTTTGCCATAAGTGTTTGCTTTCGGATCTGATAGGGGTGGTTGATCCTTATCAAGCCACTTTCTTTTGTGGACTATATTGTCCTAAATAATCCATTTTTCATCGCCTGTTATAATCCTGTTTAAAAATGGCTCGATTTTTACCCGTGAGAGCACACTTGTGGCGACTGAGATGCGATCTTCTCTATTCCGTTCTCTCTGATTGTGAGGTACCCATAGTTAACAGTTGTTAACAGTTGTTTGTGAGGTATTCAACCTTTTTGCTATTCCGCATATTGATTGGCGTGGATTTTGCTCCAATATTGCCTTTAAAAGGTTTTCATCAAAGTCGGGAGGACATCCCCCTCTTGGTTTGTCTCATCGGAAGTTACTTATGACCTAACCTAATAGTTCGCTTGTGACTTTCTTTCGGTCACGCTTATCCACCATTTTTGATTGGCTTCTTTATCGCATCGATTCTATCAGGTTCTTGTATTTCAATTTTCTAACGTAATGTCTTATTCTACTCTTGTTTACATTGAGTATGGTAGCAATTTATCTATACGACTTTTCTTTGGCTTTACTAAAAATTAGAAGTTGGGGCATGTTGAAACTAATATTACGTTTACCTGCTATTGTTGTAATTAAATTCCACGAATATCGAAAAACCACTGATGTTAGGGGATTCCATATTGTGTGTAGAAAACACCCTCTTTCAAATAAAACATTACCTTCTAATTTCGAAGCATAGAAATCAGGAAAATTGCTACATTTTAGTTTTCAAATAGTAAAGGACCGCACAAAATAAATATTGCTTCGTGTAAAACACATTATTTAACAAATGTGAGAAATTATTTAATTATATAATTTATAGTACATTTAACTATATTCAGTGACTTAACACTGTACTTGACCATGCTTAACTTATTTTCATTATAGTCTAAACTATAATACGGTAAAGCAAACACTATGTTTTGTTCAAATATTAAAGTTTATTATCAATACATATTCTCTCCCAAGCATCTAATTTGATTTTATTTTAGTCATAATTTTCATCAATGTCTATAATTTATCATAATATAAGCTCATAATTAATTGCTATTTATTCCATTGTATATTTTACCATAAAGTTACACTAGAACGTATGCTTTAGAAAACAATTCAAATAGGTAAGACATACATTGAACCATGATGAGTCTTATCCAAGTAACCTCTGAACCACACCTGCCTCAGCCATTGCTGATTTGAATTTAGCAATGAGACGAGTGTTGAAACTAATCCGAGAAATTAAAAATGAAATAACACAAGCAACCGCAACAGTAAACACCACAAGTTTTAATGTAATATTAAAAATGATTTCCCTTTACACACGTCTTTACTAATGTTTCATTCTTATTATACCTCTTGTACGAATATATTAAGGCATAAATACAAACGGTTTGATTGCGTATTCTTTATAACGTGTCGACAAGCAATTGTTGTTCCTACTTCGAATTGGTTTTGGGTAGAGTAGAGGATGAGACACTGTATGAGAGAGTGTACAGAATGAATACTGGAGGGGCGTCTGGGGGTGAAAGAGGTAAAACCGCCGTGGTGAAACTTCACCGAATAGTCATCTGTGGTTCTGGATGATATTCTGAACGTTAATCGGACAATTCAATCGAGCTACCCCACCTTTCCCTCTACTCCGTTCACCGCAACGTTCTCGGAAATTATGATCTCCGTAAAAGTGCTTCTACGGGTATTGGATATTTGCATGCAGGAGACGGTCTACATTACAGTGCATGAAGAAGGACGATGTACATTTCGGGACATCCTACATGTCCAAAATACCCATTATTTACACCAGTGCGATTTCGATAAAATCTCAATTCGTATATTACCTGAGAAACTTTTTTTACTTACTTATTATCTTTTAAACCCAATTAGTTTAATATGAATGCCGATCTTGTGCGGTTCACTGAACGTTTCAACCATGTTGTTTTTAACGGCCGTACTAGGATGGCCGGGCGGAATCGTATTCGGACAAATTAAGGTGTTTCCATTCAACACACTTATTCGCTAGTTGAACTATTACGTATTTGCGTACTAATAGCTGAGCGTATTTACCTGTTAGGTGCTACTGCGCAATACACATTTAAATTTGTGATATTGACATATGTGATTAAAAACCAAGCAGATTTAATTTTGAAGCAGTGACTATTATATGGTGTGTCTGTAATCATTTGAGGAGCTTCATGCTTCAGGTCGTAAACGTGCATTCAACGTTGCAGTTCTCTACACGTTTTCCAAATGTGTAAATATGCGCATGTGACATGTAACTAGTTGTATAACTGGAACAAATTTTAAGTCAACAGATATCACAATAGATTCTTTTTATAATGGAAAACCATTGTCGCATTTGTCAACATCATGTTTTCTATTAGTTTTGCTCTAGTTATGTACTCATCGAATGAATCTCTTAGATTGTATCAAACTACTGATATAACTAAATACAGAAATCGGGAGTATACGGATATGGTTCTTGCGTTCCCTGCATGTGGCCGTAATACTTTGGACGCAGTTAAATGTTATGAAGATCGATATCCAAATCGCAGAGTTGTTCAGAGAGCAGAACGAACTACTGCGGGACACAGCTTCTTGAAATATCTTCCCCGATATGGAACTAGCAAACATCGAATTAATACGAATCTCGTAGAATGAATTCGGGATGACATAACGAACGAGCCTAATATGAGTATTAGTTATCTTTTTCATAATACAATATTAGGAATATACGTACTACTTGCTGCATACTACATAAGTATAAACGGCACTTGTGCCAAAATAAAGTACAAAAACTAACAAATCCAGGTATGTTACAAGAATGGAATTTTTCCATTGGTTACTGAAACAAGCTTTTAACGACGGTCAATTTTTGTTGACAATTTCACGGACCGATGAAGCAAAATTGACAAGAGTAAAATTTTCCATGTTTGTAGCTCATATTGATTGGCATTTAAAAACCCGCATGCTATTTTGCAAAGTGGGATACCTGCAAAAGAGAAGTGTGATGGTTTGGGCTGATATGACAGATAATCAAATTATAGGACCTGTTTTTCTTTTTAGAATGTGAGTCGTCAGAAGCATATTAACATGTGTTGCGTGAGGTATTTTGGAATCATTGGCTGATCTTCCTTACATAAAATAGAAATGAAGAAATCTTACTGTATGTTTTCGACATATTTTTTAAAATAGAATCAATCGATATCTAGTTGTACGACCAGCTACATGAAACACCGTGCAATCAACGCCTCTTATAGTTATATACTTATAGATAGATCAAAATAAACTACGATTCGAGAGATGTGTATATTGCTTTCCGTAGCTCAAGCTCTCAAGATGTTAATTTACGTTTTGTTCGCACTACAATTAATATTCTTCGCAGTCATAATGCCACGGAAGAGAAAAAACGTCTCTTATGAAAAAAAAGTATGTGTATGGTTTTAATTGATTTTGGTGAGTTTGACCATTAGTGGTATTTAAAAGAAATTATTGAATTGATTAATGAATAATCTGTTGTTCAATCAAACTTAACTGGATCAAATTTTGTTGATATGTGAAAGTTGTGGGAGAGATGGTGGTAAGAGGATAGTAATAATGCGGTTCAACTTTGTTGAATAGTTATCCTCGTGATTGGACCAGCGTTCATTCAGAATGTTAATCAACCGAATCAATCTATGGGCAACGTCCTCAAAATTGTCTAGTCAATATACAGTTTGTGTGCGTATAAAACAAGTACAACATCCATACTGTGTTTATATTCGGTATTACCTCTTAAAACGTTTTAAATGCCATGGGACATGTAACAACATGTTGGTACTGTAATGTACCCAATGGTTATATTCCAGCTTACTTTACCTTTTATGCCATAGCGCCCGTAGGGCGATTATACTTTTACTTAATTTTAGTTGAATCGTTTAGTCGAAATCGTAACTAGTAATTGTTCTGTTTTTCGTAATATTTACTTGAATTTCGTATAAAATTTTTAAGATATCACGATTCTTACTTTTGTACATAATCCTTTTCTAGTTTTATTAGTGACGTGAACATGAAAATAAACCTACAAATCACGTGTGAAATATTAGAAACTGGTTGAATATGCTACCATGTGTAAATTTAATCTGATTTACGATTTTGTGTTTGAAGAGCTTACAAGTTCAATCATTTTGTCAATACCGCGGGGGGATTGCTAGAAATTTAAAAAACCATTAACCGAGGGTGTATATATACGTACTTACTGTAACTCATATAATTTCATGGTATGCCCAGTAGGTTCTATCACAATGCCACTGAGAGACAAAAGCAAGCCAGGCCACGGATAGTCGAAACAATGCTACAATAAACCAATGCTCTTCACCATTGGCTAACAGTGAAACAGGGATAGCCGGTGATACTGTAGCAATTTCAAATTTAATTTTGTATTAATGTTTAAGGAAAATACATTTAATATTTCCCATTTCATATTTTCCTTTTCCACATTTTCATACAACCCTTCATTGTTTTTCTTTATATTCATCAAAGATCACGAATTTTACAACCAATTTGCAACAATTGCTCTTACTTATGCACACTTTAGCGATGTCCCTCTGTGAATATGTTGTAACAACATAACATATGTCAAATGAAATTTATAGGCCATAATGACAAAAAACGGTAACGTTTGTGAGTAACAGAAAATCACGCTTGTGTCTTCAAAATGTGTTTGTAAGAATCTGCTGAAGCGCTCTTCGAAAAAACAGGCAACAATACGTTTGAATATTCAAAGGTTTGAACCTAAATATTATACTTAAACATTCTGTTGGATTAAGTCAATTTTATTTATTACTTTAAGTTCTCAATATATTAAATTTCGAAATTTTGCAGGACTTGTTCTGCAGATAGTGAATGTACGGAATCTCAATTGAACATAAATAATAACTTCGCAGAAAATATGTCAATTTTATTGAATACGCCTTGCATCTCTATATACGAGTTTATTGCGCTTCGTATGGTTTGTAGGACTTGTCGTATACACGTAGTATTTGGTAATATATAAATGTTAATAGATGTATGATCTAACAAGGAAACCGTGACTGGAACAGTAAAACGTCACAAATAAAATGTAAAGTTCGCTTAATATTTTGAATATAATATTTAAACTATGTGGCGTGACATCATATAAATTTCTTCCGGTCTAAAAATACGAAATAAAGTCGTAAAAAGTAATTTTACACTAAAATATAGATTCATACATCACAAGTCGTCAGACACATAATGAAGAAGACTATGCAATTTCTTTCAAATGTCATCTACTACGAGATTTTTATAACAAGACCGTCGAACGAAGACAACCGAGCTGATACTTTAAAAATGCATAATTCCATTTGAAAGTACTGTGATTGTGTTGCGCAAGCGTGCAGAGGTATGAACTTTTTCAACGACTCATATAAATGCACGTACGAAGTATTGTGCCGCATATCCATCTGTAGGGAAGACTTCTGCATTTACCTTACACGCAATATACAGGACGACGTTAAACTAAAAGGGACTCAGTTTTATGTATCAAAGCCGGTCTAGAGTATTGGGTCTCAGGAAGGTTTAGTAGTTTGCACATGGATTGTATCGGAACATATACCTAGAAAAGAAACATTTGTGTAATTATTCGTAATACTTTTAATATTCCCTCTCTCTCAATAGAGTTTATTTTTGCATTGTACGCGTTTTAGACACGTATCACAGTTATTAGATAGCCCTTATTTTGAGTGAAGTAATTTCAATTTTATTCAATATTCTTGGCTTGTTCGCAAAAGAGTTATTGAAATGACTTCTGACGCATCGACGGACCTGAATTCCACGTCCTTGAACGAATTTTGTAACTGCTGACAAAGATTAGTTAGCCGAACGAAAAAATAGTATTCGCGCAGATGTGAGAAAGCACAGAACTTCCCGGTTGACCCAGTATTTCGAATTTATCCATTGAGTAGTAAGCGTTTCAGTCTAACTTGCATGAAAGGCGAGCTTAGGTTACTTCTTGTCGATGTTCTTGCCAGGTAATTGATTACTACTTTGCATGGCTTTCTCTTGACTTTCTAGTCAACGAGACGTTGTTTTAATGTGAAATATTTGCGCAGCGGTTTGAAGAAATGAAAGAAAATGACGTAGAAAGATGAAATTCGGAAGGAATCGAAATGAGAAGAGCGGAGAAGAGTAGATCTCTCGAGGGTCGCATACGTATAAGTGTCAGATAGATTGCACGATTTCACCGCGTATCCGCTCGCCAACCGAATTAGATTCTCCTGTACGACTTTTATTGTCCGTTTTTCCGGTAACCATTACCTAATATCCCCTACTTGATTCCCGCTCGAACGATTTCAGTTGGAAACAGGGGGAACAATTCTCTCGTCGCGCTTTAACAGTCGCGAGAATTCCTTCAGGCTCTCTCTTCCCTCGCCCCTGCTTTACTCGACTCCCTTCTGCATTCTGCTCCTACTCGACTGGCGTTCCTGCATTTTCATTTGAATGAAAATTTGATTTTCACGGAATGCGCGTGCAGTGCTTCCACCTACACACTACCTTTTTCTCCACACATACGCCTCGCGCACACAGGTCGTCGGGCTCTTTCCCTCTCTTGTTTCAATTTCGATATTTCTCATTGCTGGGCTGATCGTGGAGCGGCTATAAATACACCTAAAGTATCATTCGGAAATTCCTGGTGTCTATATCACGCTCACGAGTACCGTTCACAGTATTATGGCACAACTCTCAGAAATTTTAGTTGGGAATTTTTATTTTCTGCATAGCGTAGGTAAACCGTAAACCGTATGACCGTTGTCCCGCCTGGCTAAACATTCGTAGGTACACGACTTGTATGCACGAGCATTGATTGACGAACGATCGGTTGTCCATGAATTGAACGTTGTGCATATATATGGTTCCATATAATGCCGAAACCACCGGATTGAATGCGATTTCTTTTCTCAGACACAAACAAAAAAATTGTATTACGCTTCTAAATTATGTTCGCCTCAATCACATTCAAAGGGAAACGTGAAATATTAATCTAAACGACGAATTGTTCGACTGCTGTGGGAAAACTTAAGGACAAATTACTTGAGCCGCTTAAACGCAATTTATCAATTCCTTTGGAAAAGATCGGTCATGTAGATCATGTTAAGGTAGAGGACTGTTCAGTACTTTGACGTCCGGAAAGTTGCTGCGCGCGAGTTCTGGGCGTACGTATTCAAAATAAAATGCTTTCTACCTGGCACGAAACGGAGAGTGTGAGCAGGATTTGCGAAGTGGGCGAAATCAAACAGGCAGTTACGGTAACACAATAGTTTATTTTGTACGTTTACTGTTGACTGTGGCAAGGCCTACAAAGGACTGACCTCCACGCGTTCGGCATGAGGACAATAAACACGTGCCGTCGCACTTGGCAAAAAACAAGCGCTCGCTAGCAACACCGCTAGAGGACGGCACGAGGGCTAATCGCGTATCGTCTCGCGAATCCTCCAACACTTCCCCTCGAGACGCTATTAGTTCTCGACCGGTTGAAGAGTCCGAAGTCCAAGGAGTTCCAAGCATCTCCGATGCTTTGGACCAGGCAGGCCCTTGGTCATCATATCTGCGATCATGTCATTCGTTGACACGTAGTCTATCTGCAACAGGCCGTCCCTCAACGCATCGCGTATGAAATGATGCCGCACATCAATGTGTTTCGTGCGTGCGTGGAAGGCCCGATTCTCGGCCAGTCGCTGAGCTCCCATGCTGTCATTCAGCAAGCGGACATTTCCCAGGTTCTTAAACCCTAGCTCGTCCAGAAACCCGGCCAGATATACGGCCTCCTTGGCGGCCTCGGCCAAACTCATGTATTCGGCCTCCGTGGACGACAAAGCAACCGTCCTCTGCTTTTTGGCATCCCACGATATCGCGCCCTGGCCTAAAACAAAAATGTAACCAGTGTAAGAGCGTCTGTCGACCAGACAACTGGCCCAATCGGCATCGACGTAGCCCACGATCGAATCCGCCGATGGCTTGAAGGTCAAGCCGGTGTTCAGGGTCCCCTTCAAGTAACGGAGCACCCTCTTCGCCGCTGACCAGTGGCACTTTTCGTAACGATCATTAAACTGGCTCAATGCGCTCACGGCGTACGCGATGTCGGGCCTGGTTCCCACCGACAGGTACATCAAGGCCCCAATCAGTTCTCGATACGGCAGTTTTAGTTCCTCGCCACTCGGATCGTTCTCCAGTTTGTTCAATTTCACGTTGACGTCCATGGGGGTGGCAACAGGCTTCGAGTCAGTCATGCGGAAACGCTCGAGGATGTCTCTTGTGTATCCTCGTTGACGCATGATTATATTTTCTCCGTCTCGCTCGAATTCGATTCCCAGACAACATTTCGGTTCGCCCAATACCTTAATGTCAAATTCACGTGCGAGACGTTCCTTGAGTTTGTCGATCTTCTCGAGGTTTCGGCAGGCGATCAACATATCGTCAACATAGATCGCCACCATGAGCAGATCTTCCCCTCGCCCCAAGTGGTACAGGCAGGGATCTGCGTTGGAAGGCCGTGCTCCAAAATCCTGCAATGTCTCATCCAGCTTTTTGTACCAGCTCCTTCCGGCCTGACGAAGTCCATACAGCGCCCTCTTCAAAAGGCATACCTTATCCCCGGCCTTCAACTCGCGAAGCATGGCCGTTGCCCTTCTTCCGATGTCACTGTCGGTCTTCTCCGTTTCGGCGACGATTTCCAGGGCTTCCACCAGGTATTTCGGGGGCTCCATGAAAATCTCCTCCTGTAATTCGCCGTTTAGGTACGCTGCCGTAACGTCGAGCTGCCTCATTGCCAGTCCGTAGTTCGCAGCGAGAGCCGTCATCATCCTAATGGAGCTCAATCGTGCGACTGGCGCAAAGATTTGGTTAAAGTGGACGCCGGGGCGTTGAGCGAATCCTCGCGCCACGACCCGAGCCTTCCTTCTCTCAAGAGATCCATCCGGTTTGCATTTATTCCGTAATACCATTCGACTGCCGATAATGTCACGATCGACCGGGCGATCAACCAAGTCCCACGTATTACACTTTAAAATGGATTTTACCTCTGTAGCCATGGCCCGGTACCAATCGTCCGCATCGGGACCGCAAACAGCTTGTTTGGCGGGTATCTCCGCCACGTACCCGGACTCGATGGCGTGGCTGGCTTCCTCACGGGGTGCCTGATATTCTTTCCGCGGCCTCCCCGGTCTACCAGTCATTATTCTTCTCGGCCTCCCGGAACCTCTGCTCGATGGCCGCGCGTTGACTTCTTCGGCATTTTCATCGGCGCCGCCTTGCGTGGCGTCTTCGCAGCCGGTATCAACTCCAAGATCGTCGCTCGGGTGACCTCCCACTCCTCTCAATTCGATCTCCGCAATGCCATTTTGTGGAGTGAGTCTCGAATCGTCGGTCTTCCCCTCGCGAACGACGCCTTCCGGGCCAAAGTCCTCGTAGAGGCTCGCCGGAGAACCGGTGCTGCATCCCATGAATTTAACGTCTCGGACTATCCTTACCATCCTCTTGTCCGGAAACCATACTCGGTATCCCTTTGAGTCCGAAGCGTAGCCCACGAAGGTTCCCTCCCTCGCGCGATCCTCGAACTTTCCAATGCCTGGCGCCCGATCCAGGCAGTACACCCTACTTCCGAATTCCCTGAAGTGGCTGACGTCGGGCGCCCGTCCGTTCCACGCCTGGTACGGCGTAAGTCCACCCAGACTTTTGGTTGGACACCGGTTCCGGATATAATTAGCAGTGGATACCGCTTCTGCCCAAAATGACGTTGGCAATCCGGACTGGATGAGCAGGCATCTCGCCATTTCCAGAAGCGTTCGGTTCTTTCTCTCGGCCGTTCCATTTTGCTCGGGGTTATACGGCACTGTGAGTCGTCGCTGAATACCGTTTTTCTTCAGGTATTCTTCAAATTCCACGCTCAAGTACTCTCGACCATTATCGGTTTGAAAATGCTTCAGTTTTCGCTCCCTTTGGTTTTCTGCGAGCGCCTTGAATTCCTTGAACGCCTCAAAAGCTTCGCCCTTGGCCCTCAGGAAACGGACCTCGCACCATCTCGATGCGTCGTCGATGAACGTGATAAAATACCTCGCGCGATTGTTCGACTCGACTCTCATGGGGCCACACAAGTCGGAGTAGATAATGTCCAGTGGTTTTGACCCCTCTGTCGATCTCGGCGCGAACGGGACTCTCGTCATCTTTCCTCTGATACAGATGTCGCACTTTAGGTTGCCCTCGTGCTTTCCAAGATCGAGACCCCGAAACGCTCCGCTCGCTTTACCCTTTAACATATCCCGCACGTTCAAATGTCCGAGGCGGCGATGCCACACCTCTAGCGCCGATAGTGGCCCTGAGACGCTCTTCTCTTCTTCTAGGATCGCGTTACACTCGTCATGCCCATGCTCAGGCACGAGATACAGATCGCCGACTCGATTCGCTGTTAACACCACGTCCCCGTGGCTGTCGAAGACGTTGGCCTTGTGCTTATCGAATCTAATCACACAGTTCTTGTCAGCGATTTTGGCGACCGACAGCAAATTTGCACGAAGATCCGGGACGTGAAGCACGTTCTCCAGCCTGACATTTTTCGTCTCTCCATCCACATCGGCCGAAAACGAAACCGTTCCTTTGGCAGTTATCACGGTCGAAGCATTGTTTGCTAAATTGAGCCTTCCGCGTCTCGAATCGGTTATCTCCGTGAAGTCGCGCGAATCCCCGCATAAATGCGACGTTGCGCCACTGTCCAAGCACCACTTCGCTTCACGCATGACGTCATCCGCGCGAAAGGATGTTTCTGCGCCCGAAAAGTCCTCTATCGCGCACAGAGTGACGTCTTCGGCTTTCTTCGCGTGCTGTCGTGGTTTTCCCGGTTTTGCGCTCCTGCAATCGTTAGCCTTATGACCGATTTTCTTACATCGATAGCAGCGATACTTAAACTCGTCCTTGCTTGCCGGCTCGGAATTCTCAGCTCTGCTTCTGTACGGGGGTTTATACTTGGCTGCTGCCATCGCGTCCTGTGACGCGCCGCGTGCCGTGTTTCTTCTAGCGTCACTTTCCTCGATCACTTTCACGCGAAGCGCTTCCGGCGACGGTAATTCGTCGCGCGCTTCAATTGCGCAGCGAAAATTCTCGAATGAATACGGCAGGCTGTACAGCATCATTATCGCCAGCATATCGGGGTTAATTTCCACGTCCATCTCGGCGAGCTTATCTATTGCGTCGAAAAGTTTTCGGAGGTGTTCTCGCACGTCTTCGCCCTCTTCCATTCGTTGAAGCAGGACTTGCTTCAACAAGGTGGCTTTTCGCGCTGGTCCCTTCGACTGATAAATACCTTCCAGCTTTAACCATGCCGCACGAGATGTGTCGCACCCCTTTATCTGCTTTAATTCCGTCGGATGTATGGACAGCACGATATCCGACTTCGCCTTACAGTCCCTGTCCAGCCACGTGTTCAGTGCTGCTTGCGAGGCCGCGTCGCCCGACACGAGATGCGGTTTTGGAATTTTTCCGGAGACGTAGCCCCACGCGTCGTTCTTTACAAGCAACGCTTCCATCTGCATTTTCCACGTGTCGTAATTATCTTTGTGAAGAGTCTCTATTCGCGCACAATTCGACGCACTCATCTTCACTCGCACGACGCAACGACCTTTATTCCGTTGACAAAAAAAAAACTCGCGTGTTCTTCCGAACGCTTTACGTTCCCGCACTAAAAGGAAAGACACTGTTTCTACTCTGCTTTCGACTGCGCTCCTGGGCCCATAACCTGTGAGCAGGATTTGCGAAGTGGGCGAAATCAAACAGGCAGTTACGGTAACACAATAGTTTATTTTGTACGTTTACTGTTGACTGTGGCAAGGCCTACAAAGGACTGACCTCCACGCGTTCGGCATGAGGACAATAAACACGTGCCGTCGCACTTGGCAAAAAACAAGCGCTCGCTAGCAACACCGCTAGAGGACGGCACGAGGGCTAATCGCGTATCGTCTCGCGAATCCTCCAACAGAGAGTAATTCCAAGTCAATAAAGTATACAACTTCTAGAATATACGGTGAGTTGGAATCGTAGGCATGTAAAAGGAATGGACGATGTTTCATTGGGATCTCTGACTTGAATGTGCGGCACGGAGGGCAAACGAGGGCAGAAAAGGTAGGGTAACGAGCAGTGGATAGTTCGGTGGTAAGAGAAGGATCGCTACCAATCGCTCACTGTCTGTTACAACTGAAGTAAACCTGCCTAGCCTATAGGTTATCGCCTAATGTTCGCTCGTCTACGAACGGTTATTCGTCGATTGATCAGAATGATTTGTTTGCGACTGACTTTGAAAGTGCACTTTCTTTTATTTGTCGGACTTCGAAATGTACAATAATCATACCCTTTTTAATTGTCGTGTACACCGTATCCGTTGAATAATCAAGTTAATGAATAACTTGATATTACGAATGATTATCAACCGATAGCTTAAGGAATGGCAACCGCCAGAAAATTCAATATATGTATCTGATAACAGCGATATAATGTTCAATTGACGAATATTTCTTGCAATTTTTATCTCGATTTTGAATAAAAGATCTAACACAAAACGTAAATTTGTAAACTTATTGACTTATTGCCACTCTATGTACCGTCGAATGCTGTGAGTAAATGTGCTAATACGACAAATATTAATTATAAAGTAAGATATTGAGGATCCAATGGAATTTCTTGTTCTCGTATAATGGGGACCGTGAATAGATTATAGTTTAGAAAATAGGCAATATCCGTAAGTAGACAATTTGACGCTTGGGCGGTCAGTAACGCAAAATTGTAGTTCGTTAGAAACGAAAATGTTATGTGGCAGAATAAAATGCAAGAGTAGAGTAACAGATAATAAACAGAGAAGGGTCTCATTGGAGCTGTTTGCCGTTGCGCGTGTAGGGTGAGCGAAGAGTTTAGCGTGTATCGCGTACAGCGAGCCATCACTCACTGTCCGCTACAATTGAAGTAACCCGGGCTCGCTCACGCAGCGCACACATGCGCGCATCAGTTATCGCAAACCAGTTGACGTTTCTTCAACCGTCGTTGCAAAGTGACGATTGTTTCGGATATCCGACAATATATTCACAATGCCAATTCGGCAATTATTTCGCTTAGCCAGAATTACAGTGACGCTTTCTCCTACCCTTATTTTTCACCGTTTAAGGTTAAGTGTGCAACACAAAAATTGCGATACGCATGTACTTTCAACATTTTTCAAAGCGATTATAAAAGGAACGTGTGCAATCATCTCTGTTCATGACGTTCATTCTATGTGCTGCATAAGTAATCTGTCGCCAATCAATATACCATATAGCCGAATGTATCCTTATAAATAGAAAACAGTCAAGCTGCGTTAACTATTTTGATAACCCAAAGTTCATCGGCGAAACGATAAAAACGTAATTTCACGGAAGAATAGCCTATTGCAGCAAATATAATAGCTGAAACGAAGGAAGGAACGAGAGAAAAGCATGGTTGCGAAATGTAGCTTTTTAAGAAAGGTGTGTGTACGTTAACGAGAAGTATCCGGCGTCACTGACTAATCGATGCCGTTACTTTACCAAATTAAGCAATATTCAAAGTTGACTGTCAATTGTGTCAACTAACTGTTTGGCTTTACCCGCAATGGACTGCAAAATGCAAGCAAGCGTTGCGAGATAAATATGTGAGCTGCGAAGATATTTTCTTTCCGACGGCAATTTGATTAAGAAAAGGTGGCCTGTGAAAATCGGTTTAGGAAGGACAGAAGTGCTCAAATAATAACGATGGAATCCAACTACGATAGCAAAAACGACTACATTCAATTATCTAACCTCGTCTGGGATGTAGCCTGGACCTCGGAGTACGAAGATTAAACGTACAACAACAATCGGTACATGCGCATGCGCGTGTGTAGGCGGACTTGCACTAGAACCACTGCCGAGGGCGCTTTTATTGTTCAAGATAACAATGGTTCATGCAGATGCCCCTATACTTCCGCCCCTCTGGAATGAACGACAAAGACAGGTAGAAAGATGGACGAAGAGAGGGAGTCAGAGAGAGAGAGAGAGAGAGAGAGAGAGAGAGGATGGGAGCGAGAGAGAGAGAAAGAGGGAGAGAAGCGGAAGAGATAGATAGATAGATAAAGGTAGAGAGAGACAGAGAGAAAGAAGCGAGGGGAAAAAAGGAGAGAATGGGAGGCGTAGTTCTCATAAAACGTCGTTGTTGCTGCGCTCTGCGTATCCAGGTGTTCGAATTTTTCCTCTTTACGCTTTTTGCTGTCTCTCATCGCCGTTCTCTTCGTCTTTTTTATTGGCACGTATACCAGTGTGTTTGAAAAACGATCCTTGTGACTGTTAGTTTTAACAATTTTCAACAATTCAGTTTGAACGAAACGAAGTTAAACAAACCGTTAAAGTAACACACAACGTCAAAAACGTGACAATAAATGATAATAATATAAATAACACTAACTGACATGTGTACTATATTTATACATGTGAATAAATTGTGCATTGTATCTTTGAATGTTATTTTTGTCGATGTTGGAATCCATATATGAATGATGAAATTATATTGTTTAGAGTATTGATCACTGTGAGCTTCTTTATTACATAATACATAGATATGTACATACGTTCTACGCATTAAGAAATTTCCGTCGATGATTTATGTCGCGTATTTACAGATATTCCCGTGTACTGTAAAATATTTAGGTGACTTGATGATTCTAACGATATAAAACTGTATTTTAAATCCTTCGGTTCTTCGGACCACACCGTGTAAATTTTCATTGTGTCTACATGTACAAGTTGTATCACGTATTTTTGTTATTTCCAATCTTACAGCAATTCAGCGGTCCAAAAGAGAAAGAATTTAGTTATTATAGTGATAGTAAGCCGTACTCATCCAAAAATCTGAAATGCACATAGGTAATGATGAAGGTTCAAGTGGGTTATTCTTAATTTGTACACGTGGCAAATATAACAGTAAAATATTACTAACTTTACAGTGTCAATAATGTAGAATAAACATTACATTTAATCCGTACAGCAGAGGTATTCACTGCTAATTGTGACATTGTACGACAAACAACAGGCACCAGTGTATACGACATGTCACACGAAAAACATTTTTCCGGGCAAGTAAATTCTAAATCAAGGCACATCTAATTTAACAACATTCGATTGCAGAACGGTCTGTGCTATGACTTAGTTGCTGTAGGAACCATATTTGGTGATTTTATATCGATACTACACCGTTGTAAGCGATGTATTGTCAATATCGGTAGCTTTGAACGTTTTCTATGCGTGACAAAGAAATCATACTTTCTGCTATTACTGTTATACATATCAGAGTTTAAAGTGGATATAATTTTGAGATCACGCGCACAAAACCTGTACTTTGTACATTAGAATATTCCGACTCGGGTCATTATTAAATTAAGTATCAATCGCTGATATGACTGTATTGCTCTTTTCTAATATTTTTTGTTCAGTATGTAGGCTGTGTCATTTAACCAGTCAGCTGTGTTTGACGACTATATCCGCCATGGAGATGTGACACAATCTGTGTCATGACAACTACATGCGTCATGCGCCAAAATTCAGTTACCCTTGTTATTTAAGCTGTAATATTAGCAAAAACTAAAATATATTTGTAAGTTTGAATATATGTTCAATCTTTGAAAGGGGTTAAATAAATGTGAAAACACTGAATTTTTTCAACGAAGACATAGTGCTGCGAAGTAACTTTTTTTGATATGCTTACTTACTTGAACTCTAACGTTTAATGCAATTCTACGAAAATGTTTCACGTTGGTATATCTTTTCCAACGGTTACACGGTGAACGCGTTTAAAATTGTACGATAATCATGAATAACATTTCAAAGAGTATTCTAATGTTACTTGTCAATTATCATTTTGCACAATGTAATGTTTGATATATATATAAATAGTAAAGGTGGGTGGAAAAGATAAAAAGTGAAGAAATGTGAGGGCTTCGGATATTTATTTCGGGGAAACAAGAGCTTTCGGTCTATCTTTACGACAAATCAAACACTCTGTTTTTACTTTAGGTCCTCCTTCATCGCTCGGTTAATCCCACTCTCTTCTTCCTCCCCTGTTTCCACCGCGTCTTTCCACTACGTTACGACTCCTCCGTATTACTTGAGCTATGTAAATGAATTTCGTTTAATTATCTGGGGAGGTCGTGTACCGGGAAGAGTAGGAATGAAAGACCTGAGAAAAGGTAAGTTCATGGAGGGGTTGGAAAGCGTGAGACGTCCTCCTCCTTTACTTTCGTTCCTTATTTGTCCCCCCTACCCCTACCCCCTAGCTCGCTTCACTACTGTTAAAGGCTATCCCTGAATTCACTACGGCAGCACTTTGCGAGGTTTAGAATTCCTTCGATTTTCCTTCTTCCCTGTTCCAGTATTTCGCTTTCCACCTTCAATTATATTTTAGATTCTACTCCTTCCACTTTCTGTAATACACTGTTTCTTATCGCTTTTTTCGTGTACATCTTTACTATCATACTTTACTATCAAAACGGCGATTTGCTGTTGATACCTTGATTAATACACAGTATAATTGTGATACTGACATTATGCCCATTCTTCCGCGGGTTATCACGATATTTGTGTGTCATCGAATGTTTCATACTCACACTAAACTTGAAATCATTTTCAACGATATAGTACAATTCATTTTAAGAAATCTGACTACCGCCATATGGGAAAGTTGGGGATGCACAATTCATAGAATAAGTTCTATCGCGTGTTCCATTTAAGTCGATGTCCTCGAATGTCTCCAAAATGTTTTAAAGTACAGTTAAATGCTTCCAAGGGAGACAACGTCCGACGCAAATCTGTGCCGTGAAACATATTAAAATGTTAAAACTTGAGGAGAAAAATAGCGTATTGTGAGTGCTAATAAGCGTAAGACAAATAAAAATATTTTAACCCGGAGACAGACAATTCTTATCCCATATTGTTACTAGACTCGAATTAATTAGAAGCAAATATGAATAGTACCAACAACCGAATTAATAATGAACGCACTTGAAAAATAAGAGCTTTACCAATTCATTAGTGACAATCCGTCATTATTTTCATTCTAATTCTTTTAGTTTTTTTTTTAGTAGAAAACTAGAGGACGCTTAAGTCACAAGAGTGATTAATTTAAACTTGTTATATTACCGTGTCTTGTCGCAGGTTGGCCGCATTTCACAGAAATCTTTTCTCCGTTTGCGTTAAATAGTTGCCAGAGCTAAATGTGGAGTATGAATGTTATTAACTCTGAAGTAGTAGTAAGTAAGAATTTCCTCAGAGTCATAGCGAAAGTTCAGACTGTTCGAAACTATGCGGATATTAAATCTCGACTTTCAAAAGTCTCCCCTTTTTACGTGCTTGTCTGCTTCCACGTTCTTTCCCATACTCTCTCACACTCCATATTTCAAGCTTTTCACTCTAATCGGTTAAGATGTGAATCTTCTCTCTTGCTCTCAACTCTTTTCCCTTTTCTCTGTTATTCTCGTTTTCCCTTCTTCTCGCATCTACAAATTTTTCCCATATATGCGTCGATTTAACTTAATTTAGAGTTAGTTGAAACTTTTCATTTAAGCAAACTATGCGGAAGCATTAGTTGTAACTTTAGATTTCATGATCCCAATTACGCATACTGCAAAACTTTATTAAATCTATTTTGCCGATAGAAATCCCATACGCTCTTATGTTTTCGCACAATTGTTCGCTCATCTGGATATGTTTTATAACATACAGTGTAATTCAAAACCCAATACAATGTTGTACAAGTTACAAATGAAATTGGAAATTCAATTCAATATTTGCCGATATACAACGAACAACTACATCTATTAAAATACGGCGTATTAGGTATTATTACGATGAAGGCAAGAATACATCACCAGGAATGCAAAATATCACATCTGTATCTACTAAAAACTGTTTTGTAGGATACTGTTCCCCGGAATGAATAATGTTTTTGAGAGTCGGATAATCCTGCGCATTTACGACATATCTTTAATAACCGTGGAAAATAAGCTAAGAGAGGAGGGTGGGAAAATGTCGGTGGATTATAAAAAGAGATTAGCGATATAATAGGTAAAGGAATTTATGACGATTCTCTTCAATTTGTGTACGGATTCGACGTGCTATGTTGTACTACGGGCGTTACTGCTTTGCCAAGGGGGTTGCACGCTTGGAAATTATGTCGGTAGGGGTAGCTGACGTGCTGTTATTTTTATTAAAAAAATATTTACGAGGATTAGTAGGAGAGCCGCGCTTTCATTACTTGCGGCCAGCGTGAAGGTTCAAAGGGAAAGCTTGAAAAGTGCGCATTCGTGTTTTGCAGATTGAGGGACGGGGACAGAGGGAACGCGAACGAAAGAAAGAGGGAGAGGGGGAAAGTGCGGATAAGGGAAACGTTGGGAACGAGAGAAAGATGGAGAAAAAGGAGCGCGTGAGACGAATACGCAGATAAACAGAGAGGGGTATAACCGCTATGCACTGGCACGTATGTGCGTGTTAGCAAACCGTTACGCGCAGGCGTGGCTAAGCCCATTATACACTATGTGCTCCACCGTACGTAAAATATTTTTCGCCAACCCACCCCTCTCTTTCTCTCTGCTTCTATCTACCACTCGTCCATCTGTCTAGCTTTCTCGTTTTAACTCATCGAAAGACATATCATTGATTTCGGTTTCTTTCCTTTTGCCGCCTACTCTACGCTTCAAAAACTATGACACTATTTGAACATACTGTCTATGTCATAGATAATAATTAATATTATATTACAACATTCATTTAATCAGAAGAAGTTAAAGATTAAGATGAGGCAGTCCCCCGAAAGGAAATGAATGTAATTATGTTGGACATTCCGCGTGTATTACGTTGGAACAAATAACGTTCAGACCGTAAGAAAGGACTGGAGGATTGGTTGAAAATGATTGCATTGATGACGTGCATTGCCACGCTTCAGGCAGCTGCACATACGTGTCTATGTAGATAGAGAAAATATATCCTTCCACTTTCGGCCCCTTTTTCTCATTCTGTCTACATCTATCTCCTTCTGCCCGCTTCCCTCTATGACCATTCGTCTATCTATCCTCCTCGACTGCGCACGTACATATGTATGTATACATACATATACATACTTACTGACACAGTCACACGTTATAAAATGCTCGTTATAGTTCGCCACGGTGCCGCTACCTCTCGCGTCTCTTTCTCACCCCCTCATATTCTCCTCCTCTCATACCCTCACTCGCTCTGGCGGGGGTGAGGAATTTAATTTAGAACTTGATTTATATTTTAGCGGGCCATAAAATGGGGAAATAATTTGTCCCCTGAACGCGTATGAGATGGGCTTTCCTCTCTGCACAACCCGCACACTGCCGAGCTAGTTTCATCCTCTCATCCTGCCTCAGTCATTTTCTCTCTCGTTCGCCTGTCTCACTTTCCTCTGCGCACATTCACGATCACTCTCATCCCTTCCCTCGCGCTACCCCTCTCCCTATCCCGCGCACTACATGTTTTCATTTCTACCATTCCCTTCTTTTCCTCTAGCTAGACGACTCTTTTCGTTCGCCCTCGTCATACCTGTACATCTACATTACCCTTCCCGCTTCCTACATTACTTTCCTTTTGCCTATATTTTGCTTATAGTCAGGGTATTCCAGTAAGAGATTCTCAGCTGGTGTGCATGAACATTATATAACAGGAGGGCCAACTTGGACCGCCATTGCATTACAGGGGCGTTTTCCTGTGATATGTTGCGATACGGGTATAGCGTGCCATCGCAACCTTTTTTTTTTTTTAGACGAAGTGACAGCGTCGACCTCAGAAGAAGCAGAGTGGAAAAGTCAATCTTTAAAACAGCTGCAATGAGGCAATTACTGTTTTTCTTGCTTTAAGGATACCGATGCTTTTTCATTGCAACGCTCAACATAGATAGGAGCAATCACTCCGAACGTACTGACGATGAATTTAAATGATATATTTTAAGAAAGAATTCAGCAACGCGCTTATAATTACCGGCAGATCTATTAGTCCAATAGTCTTAGTATTGAACCTTAGCACTTTACCCTTTGCTTTCAGTGGGAGTCGTTACATCTCATATTGAATACTAGCCTTGTAACAGATAGAAGTATTTTAATGGTTTTAAGTTTACCTCTCCAAATCTTTCTGAACGATTGATTTCTCGTATTACTTACCCGAAATAGACAGGCACTTGTTCAGACTCCACTCGACTTTATATAACGATACCACTGTCGGTTGGGGTTGCACGTGTACAAAATAGTTTTAGATTTCAGTAAGAAAGGGGTAGTTGCGTTCATATTGGACGTATTTCTTACATGCATTCTCCACCGGAAACCATACTAATACGGAAACGTTGTGCAAACACTTTCTCTGTATGATTCAGATTTTTGTTGTTTATCGTCTTTTTCAACTCTATTATGCATCAGGCTGGTATCTTAAAGACATTGCAGCCCAAACTTTCTAAGATACTAATGTTATAGTATCACTAAATCACTAAAAGAGTTTACACTGTATCAGTGCTACTGTCACACAATTAGACGTCTCGTAGCACGCAAGTTCTATTTGACTTCCTTATACACAACTATGAGTATTGACAATATATGGGACATTAACAGAATTACTTCTAATAACAACTTATGGAAAACAACAGCGTAAGCGCAGTGACGTACTTTAATGCGTGTAAATCAGAAGCCCGACTATAACTTGAAGTCAGGCGCAAACTAAAGAATAAAATGAATGAGGCAAGAACGGTTCGAAAGATTAGCGGAAGACCTGGAATACTTATAGCGCAATTCGATGTATTTACGGTAGAGGAGCGGAGGCGATGGTTCGCGATCTCTCCTGCTTTCATTGTACTACCGGGACTGAGAGATTCATTAAGGCTGAATGGAGGTGTTAATACAGTGAACATTGCCGTCGGGACTCTTGCGCGCTACTTTGCTCTGCTAAGACAGGGATGCGGTGTTCTCACAGAGGTTGACACGATATGGAACGCACGCTAAGGGGTAAAAGTGGTAGAAGGGACAAAGAAGAAAGATGTAGTAAATGGGCTGGTTGGTTCTGAGAGAGAAACAGAGGGCGACGCGAACAGAAGTCTATGGAGAAGGAGAAGAATGGTGTGGATGGGGTATAATGGAAGCAAGAAGGGTTGACGGGAGGAGCGCAGGAAGGGTTGAAGACGCGTAGATGAGACCATACGCTCAAATTACGTACGACAATCAAGTGAAAGCAATGTAGCAGGCGAGAACACTGCTAGTCGGTATTTAAATTTTCCAAAAATTGCGTAGAATCACTTGAAGCAACCATTTTTTTACCAATTCATAATAATTATATCATTTAGCTCATATTGTATTTGCAGTAAGCTTGACTAGGATCTATGAGCAAATAGATAGAATGAAGCGGGGAAGGAAAGTCAGTTTGATAACTTGGGTGTTCTTGAGTATATAAAAATGTTGTACAAGTTGTGAAGTTATACGTTCACCAATAAAAACATATTAATTGAAATTTGTGTAATGGTTGAACGCTCTTGTATGTCATTACCAATGGTATGAACTTTCACGTTCTCTTTCGTTTTACACAGGCTGAAATTTATCAGGTCCATCTGCCTTTGGTAATAACACACATGAGCACTCGAAATGTCTGGCAAAATTTCGATTTATTCAATTTCATTGCCTGATATAATACCGATCACACTCAATTCATTAAAACAATATAGTCGTTTACTTCAATGTTTCATTAAAGAATGTGTATCGCAAATATTGCTTGAGTTGACGAAGACCAAAAACTTTTTTGCAGATGGTAGATTAACGTTCACAATTTGCAAAATCGAAGGAAGAAGAATATTCAGTTTCATGCATGTTTTTGGGTTTTACTTTAAAATCGACTGAAGAGATGAAGCACAGAAGGTTGAAACAATGTTTACTCAATTAAAATTTTACAATATTATAAGAAAAACAATTCGTAAATATAATAAAAAAATGTGCCACCGATATCCGACATTTATACTCCCGAGCTATATTAACAACTTATCGAGTAATTAAAAGGATCTGCAGTTGCAGACTTTGACACGGTGTCATCAAATAACTCGCGGAAATGCTCAGATAGACTCCCGAATGTATTTACTTGATAATATTTTTATTGGATATCGAGAATGTAAGAAATCAGCCCATTAAAAAATATACTATAGGCTTTTTTGCATGCTCTTTACTCCGGCAATGAACTACTATCGTCAGGTTATATTTCTTATCGAGTTCAGTGCTTTGTCTATTAATTTTTCCGTTATTAAAGGTCAGGCAGTTATTACTATTGTCAATTTTGGTTGTCTCACATTGTGTACCTGCAAAATGTCGTTGAAGACGAATGTGATTCTGAATAAGTCAGTGCACTGTTACTTATTCCATCTTCGATATCGCAGATATATGTAGCTTGCAGGTAATACGATATAGGGGTGCATGAAAACTGCAACCGTTGCGCAGTATTCTGAGCAAAAATAAGACAACCTTCAAGTGGGTTATTTTGTTCGGTATTATGTCTTCATCGAAGATAAGAAACTTGAATCAGATATTGTCTTTCCAATCCACTCGGGGTCATCGTGTTTCGTCCATAAGTTTATTTGTTGTTTGTAATTTTTTAAGAGACCGTGAACAGAATAGGGTTATTTTTAATTGAAAGAATGCAAAAAACAGCACGTGACCGCTCAATATATACAATCCATCTGATTAGTTTCTTTACCACGGGTATTTTACAGCACATCTTTACCTAAAGTACAATGTTATAACCTTGCAAAACATTATCATACCTATAATTATTATCAAATTGTCATTGCTGCATCTTAGTTCTGCCTTCTTTCTTTCGTAATGGCTTCGACTTGAGAAGAGGAAAAATTGAAAATACTCAGTAATGGAGAATCAGTCTCAATGTGATTTCTTTTCACACAATAATAGTATTTGCTTCTTAAACGCACCTCGGCGTTATTTATTGTGGTATAATTATACCATTTAAACGGTTAAATATTTGGCTAACCGTAGGAAGTGTTTGTGTTCGAGCATTCGTTTAATTCAGGTGAAAATGAACGTTCAATACGAAGTTCATAAGTCACAGGAATGTCTCTGCCGTCCTCATACAAGTATTGTTATTTTAAATATAATACAGTAGAGTGAATTTGAAATAGCAGGAACTGACTGTAATCTCTGATGTAAATGTAGAATCGTCTAACGTATCTTACGTGTAGGCATATAGAAAACATGTGGAAAATATAGCTTACAGTATAGCTATAGTACGAGTCAAAAGTAAATATTTTCGAAATAATTCGAGATAAACAGAGTGTTTATGTGGAGCTACAAGAGAGATTCAAAATGTATGCTTTCTCTATTCTTGTTTCTCGTGCTCATGACCGAACGGGGAAACCGATTAAGTACAATAAACACGTGAAAGGAGCGAGACTTTAGAAACAGGAGGCTCGGGCATAAGGGCGGTTGTATGTCACCGACGAGCAACAAGTTGTTTCCCTTCCTCTTCATCCCATTCCATGGTTTCCATTTCTCCTTTCACGTTCCCGCCTGCTCGTCCCACCAAGCCAAGCCACCCCGCATTAAATCATTTTTAAACGTTCACACGATCGCGGCTCGACTTTTATTCCTGCCTTGTATAACGCGGTATCCCTGCTTTAAGTGACGAATTTCATTTCGCGTCTCGTCTCACCCCTTACTCTTTTTATCTCGCCGAAGGCAGATGCGAAGACGAACATTGTCCACTTGAATTCTGAGCGCACGCTTTACCATTTAATTGGGAATATTGCTCACCTTTGACCAAATAGATGTGGTGTTGTTCATTTATTCCAGTTTCCATTCGTCCGATATTATAATTTAATTTTTGATTCAATATTCACATACAGTTGAGTAATACCGTAAAAGATGACGAGCGTTTTGTCCATTGCTTGCTTCGACGTTATTTACTCTTAGATAATACTCTACAAAGAGTCTCTTTCTATTTAGTGGCAATAGTTTGGGTACATAATTTTGTACCGTTAGCTCGTACCGAACCTTTTACGACATTATATAATTAACAGAATCTACAATCTTGCCATGCAATAGTTTCACACAATTTCATCTTAAAACCACCTTATGCTGACTTCATAGCAGTTCTATACAATAAGACTATAATAATATAATAATGATAGTAAGATGATTGTAGTGGGATTAAAAACGCAATAAACGTACGAGTACATAACAAGATATTGATATAACGTGGCAATTTTCTCGATTATAATTGATACTATGTAATTTTGCGAAGTGGTGTGTATCTAATAAGATATAATTCTAATATGTCAAAATCAATATTTTGCAGTGTTTGATGTCACATTGTCATGGGCATCGCTACGTACTGTATTTTTATTTAGACTGCCTTTTAAATTTGCATAACGGACTGAAAGGTTAACATTAACAACGACCTAGATAATACATTTTGTCGACAAAGTTGGACTAAGCTCCGCAACTATACATATCATATTTATAATGCAGTATCTCCAATGAGACATTTGTTCGGCATATTACGATTTTCAACACGCACGTATCTAATGTAATTCAACACTTATCTCTATGGCGATAACAATTTGTCTTACAATCTTACGCTATACTGCTTTCTCAATCGATACATTTTGCATATAACTATATATTTTCAATATGTCTTACTTATAGCAGCAAATAGGACAAGTTTCAGGAAGCAGTTGCATAATGGGACGTGATATTTTTTGCTGGCGGTAACAGATATCTCACGAACACCAATGTCATTCAGTCTTTTGTATATATTATGTAAAATATATGATAGTTTAGTCGTTTCCTACTAACAGAGTGACAAATTCCTCAAAACATACCCACGGTCATACCTGCAGTAACCCATAATTTCTCACAATTTACGCCACGAGGTTATGAAACAAATACTTTCCTGAAAGAAACTTGTTTGTATCTGCAACGTTTGCAACAATTCGTTATACCATGTTTCTGCCAGTGCGGCACTGAATCACGGTGGAAAATTAACAAAGTAGAAGGATCTCCGATACAGCATCTATTGGAGAAAAGCCAAATACGTTTAAGTTATAACAATTATTGTAATAATTGCTTTTCTATCGAATCCATATCTGCTGTTCTCTGGAATATAGCATCGAATAACCGAGTGCAGCCCCTATACGCGGTGGGGATGAATGCATTTGGTACATCCCAAATTACTTTGTATCGTCCATCAATTACATTAGCCTTTGGCGTTTGACCGATACAAGCGGATACTAGTGAACGGACAGGCTCCTAACACGCAACTGAGTAAAGCGAGGAAGCGAACGATTGGACGAGCGCATGCGCACGGCGAGGAACGAAATCGGTAACGCAGTTGAAACTATGCGGAGAATTTCGGGAGGGTTCCGTCGGTCTAGGTCGTTAGAGTTTGCCTCCTCTTGGCCTGTACGGTATCGCTCCGTCGATTCCGCCTTTAATAATGGCCAAACCTTCCCCTTCCTCTCCCTGCCCCCTACCCCCTCTCTCTCTCTCACTCTCTTTGTCTGTCTGTCTGCTCGTCTGTCTGCCTATCTGACTGTCTGTCTGTCCGTCTGTCCGACTGTCCGTTTGTCTGCCTGTCCGTCGGTCCATCCTTCTGTCTCCTCCTCAATATCTGTCTCGCACCCTTACCATTCTCCATTTATCCCTATTTTCCTCTTCCTTAATTTACTAACAGAATTGTCCACTGAATCTATCTTAGCGGAGCTGATAGATTGACCCCTTACTCACCTTAGCGGGACACATGCACGTGGTTAGCCTAATATATTGAAGGTAACGCTTGCCAGGAACTATTTCCCAGTCTGCGTGGAAGGTAGGATTTTTGAGTTAACCATTTTTTTTTTTCACTCATGGGTTATTGGTTTGTTGTACATAATTACAACTTATTTGAATTGTAAGTTTCATCTCTAACGCTCTAGCGTTATTTCTGAACATGTTTTTGCGGCTGCCAAAATTAAGAATAGGTGTAGGAGTACGAGAGCATAAAGCATAATGCATAAGACTACCACATGAAACTAATGCGCGTCGTCACTTGTGTTGACGCCAATATAGTAGACTCCCGTGTAACACCGTAAATACGTTCCGTCTTATATGAATTTGTACGAGTCACTTACATGTACAAATAGATGAATCGTTCATAGCCCAAATCGATTAACTTACTAGGTATACTTCAAATAATTTCTTCGATAATCAGGCTTAAGACATTACATGACAACAATATTTATGGTCTTTGAATAATTATTGTTTTTTTTACAACAAATGTATAATTATTTATCAATACATATTTTACACCTTTTCTTTTATGGACTTGATCGATTTGGCAAATGAGCAATTCAAATACAGTTTACTTATGAATAAACATGCTCTTATACACACACTGAACAACGATATAAAATAAGTATTTAAGTAATATTTAAGAGTTACAATATATTTATTGCTCTTCAAATCAAGCAAATATTGAAATTAAAAATGTTTTGTTATTCATTTTGCGTTAAATATAAAATCAATTTACATTTTTTTTCATATTTATTCATTATCGTATAATATTCATTATAAAAAAAGTGTTCTTTGAAAGGGTGTCTTCTTGTGCTTTCAACAATTTATTGTTGTCACATTCTAAATCTTTTTTTACTTTAAAATATGGAGCTAAACAATCTTTCAAATTTGTCTTAAATTCTTCAGAGTACATACTTTGTTGATGGATCATTATTCGTAAAATGTTCTTGTAGATTTTTTGCTAATTCTAATCTTTCAGTCAGGATTTCTAAAGTAATGTGTTGCTCTGGCTCACAGAAAATTGGAGCGTCTGCCTCATTCTTTTACCGAGTTATACGGACACGGTCAGTATTTTTCCACCGTGTTGTACGTATCCGTCTTATATGAACCCGTGTTATAGGAGGTCTATCGTATAGGCGTGCTCGGTACGACAATTGTTTTATGTTAATTGCCAAATCATTCGTGTCGTAGCACGCTCTCTTGCCGCTCAGCAACAGTGGGCCTAAAATTCTTACACAGAAAGATATTGTACAGTCACGTAAGTATAACAAATAATGTTTATTACATCATAAAAATCTTGAAACCTGTAAGGCACTGTACGTACACGCAAGCCGTACTGAACAGTTGTGCTCTGAATGACAAAAAAAATGTCAAAATCAACTATTTCTATTGAGACAATAATTTGAAAGAAAATGGCCTGTAATCTGCTACAAGAATCTGACGAAAATGCGGATCATATTCTTCGAATGATCGAATCACTTGATTTCATCAAGGTAGAGAGCTGCGATCGAGACATGGAGATTGTATTCTACTGTTACACAATGTATATGGAAGCGGATGAGAAGTGAATGTGTTGAAAATATAGCCTTGTAAATTATTTATTGGGAATCGATGCTATTGGTCTTGCGTGCTGTAAACGACGAATGCTTTACGTCGGTGTCGCTCTATTTCTATCTCTCTACTGCTCTTCGTCTAACGTTTCATTTTGATTATTTACGGAATTTATACGTCTGTTTTAATCAAATCAGCGGTCAACTATCCGAACCCGTAATATTACACCACCAAACGGCAGGTACGCGCGTTTTAAAATTAAATTTTCCACATTCTGTTCTCTCAATGACATTTATCATGTTGTAACATGCGGTTTTTTAATACCACCCATCTGAAGCGACCCAATTTTTTGAGTGCACGACGTTTCGTTATTTATTTTATGTACATATTTGTTATACTAAATCACGCGATTATTCTTTGTGACGCAAGTTCACTCTCATTTATATTGCGAAATGTGCGTAAGTACAGAAGGGTAGGTTTATTTCAGGAATTGTTGAATGTAAACAGTGGTATCATTCAAGTAGAACTGAAGTGTAAGTAAATATCATAAGAGAAGATAAGTGCGCATCCGATAAACAGCAAATTGTTGGTGTGTCACGCTGCTGCATTGGTTGTTAGGTAGGATCCGTCATGCAAACATAGATGGCGGTTCATAATATCCCGAAATCCTGGGAAGCGATCAAATTCTGGTCTGTGTACAACAGAGCTATACCCGGCGGCGTTGTGGTTATCCCTGCTCTATATTAATCCTCGTATTGTAAAAGGCTGTTTGATATATCGTTCATCCGTCTATCCCGAACGAGAAAAAGGAACCGTTTAAAAGTCGCTTCAATATTACTTAGCCAGAACGGATAAGATATTGTAATTCTTTTGCAATCTTTTCGTCCGTAATAAAAGAATGACAATTTTTATACATACATTTATAATCGCCCGTAGATCGCAAAAATATTTTTAAAGTAAAATAGCGTTTCAGAACCGATCTAACGCGTACATTACAGTTACCTATAGGTACAGAATGAGTTGTTTTCGATCAAGTTATTTTTCATCACTTCTATGTCGTCTTTGCAAGTTTTCACTTTTAGGTTCCAGGGAAGCACACTGCCAGATAATAATTCCGCATGGTAAATAATTTTCATTTCATCTGCAATGAAACCACATTTATTTTAACGCCACAGATCTTATTTGAAGCTGTATGTTTTCACATTTTTCTGTAGCAATTAGTGCAACGAGAGCATCAAAATAAACGTATAATACTTATCGCGATGCACGGAAAGTTTTAGGAACTGTGAAAAAGTGTTTTTAATTGTAAAAGTAATAAAAGATACAAAGGCTCTTCACGCAACAACTGGTCCTCACATTCTGCCGGCATTCCATCCCTACATCCACTACATTCTCCATCTCCGTTTATACATTCGTTCTGTCATTCGTACCGTAATGTATAACATAATACTAATGTTTTCGGCATTTTGTCGTAACGTACAATGGTGGGTCGGGGTCTGAACTTTTTCAGAAAATGTGGAAAAGTGTTACTGATAACAACAGACGGTTTTTAATTGATTACAAAGTTTAATGTGTATTCTTAATTGTATACATAGAGGAGATGATGTTAGACCTAACGTTGTGCGCTTGCGCGTCGTTGGTTTCAAAAGGAACGTTGTTTTCATTTACGCAGCGTGACAACTGTAATGTTGATTGATGCATCTATGTTTTACTTAATCAATCAATAATACGTAATGCACTACGAACAGTGCATAGTAAGAAGGGGAAAGTAGTCCGTCTCTCCATTGGCAAAAATGAAAATAAAAGAGCCTACACTATGACGTTTGCACTCGCTTATTGACAAGAAAAGAGCTCAACACTGATCTGTTAAAGAGGCCAAATGTTGACACGGCCAATTGATATATGCAATAACAAAAGCTCTACATAAATCATACAAACTACGTCCATTTTGTCCTTGAACGAAAATTTGCAATGACTTTTTTTAAAGTTTGTTCAATTATAATGTTTCAAAGCCGACGAAAATATTAATTTCGCATATCTTGAGGTGCGGTACATTTTCAATAAAACTCTGTGTTCATGCATAATGGAGGATAGCAGATGTTAGTTGCGATCATTAAGAAATAAGAGAGCCAGATTATCTTGCTCTCATACTCTAACTAAACGCTTTTGCATTATCTTTACCTATTGACGTTACTTTCACAAATACTGTAGGAATGGTATTGTGAAAATTGTTATCCGGTTGCCTTGAACGGTGCATACTTAATCGAAGGCCACAGAGTATTCTTTGTTACGCAGTCCAAATGCATTTGTGGGATAGGACATTCGTCGAATGAGAGTGGTAGTAACGTCGCTTACCCCTACTAACGATAAAGAAGAGCGGAATCAAGAGGACTCATTTGAGGTTTCTGCGCATTTTGACGATTACTCTTTTCATAGGACACTTTATAAGGTATTAACGATCACATACATTAAATACAATAGCTTGGGTGTCAAATACTCTTAAAAAACATCTGACGTAAACAGAGAAAATTTATCTGACTTACATATCGTTATTTATACCAACGCAGGTTAGGAATTTTATCTATATAATCATTTGCATTGTGCTTTCTCAAAAATAAAAATTTTTTGTTTTCCTATAAAAATATATTAAGTGTACGAATAAAGGATACTGTAAAATACTGTATTCTTGGAATGGGTTTCTCTTGTATTATGAAATCTAGGCCATGATTGACACGTCTCATCATTTTGTCAGCGCCAGCTAGCATTAGTCGATATTTCGTACTATTCGGCTCGCAGCTAGATTGGCATGTATTCTGTAAGCATGATTACACGCAAGGATTGTTTATGCGTAGCAGAGTTAATAGATACATTCTTGCTTTAGATTCTAAATGCCCTTCTACGTATGCTTAAACGTTTGAATCTAAATTATCTATAAAAGGTCATTTTTTACGTGAGCAACTTGTGAAGTACATACCAATCTTTCATATAAATTTTTGCTTCGATTTCGCGTTCCTATTTTAGAATTGTTCGATCAGATAATTATTTGCTTGCCCCCTTCCCGTCACTGATTTACTTTCTCCTTTGTCAAAAAGTTCAACGTGATAATTAGTAAACATATAAAAGATAGACTGCTATACCGTTAATATCCATTGTTGTTATTTAAATAATTATGAAGAAAGAAATGGTAGGATTTGCTTTCTGAAGCGACATGGAACAAATAACATGTTCGTAAATTTCGTACGACACTAAACGTGAATATATAAATTGGGAAAAACACAAAACGTGTTCATCTCAAGACGTATGATTTGAATTGCCCGCGCGCTCCGTTTTTATGTCGTAGATGGAGAATCTCGGTTATTTTTCTCGACCCTTATTCCACTGACTTCGATCTAAGTTAAATGTAATTAAAGATAGTTTTCGAAAAAGATGTTTTTATTTCTAAACTTGTACGTGTTGAACAAAATTTTGGAATGGGGTTCCTTGTGTATTGGTTTCGAGAGAGGAAGAAGGGGAGATAGTCGCTCAAAGTACGGAGTGACAAAATAACGAGTTTCAAAGTCGGAAAAGGGATAGTGGTGACGTAGAGCCATGAGTTTTAGGGAAAATAAGATAATGTATGTTTTAAGGGTCATAGGGCTAAGGTGTAATCCCTATGACGAGGGCAAGGATAACAATTCATTGTACACACGGCAGCCAACAGCACCGCTTCATGTATCATCCTTTGCCAACCGTCTCTTGCTTAACGCCGTTAAGTGCACCCATACACACGCATCCACAAAATTATATACTCTATCGCAGAGTATTGATGTAATACAAAGACCGAAGATGATCTGAGTCGAGATATGGAGATGATGCGTCGACTGAAGTCCTCTAATAACGAATTGCAAGCATCAGGAATGAAACATGGCACACACAGCACAAACGTATAAGTTGACAATTGAAGACTAATGACAGAAGGGCGGCTGGTGTCTGAGAGTACGTATTGTGTTGGCCTGGGGATCCGAATGCTGCAGATTCGAGTTGCCTGGAACAGGAGCGTTAATTTTTGTCAATCCTACAATCTGCTGTTCGCTTTCGAGTTTCGGAAACAGCAGATTAAGAAGAGAAGAAGAGACAAACATTAAGATAGAGAGCTTCTTAAATTACGTGGTTATCACCAATTTCGTTAAGAACATTTATTTGTTACAGATTTTATTTCGATAGTTATAACTTGTTCACACTCATTCTTTACAGCTCTGCCCTGTTCTCCTTGCATACTTAATCCTTTATTACGTTCAGCACTTTTTGTAAATACTACCGTTGCCTGATACCGTGACCTGACCAATCAGCCATTGGTTGGCCCACCTCATACGCAATTCCAATCAGTTTTGAATAAGGTCCTTTCTTTCAACCGATCTCGATTGTTCTTTAACACTGCAGTAAAATTCACAATCACTCATCTGGATTACAAAAGGCCATCATTGCTTTCCTTTCTCCCTTAAAAGAAGCCACCCGTCTTATTTCCATTCAGTGTTCTTCCAAGAAACGTTCCATCGAGTTTCGCCCGTAGTTATTACTTCTTATTGCCTGTTATTTTACTCAGATAATTGAAATATATTCTGTTATATCAAACTACATTTTTCAGGTTTGTAACCCCTTCGTCCAAATTTTTTGATTTTGCAACCACCTACATATACACAACTGCAAAATTGGAATGATTTTGATCCAAAAGACGTGTCATGAACTTATTGTCCCAAGCCAGTGGGCCTCGCCGAGGAGTCCCGCTCATGGCGAATCACCATTGTACAATCCACCTTCCGTTCGACAAAGGAGATGTTGCATGGGGGTGACCCAAGGGCTCTTGAGGGCCCTTAAGGGCCCGGACTGGCCATTTTTGGATGATTGTTAGCTTTTTCTTGAACCGAATACGAGCCGAACTACCGTTGGCAGCAACCTTGTGCTTTACACCACTGTTGGCACGTTGTATTGTACAAGTTTCAAAATAAAATACTGTATGTTTAGAACGCGGTTTATTGGTTCAGTTAACACGTTCGTCGCCACGTCACCCGTACTTGGGTGACGGCCCCTGTGGCTATGTTTTCCGGATGACACTCTCCTTCGTTCAATTGAAACAGGATTTTGTAGGTAGTTTACAATAATTTCTTTTTGTATCACAATAATGACGAGTACGCATATACAAAATAGACAGATTGGAAATATTAACAAATGGAAATATGACACTCTCCTTCGTTCAATTGAACCAGGATTTTTGTAGGTAGTTTACAAGAATTTCATTTGTCATCCGGGAAACATAGCCACAGGGGCTACATCCAACTACGACTGATGGGCGTTCAACGTGTTAATATACTCAAACATAATATTATTATTATTTCGTCAGACTCTTAAGGATAAAAGTTTTGAAACGATATAAATATTGAAAAATTCGAGATTTAAGAATTTCGCGGCCATTATTATTACGGTCAGTATCGGAGCAACCTGCCCTGATGATGCAAACTGTAACGTTTGCGAAACGTCGGCAACCAGCTGACCCCAAACGTATTGAAAAATTATATTGACCATTTATTTCTTCTTATAACACATCACGAATAGCGTTGCAATGGCGTCTGTGTTTTGTGCCTTCATTATATAATATTTCTTATATCCGGCGATTCGAAGAAACATTCATATAACTTGTAAAATAGAATATTTTATTTAAAATAATTGTGGCAGATGACTTGACTTGAATGTTTTTTTAAGGTGGCCAGCGTTGATTCGTTAGACGTCATGCAACAGAATATTTGTAACAAAACAGCAAGTATTTTGATTTTGCAAAGAAGGAAAATAAAAATTTGTAACGTGCAATTCATAAATATATGATTAATTGCACGCCAAAAATGTAATAAAAAAACCGTTTACCGTTGCAACAAAATGAAAATTTTCGAAGAATTCAAGCGCTAAATGTAATATTTCTGCACACAAGTTCATGCTTATCAATTTCATAGAAATTTTAAAGTGTATACATAAATATGCAAACCGACCAAACTGTTTATTTGGCGCTAGGATGAAGAAAAACTAAAATATTATTATTATTGTTCGGACGAAAAAATGGTCTCCATGTAAAAATTAAAAATTTATTGTTGTACTTCTCTTTGCATCTTCGACTGAAGTACATTTTTAAAGGAAAGCCTTTCGCCATCGTAGAAGAAGCAACCTAAATATCGGCATTAAAATTGAGATTACAAGAAACTTGTCGGTTCGAACAAATATTTTGCACAGTAGGAAGAATATATTGATGGATGAGTGCTCCAAATGGAAGGTATTTTCCAGATGAGCGAAATTGCGCGTTGCTGTGGATATGGGAAGGTAGGTGGTTGAATATCACGGGATTTAAGCGGAATAAACGCAAAGGATTTACTTACTTTGAAGGAATTACAAGGTTTCGTTCCGTTGTGGTAATGCAGAAAATTGCTTTACTCGCAAACGCCCGACTTTCTATGACTGCACGGTCTTGTTACAAGAATCAACGAGTCGCACCCGACTTTAAATATTAGAGTCAACTAGTCGTTTACTTCTGCCAATTTTCGAGCTACTGTCCTCTGGACTCTGTTCTCTGTGAGGCGACCGGTACTGAGTCCTGATGTTCTTTCCTCCAGCGAACGATCTAGGGCTCTGTTAGAATATAATACGAGAAACCGTCTCTGTAGTCTACTCTTCAGGGGAGCGTTCGGGAAAAGTCCTACTGATCACTCTTCCAGGAAATAACTCAGGACGGCCTTCAGACGTGACTCGAAAGACCATCTGAGTCCAGCTGACCTCTCCTCCCGAGAGAGCCTAAGGAAATGTCCCTTGTGCCTGTTGAGCGACCATGATATTACCACATTCTCGCCCAGCAGGGAATAGGAGGATGCATTCTACAGAAGCGCATTACTTATATACCTTCGTAACTATGGCAAGTGGGCTAGTCACAATTGCGCCTCTACGTGTCAAGGTCAGGTCGCGGTTGGGACGTACCGCGACTCTTCTCAATTGTCCTAAATGTTTCCAAAAGTTTACTGAGCCTCCGGCGTATTGCCTCGTCTTTCGCTGTGAGTGCGAGGATGACAGATATATGTCTTCCTTACTCTCGTATGGTGACAGCTTGTCGTGTCGGTAGTAAATACTGGTATTTACACCATTAGAAAAATAAAAACCTCATTGTTTTCAGATAAAAAACAGTTACTTAGATCACCACCGTGTTTTGTTTTTTTACAGGACATCTCATGCAACTGGAACTATGTGGCATAGGACGATACACCATATATAAATAACTTTAGGTTCTTCCGTGCATAGGCGTATCAAAAGAATACAACAGGGCCAATATTGTTTGATACAAGTTTATGTTTTTGGCTAGATCGATTCACGAAGTTAGTAGTTTATTATATATGGGTATCAATATACGTTTGTTCAGAACCTATTCGTTAGGAAGTCATGGCAGCTAAACGTTTTCTGAAATATTTCTATGTGTCTAAGTGTGTTATCGAGAATTAATCTAGCACCTTTAGCGACCACCACCAATGACGGCTGCGTATAAATATCGAGGTTTTATACATGGCGCAGTCTAATATTATGCTTGCTGGGAAAAAAAGTGATATACAGTAGACCCCCCTTTAACACGGGTTCATATCAGACGGATTCGTATAACACGGTGGAGAAATGCTGATGGAGTTCGTACAACGCGCTTAACACGTTCGTCGCCACGTCACCCGTACTTGGGTGACGGCCCCTGTGGCTATGTTTTCCGGATGACACTCTCCTTCGTTCAATTGAAACAGGATTTTTTAGGTAGTTTACAATAATTTCCTTTTGTATCACAATAATGACGAGCACGCATATACAAAATAGACAGATTGGAGATATTAACAAATGGAAATATGACACTCTCCTTCGTTCAATTGAACCAGGGATTTTGTAGGTAGTTTACAAGAATTTCATTTGTCATCCGGGAAACATAGCCACAGGGGCAAAATCCAACTACGACTTTTGGGCGTTCAACGTGTTAAAGAGATACGTATAACGCGGCAAAGAATTAGACATATATTGCGATTTTGTTACATTTTAGCTCTCATAATTAACGTAACTTTTAACTGGTAACACTAAACATCATCGTGCTTTTTAAATTTTGGTAAAACCTCATTTTAGAGTTGATGGTTTCAGTTTGCTTCTAGTTATGATGCACATTAAGCGTGTCTGAAAAAACTTTCATATCGTATGATTTATTTATTTCAACTTGTGTATTTGTATAATCTAAGTGACTTGTACAACACGGAACGCATTTACCGTGTTATCGGGAGGTCTATTGTATATATATACGGATCATCATCGAAGCGACGAATGTTTGTCATTGTCGGTTTTGTTTTTTAGAGATAATTATTCTACCACTAACGATTTCATAGTTCCAAATTGCGTCGCACCTACGTCGATCCCTGTGGTCATCAATAGCGGTTTTCCTTTTTAGAAAACAGCACGCCAATCTGCCGATTGCCTTTATGTGTGTGCGTGAGAGTGGTGAGGTCGAGGAGAGTAGCCTTCGCCACATCGACATCCCCTCAAAATGATTGTTACAAAGTATGTACCGTCGGTCGAAGTCAGTGGTGTAACTAGAGGCAGTCAATTACTGGACGTTGACTGGTGTAATTCTGCGCATTGCAAATACGAATAAACCTGCTCCTATTGCACATAACAAATTTACAATAGTGGACTATGAGCCACGGTCGGACTATCACCGTCTGCGTTATCACAGACAGTAAAGGATTAACTGACAAAGTGAATAAAATTGCCGTGTTAACAACATCTGCCTTCCTCAAAGCGTTATGAAAACTTGATTTCGCATATTTTAAACGGCAGTCGTATTTTTATGACCACCGTCACATTGCAAGGGATATAGAGCATTGTATCGTTTTAAAGGTGATGTGTGTCGGTGGTTTAGGTTATTTTATCAAAATTGTACCAAATCAATCTTTGTTTATGTTCAGAGCGTCTGCGAATCATGTAATAATAATAGTGTGTGTATTTCTCATTACTCGGCGATAATGACATTCATTTTTTAATTAGCCTCCATTCTTTCTGGTGCGCGAGTAATGGATTTTATCACATCCGGGTCGAGTGCAGCTATGCTGTGTCCGATTAAACTCGCCGGTCAGTTGGTTGGTCGGTCGGTCATTTCCAAAAAGCAATTGCGGTGAGGAACGTTAAACCGTGAAAATGGCGTGTCCACCTCCGCACTGCCCAGTAGCTGTTTTTATGGTGTGTGAGTATGTGTGCGTCTGCGAGGGCGCGCGCGCGCGCGCCTCCGTGCGTGAGGATGAGTACGTGTGTTTGTCGCCTGGATGCTACGAATGAATGCGCGTGTAATGTTCCCACTGTTGACGGAGCATACAGAGACTTCTCGTCGAATACGTTACGTAGGGAATCCTGCAAAATCCTCATGCGCGTTGCGTGTAAGACACAATAACGACGCACACGTATGTTTAGGTATTGATTTCCGAAACATTACGTTATCTATTCCTATCAACTTAACATCAAATTCGCAATATGTCTACTTTTGACAACACTTACAAAACATAGGTATATCTTCGTTATGTCAGATATAATTTTGTTACTCCGTTGTAAATGTCATGTTGTGGCATATGCAATGTGTACAAGTTTCTGGTTTTTTATTTGACAGACAAGGGTCACCTGTTACGGATGTCGCCGACACTTTGCTACAATAATATCGGTTGACTGAGATTGTCAGTTCGTTCTCGAAATATGAGCGATTTTTGAGAATACAGAAAAAATTGCACTCCTATAATATATACACGCGACGCGGCGTGTATGACTATTTGCTAGGTATACTATAGGTGTAAAAATTGTTTCGTCCTGAATCCGACGGCGGACTCATCAGTATAGCTATGCCAAAGGATCCTGCCCTAGACGATATGCCCGGTGTTTTGGGCATTGTCAGCTTGGCTCGGTGATGCTGTGCATAAGGATGATCGAGTGTTCGAGCGTGCGATTATGTGACATTAATTATGTGACAACCATCTTACCGTATTCCGTTCTCGCGCCTTATCAATAAGCGTCATAAGCAAGGCCAATTTAGATTCGCGCACTCTCCTTTTTGCTTGCTTTTGGTGTCCCTTGCCCTTTTGCTCCTTACTCAGGGAGGCAGTGATTGAAATTTCTTCTATCGGATTCCTGTCTTGCTGCCCTCCGTGTCATTCTTACAGGCTATGCTGCGGAGGTTTGCCCTGGGCAACTGACGCTAGCTTTGCTAAGAAAGCCTAGACTCTTTTTAATATGCGAAGAAAAATGTTTACTTGTCCCCCTCTCCAAGTATACTACCATAAGAGCGTCTTTTACGACATTGAAACAGCAACCTCATGCAGTTCATCTTCTTCTACGTACTTCAACGTATGGGATACTCCATACCTTAAAGAACTAAGGAATAAGAGGGCTGAATAACCTTCAAGATGCTTTTCTTATCAGTGGAATTTCAAGTAATATCTGGCCGTGTGATCCTTAGTTTGACATCACCCAGTTGTTTCTTTATGTCTTCATCTAACCACTGGCTTATTAACTTCCTGATTCCTATTCGAACTGTTACTACTAAAGCGGTACATACCTATATCGACTTGCAAGCTTTTAAGAAAGAAACAATCATTATTAGCTGTTGCGTAATGCAGGTCAGTTTGGAGAAATCATTTCATATATGATGTTAAGCTTCAACGGTCGAATGTAACAAAAGTCATTTAATGTTGCTACATACTTCGGATGGACATCGCTAATATACTGGCAAGTTTTTCAGTCTATCTTTTATTATAATAGCATGATTCGATGAAATATGATTAGACAAACGATAAGGACGTTTTTGCCATATAAACGTTTACTTGCATTAAAATGTGTAAAAAATATTCTTGAAACATCTCGTAACAAATATTGATCACTATTACGCAAGTAGAAGTCGCTGTCTCTTTACCGCTGCGCTATTCACATTCTTCTTAATATTGGAAACTAACCAAGCCAAAACTCAGTAGAGAATGGGAACACGGTTTCTGCAAATGATGACATACTATGTTGCTCGTAATGTATGCTCTCATGAAATATATGGGACCAGAGATCTGCAATTCTGTCACTAATAAACCCGAACCACTTTTTTTAAATTTTGGTGTCCTTTTCTTTTTACATCTCCGGTTTTTAATGTAAAAGTCTGAAAAAGTTTTCAAATGTGTGTACTTTTGCCTAATATACCCTTCATTTTTTTTTACATGTTTTATCCATTAAATTGCGAGAAATTAAGCGAAAACCTGGTTTTATACGTCTACCTTCTTCATATAGTCACAATGGACATATTTAATGGAAACTTGACGCAACTGTTTTTTATTTGATAAGCCTATTGGGTAGTTAATTCGGAATTGAATATTTACCTCCTCGTGCCGGCCGTCTTTGTCTAAAGTTCACGGTTCTTTGTGTTTATGTCAGAAGAAACATGACTGCGCTTTTTAGCCCCTCTTTGCTACAGTACGCAACCATCAAACTACCGATAACAAGTTAGTCAGTTTTAACAACTCGTAGGAAGAATGTGAATACAAAAGTAGATATGACAGAAGTTTGTTTATTGACTTAAAATTTAATGTAAGAACTTAGCGCTTTCAGTAGTATGAACAGAGATTCAGCATGTCATTATCGTTATAGAATCGTACATCAGACAAGAGTTTGAAACCAAATATAATGTCGCATGCCATGTTTGTACCACATTTGAAATTAACAGACTCAATTATTTTATTTTCTCAATATTCACGCACTCTACTAATGACTAAGAACGTGACATCGGCGATATGCAATGACAACTAGGGTATAATGGATTGTTGTTTCGATTGTGTATGAGTATTGTGGGTCGCCGACGTTCCTGCTTCTCCATCCAAAATTTCTCCGGCAACACGTCCATTTTTATTGTTTAAGGCCGATGTCCCAATGGTTGGGCATCTGATTAAGATTACGACGCGAACCTACTTGGGTTCTCTATTTTTCAGTACATGCACTCATTATCCAACATGTATTCTTTTCCCATAGTTGCGAAGGATTAAGATATCCAATATCTTCGTATTATCGCATTCTTCGCAACTTCAGTAGGGAAAACGTGTCATGAACTTATTGTTCCAAGCCAGTGGCCTCCGCCGAAGAAACCTCGCGCATGACCAATCACTATCGTACAACCCCATCTCGCGTTCGACAACAGAGCTCTCAAGGACCCGTACTGGAAGATTTTGCATAATTATTGGCATTTTTTTTTAACTGGTACGAATCGAACCACCGTAGGCAAGAACCTTTTACTTCACACCGCTATTGGACATTATATTGTAGAATTTTAAATAAATATAGAATCTTAGAGACAAGCCGTACAGTCAGTATTAAATCGTGCGCGTGTCTCAAACATTTATATTGCAGCACCCCCTATAACGCGGGTTCATGTAAGACGGATTCGTATAGCACAGTAAAAGAATGAGACACACGTTGCGATCTTATTGCGGTTTAGCTCCAATAATTAATGTAACTTTTCGCTGGTTACACCAAACGTCATTGTACTTCTCAAAGTTCGGGGAAATTCTATTTCTCGAAAAGACCGTCTCAGTTTGTTTCTAGTTGTTATGCACATTAAACATGTCTGAAAAAACTTCTATATCGCGTAATTTTTTTTATTCAATTTTAATATAAGAAATATTATTTACCGACTTAGTAATGTCCATGAAAGACAAGGTGAAAAAAATGTATTTATAAATCTTTATACATTTCTTGTGAAAAATAACATTTTTTATTCAGCAGCCATAAAAATTGTAGTCATGTAGTGTCTTAAGCCGGATTATTAAAGAATGTTATTTTAAATACAACAAGTAAGTTAATCGCTTTGGGCTGCGAACAGCTCGTGTATGCATTTATATAATCTAAGTGACTCGTAAAACACGGATTCATAGGTATAACGCGGAACGTATCTACCGTGTTATAGGGGGGCGAATTGTATTAGGTTAACTAAAGCACATGGTTCGTAAAGTCTCGCGATACTTAGTTAAATAATTGAAAGAACGGTTGAAGGAGATTAAATTTTATTATCGCGCTGAATGTGACAGAGTTTCTGTAAGAAGCGCGTTACCTTTCTCTGTGACGGTGCTATACAAATTCCTTGTAGGTTTCCATCAGCGGTTGCAGAAACGGCGTTACCGTCCTCCCGCGCATTTAACCTGAGCAAGTGCCTCGGTGTCCTCGCTAATAGGATTATCCGGATTCGCAAAGTTTCCTCACGATGGAATGACCGGTAAGAGAACGAGAAGGGCTGCGAGAGGGGAGGGGAGTAAACGGTGGTAGAGGAACGCAGAGAAAGAGCACGTAAGCAGGCCCAAAAGCAATAGAATTTCATGCACCGAATTCGTGGACATCCTTAACCGATTACTGTTCGAATATGGTTCAATATGTGCACTCAGTTTTCCTTCCCTGCTTATCTACTTCGACCTCTTTTGATTTGCGGTACGATACGAAATTTTAAATGTACATCTACATCAAGTTACAAAATATTCTTATATCTTTTTGTAAAGTAACGACAAGGCTTGCATTACAGTGGGACTTCATCCTCTAATCGGGAAACTTTTGACGCTCAAACGTTATCCTGTTAGAATCAAGTAAGGGTAAATTGTTTAAATAAAGTGCGGAATGAATTCAATGCCAAATTAATGCTTACTCATCGTGCATACCTATGTATTGGGCAATTGTAGTGCACCATTCGCTTATATGCTTGTTGATTAATTTAATTCCAATACCATGGTAGAAACCGGACAGATGAAAGACCGTCCTAGCTAAAATGAATGTCGTGGCTATCGGTTAAGCGAAGTGGAACAAAAGTATTGTAAACGTAGGAAACGTTAAGTTATTCTTTGGCGTTCTGCTAGGAGGGCGATAATTAACAGACGCTTGCCTCAGCAAAATATGTCATGAAAGGAAACGGATGGATGGGATGGGCAGGGAGGTGCGGGAGCGGGGTGGGGGGGGGGGGGCGTTGGCGCCGAGAGGGGATGCAATTTCAACTTCAACTTTGCCAGATTTCGGAGTTAAGAAGGAAGAGGAGGAAAGGCCGAAAGAGGGTGGAGATGCTCGGAGACTAGAAGTTGAAGCGCCGGCAATTCTGTCCGGAACCGTCGGTGTAGAGCTGCTGTAATGTTTGCCCTGACTGTCTCTGTAATGTGACCACTTACCGGCGTTCCCCAGCAGCTATGCAGTTTAATACTTGCGAGCGTGTTTCTTGCGCGAACGACATGCTTCGCATACTACGACAGTGAGAGGGACCATGGCGGTTATTCCGTTTCAACGGAATAGACTGCCGAATAGTGGAAACGTTATTTTCCTCTTTTTCGGCAACCATAGATTTTACAAATTATATCTGCCATAATTTCAATACGTTTTCGAGTAATGCAAGGACTATTAACCGTCCGACTACTGTGACTGGGTCACGGTACCGGGATGTCTTGGCTGCGAAAACGCACACATTCTAACAAGACGTTCGCTACTTGGGCCGGTGTCACCGGTGCGGCGTTCGTCAATTGTTCTCAAAGCGATAACGCATAAAAGATCTTTTGAAGTGGGCCGACGGCATCCGGCGAGCAGCTCGCTCGAGCCGTTACGGATTGGTATTAGTGAACTGTCTGTGAGGGGCCGAAAGAGACCCAGGCGCCAACGGAGAGTTCGGTCGTCCGAGGGTTAAATTATGATTAATTTGCGTGGGTATGAAAATACGTGATACGATGCACCACCTTACCTATATACCCAGCCTTTTCTTGTTACTCTATAAACGCGTAGTACGTTAACACTGAGCGTACTTGCCTAATCTGTTATAAACGTATCGATGATTTTCTCAAAAAGTAACTATATCGGACAAGAATGTCCTATGTCATTTAATTATAATATTACTTCAAAGTCACTGAAAATCGCTAATTATTGTAGATATACATTACATAACTTTTATATATACATTTTTAGATAAGCCCTAGCAAACCTGGAATGCTTCCATTCTCTCAAGGACTACAATAAAATTGTGTTAGATAATTTAACTTTCACTGAATCCTTTATTACATTTGTACTGAATGTAATAAAGACATGTATGATTTTAGTAATAAAATGACTCGTTCATGGTGGTAACGTCCGAAGAACTAAATAACGATTTTTTCATATTACTTGTAACAAATATCATCCAACTGTCGGCTCGCCGGAGAAGTTAGCAGAAACAAGAGAGGGTATTTATTATTGTCATCTTAAATTATATCTATACTCATATCCGTGGCGCATAATGTGTTAGACAGAAGTTTTATGGCTTCAGTTGAAGTATACTTCGATGTTAGTGATTATTTCGTGAGGTAGCGTGCGAATAACATCTGAAGAAGCATTGCGTTGATGTACAGATATGTTAAGTTGAGGAGGGGGTGTTGGTGCTCAATAGAGAGGCAACGAGCTCAATTAATATTAGCAACAGAGAATTAATTTATTAACCCCTTATCGTATTCTACGCGACGACACGCTCAATAAATCTGGTGTCTCCACGATTGATCTCTGCCGCAAACGATTGTGCGATTCCTCCGTCGCAGTCATATGTTTTTTTCTTTTGTCGCTTGGCGAACGCTGCTCGGTGCACGTGTTCCCACTCTGACGCGTGCCTTTATCAATAACCCTTAGAGATAGAATACCGATTTCTTCGAGATATTAATTCAATATTTAAAAATTGTTCTGTTAATATACTGCAACATATCTTACTTGAAGTTGCCAAAGTAGTATGTGCTTCGTTGTAAAATCTGTATTTTGTAAATATACCGCGACACAATTACACCAGTGAGTTTGTGTAAAATTCACTGTTTTTTTAGGCTCTCGCTGTCCACGGCTTTTTTTTATTTTAAGTGATTCTTCATATGATTAAAAAGAAGAAAAAAGTAAATGTTAAGTCAACAATTTTGTTTAACTGTTGTACGTTTCATAATCTATGTTTACGCAAAATATTAAATAAATATCCCATTAAATTATAACTCGACCGTAAATTATATTAAACCATAGTATAACAATAAAGATTCATTCATTTTGTATTGGCATTACGTTTTTGAAACGATTGTTTACTTAAAGTATGATTTGCTGTAACGTTGCGTGCGATGAAAGTGCCCATAAAATCATTTCAATTGGTCAAGCCTACTGTGATCTTCTCGCGGGGGAAACGGGCAGTTCATAACAAAAGAAACCGGAATGGAAAGTAACTGTTGAAGATTACCGAGGAAATAGAAAGAATGAACAAATGAATGCTTACACTCGGATGTACGTACGTATATGTGGAAATGGGGGTTGAAGAGAGAGAAAAGTCGATCGAAAGTGGGGGGAAGGAAAGTCCTACTTTGAGATGCTACAGTTAGTTGATTGTATGAGTGAGACATAGAGAGGGCCCAGCAGCCGAATCAGAGGGAAGGTAGAGTCACAACTATAAAGCGAGAAAGAAGAAACAGGCGGCGTGAGAGTGGAAGGGAGTTCGGAAGGGTCTGGCTGGCTGACTTGCATGGCGGGTGGGAGGGGCGGGGGGCGGCGGCGGCGAAGAACAAAAGTAGTTTTCTTCTGTTTCCAATATCACCTAGCGCCTTTGATGCATTGGCATCTCGAAGCACCGCCACTTGTTTCTTTCGACCTCCTGAACGGAAAACAGAATGAATTCCAACCGCGTGTCCCATTCTGGCGTTCCTTTCCGCCACTTTGTGCGTCTTTGGCTCCAGGAGTTTCCGATCGCGACGACACCTACACTACAGCCGTATAAATCTGGTTAGGTCAATGTTATTTCACCAGCGAATGTTCCATGAACGCGAATAGGCAACTATCATTATTTTTAATTTACGTCTTACAACTATTGCTATAGCGTACATTGAATATAAAATCAAACTGCACCAGAAAATCTATTGGCGTCGTCTTCTTTGTTCTGGTTGTTGACATTATTATTATTATTATTGTTAACAATTATGAAATTCTTTATGTTTAGCTATAAAACACTCTAAAAGTTTAAGTTCAGATACAGCAGAAGTTCGAATATTGCACTTTTCTGCAGAACGCTAATAACACTACGCAACAAAATAAATTTTTTTCTCTGCTACTGGGTTCAAAATAGCTTCCTTATAGTAATTCATTTGCGCTGAATACAGAACTGCAATCGAATTTGCTCTGGCACGTCAGGAAAAGAGGTTATGTATCTATAAATCTTTCGGAGGATAATGCTATTAACTACGTTGAATTGCGAATGTGAGCAATTTTGGGGGAATAAATGTGCGTACTTTGGGACGAAAACACTAAATATTATAATTAAGATGTTAATTATAAATGTTTATTTGACTCTGAAATGAGTCAGAGGCCCTTAATTACACTAAAATTCGCAATACCTCGGTTTCAAAATGCGGCTATTCATCTTTCGTTTACTGAATCACCATATATCGAATTACCGAATCTTCTTATATGAAATCAATTAAATACGTGTTATTGCGACTGTTGCACTGAACTAATGTAGGGTTTAACGCAACATACGTGTCGATGGAGAAGGAACATGAAAGCGTTTTGTTTATCCGAGTTGGAAGTGGGGCTGCGGCGTCGCCTCACGAGACTCGATGGCCATTTCTTTGACAACAGTCGTACCAGCGTATTCAAATCATCACTTCCTAAATAAACCATCTTTTCGTTTATTAACACCTTCGTTTATTTTCCACATAAGATCCCACACTAATTTTATAAAACATGTTGAATCCTGCCCGCATGCCCTAGCTCGAGCGCAAGTTAGAACTTGTCAAAGTCTGCTAATTTATTTTTACGACTGCACGCTTTTCTTTTTACAGACGCATAAAACAGAGTAACCTTGAAATACACACACACATTCGTACATCATACCAAATAATATGGCTCGTTGATGAAGCTACATAATAACACATGTACAAGGTTCTAATGATCTTATGACTTTATTATTAAAGTCATATCTTATGATTTTCAGCTATTACTTTAAATCCAGACGTGCTACGACAATGATGAATGCAAAATTGGAATCAGCGCACCCTATTATATAAGACTCACATTAATTTCAACCAGTAGCAAATTTATTGTTGCATAGTGTAATAATACATTTACGGGTTTCTTATCATTTATTTCCTTATATAACACACTATATATTTAAGGGCAACATTTTTCTATATATAAAAATTAATATATATTTCATTGTCCTACCGCTATATCTATTACTGTCGTACATTTGTCGCAACATAATTGTTTTTACCTGCACCTTATTGGAAAAAGTAACTTAATGGTAAAACGCATAAGGAAGGTGACATGACAATAATCATTCTAGACGTACTATTTTATATTGTTCGGTATTTCACATTATTACTTTGCAAATGGTATGCATAATTCTCGGTTTGTATGAGTGTAACACCGAGTACGAAAGCGTCATCGCATATTTAATTTCCAATCCACATGAGTGTTCCATATTTATATAAACATTTATATTTGCTTTTTTAATGTGTGTTTCCTATTTACTAAATCTTCTCGTTACATTCCACTAAATAGCGCGTACAATCGACACTAGTTTCGTTTCTTGCATGTTAATTCACACAACGCATAATAAAAGGACATGGAATACACTGAATAATTTAAAAAGCACCAAGCCTATGTAAATGATATATTAGCGTATGTGTTAAACCAAATAACATGTACATAGTTCGCTTATTTCTGCCTTCAATTTTTTTGTCCGTTCATTGTAATAGTTTAAGTTTTGATCAACGGGCCTTCTTAGAAGATGAACTATCTGAACAAATACGTATAAGCAAACTGATTGTCATTTTCCGGATTATTTATATTTTATGCGCTGATCGTTTCAGAGAAATCCCACTTCTAAACCAGATCGAAACTGGATCTGAGGGAAATCGGGAAGTCACCCCCCGTATTCTGACAGGAGACCGAGTCAGTCTAAAAGTTTCTAACAGTCTTGCCTGCTTGCCTTTTCACCTTTTATCCCTGCTGAATCCCTTATTCGCCGCCTCTCCACTTTACCAGCAAAAACTCTCACCGCGAGAAGAGTTCGTCGAGCGCGATTGGTGTAAAACACGATTGTAGCTTTAAGTTATGTTCGTTTTCAAGAGAAACTTGATTACACAATACATTGTATTGAAAGACAGAGGAGAGGTTAAATTCTTGTAAATTTGAAATTAGACATTTAATATATTGTTACATCAGAGGCCGCTGCCGACGGCGCAACTCTTATCTTCTCTTCATGGAACCATTCTCTTCTCCGAACCATTCTGTTTCTTCGACGCTTAATCTATCGGCATGCGAGTATACAATCAAGAAATAAATACACGACCAATGCGTCAAGACTCGCAAACTGTTTAGACTACGTCGCGTCCCCGCGCAAGGTGATATCTCTGACCAATTAGCGCCGAGGCTCATTCGATGGGGCCAATTACTGCCTTGACAACTGCCCCCAAAAGTTGGGAGTACCAAAACGTTGTCTTGCTGTCGTACGGTCTCTCGTCACTCCCTTTTTATTCATTGTCCTAATAAGTCTTCACTGTCCCAAGTCAGTCCAAAACATAGAGTTTAGATTCATTTCACTAGCGTAATATTTAATTGTGAAAATCGTTACGAACTCAGCTATGATTTCACCTTGTTACTCGCGAGTGTAAACCTGTGGACTTCTCTTCACTCTTTCTCCGATCAACTGAAACTCTCCCGCCAGCTGCGAAATGGTAAGTATCCGACTCTAGACATATCTAAGTGTACGGGTAGTGACACTCCTAATTTCCTCTTCATCGCCTTTCCCTCTCTCCTTTCCCTCCGCTCTGACCGGCCATATGTACAAGCGCTGACCTATCTCTGCCTTTTTTTTTTTTTTTTCTTAACGATGTGGAATCTTGAACAAGACACCTGCACCCCTCGGGGGGAGAGTACAGGTAGTGTCAGGTTTCACTGACTAAACCACACCGGTACTCTTCTAATGGGTAGTGGAGGATGCTCGGGTTTTGCTGTTTGACCTATCTCTGCCTAGCGTAGGAACCTCGTAAAGTCGCAGGTTCGCGGTTGACTCAAACAGACACTCATGCGTTTCCCGATCAAGGTCGGAATTGTACAATTGTTGCCCACGGCCCGTATAGAAGCCGCGAAGTTCGTTTTCAAATCGTGGTTTTCATCTTATATTGGGCTGTAACGTAACAATGCATATGTCGTCAGCTATTGATTTAAACCCTGAAAAACAAACGACAATTTACGTTTGACAAATGGCTGTTCGAGGGAACAAAAATAGCGAAAAGGCCAATAATTGTAACATTTCAACAGTTAGAGAAGAAAAATGCTTGAGGTCTATGGAGATATAAAGTCGTGTATTACAGTGGATTGGGGCATTGTAACGTAGGAACCTTATAAACTCATTCAATGTTAAGATAGGTGAGTCTAACCGATGTGTGAATCTTACTACATAGAGAGAAGTGATTCTAATTCTAAGATAACAAGCAAAAGAAAAAGTACGGCGGTCTATACTAATGAGAGTTCTGCCTGGCTTTAATCACAAGGGCCGTATTCGTACAATACAAGAGAATGGAAACAGTTCGGAAGAGAAGAGAGTAAAACTGTTAAAAAACGGAAGGGGGTGGGGTGGGGGAGAAAAGACAAAACGTGTTGATATGCCCCAAGAACAAAAATACAGCGAAACAGCAAACAAATTTCTACGCTTGACCAGATAGAAAATCCAATCACCAAATGAAAATAACCATCATAAAAAAATTGAATATAGATCAACAATTGTAAAAAAAACGAAAAGCAAGGAGGGGAAAGAGAAGGGTATCAAACCTGTCTGTCTAAGAAGGCGAAAAAAATAATTTTGTTTTATTCAATTAGTGAGTGCAATCCTGGACAACAGATCTGAAATTAAGGGTTTACAACGGAATTACAATAGAGCAATGAAAGCCTACTCGTCCTTTTGATTCAAGCAGGGTCGCATAAAACCACATCTTCATAATTTCGGAACGGTTGTAAAGCATCTTATCAATAAGTCGGTTATTACTGCAAACAAATTTAATTTAATCGCTAGTCTTACGATGTACGGTTTCGTAAATATTCCTCACATAAGGAAATACTATCAAAAATAAATAGTTAATACGATCAAAATTCCGATATTCAATGAATTAGATTTATGGTATGGTATGCTTATTATCCGGTTCCCTTACGGAATTAAATTTATAATATAGGCCATTTTTTACTAAGAATATTTAATCAACATTCAAACAAATATTACTTGTGCTAAAGAGAATCGCAAAGTTGGGAAAGATTGTTGTAATGTCACGCAGCTTGGAATCTATATCAACAATAAGTAAGTATTATCATACAGTGGTAAAATTACAAAAGAACTTGAAATAATACGAAACGCAACTATATTTTTTCAAAATAAAATAACATTTATTATAATATACCGGGTCAACAATTTGACATAAAACATTCAAATAAGGTGCCTATCTTTGAACACAGGAAGATAAATTCTTTACATCAACCGTACTCCTTTCTAACAGGGACATAATCTGACATTAAGACCGTTTGATACTTTTGACTCTATTACACGGAGATAATCGTTAAGGGGGATATGTAGCTTAGTTTGAATATTAATTAGATGAAGACGAATGCACTACGCTGAAACCAACTGTTTGTGGTTTCTTCACATACGCGAATGAGAATAATAGTATGTTGTGTGAATTTTTGATTATATTCGAGTCTTATAATCTATCTATTCAAAGATGATAAGAATGGGTAATGACCATGCAAATAAATAAAACGCCATTTAATCTGATCACTTCCGATTTTTAGACTGTTCTGAAAAGCAATCGGCCGCTTATCGACTACTTTAGATGAGGTTAAATGCTAACAGATGCAAAAACAATACGCACAACAGAAACGAAAAACTAAAATATATCATTACAGTCTACCTTACATTGTAGCAATATTAAGTGAGAAGGAAAACGTTAACATAGCAACGCAGTGTTACGTATACAATTCTCTTCAGTATTAAGTAACTGAAACACGCTGATTGTGAGTAAAGTACGACAGGCAAAGTCATCGTGTGAAAAGAGATTCGTTCAGGTATAAATATAGCAAAGCATGAAAATAAGACAGGGAATACGTTCTGCATTTGAAGAAAGTCGTCAGTCTCTGGTCGAGAAAGTTTCGTCAAGGGTGGGTGCAGAATTATTAAAATATGTATGCAGAATTTTTTACTTTGAATTTCGAATTCGATTATAATATACATAACATCCATTTTGTTTTCGCCTTTTATTGAGCATGAACCTTCTGCACCAATAAAATGTAACGTTTCGAAACCATGTAATAAATTTTATCTGTGAAATTGAATCGGAATAATTGGACACCCCGGATGGACCATTTGTGTTAGGGCAGTTGAATATTTCCCTTAATGTTACTATTTGAAAGAAACTTGGATAAAGATATATTGAAGGAAAACATGTAAGAGTCCAACCGTTCTTTTCCATCTAAAGTTAGAGGGTAACCTTTATGACCACGTACACTCTGATCAACCAACATCACTGGTCAACTAGTCAGTTGTCGCCAGCAACGTTTGCAAACAGACATGTTTATAAATAAGTTGGCCACCTCATTCATCCATCCCTGCGAAATTTTTGAGACGTCATCTCATCCATTCTTAGATAAGCCATCGTACAAAGGATTTGTTGTATAAGGGCAATGTGACGTATTCCGGGGGGTCGAAAATGAATGTTAACAATAGCGTTAAATCGTCCGTCCTATAGGTAGTTTCCGTCCCTGCATTTCCGTCTCCTTTCCACGTTAAGCTTGCGCCATTATGCAATGTACGCACGTAACACATTCAACGCCGTATATACTATCAGAAATACCCTCTTTCACGGTGCCGAAGGTGGGAGAGGCATGCGAGAATAGCGAAGGAGGAGGAGAATGTATAAGAGACAGCGCGTGACGAAGGAAAGCGTGAGGTGGCAGTGGCGCCGAGGGTGTACATATCACGAGACAGTAGAGGAATCCGCACCCTCCGCGTCTTTCGCGTTACGTACCCCCTGAGGGTTACGAGCCAGCAGACTCGAGAAGAGCGCCGTACCTTTGCCACCTCCACCACCTACACCACCACCACCGCCTTCGCCGTCGTACCACCGTACACGCGAGAAGAAAACGAGCCGGAGGTACTAGAAAAATGTCAATTTTCGATCGTGACAGTTTTCCGATTTCTGCTCTCTCAGTTCCCTGGGTCGCTGCTGTTGCTGCTGGAGCTTTCGCCGATGCTGCTGCGTGTGCTGCTACTGCTTCTACTCCTGCTGCTGCTGGTGATGCTGCTACGTTACGCGTTCACTCGCTTTGGGGCAAACACACTTCCTGGAAGAGGCGGAAATCGAGTCGAGTCACACTGAAATGGAGAGAAAAACTATGTCCCTTGTTGTTTCTTAAAAGCTGAACGTTTGAGCGCTGCGAAAGATTTTCCTCCCTTTGTCAATCATGGTGCAGCGAGACATTTTAAGGCTTATATCTCATTGTTAATTCTACAATAGATCGATTTTAAATAATAATCCAGTTTAAAGTAATTTCGTCGTGGTATCATATTAACCTAATTATTATTTTCACCTTCAAAGTGCAACAATTTTTAAAGTTGTTATATCCTGAAGGATATCGTCAAAAGACGTAAACGAATATTCTCGGTATAATGACACAATTGAAACGTTTTATAGAAATTTTTATACGTATTTCATTAAGTACTTGTAAATATACAGCTAAAAATGTGCATCTGCCATAGGTACTTTATATAATATTCAGAGAAATATTTGATTTCTCAACGATAATATAAAACATTCCAATTCTGTTGCATTTCACTGGTTAATTTCAGGATAAATGATCCGCGGAAATTCCACTAATTACACCTATATCCTCACGTACCGACGCGTGACGGTTTAATCGTAATAATTCGAAATAATTCTTTTATTTATATCGTTCAGTTGTAGGTATTAATAATATGACGACAATTATTTAGTTGTCGTCGATCATTTAGTGCTCCAGATAAGCATAAATTTAAATAGCTTCGTAGTAAAAGAACCGTGTTATACATAGTATTTAACGGTGTCATGTCCATGCGTCATAAGTATATTTTTGAGACGGTAACTTATACGATTATATAATTACATATAATAATATAAAAATATATATTATAATATTGTACACTTATATAATTATATAGGTAGCACTTGTATGAAGGTTGTCAGACTGAACACTGTAGTGTCGAAGCAGGATGTGTTATTGTTTCAACCGAAATTAGGTATGATTCGGAAAATTACCACGTTGCACTACATTTACTTAAGATCGGCGTCCATTGGAACTCCTGAACTACTCTCATCGCAGGCATTTCGGATTCTCACGAAGAAGCGTTGCACTTGGTAATTGGAAACTTCTGACTTCCCTTCGTCCTCTTTGCTCTCCTTCACGCCCATGCCATTGCCCCACTACCACCTTCACCGTCGCCACCACCACCACCTTTGCTCAACCCTCGCACTCATATAGTCGGGTTCATCTAAGTTAAGCTCCGGTGATTTGCATTCCGCAGCTAAGGACGTTCGAACTTCGATAAGGCATTAAGTGTGAAAAAGTGACGCCGGGACAGACTTGTGGCATACAGCTTTGCCCTTGCGGCAGATTACAAATTATTCACAAGTTCTCTGCGGTTCAAGATTTCGCGATAATTAACACAGCTTAACTTTCGGCTTTTATATTGTCCTGATACTTGACAAAGGAGAAGTGTACTTATCGAAATAGCAGATAAAAGAGGGCATTATCAAGATTGACTCTGATTGAAATTGTCCCACACGTACAGTTTCTATGAACCTGGTTTCTTACATTCCAAATGGTTCATTCACTTGCAACATTCGCAATTAATAATCACACTGTAATGGATATTATAAATGTAAAGAAATATACAAGAGCAAAACTTAAACTTTCTGCGACCAGCATTAGTCGTGTTACAGTGAAACGCTCGTAATTGTTTACAAATTTATCTTCTTACGGTTTGATTTGATCAGTACATCGATATTAACTCTCAGTCATAATTTGTAAAATATGTTTCACGTGGACACTTTGCTAACTCCTATGCTCGTTCATTAACGAAGCTAAAGAATTATATGGGGATGTCGGCGGGTCGAGTACAAGTGGCAATAGATGTACGTCTATAAAAGAACCTGGCGTTATACGATATCATTGGAGTTAGGTCCTTGAGACGATTCACCCTGTCAGGACACAAGTAGCGGCGCTCGAAGGAGTTTGAAGGTACCTCACTCCTGGTTTTCTCGTCCGACAGGCTACGTCCTGCATCACAATACTTCTCCAATTTCCTGAGCAGAAGTTACGGGACACATTCCATCATGACGTCACGGGAACAAAGCTCTCCCCATGCTGTTCACTTTTCGTCCTTCCAACCCTCCGTGCCGGCTGAGTCTCCTGTATAGCCGACAGGACCACTACCAGTAACAGCACCACCACCACCACTATCACCATTTCTCACGACTCTCACTACGATTCCCCCCTCCTCTCTCTCTCCCTCTCTCCCTTTCTCTCTCTCTCTCTCTCTCTCTCACTCTCTCTCCCTCCCTCGCTTTATCTATCTATCTATCTCTCTCCCTCACTCTCGATCTCTCTTTGACTTGTTCTTCATCTCGTTTGCACCTTGTGGATCCTCCTTTTCCTTTTCCCTATGCTTCCGTGGAAGAAGGTGGAGTAAATAACCACCGGTGAGCCTCCCCCTGGTAAACTAAGTTTGCACAAGCCAACGTGGAAGCGAAACGCCACTAGGATTGCCGGCTTCTCTGATGACTTTCCACCGACACGTTCGATCATTAGCCACCATCACCAAGACGACGACAACCAAGATTCGTCTTACTTTCAATACGTCTACGAAGTTTTCGACGTGCCGGTGATAGGTTCTTGCTATGCAAAAAATATGATCGACCAAGAGTGCCATGAACCGCTAACGCGTTTTGAATTGAACACAATATAAATGCAAAGGCTATTCAGATTTTTTTACTTTATAGAATAAAAGTCGGGAGACCGTATGAAAATGTCATTTGTCTCCGACAATTCTGAATTACTTTAGCCCATCAAATATTTTACAATACATCATTGTTGCGCTAAAAGAATTAACTTTCCCTCGTATATCGTCACATCAGCATATGTATGTGTACTCAGCGATCATCTCGTACATTATTTTTATATAAACACTTACTTTTTAAGAAATTGCTCAGTTCAGAAATTGCTGGAAGTAAATTTCACGTTGCTGCATACATAATTGTACTCGTCTTATCAGATTCCCGCGAACGTGTTCTAACGTTCCATTATGTAACTTCGTTCAAACGCCGTAATGACTTTTTATTCCTAAAAAGTAAGTATTTCTGATGGTGTGGCCTTGACCGCCGATCTAACCTATGTATATAAACACTGAATATGTTTGCACGAGGAGACAAAGTTAGTTTACAGCGAAGTCCTTTAAATCGAATCTAGACCAAGTACTTGACAAATATTCAAAACTGTTTTGATTGAAATCAAAGCCTCATATGAAAACATGTTATTCTACATTTTTGACTCAGTTTCTCATGTATAATCAGCTATTGCCCGCTTGTACCATCAGTTACGGAACACCCTGTACAGTAATACGATAGAAAAAAATTAAAAGGCAGAGAAATGGTTATGGTCGTATTAAAAGTGTAAACGCACAGCTATTGTGATACTCTTAACATGGTTTCTATCACCTACGATCTTCAAAAATAAATTTACCTTATTTTACAGTGCACTCACAATGTTACTATATTTTCGGCAGATTCTAGTTGCTTGGTTGGATTAGAATTTACATACAATTTTGTTCAGATTTGTATAAATTTTAACCTCTTCACCTTTACTGTAAGATTTACATATACCTACGTACTTCTCTCTTAGTTTATTTGTATTATATTTTGGGAAGAGTGGATAGGCCGATGTAACGCGCAATTGTTTTTCCGAACGGTCGTGCTCACAGTGCGATATACGTAGAGTTAGGGTGACCTTAATACAATCATAGAACAAGAAAATCTCAATCGAATTACTCGAACAGACTGTCAGAATAAGCAGTTTGCGTTGGAAATTGAATAACATGTTCTAGAACTGGTGGGACAATATAACTGCCACTGTTTTGGGATGTGTTAAATTAATCAAGTTGCCTAATGTCGTGTAAGGGTAGCATATTATTGGCCGAAAAGATGTCGGTGGAAAAAATGTTTTGAAGCAGGAAAAAAGCGTTGCGTGCGAGGAATGTACATTAATACCGTCTCCCTGACAATTTCTTGCCTACCAACTCACTGTTCCTTGTCGTATTAAAGACTGGCTAAGTCGTTGTTGCGGGCTAGGGTGTTGTTGTGTGTTCCCCGTTACCTATAGCACGGGCTGCGCATGGTGCGGCGCCATGTGTAATTAGCGATGTTCCGGGGGTGTCGAGACTCGACTTTAATGGAGCGCGTCGCATTAACCCCGGCATTTACACGTCAGGCACGAAGATCGAGTGGAATCGGAGAGCGGCGCTGTTGGTACTCACGCCCTTTTCCACCCCCACTCAAATACCGCCCCCCCTGCCCACCGTAACTAGTTTAAATGGAATCACGGTGGCGCCCTCTGCTACATTATCTTGTTACAAGCTAAAGGTGCGTCGAAAATGTTTTGAGAATTGGTCAATTGGTCAATTGGCTGCGCAGAGAAGCTGTGATCATTGACGAAAGTCAGCGACATTCCTTTATGCTGAATTTTTATTGTAGAACTAACAACTTTGAGCACTTTTTCAGCGAATAAGTTTACAACGGCGGTCGGCGTATTAAATTACGTGCACATACCGTTTATACAGGCAATAAGGTTTCATTGTTTTAACTAAAGAAGTTCAACCGTTCTTGTCATTTCATAAAGTCTTCGCGTGCTTGATTTAAAGTGGATACAGCAGAAGATCACTGCGAGGTTTAGTTGAATCGAACGACAAACGCAGTCGTGTACACTGACTTGTTAACAGAATTACGTTCCTGCAGTTTAAGTACATGTTTAACTCTACACTTGTTAACACAAACAAGTCATTCTAAAGTACATATTATCGTAAAACCGAATTCATCGTATCTCAAGGATAAATTAATGCTTATCCGAGTTATATTAATCAGAACGACCTGCCAGTTATATTACTATTAGCCCGGCATTAGTTTCACGGTATGACTGGAATCTGTTCGGCACTCTGCAATAATATTAGAATTAATTAGGTCTCCAATACTTCATCCCTATAGTGGAGAATGCACTCTCCATAGTCATGCTCAATGAAGAGGTGATACATTGAAAAGTGACCGCATCGAAAGATTATTTATACCTACAAACACTCGCACAATGTAGTAAGAGTAAAGACAAATGAAACCGGTCAGAGAGAGGGGTAAATCTATGCATAGGTAATGTCGAATGAGAGGACATATTCCCGGGAAATTGTGAGAAATGAAAGTGTCGGACGACGCAAGTAAAGCGGAACGGGGCGTAGGGTATTTGAAATAAACCGTCCCGTTTTTCTTAGTATCAGTCACTGTGCGCGAGAAGGAAATGTAATCGGTGTGCAACTGCGTACTGTTACCCGACCGAAGCTAGGACTATCGCTATTACCGCAACCATCGGTACTCTCGCTGCAACGACATACTCTGTATTTGCCGGTGCCAGGTACCACTCGCGATGCGTTACATCGCGTAAGAGCCAAGTTATATTACCTGGCTACGTAACGCATTCAATTTGCGCAGGTGTTTCTCGTTGTACTTTCTCAATATTCGTCGGTGCGCGTTCGGCTACGGTGCCATTTCCCACGGCAGTAAACTCAGTTTTATTATTGATAGTCCAGCATTCCGCCGGACTTACCCGTACGCCGCTACGTGTACCGGCGCGTATACCCTATATTGTTGTCCTCGCTGGGAAACGCCATTCCTGGAAAACGGGAAACTCATCTCGGTCTCGAGAGGCCGCTGTTTAGGAGAGAAAGGCCGATGATACTCATTCAGGGTCACAACTAGTCCTCCCTCCCCCCTCTCGCTCTCTCTCTCTTCGCGCCGCATTCGCTGGCCCTCCTCTTCTTTACTGACTACTGTTTTTGCATATCCTCACTCTCCGCTGCATTCGCATCACATAAGTGCCCCGTTTATCACGAATATCGTCTCCGTAATACATTAATAACTTTTCTTCACTGACATTGAGCATGTTTTTGCCTGCGATACTTTCGCAATCGTGCTACTCGAGGCAAACGGTCGCAGTGCAAGTCGTCAAACGGTTTATCGACAAATATCTCCTAGACTTCATCGGAGGCAAGTTGACCTACAATGAAAATATTGCTAAGTCGTGGAATATTTTAGGCAACGCGCCCAAGGTTTTATAACGATCGCTGCTTTTTGTTGTTCCCCTTAGAATACACACGTTGCTGTGGACAGGTCTATTCTGCCACATTTCGCTCAGTGTGCGTGCATGTGTGTGTGCGTCGCACTATTGTAAATTGCAATACGTGTTACGCCAGATATATCTTCTCGGGAAGAGCGAATTACGTCGCGGTTAGGCGGTGGGCTACATTAGTATTCAAGAGACGCTCGCCAGCGAGTGCGTAATTTAACGTTGCCGGAGCATTGAAATATTTTTATAGTTCGCCGTGCCAGTTATTCTGCCGGCTCGTTTCTCATAATATACCGTACAAGTAGTTTACTGTGGCATGTATTATGCCGCTGAATGTTACGCGTACGAAGGCTATTTTACATGATATCGTTTCATGAATGCAATATTAATTATTTCCTTCCGCTGGGGATTACATTTTGATAAATTTGTATTCGATAACAGGTTAAAAACGTAAACGTACAAAGGGCCTAACCTTCATTATTCATTTATACTGTTCTGTCGATATTGTCGATGGACCACGCAATCTAAATCTAGTATATCATTTTTAAGTACGGTTCCGTTTATAGAGTTGGTACTTTTAATGCAACATTTATGCACACAGTTCTTGTATTTACTGAGTTTCCCAAAAGCACTTTAACGTTATGAATTTAGGCATAGAAATACTTGTGAAAAAATTAAGCTATATGAATGTTTGAGCAATAACGAACAGATTCATATTCGTATAACGGATTTTATGATATCGCCGGAAAATTAGTGCATGTGAAAGATAGAAACCAAAATTTCTGATAGATGTTCTCTGTTTCATTGATTGATTGAAAAACATCACTAATATCCAATCAACAATATTTCTTTTCATAGCAATCATCCCTTCACAATTGGGTTACCTATTCCAAGTCCATAACGAACTATCGTGTTTTTATGCGAACGACTATTTTTAACAATTGAGTACATAATAGACACAATCGATCAACGCACACTTAACCGGTTAAAATTTGTTCACGTAGGCCTTTTCACATAGACCATTACCTAAGTGGACATCCGTTGCGTGTCTATTCGTTCATTTTCTTCCTTTTGTTTCTCAGCGCAAGATAAGAGAATTCGCAATGACGAGAGAAGCGAAAAAGATGATGGGTTCCGTGAGACGACGAAAGCTCGCCAAGCGCGGCAGTTATTTTAATGGAAGTTCGAACTTAAGATATTTCATCGGGCGTGGCTGCCACCGCCGCTCAGCTGCGGTACCTCAAGTGTTCATAATGAGATGTTAATGGAGTAGCTGGGAAAAAAGCGAGCTCACGTCACGGTATCGACAGGTTCTCTTTCTTCCCTGCTCTCCCTTTTCCTCGCTCTTCCTTTTTGTCATCTACTTTCCCTCTCTGTTAGAATTTCCCTCTCATTCTTAATTACTGTCTCCCTATTTACTGCACCCCACGTCATTCGTGGCTCTACGCTGATTTTCCGCACTACACGATCCCTTTTCTATTTGTTCCATTTTCTTTCTTCCCCGTCTTTGCGACAGCTAAGCCAACGATGCGTTTTCCGTCAAACTTCTACTACAATGGACGACAAAATATTTTATCTCGTCTACTTGTTCAACGTACCTTCTATAATCTGTTTTACCTTCATCAGGTTTCACGAGACATGAGACTGGGCAAACTAATTTTGAAAACCCGCCGGTTGTATCATAGAATACAATATTTCCTCATTATTCCCTGCTGTCTTATTTTATATCCTTCGGCTGACTTTCTCACAATTTACTCTCATTTCTGTCACCGTCTGTCCGCCTGCATGTCTCCCGAGTCTTCCCACTAACAACTCTCTTCATCTGTTTCCTATCTATCTTAATGCTTATTTCTTTGTGCAATGCATATTTGTGCTTATAAAGTCGACTTTTTCTATAAGTACATCAGTTAGACGAAAGTAAAAGCTTCTTTTCACTGTGGCGTCGGTAACAATATATGAAGAAAAATTTATTTTACCGATGTAAGTATGTCCACGTAACAATTAATAGCTTTTGGGTCAATAAGATTTCTCCTTGTCCTTAAGCAGTTTCATAATCAAAAATTCTCTGTATAAGTGTGTGAATGAAAAATGGTAATATATGGAAAATTACAGGTAATTAAACATATATTAACAAAGACTTTGTTTTTTTCTTACATTATTCATATAGTGCCGATATTCTAATAATGGTCGTTAATTTTTATCAGCTGTATATTACTTTATCCCATTATTTATAAATTTTGATGAATTTATTTTGAGATGAACTGAGATTGATTGACGAATTTATGATGTTTCGGTACAACTGGAATTCGTTATATTCGGTACAATTATATCGCGACGTTGGGGGTGGGGGTGCTATCCGGAGCCACACTGTGTTCAATCCTCCCAACAAGAAGCACAAGCAATATAGGTACGGAAATAGAATCAGTTTGTTCAGACAACTTTTAATATGTACGGATTCTTATTAGTTAGCGGTAGTGATCACTGATATGCGTATTTTCAGGAGAATGTTTGATTACTCAAATGACTTCTTGTTTAGCTTGTACCATCGAATTGGGCACAGGTAAGAGCTGCCACAATAAAAATAGATGTCTCACTAAACAATAATTACGTGAGGCATCACTGAATACTGTACAGAATAACTTTAAAGAACACTTACATATATATATGATCACTGGCCTACTAGAACCGGCTATATAATATAAACATTATTTACACACAACTTGAGACTGTGTTATAAATAAACAGGAAACCAAAACTTACTATTTTTGTAGTATAGCTATCCTTTAATGAGTGCGATAATTTTAAATGGTACATGGTGTTTATGGCGGATCAAAATGATCAAGATTGAACTCACATGATTATGTGAATTTCTACGATTATATGCTTTCTTCTTCAAAATATAAACTGCTCAAATGCCAGTATTTTTACTTACCGTTGCAAATCATTTATGTTATAGTTTGACAATGCGATTTGTTTCAATCGCGCCGTTCTGAAGCTTTAACTATGTTCGTAAAAAATCAGTATTTACAACAATGTTTTATAATTATGAGTGTGAATGAGAAGGTAGAAAATGTATGTTCCATTCGTGTACTGTTATTCCATATTTTTAATTGCTAGTAATTAGAAAACTCTGACGTGTTCAGTACTTATATGAACAGTTTCTCAATTCTGTGACAAATTCGCAGGAACAAATTTTCTATGTTTTCTCTGCGGGGATCATATTAGCGTAATAAAATTGTACAGACTCTACAGAATTCTTTGTGGTGTTATTACCGTACGCATACAGTATTTCTTAATTTTCAAATAATGAATTGAGTAAATATTTTCAGATCTATATTGGCAATTATGAAAGCATTTTGAATCAAGTTTTTATACCTTTGATGTAACGTAGTTTAGATTAACTCTTTCAATATAGAATTTATTACCAAAAATGTTGTTTTAAACTATTCATGGTAGAAGATAACAGAATAATGTAAAAAAAATACATCCGCTATTTGCATACTCATATTTGCACCTTTTTTTTAAGAAAATCAGCTTTTGATGAAATTTTTATACTAAATGTAAGCAAGGTATGCTATAAATGCATGTTATTAATTTCAATAATAGGTACTTAAATAAAAACTGAAGAATAAATCATAACTGGGAATAAAAAATCAAGACAAAGTTACTCCGCTCAAGATGATTATGTAATTTCTCAGAACAAATACTATCGATTCCTACAGTTTCGTAAAAAAAAAAAAAAAATAGACTCTTGACGCTGTACAGAGATTATTCCTATACAGACATAATTTATTTCACATCTATGTCCTTACTGTCATTTGGCGATAAAATATTTACGTATTGTCTCTTACGTAACATTTTAGGCTTTGATCACGTCAAAAGATCACATTTATCAGTATTTGGTAACTCAAATTGTTGGCGAGTTAAAACGCGTTGAATAACAATATTCATTATCCTACTTCAATTTCTAGTGTTATGTATCTATTTACACATATACTAAATGCAGTCTTAACCGTTTGAGTCCCATGGGCCATAATCTGCTGTTAGATTGTGTGTAGAAAAGACATTTGAAAAAGTAAATTTGCCGCTATCAGACAACTGACGATGTACTCACAGTCTGTAGGAAGAACGCTACCGCATCCCTTAAGTAGTTCTGTTCGCAATCGATTAAAACAAATGCTATCGCGCTGTTCATTATGTTTCGACCGTGTTTTTTCAATGACCTCTGGGACTCGAACGGTTAATTTATGGAACGTAATGAATCACGTGAAAAGGGAAGCACCTAAAATTGGCTACATATTCAAATCGGTTGGATAAAAAATATCCTCAATGTCTTTCTCATCTCGCATATTTCAACAATAGACAATCAGTGTGCAGTTATTCGATATAAAATTCTGTCTCTCGGTTTATCTGTTAAATAACGTTATAGCTCATGTTTAATCTTGCGGTGTGTCTTTCCACTCGGGATAGATTGCATTTTACAGCATCGAAATGTGCACTTTTGTATTGAATCTTTTTCCGCTTTTTGTTTCCTCCTCTCGTGAAACTCTTTCTTCTTTTGTAGAGTGAAACAACAAAATTGGAAGCGGTGAGTGGAAGAACAGGCATGTACAAACGAGAGAATTCTATACGCCTATCCGTCAACGATCTGGCATGATGCTGACGCGTTACTATCTGTTTTGCCTTCCATAAACGCCACAAATATTGACGCGTACATTTTGCAGTGTTTGAGTGAACGTGAGCGAGTGTAGGAGTGCGGGAGAATATCGGTGAATAAAGGGTAAAAGGGAGCAGGAGGCCAAAGGAATAACGCGTACAGCCGCGGTTCTGTCCGACGCTGTATACATGTGTGCGGGAATGCAAATTAAAGTTAACCCCATCAGTCTCTTTTTGTTACCGTTGACGTGCGCGAATCAATTCGTACCCCGATGCTACTATCGCGCGGCCAATGCTGTTTCTGGTCTCAATGTTGTAGTCGCGAATTGAAGCTTTGCTAAAGCCGGTAACGAGCTCTATCTATCCCTCTGTATTGTGTGTATCGCATATTACGCGGGCTTAGCTTTGTCAAGGAGAGAAGAGAGCATCAGCGGAATTAAAGGTGTACATTCTTAGCAAACGTCATTCAACATTATTATTTTATCGTTACCGCAGAGCACACCAACATTAGTATCATCAAAGCGGGTCAATTATGTCCGTCGTAACGTTGACAGTTTTCTCTCTGTACTTTGTCAGCCACCACATCGCGTTTATCAAAAATACAAAATGAGGATATTTATTCTTACGTTTGACTTTTCATTTTTACCTTTTGACTCCTCCGATGTTAAGGCATGAGTATCTTACGGCGCGCATCGTACCTCAATGGAAGAGGACACAGTTAACTGCGTAATACAGATAGACCATTCCACATTGTTTACTAATAGCAATCGGCGATAATTAATAATACACTTCAATGTTCGTCGAACGACCGGTGCGAATATCAATAATGAATGTTCCGATTATTTAGAATGTCAATATCTCCAATGGTTTCAGTAGCGATCAAAATCTCCAATTTCACTCGCTGTTGATTAACATTACTGGCTCTTTATTGGCGATATAACGGTCCCGTTGTGCACAATGCACAAGGGGATTCCATGAATCGGCCAACAAACAATACGTATTGTGCGTGACGTGAGCATGTACGTCGTTATGCGTGTCGGAAATCGCAAAATTCGCCGTACGTTCATAGTGAATAGTAACGGGGCATGCACAAAAGGCAATCGTATTGAAAAATCAGGTGTATGATGCTTAATTGCCGAGTCCAACAGATTGTTGGGATTTAATCTAATTCGTAAAGATCCTTTAAAAATATTGTAAATGAAGAATAATTAAAAAAAGACATAAGTTTTTTCTTCTATATTGCTAACATTTGTAGCGATAGGCTTACGCTTCGTAAACATTTATATTTTTGAATTATAGAGTAACGATGCTAATGAGAAATATATACGATTTTTTAACACGAAATATTGCGTAACATGTATACAAAATCGCTTAGATAACGTTGCACAAAACATTTTATTGCTCTTTAGAATTGTATTTTCTTTGCTTCTTTGCAACACACCGATATACAAAAATGGAGAAATTGTTATTTGTCGAATTACTGAATTAATGCGATGCTTGAAGACATTAGTTTTTCCAGTTTATATTCTTTCTGAAAAAAATGGCAAGGTGATAAGCGGTTATCAAGAATACCTTCAGATTGGAAATTATTCTTTTTGTCTGCACAGTACATCACGTAAAGTGACAGACACACAGAAAGTATCTGTGTTTCCGAATATAGCAGTACTTATATCTTATTTCGTATGTGCAATTGTGTCTTAACCTTGGGACCAAACGAATCATATTTTATTTTGTCCGATCACAAAATGTGTCCCTTCGGAAAAATGTTTCCGGTTGTCAAACTCGTCTAAACTCCGATTACTGTTACATTTCGTACACCGTATGACTTGTCTTTATCATTGCTGCTTAGTACACCCCCCACCCCCCCCCCCCCCGTCTTTCTCTACCAGTCATCTTCTGCGCTTTCCCTCCGTGACGTCACGTCAATCATCCGCTCAAAATTATGCACTTTACATTAAAAAACGATGTTAAAGTGGAGATGCTTGTATTTGAAGCGTTGCAAACTCGGCAGCAATATTGCCACTTACTTTGATCTAAGATTATACATGAATTTTGAAAGATGTTTGCGATTATTTTCTTTGAAGGGGCCTTGTCCATGGTACATATTATTGTCTCAAAGGAGTACAAAATCGCGCAAAGAACATGCGAACAGTTCATATAATAAGTCAACGTGATCGATTTATAAATGCGCATACTTAACACGTTTAACGCCCAAAAGTCGTAGTTGGATGTAGCCCCTGTGGATATGTTTCCCGGATGACAAATGAAATTCTTGTAAACTACTTACAAAAATCCTGGTTCAATTGAACGAAGGAGAGTGTCATATTTCCATTTGTTAATATTTCCAATCTGTCTATTTTGTGTATGCGTGCTCGTCATTATTGTGATACAGAAGGAAATTATTGTAAACTACCTACAAAATCCTGTTTCAATTGAACGAAGGAGAGTGTCATCCGGAAAACATAGCCACAGGGGCCGTCACCCAAGTACGGGTGACGTGGCGACGAACGTGTTAATATCTGTTTATTACATCTTCAACGAAATTCTTTACTATTATTTAGCGACTTCGTTTTCAACTATAATTACAAGCAGTATGAGAGATTGAGTTTACCTTTTTTTCTATATTGACATTAATAGTGGGTTTTGTAAAATTGAATGAACTTTTCAAAAAAAATAAAGAAGTGGAAATTGTAAAGCAAATGGGTAGGGTAATACACGAGTTTCTATCAGGAAAGTGCGCATTTTCTAAAGTAGTGATAGACTGTAATCTGTACAGCTCTACCGTATATGTTGTTCTGTGTATAAATACAATCTTACGATATGTTACATGAACGGACCATTTTGCTATGTAAAAAATTAGAACCCAATTTGCGAACTAACAGACCGTTTATTTAACAAGATCACGTCCTCTCGTAGCAAGGCCCAGACTGTTTACTAACAACAACCATCACAACGTCTTTCTAATGTGAATTCATTGATCCGTCCTACTTCTCGCCAACTTCAAACCGTCTTCACAGCCGTAACAACATGTTGTAGGTAGTTTTTTGTTAAAAAATTTTCTGACTTTTTTAAACCTGCACAAAGAACAGACAATTCAAAATGATCTTGTAATATATTGAAATATAGAAAACAACACCTGTCATCTTCAATCGATGATCATTTCGCGTCTTATTCTATAGACGCTCTCCAAGTTGTTGAAGGAATATTTTCTTCTCCACGAATAACTTAAAATGCGCGTGCGTTCTTTTTTTTTACAACTTGGATTAATATATCAAGGGGCATATGTAACAATGGTTGAATAATGACAAGTAATTTCGTTCTCTTCGTGCCATTGGCTGGATTATAAAATTTGACCTCACAACACGATGAAGTACATGTTATCCGATATACCACGAGTTTATTTTAATATTAAACATGATGGTGTAACACAGATATGCCTTTCGCGTACGTACAAAACAACTGGTCAGTACGCATCAATTATGCGGATATGATTATGGTTGCGTTATCAGTTGAAACTAATGAATCTATGAAAAGTTGTGAAGTGTGCTTTGATGAGATTCTTTGCCATTCTTCGAAGACTTTTAATGATATACACGTCCGTCCGTCCATAAGTGCAGGATTGAGGGTGGGTTGATTGCGGCAAGAATGGGGCGTGTAATGAATACAGTTTATTTATTACTGGGTCGCACCAAACGCCTACAACTATCTTTCGTTCGCGGGTCGCTGTTCGCTAATCGCAGGTCGGAGTAGGAAGCTACGCGGTCGTCCTCAGACTGCCTTCGCAACGCGTGCCTCCTTTCGCAACGCCTCGGACCCTTACGCGATCGTCCGCTGTTAGGCACGTCTCTCTCTCTCTCTCTCTCTCTCTCTCTCTCTCTCTCTCTCTCTCTCTCTCTCTCTCTCTCTCTCTCTCTCTCTCTCCCCTCTCCCTCTCTCTCTATCTCTTTCACTCACTCACACACAAAAGCCGTGTACGCTCATCACGTTCGTTCGGCTAAGTTCACATGCTTACGGCAATCGCTCACACTACATAAGTTTTCGGGCACTCATGAAAAGATGTTTTTCATGTTTCGATGAAAAGAAAATATAATATTTATGCAACATTTTTATTAAAAAATTGAATACACCTACTTAAAGCATTGCGAACAATTGGCAAGTGTTATTTTTATTTCATAAAACAAGTGTCTCAGCAATAAGAAATTGCCCGAATTCAAAATCGAGTAGGTGCCCGGTGACTTAGGTCGGGAGTGTATATCTTACATTGTAACCGAGAAATACCGTATACAAAAAATTTCTATATTTTGTGTAATCGTCGTTGTTGCCATATGTAAAGAATTGAGAGTTTGTTCCCTATGGTGATAAAAATCCAGTTTCGAACGATGGGTTAGCGACACGGAACATAGTGCGGATGGTAAACGCCGCAAGTCGATTGGCCGTCAACAGTGCAAATACCGGTCAAGCGTAGCGAAATTGGTGGGCCTTCTTGAACGGAAAATACCATCGTGAAGTATCACCGAAACCAGTCACACCCAACAGTAGTATCGTGGCAAGGCTCAACCGTGTTAATTTTACCAGCAGCAAAAAGATCACAGGCATTGAATATTCTTCATTTTTCATTCCATAGTTTAGTGTTGTACTGTTACGCCAGGCTTATTGGCATTAGTTAATTTAATTAAAGATACGCGAAACTTTGTAAGAGACGAAAACACAATACCAAAGTTTTAACAGTCAATAATACTTTATTCGCTGGAGCGGAATGCTCCGAGTCAGGTTGGAACTTATTCTGTACGTTGGTGCGTGGGTCTACCTTATATAATATATGACAGAAATAACCGTTATTTTGTTGGGTCGATGGGTGAAAACCGGGAAACTGAAAGGGCTTGACTGGAAACACTAGGGAAAGTGGTTTCTCGGAATTTTCATTAATATGGTTACTGATATGTTTGTCAGGAACGTTATAACGCCAATAAGCATTTGTTTGCACATAAAATTGATTATATAATCAACTTAGCAGAAATTTTATAAGGCATTCCTTCACAAAATTATTTGCTTGTTTTAACGAATTAATAATGATACACATACACATTTCCTTAGAATAATATCAAGCTAATAAATAACATGTTATAAGTATTGTACGACTATTTATTACACCTGCAGTTTTATACCGAGAAGAAATATATTAATAAAATTTGATTTTTCTGTTCCTTGCAGGCATGCTATGCGACAGAACAGCAGGCACAAAAAATCCCATGGAAGATGACGGGATTAAGTAGATAAAACACGGTTGAACAAGACGGATAAAGCTGAACAACAGAAGTCGGGAACACAAGTGGCAAAGAAAAATTTTCACACACTCTCCATGCAGCGCATAATGCTTTACCATCACGTACTTTTCGTCCTCTTTGTTGTCAACGTGCCAATTGGTGAGTGAATCGTTCTATTATACTGTTACTTTCCTCGGTTACTTTTAAATCGTACCGCGTACCAATCCTGCATATTACACATTGGGTGTAATTGAACGTGCCGACCTAATGTACTTTCTTTTTAAGATGATATCTTAGCCTTATTGTCGTCTGTTTATCTAGTAATGCAATAACGCAGTGTGATAAATTCATGTATTGTAGGAATATACGAAATGTTAATAATTCTTCACATTAGGTCCACTAAACGAACCAGCAAAATTGAAGTTTATTAGATTTATGTGCTGCTCAGTACTTAGGTATATTAAATTGATATGTACTCTATCGGCTGAATCACTGAAAATATTTATCACATTCGCCATTATGAGTTAGGAATTATACAAACGCGCCGGTTAATTTGATACATATTTAATAATTTATCACATTTACCGAATGCAGTGGTGATTAGATATAATAACCGGCAATTATACATAATTACCGATTTATTACATCTACCGTAACGTATGCGTTGATAACTCAAACAAATTAATATCACAAAGGTGAAATTAATTTTATTCCAGCTAGAACGCACAATATGTGTAAGCACTAGTGTTATCATTTACTGTCTAAGGGGAGTTTCAGATATGGTTTAATGTATACGAACCCAGGAATTTCTTAATGTTATAAAATTAATGAGACGTTAGTACCCCATAATTGTATGTTTAGGCCAAAAATAACTATGTTAGCGCGGCATTAAGTATTTATACAACTACAGTATTAAATAACAACTGTAAAGAGTGAAGAATAAGGTCAGTTGACTATTACTGTACAAGAAACATAAAACAAAGCCGTTATGAATTGTAAAGCTTAGGTTCTTCGTCTTATATGGTAAAACACGTCTAATCACAAGTGTAGAAAATTTCCACCTACATTACAATTTATAAACACAAGACAACATAAACAACAGAAAAAGTACCATATTTCAAGTAGTATAGATACTGCTTAGGCGAGACACTCGAGAAAACTTGTGAAGGTTGAGTATAAGATGCCAGCAACGTTTTATTGGTAAAAGCCTAAAAGTAGAAAAGACTGAAAAAAAGTAGAAAAGATATGAATGTTTCTACGGATAACGTAGCAGTGTACTGTTTTTCCTCAGAAAATTCCTTGTATTAGATTCGATGTGACGTGATCTATTGCAAATAACGTGACACTGGGGGTGACAGTTCATTGGTTACATGTGAACGTTACCGAAAATCACGTGTATTGACACGTTTCAGACGATATGAGTGGGGTAAAAAGATGGGTCCCCGAAGTGCGCCTTTTTACGGGACGCTAATATTAAACTACATTTATTACATAAAACACTAACATAAATATAGACAAGCTTACCAAATATAAAAATACTAAATTTAAACTACGGAATTAAGGAAGCTAGTACGTGCGATGGTTAAAATAGACTGGCCGACTTGGCTTCTATGGAGAACGTCCGCCGCTTTATCTAAACCCCATGAGCCACGTGATAACGTCAATGAAGCAAACGCAAGATATTCATTTTTCATGTTCCTACATATCGTTGCAGCAATGAGTCCTCGATCAAGGATTTACGATAGAAGTGCTTGATTCGGAGAAGGGCCCAACCCTGTTCCGTCAACGGGCCAAATAGGATTGAGTTGACCACGCGGTCGGGCCGGGAAGTTTCGTCAATGGGACTGCTTTGTGGTCAGGTTGGAGTGGTTGCCGAGAATCTCATGCTCTTGATTCGCAAGACATTCTCGAGTCTTTCGTCAGCGAAGCTTTTGCGAGAACTCGAGCGGCAAGTACATGTTTGACGCACCCCTAACGTTACGTTCGCCGTTAAAGCGGCAAGGCAAATCCTTGCAGCTTTTTCAAATCGACCGTCACTCCGAACACGCGCTACCTAACATTCCTACGAACCAGACCCGAGAAATCCTAAAGTGTCGTCACAGAATTTGAACAAAACCAGCTTTTCGGAAATGTAATTCCATTGCGGCTATGTCGATTCAAGGTCCAACAATGTCTTACGGTCAATGAAGTAAGATTTAGAATGGAATGTTTTCTCTACAATACCCATCCGCTTAGAAAATGACAGGTGCTGCACAATTAAGTTAATGAAATAGAACAATGATTGAGGACAAAGGAGAGTGAGTGCAAAGAAAGCAATCGGATTACATGCACACTGAAGTGAAAAATCGCACCAAAATTATGGTTAAACTGCATAGATACGCTGACTAAAACAGTTAGATATCTGAGACATCATCTTGATCCAAAATTAATATGACAGAACATGTAAAAGTAAGAATAGAGAAAATTTCGACGATAATAAAGCAAACTATTGGGTAATTGGTTAAAGATCCAAACATAATGTGGAGAATAAAGTTTAAATGTACAAAATGCTAATAAAACATGTTTGGTCATATGGAATACCCTTATGGGGTGCAGCGCCTAAAAGTGACGTAACCAAGCTGGACGGGCGAGGAAGGAATTAAAAAATTCCTATAGTATGGGATGAAATTGCCAAAGTAAACTAACAGATGCAAATGCACATAATCGAAGTTTTGTAAAAGTGTTTGCTATTAAAATATTAACCGCAGACTAGGAAGAAAACGTCCGAACGATCTAACGATCTTATCAGATGTCAAAATTGTCAAATTGTAAAGCGATAAAATAGCTTTAAAAGAAAATTTGTGTTGACAATAGCTTTATAATCAGACTTTTACTAGAACAGAATAAATATAAAATATTACAGCGAGATAGTCTTAGGAAAGTACAAATGTTTGTTGCGTTCTATCTCGCTGTGAAAAAGTGGGAGAGGAAACTGGAAGGAAATTATAAATGCACGAAATGGACTACAGGGCTACTAAGCGGGGGCGGAAAGCAATAAAGAGGAGCTATAAAAAAGCTGAACACTGTACGGAAGGAAACCATTGAGATCTTCATGCTTAGGCCGGTCACAAGTTCCTTATCTCTTTTCTTCGGAGTAATAGTCATCTCAAGGTTGTTTTACTAAATGCGTAAATATAACAATATTGTGATAACCGACAGTGTCCTATAACGATTAAAAAATATCAAGTAAATACATTCGTGAATAAGCAAATGAGTGAATTCGTGTTCTCACGGAATAAAGACAGTGCATACACAATCAATAGAGAAAGTAGATCACGTCGCCTAGTTTCTATAACATGGCTTTGCTCGTTAAAGCCTTCCCTCTCGTCATTATTACCTATATTCTCATTTTCCTTGACAATTGTTTTAAGAGGAATACTTAGAGCCGGTGCAGATTCTTGTATCTGATAGCAGATTTTTGTCTGCTACCTATTTTCTTATTTTTTGTGACAAATCCGTAAACATTCTGTTTCCTTCCAATGTCGCACTTGCCAAGTCATCACCGATCATTCCCACTGTTAAGTCTTAACAAATTATGAACCTTATTTTTTAATACTGTTTTGCCGGAACAGCTTTTTATCGATATCTTGTCTTGGTATCACTCTGGTGTCGTGTTCTATCGCCTCAGTTAAGATGCCAGATAAAATTTTGCAGATACGTCAATGCGAATGCGAAAGACTTCCAGGGACTTTCTTTCGCTGTTCGAAGATAAATACGACACAGAACATAATATGAGAGTCAATCCAAATATGTTCTGGTAGTGAACAAAAACGATTAACAGAATATAAGAATGCAAATTGTCTGAAAAAGTAGTGACGTACATGAACGAATCCTCACGATACGATTCGTCACTACCAAATAAGTCCGAGAAAAGGGACCAAGCAGTATTCAGTCTTTACTATCCAACCCTTGTATCTAATTAGACAGACAATGGGCGCGAGAACAGAAGGTTATTCTACTATACATCACATTAGATGTTTCCCTATATTTCAAAAGCTCTGCCAGATTCCAGTTGTGTCAAGCAACATAAATGTTGAGAAATTTGACACGTAACAGAACATGTACACATATGTATGAGTGACGTAGTTGAGCGCTCGTGCTCTCCGATCTTTTAGATCAAGGGGTCTTTGTTGTGTGCTGTTAGATATTTTCTCAAACGGGCATCGTATTCGGTCATCAAACTGTCGATGATAGTTGCATGAGGCAGTCACGATCCGATCACTAGAGACAAAGCATCTTTTTTTTTTTTGCTTTCGATCGTGGAATCTTGAACAAGACACCAGGGGTTCGTTAGGGGCGAACCGCGGCTAGTATCGGCTTTCACCGCCTAAACACCACCGGTACTCTCTACAGGGTGGTCAGTGCTGGTCCGGTATCTATGCTACAGACAAAGTATGTGTTAACTCAGTGTGTGACCTTACGAGAAATCCATTTTATGTGATGCCCAGACGGCTACCATTACTTCATCTAGCCCATCATAGACAGGCATATTGCCATACAACGACAGAACTTATTCGTTGTCAAATGCTGAATGTATAACCTACGACGACGCATGTATCTCTTACGTTTCTCAACAGGTAAGTGGTTCTGGTGAAGCAACGCTTGCCTCTTTCCTCCGGACTTACGCATTTTTTGGTATATTTGCACGTAAGGAAACAAACACATTCATTTTGTCTGAATATTCCTTACACGATATTATAATTGATCAAGACGCTTTTCAAATAAAATGAAAAAGATACTTATAACAATTTATTGCACGTTTAAACGGGTAAAAAACGTAATATAATCTTGTATTTAATATAATAATCAACTGTTGTCAGTAAGATATGACAATCGGTTTAGACGCACTTTTGACTATCTTGTTCGGCAATCCCTTTTGAAAGTGATGCTTTCATTGAAGTACAGAGTTGAACAAATTCACTTACGCATTCACAATTGTAGTAAATATTTAACAAGATATATATGTAACAATGTTCTCGTTTAGGAACTATATTCCACTCAGCACACGCTCTTCTATCCGATACTCAATTTCCACTACAGCCCAAACCTTTTGTTACACCTCTCTCATCTTTCTCCACATTCAGCAACTACGCATTTCTCCCTGTAGTTTGCTCTTGTATGCACATACATCCAACTCCCTCACAGCACTCACACATGAAACCAACGTCACGCCTTTTACGCAGGCTTTAGAAATTACGAATTGTAAGCTTGAGGCAGCTGTTAACTTCCAAACACGTATCTTCATAATTCCACCTGGCATAAATCTATTCATTACATATTCAGATTTATATTTCGTACAACTAAACCGTGTTCTACAGCTACTTACACAGTATGTATGCAATTCAGCTCTGAAGCACAATATAAAATGCAAATCGTAATTGTCAGTCACAGTATGGATTCTCCTTTTGTTGGTATATATGCTACACGCTGAATGATGTCATTGCATGAACTTTCGTTCAAATGTATTGAGATGGCATTCTGTTAAACAAATTATACTGCCTTCAAGGAACGTGTACGAGCGTGTACTTTACCTTTATGGTGAATTGCATCTTCTTGGAGCGAATTCATGGTGATGTTCATGTATTTCGAAACGATATCTACATGCTTTGGCAAAATTACGTGTCATAGAACTGTCCCCCTTGCCAGAAATATTTGGAAGAACGTCTTAAAATAGCGTTTTCATCTTCGTTACAACATTTTATTTATTATATCGCAATTGTACAAACCACGTTACTATTATATTTTATTTCCAATTCGTATTCGACAATTGTATACTCTTTTCGCATAATTTCCTGTTAGTTTAGTATTAACGCAGAAAGTGGGAATATCTATTGCCTTTCTTGCAGACTTTGCATTTACCGATCCAACAATTAAATACATTGTTACAACAACAGGTTCCTGTATCATCAGAAAATCGCGTAATTATGTTAGCCATTAGGTTCAGTCAGTCCTAAGAGTGTTCAAATACCTAACTATACACTATATTTATGTAACTATATGTTAATTGTAGTATTTGTGGAAATATGCGTATGAATGTGGGTTATAGTTTGTGGGGATAGGTGTGGTGCGTTATTGAAATGGGTGATTGGCCGGGTGTAGAAAGGTTTTTAAGAGCCTTAGAGTACTGAGCAATTGTTAATAGTGTTTTGTGAGCCAAACGAGATAAAATAATCCAGGACTCTCCGTCACGGTATTGCATACTAACAGAAAATATATAAACGTTTTTACTCTATCCCATGCGAGCGCCTAAGAAAGCACAGGAAAAAAACATCAGTATCGTTGTCATCGCGGTAATAAAATATGTCAGTACTTATACGAATAAAATATACACAACAGAAATAAAAATCTGTACAAGAATAACAATAAGATTTCGTAAATTATATCCCATCTGTTGCATTGTTATATAACATTTCCACAGAAAATTTTGTAAGTCGTCAGTGAAATTTAAAATTCGGAAAGTGGTGTGAAAATCGAACAATAATATCGTAAGGATTTGTAGGACGCATTGTGCGCCGGGTCATGCCTTCTCGACTTGTTTGACGTTACCGCGAACATTTCGGCTTGCGAGACGCCGAGGTTGCGTACCGGCGTTGACCGTCGGTGGACGCCGCGACCAGGGTGGCCACGAAAACATTGGCTGGGTAGGGAGGCCTGGAGTGGAGAGGCCGGAGGTGCTCCAAAAAATAACGGCGATCTTTATAGTTTTTCTCAGTAAGGAGAAAGGTTGGCGTGTGCATTGTAAGCGAAAAAAAATATATACATACTCCCATCCGCAGTATTTCATTAAATTCTTTTAAATAGTTCCCCATTCCTTTCCCCTCTCCCTTTTTTGCTTTTCTTCCAATCTCTCCCTCTTTGGAAGGTTATGGATTTTTGCACAATTTACATTTCCCGATTCAGATTATTGTCCTAAAAACACATAATTTATCTGGTCTATCCATCTAAGTACTTAAGTTAACAAGAATTTCTTTCGTAGAATGTACTCTAATATAATTACAAGCTACCAATCTACGTTAGGCCCTTTTATATTTCATAATTGCCTTTTTAATCGATCTTCTCAAAATTCCAACTCTGACATCAGATCCGGAAAATCCGAATTGATTTCCGTTATGCGAAATGATTAAATGAAAGAGGTGCGCATTCTTGAGAATTCCAAGTAAAAGTAAGTTTTGCAGTAAATCGCGTGGCGAACGAAGAAAGCCGGAACACGTCTTCGTTACAACCATTTACGCAGATGTCGCAGTGTTTTCGACGCTTCTCTAATCGAGACGAGAGGTTGCAGAGATCGTATGCGAAAATCTGTCGTCCACAACGATGTCGACGGTGTCCAACGCAGATGTAACGGAGGCGCTGTGCCAAATACGTTATACGTGCCTCGGGAAATGGGCACGGTAGGCAGGAGTCAGAGCGATTCATAGTGGAATGGATGGAGTGGGTGGTTAGCCGGGTATAGGTATCGAATACGTCCCAGAGTGTGCTACGTCGATCCGGTCAGTTTCTGGCACTGATGTTTATTCGTACAGAAGCGAAGCCGACGACTGCGCTTGTCGTTCGAAGTAATTTACCGCTTTTGGTTCGACTGCATTAGACGCATCCTGAGACAAACTCCTCTTTTAATTCCTCCTCCATTACGGATATACTCCCTTACCTCTAACGGCGTTAGAACGAAAACAGCGTTATTTTTACTTGGTGTTCATTTACGGGCCATATGCAAAGTGAATAAAATTGGATTTGCGCGGTAATTTTTCCGGAGGAAGTAAGTCAAGAGATGTCAAAGAAACTAACATCTTGAAAAATCGGTTAAAGTCTAATAATTTTTCATTTGTTTAACGTCTTTGAACTTATTTGGTTAGGATCATTCGTTTCTACCGTCCGTTTCTTTAGGAAGATTTTAGGTGTCGAAAAAATAAAAAAAACGGGAACAATTTTAACACAGAATTCTTTTTCGATAAGTCATATTTGTAAAGGGATAATTCTAAATAGTTTATCAACTTTTCCAAGGTGTAAAAAATTTACGAAAATGGCTGAAAGCCTACAAGAAGAATAACGATTGCAATTATGTATCTGTGAGAAGTGAAATCGAATTTATAACCAAAATTAATGAATTTCCTTTAGCACAAGATTGATCGTAGTTAAATAATATTCTCGTATGCTTTTCAGTTGTTCGAAAAATCGGTGTGCGTTTATCTCGAAATTACTGGTCGGACAATGAATAGTTTTAATTTCCTCCACAGGAATAAATTGCTGTTTTCACCCATGTCCTGCGTTTTCCCTGGTGCAAACACTTACGTTGTTTAGAGAAACAACCAGAGCTAATCTAGGCAACGTACAAACAATGAAATTCAATTTAGGGTGCAATCTATTCCTCTTTGACATAATGAGAGAAGCTACAGTATATTTGGAGTGATTTCCTTCGCAAAACAAAACGTAAGAATTTATTTTCTTTTCAAATGCGTGTCCTAAGGTAATTCAACTGGAGTAAATTATGAATTCAGTAATTAAGCAGATTAGACAATGATCGTCTTTATTTACTTTAATTTACTTGTAAACGCACTGTGGATTAAGCTCGGCTGTTGCTTGATTTGTCGGAAATAAATATCTTACGACAGTCGGCACATTTCAAGATTCTATGAACACATTTAAAGGATAAATGCCATAATCGTCGTACTTAAGACATTTTGTTATTGACTTATTAATTGAAAAGCCTTTCAGTAATAATTAGATTTGTGTTTACTGGTTGATACCCTTTGTATTTCTTTTTGCGCGTTGGGACTATGTAACAAAACTGTTTGGACAACGTTATAAATTCCGTAAAAAATAGACACATTCATCAGAATAATTACGGAACGTTCATAATGCGAAAATAGTTATCAAGATAGTGAACTTTACATTTGAAGGCCTTACACACGCATTGTGAAGTCAGTATTAGATAAAAAAGTTAATTTTAAAATATTTACCTTTCATGACTTTTTTGTAAACTTACGACTGTTATAAAAGTCAATATGGTAGCGCAGATTTATTTACTACCATAGTTGTTTATAATTTAGTTAGCATATTTCATGCTAAACACTATTCTGAACAATTCATTTACCTAAAAGTAAGTAGTTTTTACGAGCAATGGAAAAATAGTAAGGTTAAGTGAATATTTGTCATCATAATACGCGTTACTTTGTTGGATTACTTTGAGACTTCTGGAAAAAGAAAACTTTTTTGGCAATTGTACAAGATGTTTGCAGTAAATTGAACGAACGGTTTTCTCTTAAATAGAAAGTTTTAATCAAAATTAAACAGAGACGTTCTAAGATGATACGAAGTTGTTTTTTTTTCAGTAGTTAAGTAGTTTTACATTCATAAAGTTTTGCCTAATTGAAGAAAAGGTGTTTAATAATATTCTATCGGTATGGTTCGTTTTATAATCAGTTTATTATAAATTATTTGAACCAGCTGTAGCTTATGCGGCCAAATTCTCTGCGGCTATGAGTCTTGTGTTGATATCACACTATGTGGTTTACATAATGCTCGTATTTGAAGAACCTATAATTACGAAGTGAAAAGTTCGATTTTCAAGTACAACTAGTATAAAATGTATGATGTGGACTAATCGGTATTGCTAAGTTCCTATTTTTCTGTTGAAAACTTGTTTGAAAAAGATGCATACATCTTTGAAATAATGACTTCCAAAATTACTGGGGATCAGTGTCACTATTCCTTATAGAAGAATCGTACTAACGATAAGCTAGTACAACCCTTCAGAATTCCAAACAGATCATAGGTATCTTTACTAATATTTTTACTAGTAGATGGGTTGGATCACACGGACAAAGAAAGCCTCCAAATTTCCTTATCGTCTGCTGTTTTCTTTTCAGGGGTTTCATATTCAAAATATTATATACATTATGTCGACAAGAAATTTAAACGAATTACAAATTAAGATAACAAATCGATGTGTGTTCATATCCAATGGAATGTTCAATAGCAGGTACCAGCAAAGTAAATCAAAAAAGGTCACATATGCATTCTTGTTTTTATTCAACACTATATGCAGTCTTATTAGTTTGTGGTTTCAACATACTAATAAAAACAGTCTTGCAAGTGTAAACATAAAACGTTGACATAAATTATTGGATTTTCGACAAGATGCGCTACAAGTTCTTTTCCCTCTATTTTTTTAAAGATTTTATATTTACTCATAAACGCTGTTGATCGCTGGCACCACGATCATAAATACGTAACAAATTGGCAAATAAAGCCACCGATGCAAAAGCGACTGGCGCGATACATAAATATCAATACCGAACAATTTTTTACGGGAACAGATATGGGAAGTGGTTTGCAAAAAGCAGGCCCTCCCTTTTTCATTTTAACCCTTTTAGTGCCGGCCGGTACAGAGGTGCCTATGCGAAGATAACCGGATGAATTTCATGCAATTTACAAGGGTTACGGAAAAGGCTCATAAAAACCAAACTAAAAATGATATTTACATGATTCAAAAAGCAGCGGATTAAACATTTCGTATTGAAATTAGACCGTTTATAACGATTTCTAAATTTATTTTGAGGTAAAATTCTCTCGCAATGCGAATAGTACGGCGCTATTGGATGCGCAACGATATATCGTCGCTGGCACTTTTCGCAAGTGTAGCGAACGACGATATATCGTCGTCCGGCACTAAAAGGGTTAATTACATGTCCTTGCACAACTTTCCACTTTTTCTCATTGTCTATGAGCGGTACATCTGCGTTAGGTCATCGCGTATTTCGTGACATACGTATGGGTTTGGACAACCCGCTGTATTGTAAAACACGTTTGTTTTTCGCCATTCGCGATGGGAGAAACTGTGGCGTATGGTGCTTTTCCGGCGATCGTCCCTTTGCAAGAGAAAGCGGCAACATTCGACATGCTCCCGGGCGCTCTCTGCGCGTCTGACCGCTGAGTGGAACACGTAGTTACGAATCCTTATTGTATTCAGTTACACAAATTTTCAAATCAACACATCTAGCGAATCAGGAGGCGTGAATACTTGCGACGGTCTGTCACGCAGTTGGTTGCAATGTTATCAGGAGGTGTATAGAACGATTAAGTATTGAAGAATACTTCTTCAAAATGCTTTCCTCTGTTCCGCACAAAATTAATATTGTGGAACAGTTTCGCTTATGCTTAGTTAATAACACTTTTATTGAGTAATGTTGATATGCACAATATAATTTGAAATTATATGACTATTGGAAGGAATTAGACTGTATAAGGAAAACGGATTGTGTACTGAATTACGGGATGTGTATGATGTCAAGAGTTATGGACAAGTAGTGCCTGTGGGCAATGCAACGCATATGTTCTATGTGACAAATGACAAGCGTTGCCATACACTGCCTCGCTCCCGGAAACGGAAAGACGCGAGCATTCCGCCAAATTCGTCAAGAAAATCAAATGACAAACGTTGTCGTGCCTTTCGGCGCAATTTGAGTTTCGCCGGTTTTTCACGCGACGGGACAGAAGGGTAATTGGCCATTGTTACCAACAATCCATATTCGATATTCAGCCCACGAAATGGATGAAAAGGGCAGCGTCTTAATATTGTAGAATAGGAAAACGTAGCCAAGTATTAAACGTGTAACCCTCGCAAAATCAACAGTTCGAATTTGATAGTATATTGCGAATTATATCATCACCGTCCTAAAATAACATACGACATTGCAGGGAGGGAATTATGCTAATCTCTTTGCTTCTTTTACTAATTACATTGATTTCATATGAATATTATCCTTGTAATCTTCTGAGCAAAAAAATGCTACCCAAGATATAATTTCAAGTTTAGAGTGATGGGTACTCACTTATTCAGTAACGCGGGCACGCAGTTTAAATTCCACTTGAAGTTTACATACTTAGCACATTTATATATATCACATATATGACCCTGGAAAACGACAATTTGTTCGGAAGAATTTTATTTTGCATGCTCATTTGGTAGTTAGAATTCGATATTCTATGTAAAAAGTAGGTTAACATTTGCTTTGTTGTATTACCCACTCACCAATTACAGACTCTTTTATCTATTCCCAAAACAAACGAACCAAAGAAAATCGCATGTGATCCTAACTGTATTTTTATACTGATCCTTGCACAAATTGTGTGATGTTAAGAGATAGTAAGTACTTACTGCGATCTAAACTGTTATTAAAGATCACATTCAGCCAAAGTATTTTTATATTGGTTTCGCCTTTCTATCTCAAACAGTCAATTTTCTACTGCTTCAGACGCAATGTACAATATAAAATTATAATCAAACTCAACTACTACGAGTTGGCAAAGTCACACAATAATGAATAAAGAGTAGTCAGCTTTTTGTTAGCCTCATAATAATAAAATTACATGTCTATGAGAAACGAGTGATTTCTCTAATAGAGTAATACAGGCTAAGCCAGCATATGCGAACCAATTATATTTGCTAATACAAAAACGATTACCTAATAGGTATAGGCTGCACGTTTATAATTCAACAAAATGAAATGATTGAATTATCGTCCGACTAAGCGAAAATTATTCCAAATGAGGTTTCCAGGAGCCGGATCAAAAATGTAGGAGGCTCTCTCCTTTGGTAGCTTATCTCATCTTCTTGACCAAGGGGTTACCGAATTCGCTATGTCTACGCGATACATATCTATGTCTGTATCTTCATGTATCAGATTAACGTTAGAGGTGTAGTTTGGAAGTAGGAGGGAACGGGGTGGTAGTGGTATACTCGCCGGATTCGGAAGCGCAACCGAAGATGCGCACGCACCTTATAGACCGATTTCCCGGTCGCTCGCTCTTTCGGCTGGACTATATCTCGATTGATACCAAACGCAGTATTTCGATTTAAACAGCATCATCACTTTTCATTGCTAACGACTACTTTCTATCGTCATATCCTCAACCGAGTTTGGCACTATTGTGAAGGAGTTGGATGCGATTGCGCAAAATTGATATAACATATAAAATGAGACAAGATTGATGGCTTAAGTTCAATATGCGTCAACAATGACGGTCATCTTTTTCGAAATCTATTGTATTTGTGCCTCTTACAATGAGCATTGTAATACGATGATAGTGCTTACTTTGCTGTAATAATTATTCACTTGATATTAGTACAGTTTCATAAAGAGATTTACCAGAAAGTTAAAATGTAATAATGTTAATACCTCTACTCTGCTGATTATGAACTGACGCGTGATCGTTATGTATACAGTGTCATACGACTTACTCGAGATGTTATTAGAAGCGGTTAGTACAAGTGATGTGCTACACAGATTGTGGAGACATATGTCCGCAGGGAGCACTAAACTTACCACGATCTACTGCAGATGGCGATTGGATGTAGTATACTAATTTCGGTCTACTAATTTATTGGATTTCATGCCGCTTTGTCTAATCTTTCATTAAAATCACAACAAATAAAAATGTACGTATTATTGTGATACGTTCTCTCTATCGACAAGCTGAAGTTTTGACACACATACAAGTTTCATTCATCCGAGCATTACATCATTTTAATGAGGTCCGTTATTTACGTGTAGATAATGAAGAACTTATGTAATAACGGACATAACAACTGTGATCAAAGTTCTATACCACCCTCTCTGCATTTCATCGATTTCACCGTTTTATTCTTCATTGTACACTTAGTTATTGTCGTCCCTACTCGCATTCAATTTTCTAGATTCACGTGCAACCCTTCTACTGGCTTCTGATAACCCAATACTACAGCTTTAAGGCTTGGCCCGAAATGCATGTGTAAGCTGAGGTTATAACAATTTTGCTATCCTTTGTTAGGTTAAAGCAATGCATAAAAGGTGAAGCGTTCTAAAAAGTTTGGAAGAATTATAACTACTATGATACTTCCAATACATTAAAGACCTGGAATAATGGGAAAACAGGAAAATTGTTCAGCCTTTATATATGTTTTACAAATGTCGCACATGCGCTCGTAAAAAGATTGAAAAAAATAGTTTTTTTTTAATGTTATTAACACGTATTTTCCTGTTGACTGATTATCAATCCCACTTTCTAGCACTTTCATTCAAAAAAGCCATAGCTGACTTTATTTTAACAAAGTCGGTTCTGGTTTGGTACCATCGCCACAAAGAGCACGATTTTGATATTGATGCTATTTTACAAATATTGAATTTCTTCCTTTGACACCCGAATAATGCGATTAACGATTCATACTAATATACAATGACGTAACCGTAACCTGAATCTACGTTTTTAAACATTATATGATTTACAGATTAAAATATGTGTAAAGGAATTGATATAACTCTCTCTAGTGGTCTTAGTTTTTTTATTTATATTTATATATATTTATATTTATATATATTTATTTCTCATGTTTCGTTTCTATGTTCAGTATATGTAATAGAATAATGTTAAACTCAGCAAGATCGCAGTTCGAATTATCATATTTTTTCTGCACGTGAATGCTGTACCAGATTTGTATAACATATAAACAAAGAAAATGATGAGTGATTTTCTTTACACTTATCTACTTACAGTATGTACTTTTGTGATCACAATCGAACAGGACATGATACGTATCTGTCTCCACATGTCCGTACAATCGATCGATTCGATGCGTTGTAACCGCAAGACATGCGTTATGCATACCTATATTTATTCGACTGATACCGTTCAATACTAGTCTTTTAATTGCTACAACACTATCGAGCATCTGGTTTTCTCGTTACAATTTAGATTCTACGTATAGAGTAGCGTTAAAAAATTTCAGTATTTGTAGATTTGATTATGTCATCCATTCGTATTACATATTGGCGTTTACGTTGCAATAATATTGCCTCATTGAAATTAGCGTTTATTTTGCATGTACTAATCCTCTATAGGCGCATAACCAATCATCTATTAAGCATTTATAGATGCTTGCATTTCAATAATGCATGAACATTCACATCAACGTAATCCAAACCTATGACTGACAGTGTGCCGCATCTACCGATAATTCCGATGATGAACAAAATTACAATGCACATACGATCATTGAATATGTCTGAGTACTATACTTTCACAGTTGTTTACATTCCTCAAAGTTAGCTTTGTTCTACTGGCTATGCTTGTCTAATCTATACAATGAGATATGTCAACAATCTTCGTCAATGTGCCGAAAAAATATAATACTGAGTTTTCGATCGTAAGAGTAATATATATCTCTGATCTAATCACTTTTGAGTACGCTGCTCCTTCGACGCCGTTGTAAGAGGTGTTAAAACTTAGAGAAAAGGCAGATCTTAAATGTTTATACTTCTTTAATCAATTAAGCATGATCAGTTATGGCATTCCTTATTCATTTTGAAACTAATATTGGAGATAAATGTAAGCAAAAGAAAACTGCCAATGATTGTGTCCAAACCAATGAACTGCTGAATGAAATTATATTACATGAAAATGGTGTTGCGTTAACCTTTTTGCTGTTGCCGTCGCGTGAAGTAACTTGTACTTTCTTGAGTCCATCATATTGTGCATTGGAAGGCTTTAGCAACGAGTGATACCTGTGATTGTTTTGGATATCCATCTGGAAACATCGGATCCATTGAGCTTAAATCAGGGATAAAAATAAGAGAAACAGAAGAGAGAATCGGACAATAGGGACAACGATGAAGCCAAAGATGGAGGCACCGTGAAGAAATAAGGAGTGTTTCGTCTCTGTGCCCGAAGATAAGATTGTTTGTCCATATCGTGGATCGACGACGACTGGCCGACTCTTCCTTAGGATATGGCCTCTTCCATTCTGTTACCTGGCTCCCGCCCTTTTCTCTCACTCTTTTATCTGAAAACAACGACCTTTCCGACCAAATTGGTTGGCTCGGGACTCGAGGCCGTGATTAATCGCTCGCTTTCTTTCTGTATGTATCTCCCTTAGTTCGACTGCCCTCGCTACGATTCCTCTTTCTCTATTTCTCTTTAACGTTCCTCTTGTACCGATCAACCGCTACGGAACCTCGGTGCTTCGGTATATAGTGATAATCGGATAACTGCGATCCAGAACGCAATAGAGTTTCCTCGTTGCCAATGGAGGGGGCCCTTCCGAGTAAGAAAGGAGGAGGAAAAATGAGGGGGACCTCAGAAAAAAGTATACGTTCATTAGAACCTGGTCCGAAGCTACTCTCGACCAATGTTCGTCCGCTGAGTTCTTTCGCTACTCGCCTTTCGGTTACGAAGGTTCCGCTTGATCGTTCATAGAAACGGTAGTCACACCCAATTAAAGATGCTGCTACTTCCTTCCTCTCCCGGTCTGCCTTCAATTTCCGAATAAACGACGTGCTATTGTTTCAGGCAAAATTTCACTGAACGAGAAAATGTTCGCTTGCGTCATTTTTGCCCGTACACTTTCAACATTTTATTAATCTCCTTAATTTTTCAAAACGAATTACGCGTCGCAACGCTCTTTGCCGACAAAGATTTTTAATTCATTGTGTAGCGCTTTACGCGAACGCTTTTCCGCGCCAGACTTGAGCTGGTTACTCACGAATTGATTATTTGTCCGACGGTTTGTGGCGGTCGTTCCCTCACAGTTTTCTAGTTCAGGGATGATTTGTTCATTCGTTTTCTGATAAATAATTATTTACTCTGTACAAAAAAGTGGTAGTTGTATGTTTGTATGCCGGGTGCTGGGTAAGGACAGGATACTTTTGAGAAAGCGTACTGGAGGTGCGAAATGAGAGAGTGGTGAAAAATGGAATGAGTAGGGACTACCAATGGAAGTAAGAAGTAGGAATGTTTAATACGTTGAACGCCCAAAAGTCGTAGTTGTATGTAGCCCCTGTGGCTATGTTTCCCGGATGACAAATGAAATTCTTGTAAACTACCTACAAAAATCCTGGGTCAATCGAACGAAGGAGAGTGTCATATTTCCATTTGTTAATATTTCCAATCTGTCTATTTTGTATATGCGTGCCCGTCATTATTGTGATACAAAAGGAAATTATTGTAAACTACCTACAAAATCCTGTTTCAATTGAACGAAGGAGAGTGTCATCCGGAAAACATAGCCACAGGGGCCGTCACCCTAGTACGGGTGACGTGGCGACGAACGTGTTAAGCAGATGACGTGTGTGGTCCTATCGCAAACGGTGATTGTGTAGTAAGGATGGCTTAGGTTCAGTGAAAAAGGATTAGGACGCACTACGCATGGATGAGGGGTGACAAATATGTGAAGAGAATTGCAGGTAAAAGGGACGAAACTATTACAGTAAAGGAATAATGAGATAACATATGCAGATACGTTTTCCGTCCTAAGATTCATGATAGTAGAATTAAAATACGCTGTTTATCATTGTCTTGTCTTGATACAACTGGATATCCTTTATTATAATATGAGAATTAAGTACTAATTCTTTGTTCTGCATTTCAATTTATATTCAGTGTAGCTATTTTTCGTCGAGATATAATTATGAAATCGGACGGGAAGTGACATTCATGGAAAATCGTCAAAAGCCGAAAGGATGAGATACTGTCACTTAGGATATTGCAAAAGAACGAAGATCTTGTCATATTCTGTAATACGACGTATAATTTAATAAAAGTGCCTGAAACAGTGGACAATTTTCAAAGATAATAATTGAAAGAAAATACTTCTAAGTTAATAAGATGTGGGGTTACAAGTGAGAAACAGTCGAGTTACAAATACAAAGGTTCGTTCATATAGGAATAGTAATCGTCTAGCTTTCGTAGTCAGGACATGCCATGAAGCAGAGCTTTGTCGCTGATGCATCCTATAATCATATTATACAAGGTATCAATAAAAATATTACTTTTTACAAAGCCAATAGGCCTCGAGCCTTGATCGAATAGAGTACTGCGAGAATTGAGGCTTACAAATGTGGAAAATATTTTTCAGGTACGCGAATCGAAATACTATCTGTTTGATTGAAACATGCAAGTTGTTGGGTATTAATGCATAAACGAAAAAAAGGTTTACTCTGCATCGACCTCATAATAAAACGTGGACTAAATTCGGTACTTCTCTAAGAATGTTTCTTTTACTGAATTAGCAATGTTATTAAAGTTAGAGGTACGTTTTTCCAACAACAGTTTTTTCCACAGCGCGCGATGAAAAGAAATACTTTAAGAAGATATAGTATAGTTTGGTCAATGAGTCATGGAACAAAATTGTGTTTACAGTACAACGATTAGCATAAGTATATCTCACAACGTTGTTTCCATTGAGAAAAGACTGCAATGTCTTGGCATCTCCGACAACAGCAACCAAGGAATGGTAATTAGAAGATTAATTGTTTTCTAATTTGTAATATTTCTTTGCTTCCTTTTATTACCTTCTTTAATGATCGCGCGTTGCCAGAATTGAAACAAGCTCCTAGCGTCTACCCGCCAACATTCAACGTCTAATTAGTAGCCAAATATGTAAGTATTAATGAGGTTTAGGTATAGCGAGAACTACATAATAAAAGAATTTTGTGATTAACGGCAAATGTAGAAACGCGTGAATCGCTATCCAATCTAAAGTTAATCAGAGGATTAAAGGAATTTAAGGTATTTATATATTTGTCAAATAATGGTATTTGTCCGATAATCATATTTTATTTCGCTGGGTCTTGCATACCTATAACTGAGCTGGTTTTCCGAGTCGTTGCCATGCAAACGTCTCTTGTCCCAGCCACACGTGCGTCATTCCATTTCGATCAGCCACATGACGCATTATCACACACCCTTACAATAAATGCGGTTCGATCGTAACGGAATGTCACTAATAAGGTTGCCATTTCGCGAAGCCTTCATATTCAGACCCAGCACATTCAAGTTTGATACCAGCAGAATTATTGTCCAGTATTGGGAATGCAAACTGCAAGTTTCCGGCTACTCAGTTGCATGGTACATGATCCTTTATTCGAACTTGCACGGATATTTTCCAAAACATGCAACATTTGTAGAACTTAGCACAATATCGATTGCTATGAGGCTCTATCATTGTCAGAGAGATGTGAAACAGAATCTTATCACTCGTATCATAATTTAATTACATTTTAACTAACAAGGGGAGGATTGGGGTTGCGGGTCACCGATTTTCTTTAATTTTAACACAGGCCATCTTCAGCCGAAAATATCGGACATGTGTTTTACCAAAAGTGGCAACACTCCCGCATTCTTGAAGAAATCGGAGTCAAAAATTTTGAATACATAGAATTTAAATAAGTTAACATATAAGGATTTATAATTCAATGTTCGAAATGTATAGTATGTCAATATAATTTGCTCATGTTTTATAGGTCATATAATATTGATTGGCGTTTTCATGTTTTTTTTATGTTGAACCGTGGATACAGAGGTTATCTTATCTAGTAGTAGTATCGTAGTTCCTTACTAATTGAGGAATTATATATCGTACTGTTATGATGTTTCTGGAAGATACGTTTTAGATTTACTACTGCACTTTGAAAGGTAATAGACGTGGAAATCAAGTTATGTGCGTGTCTCCTTGATAAGACGTTATACACCTTTATCGCTAAAACATTGACACTTTTTAGGGAATGCACAACAATTTCTCTCGCGTAATCACAATACGCGGAGAAAGTAATTAAAGTGACTTACTATCGATATAGATGGGAATCTTCTTTAATTCTTTTGTGTAACTGCTGTTACAATAAATTCAGATATGTATAAGTCAATAAAGTGAAGTAACTTTTAATTTCGAAAGCTGATGTAATCTGTTTTTGATTTTTCGAAATTGCTGATTTGTGATCCAATTTGTGACTTTTCGAAATTGCTGACTGTACGACTGTGCATGAGGCGAGAAACGACGTTCTGTCACTATAAATTGATGTACGTATAATCGCATCGCTGTGGCGCATGACGATCGTAGCACTGAAAAAAGCACATATGCGACACTTGGTTTAAGTTTGTATTATAAATGTACATGCGTGAATTGAATGGTTGTAAGTTACGAGCGAATGATTGGCGAATGGAAAAGTTCAACCCAATGAATAACTGAGAAAGACTATTTGAAGTTCGGCAGGAAGGACAGTTTAAAGAAAGAGTGGAGTACAGTATATATGAAAAGTCAGCGACAGAAAACAATGAAATTGAGGAAGAAATTTTTAACGGATTTAAAAAAATGTCTTGTTTTTAAATGGCTTATTTTAATTTTTTCCACAAAATAAGTAACACAGGTACACAAGTAACACAGAATCCAGATTAGATGTATGACGTACCACTGTTAAAAGTTATTTCATCTTTATATGTATATGAATTTCACATTAAACTTGAATTTACGAAGTGAGATTATTTTAATAATGCGCAGTGAGGTTTATCAAAACGTATCATAACATTGCATATCTGATAAAAAAAAGGTACTTACTATGCTTTTATCTGCAAAAAAATCAATAACTTCATTTTCATCAACAAACATTTTTCCAAAATCATTATCTTTGTTGCATATTAATTCCTTCATAGCATCTAAATTGTATATTTATATTGCAATATATATACATACATAGCTCTTGTTATAAGTCCGCTTTTGGAAAACAATGAGTCGATCGTAATTTTAAATTTTATTTTTATGTTTTTAATTACGCAGTCAATGGTGTATAATATTCCATAAAACAAATCGCACGATGAGTAACTGTGCAACTCCTTTAAAATAGCAAAGATTTTGGATTCGAAGAAATTGTACCAAGAAAGGATCATTTATATGCTGTTTAGACATTAAAATGTACAAAACTGTATGACAGAACATATTCAGTTTAATGCTCTTTAAGGAGATTTAAAGCTTTTGGTCCAGTTACAAAGCAAAGGACTATATCTACCTACAAAGAGCAAAATCAATATGTTGCCACGATACACAATTTGTTAAAATTGTAAGCGGTATAAAACAATCCCAACTAAAAAAAATCATCCCTGTTCTTCACTTAATTTATTAATTATTCCTACATAATGAAATTTAACAACTTTACACTTAGAAGAAACATTACCAAAATGTATAAATATTTACTAAAATTGTTCAGTTGTTTAAAACGCCAATCATTCAATATCTCAATGTACGAATAAATTAGCTGATCGAAATTTCAAAAAGAATGTCTGAAGTATTCGTATCGTTCGCTAAATCGTGATTAGTGTAGTAGACACTTTGTTATGAGATCTTGTATTCATAACAAAAAATCAATTCTTAATTCCTATGCGAATCCGATTAGTTAATGTATCAGCCTTGAAATCGGACAAGAGTATAAAGTATTTCCGTCGTTCAACTTTATTTTAATACTGTATATTTGAACAAAGATTAACACCAAAATATTGTCTTGAAAACTATTATCACGACAGTTTCTCATGTCATTGTAGCTGAAATCAAACATAAACGACTAAAGAAGACCACTACTATGGTGCCCCTTGTTTCAATTTTGATGTGTAATATTCTTTACAAAGAAGCTATTTCAAGACAGTTGAGCAAAATATGCAAAAATGTGTCCTAAGCAAGATTAGGCATATAGAGGATAATTATGATATAACGTTATTTAATAAAAATTGTCGGAATTACTCGTAATTAGTAATTTATTGATTTATGTTTATCAGTTATATGATGGCATATGCCTGTCAATGCAAGATAAATCAAATTTAGCATTTCATTTCTGTAAGCTGTAATATGTAGCTATACACAAAAAAAAGTAATCAAATAACAAATGCATCAAAATGGAAACAAATGGAGAGTGACAGAAAAATATGTAATAAGGTCACACCATTCCTAACGACTAAATAATTCCAATGATAAGCGAAATTATATTTCAACAAGTGTATGACTTTGTTGTTGATATTTTTTCGTAACTAAACGCATATAAATTGCTTAAATATGTGATTAATGTCAACAGATTTCTTTGCTGCAATCTCTATTAACCTACATAAAAAAATACGCTACGCTCATCGGAACGTTTCACTTTCTTTTCGAAAATTTGCAACAGTTTAGTCACGATACAGGGTCGCACGTACGTGATTGCCCACTAAACTCAACATTCATATAATTGTAACTTTCCTCAATAAAATACTTTGAATCGGTCCATGCGATAAAGGTTCTATTTCATATCGAAATGAGCTTCGACAGCAATAACTCCTTTACTTGAGCATTTATTATCGTTTTATATAGCCAAGTACTGTTACTCAAGTTGGTTCCGTCTCCAATTTATTCAAGTTATCAACAAACACTTTACGGAAGCGTAGGAGGAATGAGAAAACCTGAGCACATGTGCTTCTTTTCATGTCCTTAATTAAACTGGGAAAAAGCAAGTAGTGCATTTCATGCCTCTGTCATTAAACCGTCTGTCGTGATGTTGGTCAATATAGCAGCAGTAGCAGTGGTAATTGATATTCCAGCTAATTGATTTGCAGGTTTTCTAATGGATCTCGTTTAATTACATTGGAATGCGCCCGACGTACTTTAATTATTTAGCACATTTTGCGCTGGATTGCGCTCCGGTCGTGTAAAACATGTCCAGATGAAGCGGATTTAAAATGGTTCGTATAAAGTTTCACCGTCGCACGAATAATACGATGCCGTTTCGCTGTAAATATCATATAGATAACCTTATTGAAAATAAAATCTCCATGTGTTTCTTAATATTTGTGGCCATTTACTTTTGATTCGGATGTTCATAGGAAGGAAATCTGTCACGTTATCCTACTGAATGATGCAACCGATACTTTTCGATAAAATCATATGCCCCCAAGGTATAAACTCAATCCAGCGAAAATCTGTCGGGTGAAGCAGATTCCGTTTTGCAGCGAGAACGCATGTCAAAGCGTAAATACCTCGCGGCAACTGTGTACGCACTGAAAAATACTGCAAAAGAAAATATTCTTATTATACTCGTGCAGAATGGTTATGTCATTCAAAACACGTAATTGCGCCGCTGTTATATCGTTCTAAAGGAAAGCATGATAATTGACGTTTAGGTAAAAACTTGAACAGACAAGGTATGGACATAACTTATGTTGCCTCGATACAATTAAGCCCTATTCATTACTACATGCTATTCTGTTTTTATATAAAAACAAAGCTCGCGTGCACAACGAACTAAATTATGTGAGATCATTTGAAGTTGGAAACAATATTGTTTATGCGAAGAGCTCGATATTTAGAAGATTCTAATTAGACAAAAGTCTATGACGAAGTTTTTGTTACTGTCATACATTCTCATCTAATTAGGTATTTCAAGATCATATGTTCACCATATTCCAATCAACTTTTGTTACTGAAAAATCAATCAAATTTTCATAACATGTTATTAAAAGTAGGATGACTTAGATATTTTTTCAAATTTCAACACATGGGAAGATCCGGCGTATAAAGTGATACAAAAATGAATGTTGTCGTTATAGCTCAATATAGCAACTTGTCACAAAGTTAGACAATACATCCCGCATCCATGCCAGCCACCTAAGACTTTGCACAAATGCGCGTACGAAAAGAGAGTAGATTGACAACTGTTCCTCTTTGAACAACATCCCGTAAACGTATTGTTGAATTAATAAATTAACAGCGTATCAAGTATTCTTATGACAATGTCAGTTGCTGATAGGTGAAGACAGGTAAAGTTGGAAAATGAAACGTGCATGTACCCTCCGCCTGTACCGGTGGCAAGCGCACGGTATACATAAATGAAGCACACACAGGAGCCTGCTCATAGGCATATACGCCGGTGTATCAGGAATCCCTGACTCCCGTGACAGAGCGGAGGGTTCGATTTGATCGCATTGCATTGCGAGAACACAGCTTTGTATCGGTCGTGGCGAGATTCGAAAGTAGATTGGGGAAAGAGCCGGTGCAAGCGTGCGGCAGACAGGGGAGGTAATACATACAATCTCCCTTGTTGTCTGGTACCAAGTTCCCGACGAGAAAGAGACAGAATAACGGAGACATTGATAAGGCGCGTGTGTGTATGTATGTGTGGATGTACGTGTACGTTTGCGCGCACGCGCGGATAAAGGAGTCAGAGAGTAGGAGACAGGGTGTTGGTGCCCGTTTATTGTGTGCGTGCGTGCGTGCGCCCTGTGATCGTGTGGGTGTGTGTGTTTGGGAAAGAGAGTGAGACGGGTTGCGGGGAAGAGAAAGAGAGAGAGAGAGAGAGAGAGAGAGAGAGAGGACCAGGGATGGGGTATCTGTTAGAAAAAGAAAGAATGAGAGGGACGACGGCAACTGAGCTTTGGAAAGCGTGGCAGCCGGGACAAGACTTAAAAACAATCCCAAGAGCGATGCCAACGAGAACCAAACTAACCCCCAGGTTCATGCAAAGAGGATCAATGGTAAATAGAATGCATATAAAGAGAAAAGTTAGGTGTGGTGCTTAAGTCTGCGCGTCAATGTGGACAGACGGGAATGTACTCTGCATCAGGATGACTTTTGGATGTTCCTGTGCTCGCCAAAAGGAAGAGAAATTACCCTGTCAAAGAGGGACTTTGTCGTATTAGCGCATGTATCCGTCACGTTTTGAGGAGACGGCATACGATGGCCAACTGGTTACGCGTTTTACGAAAATAACGAACTTACAAACTCTCTTTCTTTTAGTTGTGGAATCTTAAACAAGGGACTAAGGATTCGTTAGGGGGCGAATCGCGAATCACATACTTACGTATTTTGTTACACAGAGTTATACAGGCGGTCCACGATTTTCACGCATAATTGATTGAAAATGTTTGCGAATGTTAGATGTTCAAAGGTAGAGGAATGGAAAATGATATGCACCAAAAACTGTGTTTTAAAGTATTTATCAAAATGTATACATAATGAAGTTAAGGAAGCGTGTTTAAGTGCTTTCAGGTGTTTCCAGTATAAACTTGTCAAGAGTTAGTTGAATACCATCCTTTTTTCCTTTTCATTCATCCGTTCTCCACTGGGATCACATTTTTCCATGATACTTAAAAATTTGTCAGAATGCATGGAGGCTTCATTCATATTTTTAATTGACAAAGTCTGGAACTTTTTATCAGCTTCTTTTTCCTCCCTTTCACTATATATTAAATAATTACTCAGTTGTTCCTCATTTAAGTATTGAATTGACAGAAGTACTGAGGGGGTTTCAGCCAAATCACTAATATCTTCATTGTTGAACATCCGTGTTTACTTCATTCCTTAGACTATTTATTTCACATGCGATAGTTTCCGGTGTTTTTTCAATAGTTAAATTTAAAAACATGTACAAAATAGTGAATTGTGCCAAAGTAGAATGTGCGAAAGTCGGAGGCCGTCTGTATACGACGTATGAGGTGCCTCATATGCTGCTCGCTATTTAATGGAAGTACCTGAAAACTTTAAACAGTTTAGTTACATTGTTTAGATAATGCAAAACGGCCCGACGATGATAAACTTTACGCTTACTGTATGTTTTATTATTACTGTTTAATCAGTATTATTATAATGGCAGCTGTTGAACATATTCTTACTCTTCAAAGGCAATAAATGATCTGTGTCTTCGGACACTTTAAGATTGTTCCAATGCTCAATCTTTTATAAATACAACATAGATGAGAATGATGATTAAAACTTAGCGTTCTTAGCTGGTTTTCCTATCCTCAACACGTTATCTATTTTGCATTCGTACAAAACCATTTATGATAAAATTATGCACTTCTCTACATAAATGCTCTTAACCAGACAAAAGATAATTTCATACTACACATTTTTCCCATAATAATCATTAGCACATTATTTTTACTGGTCAATAGCTTAATTATCAACCAATACCAACCATGGAATGAATTTTCTGAAATGGCAGTTTCAAGTAACGTCTAATTTAAGAATATGCTGTTTAGCATCACTCTTTAAACAACATTTAAAAAACGTCTTATAAAATAATTGCTGGGTTGTTCTTATTTAACTTTCCCGGAAAAATGTAAAAATGAACAGTAATTTCTGTCAAAGAAGATCATAAATTATTAAATGCACAAATGGATGTACCTTGCGCTTTCTGTTAAAGATAAACCGGTTTCTTAGAAAAGCCTTTCATTTTATAAATGGTGTATTCTAAATACCGCACTTTCGAACTTGTAATGAAATCGTCAATGAATCTTATAAATATTTGTTTTTGAACTTTTCGCAGCCTTTTTGATATTTGTTTTCGTGTCATTAGCAAAGAATGTGAAAAGTGACGAACGTACTGCTTTAGCTAACTAGATGTCAATAGTTCTTTTACAGTGCAAACAAAGGATACAAAATGTTAATTGTATCACGAAATTCTTAAAATTATTCTCGGACCTATTTTTTTTTATTTCGTTATTTAGTGTCGCGTCGACCTATTTTTATTCCAATGCATTCACCACATTTGTGTAGCAAATAACAATCTGCGATAATTGCTATGTTATTGAATATGTACTTAATGCCATTTAAAAACTAACGATAGTAACAAAAACGTCGAATAAAGAAATTATATAACGAACACATTATTTGAAACATTTATGCATACCACGCATACAAATAATTTCACCGTTTGCATCACCCGTTAACAAAACATTGAACGGACGCGCGCATCCTTTTTCATTCTCTTTTTTTTCTATTAAGTTGGTTGCAACAGGTTAGCAGATATTGTAACAGATACAATAGGTTTACTTATATTTTAATGTTCTTTTGAATACATTTTTAGTACAGCAGATTCCCATGTAATCCGAGTCTCTGTAATGCGCAAAAGATAATACGACTACTGTCCTCATACAACGCGATTCTTTGTAGGATCCGCTGTGTAATAAAATGATAAAATATATGCGTCATAAAGTGACATTTATTTTATTTGGTTGGTTGGTAACATATGTTTTATCTTTAAATCGGTAGTGTGTGTACGTAAAATTATTTATTAGAACTGCTCCCAGTGCTAAAATAGAAAACAGAAGTTACTGTAACGATTACTATTCTTCACGGTATCTTTGTCAAATTGTATTATAGTAATTCAGATGTTTTGCATTGGTGTTCTTGGTTGTCGAAATACGCTACATTTTCTTTCTCCTACTATGCGAGACACAATGGGTACACTACGGAACGTGACGCAAAAGTGTCCAACTTTACAGACGCGAGTACGGTTTCATTCATAAAGGTACGACTTTTAATTGTTTGAATTTTAAATTCGATCATTTTGACATGTATATCGGCTTTAAGTTTAGAAAAATATGGACAATTTATTCATTATAATATGTGCACACTGTTCAGTAATTACAATTTGAAAGGTGTACAATACAGAAACAATTTTATTCTTCTATCTTTTTTAAGGATATATTTTAGTTTAATTGGAAATACTAGTATTGTCCGAATCGAAATTCGTATAAAGCGTTTTTTGAATAGATCTCGTAACGCAGATACGTATTCCGTTACAAGAAATTATAGAATTTACGAAATATTGCGCTTTGGATTAAGTGAGTGTGCCCTAGTAGCACAAAATATTAAATAGATATGTATCTGATATTAAAAAGATATTCAATGTCTTTTTAATATTTAAATATGTAACAAATATTTATTTTATATTTAAAAACAAATATTTTTTTACAAATGTTTATTCAATATTCATTTCAGATTTAAAACGAAATATTTTTTTACAAATGTTTACTGAACATTTATTTGAGATCTAAAAAGAAATATTTTGTTACAAATGTTTATTCAATATTCATTTCAGATTTAAAACGAAATATTTTTTTACAAATGTTTACTAAATATTTATTTTAGATGTAAAAAGAAATATTTTTTTACAAATGTTTATTTAATATTCATTTTAAATTTAAAACGAAACATTTTTTTACACATGTTTACTAAATATTTATTTTAGATGTAAACAGAAATATTTTTTTGCAAATATTTATTTAACACGTTGCGTGCCATGGGGGTCACCGGTGACCGGCGCAGCCAAGATTATTAGAACACATAATTCGAGTGAATTTTCAATGTTTTTAAAATTTTTCAATATTATCATCGTTTGTCGGTCGACGTCAGTCCGTCTGGTGGTGGGGGTCACCAGTCACCAAAACTAAGTCGCTCCGTTTGGCCATGGGGGTCACCGGTGACCCCAAAAAAAATTATTGCATTATACGCTCTTATATACTAAAATTTACCTGTTGTGCAAAAAATTTCGAAAAAATATGTAAGGCATAATAAGAAATTCACGTTGGCCAGACGCGGCGGACACGCAAAATCAGCGTGGCACGCAACGTGTTAATATACATTTTAGATTTAAAACGAAACATTTTTTTTACAAATGTTTACTAAACATTTAAGTATTTGAGATCTAAAAAGAAATATTTTTTACAAATGATTATTTAATATTTATCTTAGATTCGAAAAGAAATATTTTTTACAAATGTTTATTTAATATTTATTTTAGATTTAAAACGAAATATTTTTTTACAAATAGTTATTTAATATACATTTTAGATTTAAAACGAAACATTTTTTTACAAATGTTTACTAAACATTTAAGTATTTGCGAGATCTAAAAAGAAATATTTTTTACAAATGATTATTTAATATTTATCTTAGATTCGAAGAGAAATATTTTTTACAAATGTTTATTTAATATTTATCTTAGATTCGAAAAGAAATATTTTTTACAAATGTTTATTCAATATTTATCTTAGATTCGAAAAGAAATATTTTTTTACAAATATTTATTTAATATACATTTTAGATTTAAAATGAAACATTTTTTTACAAATGTTTACTAAACATCTAAGTATTTGAGATCTAAAAAGAAATATTTTTTACAAATGATTATTTAATATACATTTTAGATTTAAAATGAAACATTTTTTTTACAAATGTTTACTAAACATTTAACCCTTTTAGCACCGAACGATGATATATCGTCGTTCGGTGCACTCGCCAGAAACACCAACGACGATATATCGTTGCGCCTCCGTTAGAGCCTTATTATACTCATCACAAGAGATCTGTGTTTAAGTATAAATTCATAAAATGTTAAAATGGTTCATATTCAATGCAACACAAATGTTTATTAGATCAGCTTTTTGAATTTTGTAAATATCACGCCTACTTTGGTTTTTACGAGCATTTTCGCAAACCTCTACAAATTCGTCGATTCAGCCCGGTATTCTTCGCCTAGGTACGCTCTTTTCGCTCGGTGCTAAAAGGGTTAAGTATTTGAGATCTAAAAAGAAATATTTTTTACAAATGATTATTTAATATTTATCTTAGATTCGAAAAGAAATATTTTTTACAAATGTTTATTTAATATTTATTTTAGATTCGAAAAGAAATATTTTTTTACAAATATTTATTTAATATACATTTTAGATTTAAAATGAAACATTTTTTTACAAATGTTTACTAAACATCTAAGTATTTGAGATCTAAAAAGAAATATTTTTTACAAATGATTATTTAATATACATTTTAGATTTAAAATGAAACATTTTTTTTACAAATGTTTACTAAACATTTAAGTATTTGAGATCTAAAAAGAAATATTTTTTACAAATGATTATTTAATATTTATCTTAGATTCGAAAAGAAATATTTTTTACAAATGTTCATTTAATATTTATCTTGGATTTAAAACGAAATATTTTTTTACAAATGATTATTTAATATTTATTTTAGATTTAAAACGAAATATTTTTTTACAAATATTTATTTAATATACATTTTAGATTTAAAACGAAACATTTTTTTACAAATGTTTACTAAACATTTAAGTATTTGAGATCTAAAAATAAATATTTTTTACAAATATCATACCCAACTAAATTATTTATTAAAGGGTTTAAAGGATATTTTTCCCGAATATAAAATTCCAGGTGATGCTCGTACTTTATTAAAAACTGAGCGATCATCTCATATTGTATCGTGTTTAAGTAAAAATAAAACAGCAGCACAACTTAATTATTTTGGCATAAGGAAGCACATAATAACTTTATTACAAGCAGAAGATGTATTTCTAGAACTGAAAGAAAGTTTTACAATAAAATTAATTCTTAATATTGACGGTATCCCAATTTCAAAGAATTCTCGGACAAACAATTTTGGCCTATTTTATGCAAATTAGTTTTAAATAATTATATTGTATCTCCCTTTTCGATTGCAATTTTTTACGGCGATGCAAAACCGGATTCGTTGCCTGATTACTTGGATGAATATACGCGCGAATTGTACGATGTTTTGAAAAATAGAATTTTCTGCAATAATATTACATTCAAAGTCCTTATAATTTGCTTCACATGCGATGTACCCGCGAGAGCTTTTGTAAAAAATATTAAACGACACACAAGTTTACACGGTTGCGAAAGATGCACAGAACAAGGTAAATTGTATAGTCACCGAATTATACATGAAAACCATAATTAATGCTGGTGCACGAACACATTGTGATTTTGAGAATTTTATTGATATAAATCATCATAAAAATGAGCATAGAACTCCAATATTAAATATAAGCCAATTAAATGTAATAGAACATTTTGCTCTTGATTATATGCATCTGTGCTGTTTATGAGTAATGAAGAAACTACTTCATTACTGAAATAAGAAACTTGTGAAATATCTTGTGATATATCTATGATTGATATATCTATATAAGTAACTTTGTGAAATATCTGCTTTCATTCTTGTGGTAATTTTTTAACACGTTCGCCGCCAGGTCAGGCATCGACGACGCGCTCGGCAGTCAGCGCGTTAAATGTGACGGTGCAAAAATACCCTGTAAATTTTTATCCGTTGAGTTGCGCCTCATATATTATTGGACAAAAAGTGCTTGTATTCAAGTGTTCTACCACCCCTAAATTTTCTCTCTCAAATTCTGGCTCACCCTGTATGTAGCAAGGTGGACCCCCCCCCCCCCCCCCCCATTTTGTTCCATCGCTTCTTCAGACGCTCTAAGAAAATCATGTACTTTGTCGTCCCGTGATATCCACTTTAAAAGAATTTCAAAAGTGAAACCTATTATATGATCTTCCTCTATGACAAGAGAATAAATGTTTTTTTTATGTTCAGCAATCCTAGTCTTAAGCTGGCAAATAGCTTAATTCGTGTGGCAAAGAAGCGCAGTACAAGCGGGGAAACCGATAAATGACGTGTGATTGTTGTGCAATTGGAAGCAAATCTTTGATTTTCGGGAAAACTCGGGATTTTTGGCAGAACATAAATGTTAAATTTGGTGAGGGGTCACCGGATATCGTGTGATAGCCCAGGAACGTACGAGAAAGAGGCAATATTGAATCTATTAAAGGCTCTCTCTTTTACAACGTCAACATTTTATCTACTAATACTGTCTTCATAGAATTATAAACGTATGATTCAATTACTTTAATCTACCAGCTGTTCGGATTGTGATTGTAATTATCTGACCAATTAATATTAAGGTTTAAGTGACCCCTCTAACAATAGGTCCCTTTAGCGCAGCAGGAAAACGCAGTACGCACCAACAGCGGGATCCCGAGTTCAAATCCCGTCAAGTGTAAAAAAGTTTTCAGTTGTGTAACATGGCCAGGTCATGTACAACGGCTGAATCAATTAACAACATAATGTTCGCAAATAGTGAATAATTCCCTGCTTTCAAATTTTCTTATTTTTTTAAAATTCAAATAATATTCAATGTTATTTGAATATTAAATACATATTTTTTAAATATCTAATCAATATTATTTGAATATCTATTTTATATGTGTTGAATATCTGTTCTATATTCTCCGAATATCCAGATCTAATATTTTCTGAATATTAAAAAGTGTCGCCAAAAAAATATTTTTTTAATATTCGAAAAAAATATTGTACTAATATTTTTGTGCTATATGAATTCATATATCTATTTTATATGTTTTGAATATTTATTTTATATGTTTTGAATATCTGTTTTATATGTTTTGAATATCTATTTTATATGTTCTGAATATCTGTTTTATATGTGTTGAATATCTATTCTATATTCTCCGAATATCCAGATCTAATATTTTCTGAATATTAAAAAGTGTCGCCAAAAAAATATTTTTTTAATATTCGAAAAAAATATTAAACCAATATTTTTGTGCTACTAGGGTGGTAACAGTTTTGTCCAAACTTATACTATGTCCAAAAGTGATATGTTTAAAAGTGTTCAATAATCTTCTGAATAGTAATTCTTTAAATTGGTTACATGGAATCAGTGATAGACACACGCAACATTTAAAAATTACTGTGTGCATGGCTTTTGTTTCAAACTCAAAGCGTCTGTCGCTCATTGCAACATATACAACGGTTAGTTTACAAAAATAAAACAAAGAAGCGACAATCAACTTTATGAATACATTCAACATTTGTTTTCTACTATAAAGGGCGTCTTATCTAATGCAGCTTTCTTAGACACCTTCAATGATTTTTCATTCGGACGAATAAATGTCTCAAGAAGAACATATTTGAATCTCAAGGGCAAATGCTGTTGTCAACCAAAAAATTCGTAATATTTGGGAAGTTGATGCAGTTAAGTTTCCTGATTTTAACTTGGGACGTGGAGGATAAATTATGACATGTGCGACACCAAATTATCTCCACAGATGCTAGTAAAAAAAAATGTACTCGTAACAATACATTGAATCATTTACCACTTTATTGACCTCATTATTGCAGAAGTATAAAAATGGTTCTGATGCGAACAATTTGCAGATTTCTTATATTTTACGAGCTTATGCCAATTTTTATTGCTTTATCATGAAAGCTTCTCTTGGCTTAATTTCATATTCTAATCAAATTAATCATAAATGACAGTTTCTCCGATATAACTGTTCTAATGATAGACGATCTATCATTTCCAATGATTATCAAATTTGTACTACTGCTTAATTACAATTAAATGTTAATTCGTGGAATTTGTTTCTATACAAACAGGTGACTAATATTATATAACAAATTTAGCATGCCAAAATATCAAATGTAGTCTGTATACTGATGTATTTTTTTAACATGAGGCCAAGATTATTTTAGTGGAATCACGCAAATTCAGCGGCTGCGTGTACAGCTTATGATTACAATTAACGTGTTGTCTTTGAACAGAAGACAATTAACAATATACAGAATTGCAATTACGAATGTTCAGCTTTTAGTGTTATAAACACAGTATACCTTCCGTAAACAACATTTTATGGTTTTATGTTTAGGTTGACCTTTATCTATAAGCGCGTGCACCCACACAAGGAAAAATTAAAAAACCAGTTGTATGCTTATATCGCTGAAACAAACTTCATTAGGAACAACGTAGAGGTCTTATACGGTTCATTTTTATGTTTAAAGCAATCTTACAGAGCATTTAAAAAAATCAATTTGCACTCCGTTCTAAGAACTGCTCAAACGCAGACTTTTTTATCATTCCAACATGATGTTCTGAGTTTAAAATAAGTCATTATAACGACAAAATGATTTCTATGAAAATCAAAGTGAGGGTTTTCCAACTTTATTTGATGAATCGGTATAGGACAAAAGTTAGGTACATGGCTAACTTGAGATCGAAAATGTTATACGTATAGTCAAACTGTCAACCAGACCCGCTTTATTTCTGGAAAAAGGTGCCTTCAAACTATTATAATAAGAAATTAAACGATGGCAAAAAATTGAAATGCCAGTAAGTAGTTTCTCTAAAAGTTATAGGCCGGTAAAACATCACTGCGTAAACTATCACTCAAACTGGTAAATCAACCTTTAAGAAGTTACCTCTTCTTTTCTGTCTAATTCTTTTTCATGATATTTATTATTCCGCATAACAAAAGTGATAACATGAGTAATCGATTCCTCAGAGTGAATAATGTCTATTAAGACTGCAAAATGACAATCATCTTTTGAAAACTATACAGTCTTGCGCAAAATCAGCTGAAAATACGGAGAAAAAACCTTCTAACATTATTTTCCGCAATTACTCAACATTAGCATTTTGACTCTGTTCAGCCTCTCTATAACTAACATTTTAATTGGAAGATGAGCCTAAGAGCTTGCGGAACGATGGTCAGAGTCAGTCAAGTAATTGGTGGAAATTAGACATTATTTAAATGGTAGGTATGTTTTACCGAGACGGGTATGCTGATACGAATATATGAGAAAAAGTGAGAAACATATATAGTGATATGTTACGCGCTGCAAAAAAGATGATATGGTCGACGATGTGTCATCCGTTCGTCCGCCGACTTATTTGTTCGTTCGCATTCTTACTAACGCAACGGAATCCAGATCAACGGTCACGTATGTCTATCCCTTCGTACGGTTGACAAAAGAGTCGTAAAGATGTGAAGAGGTAAAAAGAACTCTTTCGGAGGAAGAGAGAAAGGTGCTTATGGGGGTACGAGCTGCAGCAGTGTTGATAACGACTCGCCAGCGTTCATATTTTACGCGCCTCTCATCAATAATTCATACCGTGAATAATGCAGTACTGTTTCACGTTACTTTATACTGGCTTCGTACCCTCTGCGTCCCATGTCGCTCTCCGCGGACCTCTTTCTCCCTTGTGGGTCCTCTCCGGCGATATTTCTCGCCACTCTGTTTCCTTCCATCCCCCTTTTCATACCGCGTACGTGCGCTATGTGCTTTTTCTTCTCTCTCCTTTACGCACTATTTTTCTACTCTGCTTTTTACAAGTGTTTATTTTCTTCCCTTTCTTCCTCGCCCTTTTTTTAATTTATCTCGCATCTCCCACTCGCCTCACCCCCATATTTCCCCCTCGACGCACTTTCGCCCAGAGATCATTGGAGATTTTTTTCCGAAATTAATTGTCTCCCATCACGAAATTTATCACTTTTATTGATTTCACTTGTTTCGGCCGCGTTGTATGCATACTTGACATCTATCCGCATTTCTCTTCATGCAATATTTCGACGAGGATTAAAAATATTCGAGCTGGATATTCCGCGCGCTCACTGGCTCTCCCGGTATTGCTCAACTCCCCGGAGTGTATTAGTCATGATTTATTGTCTAAACGATAGTCGACTGACAAATAAGGGTGACAAAATCGGGATTTCTTTGATTCCGGCACTTGTTGCTTTCAGGTATATCGTTCGTGTCACAGTTATCCAACCGTCATAGAGCCACAGTTAATAGGCAGTGACAATATATAAGGTGATGTCAATCAAGAATTATGTGCACGTTTCAAATGATCCTCATATCAGGTGATCAAAGTTCCAACATACACGTTTGATGACTGTATCCAGTAAGCAAACTTGTTTTAAAATTCTATTTTTGTTAACACAATTAAGACCTTGTATAGTTTATTCACAATTTGAATTTAAATCGCCATTGAACATCTAACCGACTGTTCGTATTGGACTTCTACATAATTGATTCATAAGATGGATAAATAATAGTGCAACAAACCACACAACAGTGTTTCGTTAAAAATATCAAAAACCGCCTAACGTTTTTTGACCGGACACAAACCTCGCAACGGTATTATGGTCATACATAGACACAGCCATACATTATAGAAGTTGAATGCTTCAGCAAACATACATTTTTCTATTCATAATTTTATCAACTTAGAGAATTATCTATTAAACTCTATTTTATTACTATTCCCTCATCCGATAATCATTTTTTCGAAATAAAACGTGTGACGTTGCTATAAATACAAACATTTTGGATTCTATGAAATCGATATGTCGTTTTTTATATGTAATGTTTTAACGCTTTTATTCATTCAATTCGACACTTTCAGTTCTGTTTCTATATTTGATAAGACCCAATTCTTCCGGGGAGCTGAATACTATTTTAGTTCGCGTCACTTTGTTGATAATATATTCGCCCTTCATCCCATCATGCCGGGTTTGTTAATTTTCTAGTTTTCACTTTATACCACTTCCATGTGGGTATGTTATATGAGACAGTTTTTGCAGGTTTTCAGTTACTTTTTCGAATTGCTCAATGAATTGTTGACAGGTTATGACACTGATGTAATGCTTAGATCTAAAAAGTACATTATTACAAGTATATATCTTATTCCATCGTGGGTAAGATTTAAGATGCTGCATATGTGTATCAAACTGTCGGGTCCTGTAACGTAAGTTCATATAAGACTGATTGCCTATTCCCAGAATCGATATCGTCCGCGATATTCCCTAAAGGAGTATGTGCACCGCTTCGACTGGCAAGTTGGTTGTCTCACAACGTTTGGCAAACTCATATTGACGTACGCACGCGGTTAGGGGCAAACGCTTGTCTGTATCAACGTTGCAGCTAGATACAGTTTACCGGGAAATTGCGTCACGACAATGTTGTGTGAAATGAATGAGGAATACATGTCGCTCGTCGATATCGCATCCTTCCGTGATACGACGGACAATAAACATTTTAAATCCCCGCACTGACAGATTCTTTAATTGTTAATAAAATTCTCTAATTGTTTTACACTTAAGGTTTACCCCGCTTCCTACACACTGGCATCATTCGATTATTTGTTTGTGCGAGCACTTACTTGTAAGCATAGATTACAAGTGGCAATCGATTTCACTGAAGTTCCGACAGTAATTGGAGTTCTCATTTTTAGGATCATGCTGCAATTGTAGAAATGTTACTACGACGTGGCACGTGTACTAAACGAGAATTAAATCCGTTAAGTAGGGACAGAAAAGGTGAACGTATGTTGGCTGCTTTGGCTCTGTAAAACTTGATACGCAGATAGTTATCAATAAAACATTATTTACGCAATATTTCATAATTTTGAAAATTCGAAGAAAGTAAACGATTCTCCGCAATTTTCAAAATTGTATATACTATATCGCGTACACATAAATAATTGAGTAAAATGAATGGTGAGTACGATTAGTTAAAAGAACGTTAGCGACGCAACGTTCAAGACGGTAAAACGGTAGAACAGCGAGAAAAACAGAAAGGGAGAAAGCAAAGAAAAACGTATGAGCGCCAAAGACGTGCAGGTAAAAAGAAACGTAGAAAGTGAAGATACAAGAAATCGCCGTACCTACAGAATGCTATAAATGCAAGGACGAATTGGATGTTGGGCAGAATCCCAATGGCTGTGGAACCAGAACCGTCGGAAGGTAAGTTGAAAGTAGGTGAGGGGGAGAGAGATGGGGTAGGTCGACGGCGTGACACGTGAGATGATGCTTGGACACGGGGGTAGAGACAGTGGATTTGCTAGCTCGTAGCTCCTGTTTGCTCACACCCAATCAGCTCAAACCTTCCTTCGTTTCGCTATCCCACCGTTTCGCCTTTTTGCCCGTACCGCACACTGATATTTCCTACGAACTTGTAGGCGCATGTATACGTACACAAAGGCGTACGCGGAATACCCCGCGCTTCAGTTACGAAACGTTTTCACTCTTTACTTATATTCCGTATGCCAGCCGTGTAGCAATATTTTTTTCTCCTAAGATGGCAAACGCGTTCAACGATGAGAGTAATTATTGACATGGTTTCGCAAAAGCCAAATCAAGATAATGTGAAGTTATTGCCTAAATATAACACCGTTTCAATCTGGACGGAGCAAAAAAAAATCATAATAACGCTTAATCATATGCGCAAACCTAATAAAAAAGAATACTCCAGCGAAAAATATCAATATCCTATCAACTTGATGACCAGGCTACTCGATTTATCATCGTTATTTATTATTTATTTTCTGTACTTTGAAAAATACACGTAACTGTAAATCCCGTACCATACTTTCAAAGAAGAAATGACCATGTTTTTCGAACACATAATGATCATTAGCGAAGTGTCAGTGACCGTCATTAGAGAAATTCCGACGGTGTGTACTCGATCAAGCGAAATGGATAGGAGACGAATTCGTTCTTGTTTCGAACTATATGAAAGTTTCCGCAAGGGATATGTGAACCAGAAGGAGTAACCTACGTAGAAAACTGAGTAAGAAAATGGGGAGGAGAGCGAGAGGGAGCGGGAATGAGATAGAGGTAGAGGAGGAAAAGCAGGAAAACGCCGTAGTGGGAAAACGTTTGAGGGACGGTCAGAACTGATCAGCAACGATGGTGTCGGCGAGGATGACCTCAGCGGTCGTGGGATTCCCGTGGGAGACGTCGGATAGCACGTTATTCGCCTACAAGTTCTTATACCGTTCGGGGACACGACCCTCTCTTGACCCCACGACCCCTCCCTCGCCCTCGTATCCTTTTGCTACGAGCCAGAGAAGACGGACCCTTCTTGGTTTGACTCAGTTATATGACGGTCGGTCGGAAATGGTCGTAAACGCTTCTGCTTCTTTTTCTCGCGCCAACTTTTTCCTCAGTCACGCCTGACTCTTCTGCGGACCTTTCTCCCAGCTTATTTTCAGCTAGACAATTATTGCTACGAGCAACGGTTAAAATAACCGACGATTCATGCTGAGTAAAGGGGGTTCTGGTAAGAGAAGCGAGAGTGTGCGAAGAGAGGAAGCGGGAAAAAAACAAAAATTGTAGGAAACTCTTCTTTCGTTTTTTTAGGCTTGTTTCGATCTTAAGGCATCCGTGCCAAATCTGTTTATCTGACAGGATCGCAAACAGATTCTCTGGGAGTGGAGAAGTCGTGACTTCGCTGAAGCGATTGCGGCATTCTCACCCCCGAACAAATGAAACAAAGTGACAATATCAACTCTTTACGCAAACATAACGCTTGCGAAATGTATTAAGAGATAAGCCGTAATCACCGATCCTGAGAATTATGTATTCTGGTCGCTGCTAATGATTAAAATGTAGCTACAAAAATATCTTTTTACACACAAATTGGTTTTACATCAATATTTCCTCCGACCAATATAAAGCGTTGGTTCGTCGATTATTCTATTCTTTATGTTGTATTTCTTTCCCGTAGTAGAAAAAACGAATTTCTCGTGCCTCTCTTAAATAATTGTATCATTTTTCTTACCAGTATACTTTGAAATTACGTTAAAATGCTTTCTTTCATATTTGAGCACCACTCAAGTTGTATAGTGGAGTGTATACGTGACATGTAAATAAACTGGAACATTAAAAGTTATTGTAACCTCCGACGCTGTAGATATGTCAATTGACAACGCTCAGGATATATTAGAAACGTCCAATAATGCTCCATAGTAATTTCATGGCAGATTTAATATTGCGTTACTGGTATGTATTTCTTTTGAAATACTTTTAGTTATTCTAAGATGGCTATTATATATAACGTTCAGAATTGGTTTACTAACAAGTTCAGAATGGTTAATGCACATTTGACATAAATGTGTATTTCTTATATACATAAACACATAATTCATAGTTTGTCAAAAGAGAACGATTATAACTAATTATTGTCCAGAAATCTGAAGTTGACCCAGACAAGGGAGTGATGAAGTGTGTGTTGGAGTGCGAGCGTATGAGACAGAACGGGAGTGTGAGGAAGGGATAAGGAAGAATCTGATTCAGTTTTGTGATAAGGAAGTGAGAAAAAAGAACGTACGTATCGGACATTGTGTGAAACACCCTTGTCTGGTACGGATTATGAAAAAATTAGTGTTAAGATCTACTGTTATATTGCGCCGCATCGTCCAGCTTTACTTTCAATTTCTATATTTCATTTTATTCTGGTTAATTAATTTCTTACAGATTTTTTTTGTATTTTTTTTGTATTGAAAGCTTTACGTCGCATCGACTACTGGGTCCTTAGCGACGGGGTTCTGTGTGGGATACATTATAAAGAATTTTGTTTTGTTTCTCCGTTTTAGTCATTCTACTTAACACGTTGAACGCCCAAAAGTCGTAGTTGGATGTAGCTCCTGTGGCTATGTTTCCCGGATGACAAATGAAATGCTTGTAAACTACCTACAAAAATCCTGGTTCAATTGAACGAAGGAGAGTGTCATCCGGAAAACATAGCCACAAGGCCGTCACCCAAGTACGGGTGACGTGGCGACGAACGTGTTAATATGTAAGTAGTTTCTCTTTATTCCTTCTTTTCACGACGCATAATATCGAATGTAAGTCCTACAACTCATTACGACGCATTGATATAAAATATACAATGAAATAACATGAAATATTAAACAATAACTAATCCTAAGTTACAGGTACTTATGCTTTTGCGATAAATTGAAAGCAACTCTTGTTACGCGTTATAAAATTTCTTAAGTGTAAAACTTAAAATATTAAACAATGCAGGTATCTTTATAGGTGTTCACATTGAATATTGTGAATCCTAACACACGTTTAAATGGGAAATAATTCTATTAGTTAACTTTGAGTTCCTGAGTTGAAAAATATGCTGTTTCATTCAAACAAAATTGTCCGGCATTAAAACCATTTTAATTTCAGCTGTAAATTTGTTTAATTAAATGTAATTCACCAAACGATGTTTTTGTGCTGAAGGGGAATATTTTATATGTTCTCTTTTTAATTTTATTTACCAATTTGGTTTCCCATGTCACCACACATATATCAGTGTGAATCGATATACGGTAATGATCAGTCACCAACTAGCAATTACCAGAGCACACAATGTTTAACGCGAATATAGAGTATGTATTCTTATTTTTAACCAATATTATTCAGGGTTTAGTTATGTTATTAAAAAGTTGCACTTTACTTCCGGAGCTAAAGTTAATTCTTTGTTGTGTCTCACTCGTGTCTGTTGTACTTAAACCAACGGCTTCCGACGTTTATGCTACAAAACCACCTTAAAAAAAAGTGTCCACGCATCCGTATCCTTTAATTGTAATTACGTTTATTTCCTTCTAGATATCATGGTATGAACATTAATTGTTTATCAAAAATGTTGGCGCCTCCCTAGGATCTGCGCCTCCCAGGTTGGAAACCGCTGACTTAAGCCTAACCACAAACAGTAGCGCCTCTACGAAAGAGGGGGAGAATGGTAAAGGGAAAGCCGCACTGGCTGACTTTCGTTTTACATTTCTACCACACTAATCATCCCAACACGTTTTTTCCATCTCCACACTCCTCTCTTTCTTTTCTTCCCCTCTTTGTTTTCTAAATAAATGAAAAATCATTACCTTAAGAACAGATTAGTTACGGCATATTTAAAACTTTGTTTATCGTGAATACCTTCAAGGCTTCAGAACTGCAAAATTGGAAAACAGTGCAAAGCAAAAGGAGTATTTTGAACCAGAATAAAAAAATCATTGTAAGTTCCATCAGTAATAACATGAAATATTATTGTGAAAAAACGTCAGAAGAACGCTTTTCTTAATAACAGGTTGTAAGTAGTAAATCATCGCTTTAATAACACTGTGAAAAGGCAATAAAGATTTATTAAAATCTAGCAATAATTCTATGCAAACCATTTTTTTGTTTAAGAAGTATACTCTCTCGAACGGGAACTAGGTACATAATGTAAATTACGGGCAGGTAGTAGATACGTGTTCATCTAGTACATTACCTTAGTTACGCATTCTATCGATTGATAGTAATTCTTCTTAACGCGTTTGTCGCTCAGTTTCTCGCGGCACCCAAATTCGATTGTCGGAACGCCAGAACGTAAACAAACCAATAAGCGGGATTAGCAACAATGCAATTCGAGTGGGCACATGCGTGGTCGGTGACCTAATGTTATCAAACCTTCAAATCATTACAAAGAATAAAGTATTGAGTTCCGACATAGGAAAACGATAAGCTCTTTGTAAAAAGCGAGGGATCACACTGCAAGTACCCCAGATTGTTCGTTCAGCCGGCAGGCATACTTCTTCTGACAAGCACCGCAGTGATTTTTTATCCTCAAAATATTCATTCACGGCGTAAAAGTATATAGATAATAAGGAGAATAGTGATAAAGAATTGTTTCCCACCGACTCTCCCACTTTTTTATCACACATCTTTGCATTTTTTTCGTTTTATATTTTTTCTAGCTCTCCTCCCGCCATCAGAATTGTAAATAAATTTATTTTATTTAAGCCAGTAAATTTTCAGTTCCCCCACACCCTCCTTTTCAACTAACTGTGCAGGAATAAAATTTATGCGACGTTCTGCTTACGACGGAATATGTAATGTAATGTATATATTGCCAATATTTTTATTTTGCTTGTTTTTAATTAACATTTCATGGCTTAGTTCTTTACCTACATAATTTTGAAATTTCAATGGAAAACCCTGTTCCCTCCTTACATACGCAAGTTCGATCCGCATATAGCCGTGCGTCTGGCCGAATATACACATACCGGCAGAGAAAATAGAGGCAAAGATGTCGTCATACGTCGCTGAATTTATCAAAATTTCGACCCCAGAAAGAAAATCGGGTGGAAAATTGTTAAGCTCGAGTAAACGGATAAAATTGATTGAATTCAATGGAAGGTCGTAGCAAAAAGCGCTGTATAAGTATGTATCTATGAGGATCCTCTTTTAGAACAACGGGGTGTGCACTAGCGCGCTTCGGTGATCGTGCGAGTGTTAGTCAAATCGCAGCATTGTTACACGCTTATGTACCCTAATTTAGCTAAAATATATCATTCTCAAGTAGACATGTCCTTCCTCTGCAGTCGTGCTCAGTGTCCCTACCCACTACTACGAGCAAAGTAAAACGTATAAGTACAAGGTGTACCTAAGATTTTCTCATTAATATTTGTCGTTACGTGTTTTTGGACATGTGCATACCTACATAAACTCAAACGACCACCATTATTATCGATGAACCATCCTTAATGGTCAGATACGACTTGCGTACAAGAGTCGTATAGTAGTCGTAGACACCTTTTGCCTTGAAAGTGAAGTAGGCAATAATAACTGAAATGCCTTGATACCGTAAAGACTCTTTGTTTGCTTAAATAATTATTGGTCATGTTGCGGAAAAAATTATTGTAATAATGCCAGTAGTGTGTATCCAAGTTTAGACGCTCAGCCGTCAGCCCTATCCCGACCATTACGTACGCACGCGCATGCGTTCTCTTATACTCCTCGACAGCTATCTCTATTGTATTCTATTGCTTCACTAACTCGGACGACTTTGTAACTGCACAACCAGGATAACCTTATTAACTATTACGTGTCTGCTCTAGCAGGAGTTACCCAAATTGATTGCACGCGTAATTGGGTTTGTCTCTACTGCTTGCCCTTTTGATTGGGGCAGAGAAAGAATCAAAGATAAAGCACAACTATAATTTAGAACCCAGAATTGAAAATGATCTTTTAACCATCAAGTTTAATTAAGTTTAATTATAGAAAGAAGAAGACATACGGCAGAAAAAATAATCGGATTATTCATTCTTCTTAGTGTTATATTAAATACTGGGTGCAACATTTTGCATTGGATTCTTGTCAACTTGTCAGATTTTCTGTACATAATCCCGCCTTGTTATTTTAAGAATGATTATAACAATAAAATTACCTACGTTTAAACAGTATTTCACGTTGACTAAAAAAATGTGTACGCGTTTCGGCGGTGAGGCTCCTGCAGAATAAAGAGCACGGTTGAAATATAAAAGAAATAACAAAGCGTACCCCCCTGTGCAACGTTACACTCATGGAGACTAGATTATAAGGAGTACGAACGAGATAGGAATGTCACTAGATTTATAATCTGAAAATTTGTACAGATAGAGGGCGCGTCAGTTTGCAGTTTCTGAGTCAGTTAGACTTTGTTTCCATTAGGCCCTCTCCAAATCTAAACTAGTATGTCTCAATATAATTTATTTGTAGCTAAAAATTGAAATAGTCTATTAAACTATGTACAGCGTATCAATATTATCAATCTTTTATTCCAAGTCAATTTTAAAAATTGTATCTTATTTAAATATTTATGATTATTTACATTTATATTAAAGATTTTTGCGTAAAAAAAATCACAATTTTTACTTGCGATTAGTATATAAATTTTCTGTGTACTTTGTATATCTATATTTATCGGTAACTGTCGATACTAGCGCCGTCTGCTGGTTTAACTTGCATTGCTGTATTAAAATCTGGATTATTTCTTTAACATGGCGTTCGTACTCCTTATAATCTAGTCTCCATGGTTACACTATAATAGATCCCGTTCTCTTTGCATCCTAGTAAAATTTATGAGAGGTTTCCATCGAGCTGCTTAATAACGGCATTATGTAGCGCCAGTAAATAATTGAAGATCAAAGCGGGCATACTATCATTCCAATAACATTCAAGGCAGTAATAAGGAAGCGTTCAAGAGCGGGGATCTTATTTTCGCGAGATGAAACAAGAATGTTCCACAATTGGATATTCCGGCGCAACAGTAACGTCGGTATGAAGCGCCGTCGACGAGTTCTCAGCCGTTTCGTATTTCACGTTCCAATCTGCGGACAAGATAAATTTCATTCGTTCGATACAGAGTGACGCCGCTCGCGGCCGGCGGGGCAGAAATAGGCAATGTAACGACGAATGAGCTGAAATGACGTAAAGAGGAAAAGTGAGAGTATAAGAGCATCGGGGTGATAGACAAAGGACGGACGCTGCGAAAGATATTCTATGCGGGGTACCGGCCTGGGTGAGTTCCTTATCCGCCTTGCCGCAGGATGAGAAAGAAATCTTTAAAGCGCACTTTGATTCATAGCTGGCCGCCTCGCCGGTGAGGGACAGAACGTGACCTGGCATTAAGTGGCCTATAAAATATTGCGCTCATGTAAATACCCTCGTAAAATTCAGCCGGCAATGTTGCCTCTTGCCTCCCTACCGTGCCGCCTTCTTCCTCTGTCACTCTTTCTTCGTTGCTCGGTGTTGCCACGCTACGCTGTAACACACTACGTTACATCGTGTGATATTCCAGACGTTCCGCTAGCATGGTTGTAAATTCAAATTCGATATACCACCCTTAGTTTTCGTTTTCTCCGCACACGTGGGCACGTAAGCTTTTCGTCTCACGGCGCGTCACTTTCTCCATATCGGTGTATACGTAAACGTGTATATTACGTGCGAGTGTCCTCCAACGCAGAGAGGAGTGCATCGTTTCTTAAGGATCGACGTAATTAAATTTTTAAAGAGGATCGCGCCATCTTTTTCCCGCCGTCGACCTTTCGTCATGAGCAATCGATTGGTCAGGACGTAGAGCAACAATTTTCAATATACATTGGTCCATTTTTGTCTTAATACATCTCAGTCAGAATTCTTTAAGTCGAAGTTGTTAATCTGTTTAACGATTTTTCACTCAAACACTGACACTAGAAGCACATTTTGCAGCGCATGCGCAGGTTGCCCATATTTTATTACATTAACTTGCGTCACGCCCAGGTATTTCTCATATTCGATGCAAGTACAAATCTAAATTCGCGGCATCCTCCCACATTTCATACCCGTGTCCTAGCTTTTCTTCGAGCAGTGCAAGTAGAATTGCATCAGATTTGCTAGTCTACCTGCTTCGTGAACCTGTTTCATCCTCAAATTGATACATGTATACATAAACAATTACGAAAACTGTAAAAATGAAGTGTGAATACTGAACATTTTGAATTGTAAATATGCATTCGCACTGTTTTTGGAATTACCCTTGAAGTACATTCAACGTTACATTACAGGTTTTCTTGTTACAGGAATACATGACAAATATATTGAAATGTTATGCCATTTTCATCGTACTGTGTTGCTAAAAGTCAAAAATAGATTTGTATAAATTTGAATTGTTTTTCATACGTATCGGGCAAACAGGAACACACTTCTGTTACGTATAGGATGACATTCATGTTACTTGATTGAAGAGCATATTGCAATTTTGACTAAAATGTTACTTTATCTTTCAGTTATTCTACATTGCAACAAATCACATTCCATTATTACTTATAATTCTCTTTTAATAACTGGCATTAAAAGTCAGAAATTAAATAACATATCGGTGTAAGATGTCAATTATCCTTTTTACTTGGTAACTCGTAAGTGTCTTCATAAAACTGAGTCAACATTATTTATATTACACTCTGTATATTGCAGTACGAGGCTCGGAGACCGCAGTAAAATTTAACCCCAAGAGAAGAGAAGCTACTTCCTTCAAGTCACTTGCGTGACGTCCATTTCCATATGTATACATATGCAAAATGTGCTAAAGTGCACGTGGTGTAGAGTGCCACGTCTCTTAATTTCATTTAGTCCAAGCCTTGCATTTACTACATAATGTAAACGAGCTGAATTCGTATAAATTCCTTTTCTGTTTTTGCACAATCCGTTTTCTTGCAAAACTTAGGGAAAACGCAATCATTCAAGCCATAAGAAAGAAGATATACAAGTACTACAAGCAGAATGGGAAACAAGAATGAGTGGAAGGATCCAGTGGCATGTAGTCGCACCCGGCCACCAGTGGTTACACGTTTTCAGTTGTGAAATCAAGCATACTTTGATGATAGAAATTGCCAATGAATGTGTAGCTACGTGAAGCAGTTTCTATGCCTTTGTTGCGTGTACGCGTGCTTGCATTGTACGAATCTAAACGCACCAATATGGTACTTTTTTTTTTAGCGTCTGGTGAATCTTCTAAAAGACTTCCGGCCTCTATGGGGTGAGACCGGGGTGTGTCAGATTCTTACTGACTAAACACCAGACGTAACTCCACAGAGGAGGGTGCCGTACTGGGCGAAACCAATATGGTACTGCTCTGAGCTACGGTCTCAGGTAGAAAAATACAGTACACCCCCTGTAACACGGTAGATACGTGCCGTCTGATATGAATTCGTGCTGTACGAGTCACTTAGATCATGCAAATAGATGAGCTGTTCACAGCCCAAAGCGATTAACTTACGTGTTAGATTTAAAGTAACTTTCAGTAGGTTTACGATACTACATGACAACAAGTTTTATGGTCGTTGAATAATATATATTATAATATAATTTTAAATTTATTTAATACACTTTATTTTAAGCACAGCTTAATTGATAGTGCGTATGTACCAGAGATAACAGATCTGTACTTCCTCTAAATGCAATTAAGGTTTAATTTTGCAAAGATTTATATTCCGAAAACTCTTTTTATCCCTTTAAGTTGAACAAAATAAATTATACGATATAAAAGTTTTTTTCAGACACGTTTAATGTGCATTATAACTAGTAAGAAACTGAGACAATCTACTCTAAAAATGGCGTTTTCCCAAAATTTGAGAAGCACGATGACGTTTAGTGTTACCAGCTAAAAGTTATATTACTTATTGGAGCTAAAACGCAATAAAATCGCAGCATCTGTTTCATTCTTTTACCGTGTTATACGAATCCGTCTTATAGGAGAGTTTACTGTCTCTGTATTAGTGTACGTTAAAGCAATGGTCATGGATCAAATCGATACATTCATGTAATCATTCCTGATTAGGTAATTTCGTTGGAGTATTGTGCGCAATGCAAAAATGCGGTCAATCTGTTTCTGCGGGAATGTGTATTTCTGATTTGTGTGATAATCGCACAACGCAGTGGTGTGTATTTGACTGAACAATTATTGAAGGTTACGAGGACGCGCTGAGGAAATCTGTGACGCTTTGTTGTCTGATTAATAAGAGCATCCCAAAATCAATGTTTTACATGTGTTGCTGTCAATCGTCTATTGATAATAAACTAGCGATCACCACCCCTACCGTGTATTTTGCCTTCGGTAAAATATGAAATAGAAATCATTTTCTTAAGTCGAACGTATTCCCAACAACTAACCCTATTATAGATAATTGTCACAACCTTTTCCTCCGAAGGTTAGTTAAAGCTGTGTCCATCTATTTTTTAAAAGATGGCATCAACTGTCATCGTTGAAATCTTGTTTGACATATATTTCATACTTTTACGATTGAAGCGAACTGGTAATTTACCAAATATCTGACATTTTATTAACTTTGGGCAAATGCGTACACATAAAGCGATAGTCAAGAGTTAACTAAGTAACGCATGTAATTATTATTCTTTGGCGTGAGATTACTTAGCGTAAAGTTATCACATATGTATCATCGCACTTATCAAGTTAATAGAGAAGTGCTTTTCTCTGTACGGTAACAGTGGAATATGTTCAACTTGAATTTGATGTTATACATAATAAGAATAACTGCAGCCGCACGATAAATTAAAATTACAAAGATGGGATGTCTGTTACTTTCAACTGTTAAGGTATACGACAGCTGATACAGAAAACGTTCTCCGCACGCATATATCTACATATGTAACAGATAAAACGGTGTATGCATATACACATTTTGGACTATCGTAGCAATCTTGAAATAATTCGTCGTTGACGCGGAAGAATAATTCTTCCAAAATTATTGCATAACCCATGCAACACATAATTAATAAACGTGATTCAATTTCCACTGCGTTTATTTTATCCAGTAGAATTGTATGTTTAATTATATAAATGTTCTGACATCTGTATATCAAATTCTTTCATCCCCATGTTCTTATTACTTTATGCATTTCAACTTTAAAAGTACTGGTGGTACGAAATAGTGTATCATTAGAATATCGGAAACGTGTATGAAGACTGATCATTTCTGCCCCGACCAATCTCCGATAAACGCTTTAACATGACATTTGTGCAGTGCACGTTTTCCATTTGCCATTACGTGACGTCTTGCCGAGATACGTACGCCCAGTATTTCTTTGCGGCAAGTTCAAATTCGATCTGCTAACGTTTTCCCTACGGGTGATGAGCAAACCATCTTCCTCTGTTGCCAACCTTTTCCCAGTTTCCCAGAGTCTTCAAGCATCTTATTGAATCTGCATTTCTCAATAGCCTCACTACGTTTGTAATGCATATGCAATTGCGTAACGATTGCCAATTCATATCATGCATTACGATTGCAGTCATATCGAAATTTGTCTACCGGTTTGTATTCATGAGACGACACTTTCCCTTCTTTTTATTTCCCGGACCGAAAGCGCGCTAAGCATTTCTGCTCATGATTTTAACTTGCTCATTTCTCTCAGGAACCTGAACTTTACAGAAGCATCGGAAACTTATTACACAAGCAGTTTCTCGGTTACATTGTGCGGGCGCTTGCGAGCGGTAAATATTAAACATAAAATGCTTCTTATTAGTAAGGTACTTTAACGAAACATTTTCCGCCACATGTCAAACCTGTTTCATTTTTCCCCGATATTTTCAGGAGGTTTTTAAATACATGTATTTATGTTAATATACTCCCAGAAATTCGATGTGCACACGAAATAATTTATTTAACTAATCCCATCCTATGGCACGTTTTTCCGTCTGCTATATACTCACTTGTGTAAGACTGTGTGAGGGATTGGGGACAAATATCTAGATGACCTCAATGAACTAATTGTTGGAGACCAATGTTTATCGTAATTTACACACGAATGTTACTTGTTATGACTATTCTCATCACATGCTTTCGCTTTTTTCCCTGTTACTAACTGACATTTGAGCTTTCTTCTATTTGTAATATACAACAATATCTGTGATAATGGACGTGCATACATTATACATTGCGATGGCATGAAGTACGACCGTTTAACGGAAATGGAGAATGCGAAAGAGATCAACGTTGAATGCTACCGAACTGTTATATCGAACGAGTTGTCAATTTAATAATGTTTATGTTTTGTTTTGCTATAAAAAAAACATTGGTGACTGGTGTAAAAGCTCACACTGTATCAGAAATGGCGAACCTTTTTGAAAAGTGGGTCAAATTTTGTTCATTACTTTTTTTATACTGGCTCATAGGTCGCTATATCAGTGGCGTCATGTGGAAAGGGAGCTAAAAATAAGTTTATAAAAATTACGGCTGGATCATTTTAAAAGCCTGCGTATATTCTACTTCATTGCCATAATGGGAAGAAGCTACGGTTGACATTGTATTTTTGGCAAATGGAATCGGATTGCTCGGCGTCCGCCGGCATAAAACCAGTTACTGACCAGTGAGCTAGATTAAGAGGAAACCGAGAATGTATCTATTGAAATAGAAGTTTCCAACAAAATACATCGTTTGAAATTATTTCTGGTTCCTACTAGTAGGAGACTATTGAGGGTTCAGTCGAAGTTTCACCTATTAACACCAACTGTTCTACGCAGAGCAGTTGTTAAAGTTGACAAAATATCTGATTGTGAATTAATGAACCATGGAAATTGGACGTGATAATTGACTTCTATCTGTGACTTTGAATGTGTTTAATAATGTTTGTATCGAAAGGCCTGTAACCTGACCATGGTTTAATATATTCCACTACTCAAAATATGTGTGACAATGCCAACAGTTATGTTTCGTGATGTAATCAACCGTTTGGAATTAAAGTCAATTAGTGGTTTCGTTTTCTATATTTTGATATGATTTCAAAATGGTTTATTGAACGTGAATCTATTACAACTGGTTGGTCTATTAGAAGTAGACTGTTCGCTAGTCGCTTATAGAATGCAAGGCCCGTGACCGTCTTGACGACGATGGGCCGATTCGGCACTCATCCCTTCTCTGGGAAATTAGTCAGAAAAAAAAGGGAAAAGTACTGCGACAGAGAAAGGGCGCACGTGCGTCGCAGCGTCGCCGTGTCGAGCGTTTACGGTCGCTGTAACAAAAGACGCACTAGAACCCACTTGAGATGCACGAGTAACGCACGTGATCTATCGACGTTTGTTTATTGCTACGCGATACAATTTATTACATCTGGCCTACATTCTATGTCGTGCACGACTTTGAGGTATGCTACGCAACAAGTTAAGAAACAATAAATGCCGCCCACTAGTAAGCTGAAATGTATGAAGCCACCTAAATTAATATGTCATCTGCATTGAGTACAGCATGGTCAAAACTATGCCTAAACCGAATTAAGATTTGAATGAGCCATTTAATAATTCATAATAAAATAACTGTTTGTGTAAAGATTCAACCTTGTATTGTAACTGTGGGGGTGATAAACAAGCATTTTCTACCATTTTATTAGAACATAGTGGATACAAAAATTTTCATAAAATTTAGTTACACCTGGTAGTACTGTACATATATCTAATTCTCTTTACGTTTTCAAATAGATAAGCAAACTAATACGAAAGCAAAAAAAACCGTAAAAAAAAAAATTAGAAAAATGTGGATTTGTTACTTAAAGAATTGCAGATCACGGATGCCACTTTATCCAGAGCTTATAGATTATTAGTAATCGAAAAAGTGTGGCTACAATTTTATTGACATTTTTTTATCCTCTATGCTCCGAGAGAATGGTGAGAGACTGATTTTTTATCCTCCCCACTATCAAGATATCAAGTTAAAACTTCACACAAAAGGTTCTTTTGTTATAAGCTATTCATAGCTCATTCAAAAGTTCATTTGTTTTCGTGGCGTATTTGACCATCTTAATTGGGTACGTTTTTATAGAAAAAAAATACCTACAGAAGCGATGCTCAGCTCTCGTACAGTTTGATATCTTGCATGTACACATTTGTCAGTTATACCTTGGCAGCTTAGGTTAGAATATGAATTGTTAGCTAACAATATAAAAATTGGTATGAACAGAAATATCAACAATGAAGATAATCATGAGTTAATAAAGTCTCACTTGAATACTTTGTCGAATTAATGAATATACTCTGGCAATAAAAGAAAATTACTCTGGCGATCCAAAGTATGATTAAAACCTTTTGTTCTTTCCGTGCCGATTTCTCGTTTCCGAAATGTTTTGAGGTGACAGTTGTGCATGTATGTAGGATTGGGTTGTAAAGGCCAATGATACACGGCGTTTATTAAAACAAAAACGATATATATTAGGAAAGATATTACAGTGAAAATACTCTTTATACGCTCAACGTCTCGCTTCGACGGTCTTACGATGACTAACCCCCTCCTTCGCGCTTTCTTTTGGGCGACCTCTGTGCCTCCGCTCGTGTGATTCACCTTGTTTGTTTTGATCACTCCGCGAGCTCTTCCAATCCCACATGTATGCAAATATTAACAAAGTAGCAGATAAATACGGATGTAAGGTGGATGTTTTCGAACACGAGTCGGTTCTATCAAGACGCGTGGGAGTTCAAGTTCCGACCAGACTGACGAAATCCTGAAGATACCGTGCGTGCTGAACTCGAGGAGAAGTGGAAATGTTGCAAATGACGTAATTTAGAAAATGGGCAAGAGTGGAAGTTGGACCGGAAGACAGTTTTCAGGAGGAGATTGGCTTGCATGTCGGGAACGGATAACTGAAGAATGGGGATTATCCGGTAAAAGCGAAGGCACAGACAGATGTGGTGTAAAAATGTATTGTGTGGGTAGAATAAAGGACAATTAAGGTTAGGACTGTGGTTCGATCTGCATGCTTGTTGCGGTTTGAAACACTTTTATACATCTTGATTGACTATTCATTATTACGTAAGAATATGATCTGAATGTCTATGTCATGTATTGTATATGTGAAGAGTATATGTCACATTTACGGAGAGCAGCAAAAAAATACTCTGCGTATTATAGAACTCTTGAGAAGAAATGGGAAAGAATACATTTCAACAACCTCTTGATTTTTCAACAATGTCAGACGATAATCAATAATGAATGATTTATTATACACACTAATATTTTACCTTTGTTATGAAAGAAATATTTTAGAAACCGTACAATTTTGTTCTATTTTTATTTATTATAATTATGGGACCAATTAGGTACGAAAGTTGATCGCCTCCAGCTTTCTATGACACCAAAGTATGCCAAAAAGCGTTACAAAAATTCAATCTATGTTGTTGGCCCTCTATGTAAAAGTGGTTTGGAAATATTTATGTTACATTTTTTTCGATACATTGAAAGCGATCGGTAGTTTAGCGCCACTTTATCATTTGTGTCAGAATTATTTAATTGATCGGTGACGACATGTTGACAAGTACAGCAGCGCCGCAGACAAGCTTTTCACAAAGTAACAGTTTCCATTAACCAGTAGAAAAATTGATATCAGTCTTGCACTATACGTGAATTCCAGTTATTTTCATATTGACACGGGTATCGCACTATTCCTACTACATATCTCATTTCAATTACTGCTTTAACGCGACGTTCCGCCAAAGATCTCAGAGCCTACTGATAACTTCTATAGCCTTCTTCGTAATTAGCCTCTTTCTACCGTTTGAGCGACACGAGGTCTGAAGGTGATAAACAAATGACGTTCAAACAAGTATACCTTCCCTTTGGGATGATGTAACATCGAATACTGAATGTATGCGCGTTACTTGCGCGTGCGATAATTCGATTTATCGAATGATCACTAATTACTCGAAAATTGAGTCAGAACAAATTCACAATGACTAGAAACTCTTTATTTGAATTGTCTTGATTTGTTAAAGTTGGAGTATAATTTTTGACTGGCTAACTTACAAATTTCACCTAATTGCGTAAACTATTCACTGTCTAACGAGTGGTGAGTTAAATGAGCGGAACTTATTTTCTATTGGCAAGCATATACCGTGGCAGGGATGGAAAACTAAAGTTACAACGGAACAAGGTTGAGAAATAACAGGTTTGTGACTGACGATTGACAGGTACATGCTTCACAAAACGTGGTGGCCAAAACCATTTTTTAGATGTAAGGTAGAAAGGCAGGTTTACTGGTTTACAACAGCCTGTTTCGTGTCCTGGGCCCATTGTCCTTGCAGGCTAATCCCTTCTGAAGGCAATTGCTCACGTGTCCGTGTTAACGATTTTACATATTGGTTACCGCCGGAATGCCTTAACTGGGGTGCTAGTATTTACGACGGAACACCTGCATTATAAAAATACC